>MU269980.1:33294415-33954728 GCA_021432705.1 Caranx ignobilis
ATTTGGTCATTTTAAAGGCTTTTGAATGATGGAATGAGCATTGTCTATTTACAAATCCACCTTGTAATACAGCGCATGGTGTACTTCAGGGTATTTAGTTGAGACTTTCAGATGTGCCGATTCACCATAAGACACAACTATTAAATTGGTTCTTCCATAGCATTAGTGCATGTTTGGTTTTGGCTCTGGTGGTTCCTGGCTGTGAGGCGTTAGCACCTTTCTGCAAGTGGCCTTGTGTTGCCAGGAAAACACACTTATAAAAATGGTGCTTGCCAGCCACTTGAGAGTTGACGCTGCTAATTTGTTTTGACACACGCCCTTACATTTGTAACACAGCACCCTCTTCCTGAGTCCGCTGGCACATCAGCAGCACACAGCAAATAAATTATGTAATGTAGCACAGAGGAAAAATCTTGAATTGTTTCCATCACTCTCTAAACACAGGAAAACCATATTGGCAAAGAGATGCAGTGGACCCTCACCAATACAGACTGAGCAGGATATTTGTTTTACAACACTGCAGACTGATAAAGAATATCAGGATGCTTTGACAAAAAGATTCCCCAAATTGGGATTTGGTGTTCTTATTGAATAGTGCTTTCATTTTATCCACACACTGTTATTAAAATGAACCCTGTGTTAGTCTCTGCTCAGTTATGAGCGCTGCATCAGAGAGTAAATATGCCTCCTAGAATAATTTAAGGTTTTCCTGAAATTTGAGGAAAACCCTGTGCTGTAAAATTCAACAGAATTATAGGACTGTAGTTCCCTCACAGCTGCAAAGTGTCACTGTCCCTCTGACAGCCCAACAGCTAGCTGTGCAAAGCCTTAACATCACTCATGCTCTAATCAGTCCCTGCTATCACACACAGCACAAACTGAAAGATGGCGAGGAACTCAATGACAAAGTGTTTTTTGAGATCACAATAACTGTCCTGTCAACACAAGGCAAGGACAAGGACTGAGACTGTATCCTTTCACAAAGGCACTTGCAACTGCTCCATCATCAGATGTGGAAGCCGAACAGCAGGCCCAGGGTGACTGCAGGGTTCAGGTGTGCTCTGCTGATGTGACCCCCCCCCACCCCCACACCCCTCCACCCCCCCCCAACCCCACCCCCCCCAACCCCAAACTCTGACCTGGTAGTGGTGACAGCCAGGGAGACCTTGAGCTCCTGAGCAACCCTTCTCCTCCAGGACACTATCTTATCCATTCACAGCTGATGTATCAACAAATGTGAACAGGAAGGTACAGACAGATTCCCACAGCTGCAGCCCTCTAAAAAAACAGAAACAAAAAAAAAAAAAAAAAACAAAAAACCCCACCTCTTTATTCCTGGAAGCTCTTCTTCAGATGCATTTGTCATGTGAATCCCAATGTGTCACCTACTTCAATATTCATAGTGAAGTGGTTTGTGTGTGGAGAGATGAAGCAGGACAAAGATGCGCTGCATGAGTTTTGTAAAGATGTTGAGAAAGCATTTTATTTGATCCAAATAAGCAGCAGCAGCAGCATACACTGGTAATTTTCCACTTAGACCGGCTCTTTGGACCATTTTGAATCTCTAGTGGCAGTGCTGGTCCCCACAAGAGGTTCCTCTGCTTCATTTTCTGGTGATGAGCCACTGCAGAACAGAACCCGTGTTTTTTCATTCAAGGGCTCGTCTCTTGGTGCCAGTAGATAATTATACAGAAGAGCAGCCACCACGCCTGCACTCATTGGTCCTGCCCAGTATACCTGAAAAACAAAAAACAGGACATACACATCCCTGTTTCAAGAGAAATTAGTCACGAGAACACTTGGAAAATATCTGATATACAGCCCCACCATACATACCCAATGATCATCAAAAGATTCCAGTATGATTGCAGGCCCAAAGGATCGAGCCGGGTTGATACCACATCCTGTGTAGCGGATCTGTAAAACATATCAGAGGAAAACACCTCTTATGTATCTGGCTGCAAAAGCAGACGATTACAAGAAGGCCTGATTCATAGCCAGGTTCTTCCTACGTAAATCCATTGTATCAGGCCATGGAAAGATGGAGAATCCATCTACCAAACTAATGAAAGGGGAAACTGAGGAATGTTTTAATGTACTTACCCCAGCAAGGTGTCCCAACCCTACGGACAGTCCGATAGCCAGGGGCGCGTATCCACTGACATCACGTCTGTTGTCGGTGACTGCGAGGACACACAGGACCAGCTGGAGGGTGAGAAGGAACTCTATGACATAACCCTGACCCGGGCTGATTCCATTCAGCTGCAATGAGAATGAAATGAAAAACACTTCAGCTTTCTCACCTCATAAAACACTTACAGCTTCTGCAGCTCTTGCATTGTGAAAAAATCCCTTAAAACAAACAAGAAAACAGCTTTAAATATTAAGCTGCCTGACTATTTGAGTACATAAATAACTGCTGAGGACAGTACAAACCATCTTATAATTACTCCCTGAAGACGGAGGGCCTGTTTGTTGCGTAGCAGCTACAAAACAGTGATATTTCAAATCTGACACTTCAAATTTAACAACATGTCTCCAGCAGTTATAGCAAACATGGAGGTCTCAGAGAAGAGACCACAAAACTTTCGATAATGAGTCATTAGGCTTTTACAGAGAACTGGGTCAGGCTGGAGGCGGCTCCCCAAGTGCCATTTAAATGGGAATCCTAAATGTTGTTCATTAAGAGGAGCATTACTCAGGAGAAATTAGAAACACATGGATTCTACCTTACCTTGTTAACGCCGAGTGAATCTGTGGCTTCTGGCCTGATGCCATACACAATGGCACTGCCAGCCAGTGACCCTAGAATCTGAGCAATGATATAAAAAAGGGCTCTAAGGATACTGATCTGGCAGCTGGCCAGGATGCCCAGGGTGATAGCGGGATTCAGGTGGGCACCGCTTATGTGGCCTATACACTGGGCTAATGTGGCAATGGCCAAACCGAAGGCGAACGCCACTTTTATCTCCTGGTCGGGGTAAGTGTTATTTTTGTCTCCTATTGCAGCCGAGAGGCCGATGAAGATGAAGATGATCATTCCCAGAGCCTCAGCGAGGACCGCCCTCCAAAAGGCCCACGTTTTAATTTCTGACATGGCCACTCTGGATGACCTTACGCTAACAAGCAGAATTTGTATGATACACCAAGATTGTGGGACAAGCAGATATTTGGTTCTACCAGCAGCCCGACTGAAAGCATCATGAGTGACGTTCGCCAGCCCTCATCAGGCGTGTGTGTGAGTGGCTTTGAAGAATCAGGCCTGATTAGAAACAGCTGAGAGATCTGTGTTTCAGCCAGTGAGAGTGACCTCCACGTCTCCTGCTCACTTCAGTTATTTTCCAGCTCAGCAGCACACAGAGCTGTGTTCACAATTATCCATGGCTCATTAAAGACCACATCAAACTGTTGCCTTGTGTCAGACAAGGCGCTGAACTGGAGGATTTAGAAGACATGTTCAAAGAGAATATGAGTCACATGACATAAGTTTGTATTTTTATTATCACTCAAATATATAAATATTTAAATATTAATTATTTAAATTATCTACAGGTAAAAAAAAATCAATGCATCTTAATATTATAGGCTATATTTTCTGTCATTCCAGGCATGTGAAATATTAGACATGCAAAGGGCAGCCATTAGGTGTGAGAAGGACACAAGTACTAAACCCCCCCCCCCCAAGAAGTCAGTGGAAATGATTTTCCTATTCTTCTATCAATCTTCCTTCTCTATTCTGAGTGTGTGTCACGCAGGGCTGGCTGCATTGAAGTTAAAATCGGTCATATGTCATGTGAAGGAAATGGGACCTTGTGAGTTCACACCAAGGAAACCAGCCTCTCATTCTTCTTTGCTGTGTGGAAGAGTTGGCAGGTCAAAGGGTCGCAGTGCTTCTTGTCAAAAGCGAGAGAAAGAAGCCTGTCAAAGCGCCACCTTTGACTCGGACCACAAAGCTTCACTCAAAAAAAAGAGCATGTCCATTTTTTTTAAATATATAGTTTAACTTGAACCTGGCACCATGACTTTTATTCAGTTTTTGAGTTTGACCTTTTTACCCTTTGTCAAGTTACAAAGCTGTTTCCACCATCTCTCTGTAATTTGCTTGAGGTTTCTGAACATTTCAAACCACACTGCACATACGTGACAGTTTTGACTCAGTAGCATTTACAGACATTTATGGGATTCATTATGTCAAAGGAGCAGGATGGAGGACGAGTAACCACATGGAGAACTGACAGGAGGGACAGAGGTGATGCTCTCTGACCCGGTGAGGAGGAGCAGCTCTGTGGCCCTGCTAAGTCACCACTGCAGCAAACTGTCACCCAACATTTCAGCTGCTGAAAAACAACCCCCACCTCCACCCCTGCATCCACCTGTAGGCTCTGCATCTACATTCCCCGTGGAAAGACATTGGCATGGCCCCCTCCCTGCTGTGCACTTGGAGTTGTGGGGAGTGAAGAGGTCAGAGCCCAGAGGCCGAGCATCAGCTCTCCACATATTCTACACATGTACAATAATCTTTTCTATTGCACATGACAAGACTAACTGAGGTGAAGCTACAGTCAGTAGTCTCATCACATGAGATCCATCCACTCACCCATGATGCCCCCCACCTCCTCCCTCCACCGCCTTTCAGATGTAAATAAGATGCAAACATTACTCATTTTCAAATCTACTCTTCTAGAGGCACAAATAACTCCACAATGCAGGTGCCCTGAGGAGCCCCATGCACAGAGGGCTGATGACTGTGTTCTGTCATGAGAGCTGAACTTTAACTTAATTCAAGAGATTATAGGATGAACACGGAGTATTTAGTCACGCAGAAGTGGAAGCAAGTCAAGTATATAATTAATATGTATGCTGCAGAGCAAAGTGGTACTTACAGCTTCAAAGGTTTTCCCTGTCCAGTTGCTCCAAATGAGTGAAAACCTTCCATCAGACAACAAGGTGAAGAAATGAAAAGAAATGAACCGAAGATAAATGAGTCTCCTATGTTCAGTGTGTCCAGTTTTGGTTTGTTGGTTTATCGCAAGCTGTTGATTGAGAGGCCAGGTCCAAAGCTTGAGATGATCCCACAGATACAGGAGCACTGTTGAGGAAAACACTCTTGATGCCTTTCCTTAAATACGGCTCCTGATCACATATAATAAACTTAACACACATTCCCCATTGCATATTTCTTAGAACTGTTCATTACCTGTCACCACCCACCATGACATCATCTGTCTTTTTGAAGGACAGGACATATAACCCATAAGCAATGACTGATTAATCAATACAGCTGCTACATACATTGTATTTTGTTCATTTGTTATCCACACTAGTTATGCAGTTTTTTTCACAACTTCATATCAATCAATCAAGTAAGCCACTTGATTCATCCCCAATGGGCAATTAAAAAGGCACACAGGGTAGCATGCATAACCTCTCTCAGAGAGGAAGAAGCTGAAACAAACCATCAGACTTGAAATTCTTAGAAAAATCCATCCTCCTTGAAAACCAGGCAGCGAGCCAGCTGTGGAGCCTCTCAAAGTCTCCATCTACGTAATACTGAGATTCACAGAAATCAGGTTCCTGGAAAGACTGTGATTTTCAGTGATCATTCCTCCTTTCGTTGGCTGGCATCTAGATAAAAGCCCACAATCAAAATAGCCATCACAATCTGGCACTCCCACTTCTCCTATCAAACTGTAATTTCATCACATCTATATAGGAAGGGAGGGTTTTGTCTTTCCGTCATGACGCAGGTGGATGATGGAAAACAGCACAGCACGACAGGATGAAAACTCCTCATACATGCATCTTAAAAAAATACATGGGTTAGGCTCCTTTTTCTAACACCACCTCTGCAAACCCATCAATTTTGCTTTGTAGGGAATGAACGAAGACTGATCCTGTGTGCTCTTGATAGTTTGTTCAGACTTAAACTCACCAGTGTTTGACACTCAGAGCCAAAACCTTTCATAGTGTTTTTTCACTATTGTCTCCAAAAATGGAGGTGCGGGACAAAGTGGTAGTAATATCATTTGGTAGACTCCTTGAATGCAACATGACCCACACTCCAGAAAGTTGACATGGTGGCAACTATTCAATTTTGTTGTTTGTTTTCTTTTGTTGAGATGATGGCAAGGTAAAAACCAGAAACATGCCCCTCACACCACTGACCAGCCACAGGGATTTCAAACCCCAGCACCTCTTAGCTCCACGCTCCTGAGCATCAGAGCAGCGGCTGTCATGGTATCTCGCTTTAGATAAAAGTCTTCTTTAAATGCAACCATTTATCATTGTTTGATTCCCAGACGATGTCACATTGCAATTCTGCATGTTTTCTCACTGGAGCCCTCTGCAATGGGACCCCCACTGTGTCACTGAACTGGCTCCATTCAAGTGAATGAGAGGGCTGCATTTTTTCACGCCACTCTGAACGGGGCGATAAAACACCCGCCAGTGATCCAGCTGTTGACTGCCCACTGAGGGAGTGCGTCGGGGAGTGGTGCTTAAAATGGTTTAAGTCGTTGCCCACGCAGCCATGTGAATCCTCATGTACAGAGTGTACTGTGCAGGAGCCCCCAGAGGAAGCAGTGGGTGACCTGTTGGCACATGACCCAGCATACTAAAATGGTGAAGTAACCCCTGTTGTAGGATGAGCATTTAAAAGGTGTTAAATTGTGTTGACTGGCCATCTGCCCCTGGCCTTTTTGCAAACTGAAACCAAATCAACAGCTCCAGTGGGAGACATAGATGCTCTAATGAGACACCTCTGTGGTTTGTCTGCCAACCTCTCTGCTCCAATGTCACAACAAAGACTGTAACATCAGCAGCCCAAGGCAACATCCGCACCACGTTTAAAACAAAAACACCCTGTGTCTTCATGTGTGTTGTAGCTATGTATCAGAAATGATTTTCTTCCATACCGTCACACTTAATAATGCATTCACACTGGGCATGTCTGAGCCATCATGTAGACTGTCTACTCTGCAGATTTTATTCTGTATTCTGATTGGACAGTGGAGAGTGAGAGAAAAGTCAGGGAGAGACAGAGAGTGAGGGAGAGGGAGAGAGAGAATAAGATGAAGCAAAGGGCTACAGGATGGATTTGAACTCATCCATCCACAGGCTTTACTGCCTATCTGTGCAGGGTTGCAGGGTGGCTGGAACCAATCCCAGCTGACATATGGGGAACAGTCAAAGGGCTGACATAGAGATGAACCACACACTCACACACACACACACACACACTCACATTGACAAAATGTAAAGTTATTATATGAGAATATCTTTGAAGAGTGGGAACGAGCTGGAGAACCTGGAGAGACCCCACCCAGACACAGAGCGAACATGCAAACTCCACACAGCATAGTACCAGACCCGGGATCAAACCCAGAACCTTCGAATTTTAACTCCTTGGTCTCTGTGAGCCACTGTGATGCCCTCGTTCTGAGATTGATTAGTTGCACAAATGCAGAATTTATCTGGACAACAACAAGGCCAGCAACACTTTTATTTCATTATCCATGTTGCTTTCACCACTGGTGGTCGAGGCAGACAATGACGTCATCATTGTTTCCAAGGATCTCAGTTTTTCCACATCCAGACTACAATTGAGTTTTCACATTAAAACAGAGTCGGCAGCATCAATGCTGTGTTTGCAGTGCTCCAAATCTCCAGTGTAGTGTGAACAAGAGGCCAGAACGTAGAAAAACAGATGTGAAAACGCAGTAGTAGTGGAGCGGATGTAGCCCAAGTACAACCCTGTCCATTATTCAGTCTTTTTCTGTACTGCACCAGCGACAAACTGTCATAAGCTGACCGGCTGACCCATGGGGTAAGGGGGTTGAGGGGGTGGTGTCAGTGCAATCTGTGCCGTTCTTGGCTGCTGAAGGGACACTACTCTCACCAACCTGGCAACCTGCTAGTGGATCCTTCAGCTGCTGAAAAAACAAGAAGGAGAAACTAACCATTAATAAATCAGCAGCATGAACTGGGCGGCACAAAGAAAACACATGAAGACAGGAAGCGCAGCTGAGCATCTGGGACCACAAGCTAGACTAATACAGTTTATAAGGATTCACACTGTCATGGTGTCAAAGAGTTAACAATACTGTACCTAGTTGCAGAGACACACTGGCATGAGCGTTGGATGTAGTGTATGGATTTAAAGATAACCAAGACAACATAAGGTTTGACCCTTAGGATTGTGGGTATTCTCACTAATACTGATACTAATTCATTCTCAACATTTGTGTTTCTAAACTAAAACTAGAGGCCTGTGTAATAAATATAGGGCCAATCTGCACAAAACTGATTTAATTAATGTCCGTTGAAACAAATCAGTTGAGTGCAGATTTTTTTTTCACATCTGTGATTACATTAAAAAAAAGAGTAATGGATGGTGTCTTTAATCTCCTGCCTACTAATAAGCCATTGATGTGTGCTGTTTTTTCTTCGACTTTAACATTTGCTATATGTTTAGCATCCCACGAAGGAGTGTGCTTCCAACCCCCTCCCACTTTTTTCCTCCTGTATAATTTATGACTTTTTATTATTATTAGTTTATTATAATATGTGCTGACCTAGTTCAAGTGTTGTATCATCAAATTACACAATATATGTGGGGCCAGAGGCAGTTTGCTCTGAGCAGACAGGAAAAGGCAGAACAGACTGATTAGGAAGGCAACCTCTGTCCTGAGATACAGGGACCCACACACACACCCCTCCTAGACCCGTGTGGAGGGGTGTGACGGGAGAGCGCTGGCTAAGCTATCTTCTTCGTAGGGGTACATCTCCCACCCTGTGCGACAAATTGTGACAGCACTGAGCAGATCCTTCAGCGACAGGCTGCTGCACCAGCGGTGTGTGTGTGTGTGCGTGTGAGAGAGAGATATCGCAGGTCTTTCCTTCCTGCTGCTGTCAGACTCCATAACAAACCCTGCAGTAGACCACACAAGAACAGACACACTCAACAATACAAAAACACAGAATCTGTGCAATATTCCCTCTCTGGTACGATTTGATATATTTCAATACCTATTTGACACACAGACTATATTATCCATGGTTTATCTCTTTTTTTAAGTTTTCAGCATTTTTATTGTCAATTTTAATTTATTGGAGCTGTCCACTTTGCTGCTGTAAAACTGCAGATTTACCCTCTGTGGATTTACAGAAGGACTATGTTGTATTTTGAGAGGTACTTGGAGGCAGCAGGGTGCATAAACAATAAACACATGACTGAAGACGGGGGGCCCATAGCAAAGTTTTGCCCTGAGGCCCCCTAGACAGTTCCTCTGGCCATGGATGAAATATTCTGGTTAAGCAGGATAATTCTCAATTTTCACATGTTTAAGCTGTGTTTCGATTTGGTGAAAGCAGTTTTACTGATTCAGCATGTCAGCAAGTGCTCATCATTGTGACCAATTTTTTTTTGTTAGTTTTTTTGTTTGTTTAAGAGGAAAAATCTCATCTATACTGACAGATGTCAAATATTTAGCTCTGTTTGGTGTCGACATCCCAACAAAGATCAGATTAACAACCGTTATTAACAACACGTGTTTTATTTACTTAAAAAAGTGAGAGACATTTCAAGAGTGTACACACAATACATTATGAATCAGAAATAAAAAGAGATACAAGAAAATAGAAATATGTATACACAAAGAAAACCAAAACAAAACACATGGCTCAATATAGAATACTGATATGGGAAGTAAATTCAACACGCTGATCTGTCAAGATGTCCACAACCTTGACTTTCCGTATGTGTCTAAGTGTCAGTTTGGGTAAAAATTGTGTGTGGGGGGTCAAACAAAGGAGTGAATTTAGAAGAGACATGAACTGACCCCATCACCACAATTCTCATTGGTATTTCAAAAAGAGCACAAAATAACAGGCTGATATCCTACACTAAGAATCCAAGAGCTTTTGTTTTTGTTCTTTTTTTTTTTTTTTTTTTTACAGGAGTATAGACATGTACATGGGCACTCAGTGTTTTTGATTGCGTGGCACTACTTTGTCATCATCTCCACAGTTGTGGTATCATTGCCTCCGTTAACATCATAGTCGCCGGCTGGACCGCTGACCAGGACCTTCATGCGCCCGGGGAAATCGTCAAATTTGGGGGACAGCAGGAAATCGTAGATGAGAGCAGCCGCCACGCCCCCGCACATCGGCCCCACCCAGTACACCTGAAATAGAAAACACTGATCAATGTCCGGATCTTTTTTTTTTTTCTGTTATCACCAGACATGTGCAAATCAATGTTATCACAGGAAGAAACAACATGGATGACGCAAAGATAGATCCGGGTCAAAAGGTTTACTTGGATCAATGTCTTGTCCAGATTAAACAATAGGAAAGGTATAACTGATTAACTGGAGGAAGGAAAGTAATGGAGTCATCTGTCTGTTATGGATCTTCTGAATTATTTAAACTTGACGTAGTGTTAATATGCATACAGAGGAATGTGAGGCATGCGTTAAGAGCCTGTCTGCTTCCCTCTTTGACTTACCCAGTGGTTTTCGAAGTTGTTCAGGATCAAAGCTGGACCAAAGGAGCGAGCCGGATTGATGCCGCAGCCTGTGTAGCTGATCTGTAATCAACAACAAAGAGGCAACGTAAGAGGATATCTTCAGCTACATGGTCTGGTGGACGGGTGGTGGTGGTTATTATCAAAAACGGTAGAAATGCATGATATTATTCCACTCTGAGAGCTCTGTTATGTTTGCCGCTGTGCTTAATCCTAGATAAACATTACTGCTGCTATGGGGACGGTTGTAAGGTGCAACTTACAGCTGCCAAGTGTCCCAGGCAGACCGAGAGGCCAATGGCCAAGGGTGCAGAGCCCGTGACATCACGCCGCCTTTTATCAGTGACTGCAATGACACACAGCACAAGCTGGAAGGTTGCCAGGAGCTCGATGCCAACGCCTTGGCTGGGAGTAACGCCATTGAGCTACGAGAGTGAGAGAAGAATCCAAAACAACAAGAGTTTGTCAGTCAGTGTCAGTTAGATGGATTAGTTTAACCATCATTACAACTTTCCATTTAGTGGTCTCTGGAACTGCCCACCAAGTATGAAAGCAATTTGGCAGAGACTCAAATGCCACACTGTGTATAATTTTTTTTAATTTATAGGAAAACATTTTGTGGTACTGTATAATTTAGCTGTGTGTCAAAACTGTTTCTCCACAGTAAAATGTCATGCCTCACTAATCTCTAGCTTGTCAGTAATGCAGCAGCTGAATGACACAACTCAAATAGGTTCAAGAAAAGAACTGTAGCATCACCATGACTCATTATATATCAAATTTCCCAAAACAGCTGAGGGACTAAATGTCAGTGTTGATGCTGCATGTTTTTATCTGCAAATTCTTTAAGCAGTTGCAGTGTGGTGTGTGTGTGCGTGAGTGTGTGAGTGTGTGTGTGTCATCACTATTTAATAACAAGCAATGACAGAATGTCATAAGAACAACATAAACAGTGCCAAAGTCTCAGTTTTCACTGTGAGGTCAACATTAGACTATAGAGTTGTGTTAAATAAGTGCTGTTACATCATACTGCACAGTGTCGGAGGACCCCCAAATTTTAAATACTATATAATCACATGTTGAGTCAGTAACAACATTATGAAAGGTTTTACTTACAGTGTTGAGCCCCAGTGCTTTAATAGCACTTGGACGTGCTCCATACACGATGCCACTGGCCAGAGCTGAACCCAGCATCTGGGCCACTATGTACATGACGGCCTTGAACACGCTGATCTGGCAGCTGGCGAGCATCCCGAGAGTCACTGCAGGATTCAGGTGGGCTCCACTGATATGGCCTAAACTCTGGGCCAGAGTGGCGATGGACAGCCCGAAGGCCAGAGACACCTTCACCTCCTGGTCTGGGCTTGTGTTGTTCACGTTCCCGATGGCTGCAGCAATGCTGAGGAAAATGAAAAGGGTCATTCCAACCAGTTCGGCCAGAACGGCCCTCCAGAACTCTTTGCTCTTGAACTCCCTCATGGTGGTGGCAGGGCAGCTGTTCTGGCTGTGGGTTTGGGCTGGACCTCTGTAAAGTGTCTGTACTACCAAACAGCAGCAACAAGTTGCATATATAAGGCCTGGGCTGATAATGGTCAGTGGGCGGGCTTTTAAAAAACTGAAAGAGAGGGCCACACTGAATTAATGAGGAATCCAAAAGACTGGTCTTTCACTTCCCTCCCTCTGCTCCCTCACCCGCCCTCCTCCTCCTCCCTCTCCTCCTCCCCCTATCCTCCAGCCCCTCTCCCAGTACCTCCCTCTGCACCACTTTCTGGTCTTTGGACTTTTGCATGTTACAGAACAAGGTCCTAAACCAGCTGTAACCATAAGGTACATTACCCGCTCTGTCGCACTGCAGAGTTCCTTAATGTGAGTTTTTTTTAAATTGGGAAATATAGTCGTTTAAAATTCATGTGCATTATGAGCATTTAGAATTTAATTTATTTCATTTATGTTTGTGCATTAGCTGTGAAAAAAAAAAAAGCAGAAGCAGAAGAAGGAGAAGAAGAAGGCGAGTTTACACATATTTTCACAACTATGGCTTTTGCTCCTGTGGACTTAATCATAGCACAGATCACTGACAGCACATTAGGGAGGACCAGAGAAAAGCCAGACAACTCCCAAACAGTCATTTCATGTCTCACCCTCCCATACACAGAAAAGGATTTTTTAGGCTTTTACAAGACCAAGACCACCCAAATGACACCTCACATGTCACCTCTGAGACACAATGCATTAACTGTCAGTGTTACAAACAAAGACAAACAGGTGTTTTTTTGTCATTTAAATTGCTATAAAAGGGTGGATAATAACAATGGGGACAAAGAAATGCTAAATAAAAAAATAAAATGTCACACATATATTGATTTTATTTTAACTGCAAAAAGAATTTGTTTTAGAAATGTTCTTGTTCTTTTAGATGGTGCAACAATAACTCATTAACTGAAAGCAGCACACTTGCTGAATAATTACCAATGATCAAGTATTGTAAAGCAAGAAGGTGAAGCGGGGTAAAACATCAACTGTGAGAAATGAGCTGCCTGTTGCACCTGTGGCCCCCAACTCGAGGGGGTGTGACCACAGACAGCGGAGAGAGACAGGCAGCTGCAAAAATCTGTCCTGGAATTTACTTTGCTGCCACTGTGAAGATTTGAACCTCTGTCTGTATCTGTGTGTGTGTGTGTGTGTGTGTGATCTCCTGTGTGAATGAATGGATTTGGTTTTAGCTTCTGAGGACATCCAAGTCTAGTGGAGAACGAACAATAGATACTGATTCAGGTATATCCAGAGGACATCCATCAAGCTGTGATTACATTCAGAAACCATCTTTAAAAGCAGATAAGGGAATGAGTTCTGCCTTTAAATCAATTAAACATCTATTTAATAATTGGCTGTCTCAGGCTGTTGACCTTATCAACTTCATTCCTCACAGCGTGTGACAGTGTTGTGGATACTGGCGGGGGCCAAATGCAGTAAACATTGATTCGGGAAATTTTGCAACATCATGAAAACTACGCTCTGCAACCACAATGACTAACTCCGAAATGACTCTTTAATAAAAGGAATTTGACATGTCACATGAATCTGCAGAGCAAAGTGACGACAGGTCGAGTAAATGCGTTGCACATGATTTTCATTTCACAATGTAAATTCATCTTTCACCAAGTGAATCATTCGAGCTTCACTTCTTAGTAACCTGTGGCAGTAAGTGACATCTGTCACTCCCCTGCACACGCTCACTAACTGAATATCATTCAAACTGCAATATATGTCAAAAAGCATATTTATCATTATGTATTTATTTATATTTTATACCTTTGACCTTGTAGAGCAAAAAGGAAAAGGGGTTGTTCACAAAAACACCTGTTTGACTTAGATTAAACCACATCAAATTTTTAACTGGGACACACCTAGAGGTCAATTTTTTTTTAATGTTCCTTCAGTGTGTGTTGCTGCCCACGAACAGGATGTAGATAAGGACCATTTGTCAGTATGGAGAATGATGGCATATCCTCTGTAGCCGTGCACAAATCAGTGTTTCTTCTGAACGTACTGGAGGTGAGGTGCTGGCAGGCAAACTGATGTCTTGTTTGACTTTGACCGTTTACAAGTTACAAGATTTAAGATTTTAATCGAGCAAAACTGAGATTCAATCATCCATGCCCGAAGTAAAATATGTTATTAGACATTAAAATACTGGGTTATTAGCTGTAATGCATAAACTTCTAACAAGCATTTTGATATTGTATCTGAAGGTGAAGGTGGTTTTATGATTTTATTTACTCTTGGGCCCTTTAATCTGTAACAGTGGATCATTTTCAATAAACTAATTAGATACTAAGATTACAGCAGTCAAACATATACTGTTTTGAACAAAAATATCATCTTTCCTATCTAAATGTAGCAGAGTACAGATACGAAGAAGATGTATCATAAACAAATGCTTAGAGATAAGTGAAGTCCTTAGTATCCTGCTGTTTGAAGCACTTCTTTATCTGCAGTTTATCAGTCTGCACTCTGAGACACTATCTGCACCTACACCAGCTGCTACGTGCTGTAAATGTTGCCTCTCTCATGTTTAGATTACTCCAATGCTACGAGTTGCATGTTAGCATTGGCATTAAACTGAGGCTGATAAACTACCAAGGCCAACAGTGTACCTGTGAAGCCGAGGCCGTTGGCGCATTTGTGGTTACTGTGTAAAAAAAAAAAAAAAAAAAAAAAAAAAAAAATTAAAGGTAACATTGATGAAGCTGCTCAGTTTTCAGTGACCCGAGTTGAGTGAGCCAAGTTTACCTGATCGGCCTGATAATCCAGTTCATGATCGGGCGGATGTGTGGTAGTGAACAGGAAGTATTTTATCACCTGTTACCACACAGGAGAAAGGAAAATGGAAATTTATTTTTGGCATCGATCACTTTAATTTTTCCTCCACTGTTAGCTGAGACAATATGGAAAATGTAGGGAAATTAATCTGTTTTGCTTCCATATCATTGTTTGACCTTAGCGGAGCATTTCCCGAATCAAAAGAGAAAGAAATAAGACTATGGTGTATAAACTGACACCCGAATAATCCAGACCTATTTGGTTATGATGACCCTGTATTTGACCTTAAAATAAGTAACTAAGTTAAAGTGTTAGCATGACAATAATTACACAATTAATGACATTACACTAATCTAGTAACTAACTTAAGTGAGGACCAACTATCTCTAATCTGACACTTGCACTGACACCCTGGACACATGGACCTTCATCTTATGACCTCCACAGCTGAGGTGGAGAGTGGACCGTTGCTCAAACCAGTGTTTCTTGGCCTGTTTTGTGCATACCTTACGCAATTAAGTTCAACACATATTTATGGCCCCTTTATTGCCTCTGTCGTGTGAGCAGTGCAAGAACAAGAAGTTCCAGGACAGGAGTGTCCTCAGATCTGGGTTGAGTATCAAAGCGGAAAGACTGATGAATAAATCATAGGAGCGTAGGAAGTGCTGAAAGTTTGGTGTGTGCTCACGGAGGGAGGTGTGCGGCTCAGTGACAAGTATGATGAGATTTAGAGTCATACAGCGAACTGTCAAGACTTACAGTGAATCATATCAGCTCCTCTCAGGCCCTTTAAAGTCAGTGTGCTCCCCACCACTGCTATGAACTGATAGCCTTGCAGCAGACAGCTGACCCACTAACATCATCAGTGACTTACTACCATTCAAGTAGCAAATTCGATGGCTGATAAAAGAAGCGATATATCATCTATTAATTGCTATTTTGTCACATCCTGTTAGCAACAGCTGATAAAAACTTGTATGTGGACGCTTTCCCTTGACGACTGGCGTCTGCTCCAGTGCAAAAGTAAAAAGACTTAAGTGAATTTCTGTGGGAGTTACAAAGTAAAAAAAAAAAAAAAAAAAAATAGAGCAACAGGGACTTGCTGCCAACACTCAGCTTCCAAAGTCAACATGACAATGTAATAGAATGAGGATCTGATTTCAGAAGGAAAATGTCAAACCTGCATGGAAGCAAGCTGACATGAGCAGCATGTAATGTGAAACCTGTAACTATGTGCTAATTATCAAATATTGTATATTGTACGCTCCAGCAACCTGTGTTAACTGAGGTATTTCTCAAGCTGATTGAAATTTATGTACCCCAAGATGACCCAGATGCCCCCCAAGTGAAAAAACAACAACAACTGTTTCCTCTGAGGAAGACATTTCTCAAAAAATAAGTGCAAGTGAGAAAACGGTGCATCAGCAAAATCATAAATGCCTATTTAACTGTATTCTTGCCCTTCACCTATTACATTCATAACACATTAACACATTAAACATTATCTCAATGTCAAGTCGACTGTGACCAAAATAACATTCGTAACATTAGTGACATTAGTAACGGTAAGTGATTCACAAATCTTTCACAGATGATAGATCACCTTATCAGACTGCTCCATCTTTACCTTTGCATACATTTTCTCCCTCGCGAGGGGACATCACATCAGACTGAACTGCGAGGTGCTCCGACGTGTGGTTGAAGGAATGTGGGGAACGCTTGAAAAACACACACACATAGTATAAACAGCCGTGCGGGTGATTTATGTAGGAGTTGAAATAAATGTTGAAAAAACCTTTAAAATCTCCAACTAATGGTCGTGAGTGCTCTAACAAGAGGGGGGGAAGTGCATGTGTCAAGGGGAGGTGAAGGTCACGGTGGGCTTGATTATCACATGAGGGGTTTGTTTGGTATGTCAGTTCAAAGGTGGCACATACCATTAGAAAGAGGTCAGTGTCTATTGTGAGCAACTGCAATGTGAAACTCACACTTCACTGTAAAAAAAAAAAAAAAAAAGTGAACACAAAGGCAAAGAAATTCGCACTGTTTAGATTTTGAATCTGCAGCCAGTTGATAACAGCAGAGATTTACTGTTGGATGGATGTGAGGAGATGCTGCTCCCTTCTTTTTAGTCAAAGAATAAATGAATGACCACACAGGGTAATTTATTGCACTATTATGTAACCATTACTCTCATGAGAAAACATAGGAAAGTCATGCAAAAAAGGATTTAAACAACAGCATGACCACAAAAAATTCAAGTTCCAGCTGAGACTGAAATGAGTCCATGATGGATAAATTGTGTGTGTGTGTGTTTCTTCCAGTTATTAGATCTAGAGTGATAATTTATGATGCAGGCAGCATGATGCAACCTGGCAGGGAGCAGGCGGAGGAGGAAGGTTTGCATAACTGGGAGGGAAAAGGTGCTTTGGCTTGGGGACAGGCAGGTGAGTCAAACACAAAACAAAGTGAGAGTTGTGGTTAAAATTCCTGTGGCTGACAGGTAGTGAGGGATAAAAATTAATACCGCAATCAGGACGGTCGCCATTTACACACCTCTGATTGTAAAACCACAATGGAAAGCAAAAGTTCTGTTACGTAAATCAAAGTGTGATAAAAGAGGGAGGATGGACGCGGCCCATACGCATGCTCGGAGGAGTGTTTGTTGGGGATACTGTTGGTGTTGGTTGAGTGAACAGGGGTAAAGGTTGGGGAGCATGAATAACATAGAACTCAAGTGACCCATGAAACCGCCGGTGACAGTTAGATACTCATTTTACTAATTGCTCTAACTTACCTAATTACAGTTTGGTCATGAGGTATTTGTGCATCCTGAGAAAGAAAAAGAAATCTTCAAAACAAAGTAAATACAATACTTTTGCATCATTGTCTACATCACTTCATCACTTCTTAAAAAAGAGAACTGACTTGAAGGCAAGGCTGATTCTTTTGATCGGTGAGATAAAGGGAGGTCATTCTTCACAGTGACTTCACACCGACCGCAAGAGAAATTTAGCTACAAGCCCCTGTAAGTGGGCCGAGACAAAAAAAAAGCTAAATAACCAATCAAATGGTTTGGCTTGGATTCTCTACCATGTGTCTGACTTTCAGTATATATCGCCCAGAGAAAGAAAGAAAGAAAGAAAGAAAGAAAGTAAGAAAGAAAGAAAGAAAGAAAGAAAGAAACTAAACAACTCACATCAATCATCACACCCTTGAATACACACACTGAAATTATCACCAGTGAGCAGCTTCCTTCAAAGGCTTCTATTCGACCTCAGGAGACAGTTGCATTAACTTACAGTCATGAGACTGCTGCTGATTTCAGGTCAGTGCACTATTGAGCTGTCCCAGACTCAACAGTGACTGTTTGTTATGTAACTGACACAAAGCAACTCAAAATAAAGAGGCTGGGCCCAAATTAGCCTTTTAACCTGCCATTATTCTCACTGTTGCTGTTTTAAACAACCAAATTCCCAAGAATGGATACATGGACATCAACCAAACCCTCAAGGTCCCTGTTGCATTCATGTGCTACTTTTTACGCTCTTACGTGGTTGTTTGTACCTCACGACTGATGAGTCTTTCCAATGTGGCGAAACAGCCTGGAGTCCAGATATTTTTAGAGCGGACAGGTGAATTATGACATCCCAGAAATTTCCTGCTGCCTCCTGCGTCACTTTTATTTGTTTATAGAACATCCAAGGTATAATGTCTGGTGTGGCTCATTCAGGATAGGAAGCATTAGCTGGTCTAATGTTGCTTTAATGGTTTTTGGCTTATCTGACTTCCACAGTGGGAGTGTAATTAGAGAGTTATAAGGTGAAACTGTTTATTTTTGCAGCAGCCATCATAGGATATCCTCTTATTCAGCATGTGTCTCATGGCCGAGGAACTGTAGTAAATTTGTACCCCCCCCTCCTCCTCCTCCACACCATTGATCAGTGATTCTGACCGGTGTCCAGTGTGTGAATTCCTGTAGGCTGACTGTGCAGGCCCGCTGTTTGTTTTCAGAAGAGCAATTCTGGTGAAACAGTCGAGTGAATAAACAGGTTGTGAATTCATCTACTTCCTCTTATCTGTGCAAAGGAAAGGAATCTCAACGTCCTCTGTGGCTACAAATTATTTTTCTAGCACCTTCGGATTGTTTTACAGCTTCAAAGCGTCTTATCAGTGTTGGGTTCATATAACTTTAAACATTAACTGATTAGTCTTTGAAGGGATTTTGTGCACCATAGTTGAAACACAGCTTCTTGTGGTCTTTAAATGAAGCAAGTGCGGTGAACTGTCATGCTTGATCTAAAGCCCTTTGTCTGGCCACAAGTTTTTTTTCTGGGATTGGTTGCATCAAATGAGCCTCAGAAGTCTGGTCCTGAGCTCATGCTTTTACTTGTGCATCTCCAAAGAGACTTATATATTCCCTGTGTGCTCTCTTCAGACTGGCAGACTTGCAAACACATAGGGGGGCCTTTTATTGGAGGGTTCAGTTCCCCCCCAATTGTTACATGTGGCTCCTGGCTCTTTGCCTATTTATTACCATTGTAAAGGCCCTTGCATGTGTCCCCCCACCTCTACAAAACCTATACAAAAACATTTCTGAAAGGCTTAGTCAGGGGTCTGCGATGCCATGACAACTTCTCCAACATGATAGACTTCTTCCCGCTTCGGAGACCATATCATGTTCTACGTAACTCTGTGGCAAGACCACCAAGGAGTGCCTGCTGACTAACCACGTTCATTGTTAGGCAACATGGGCCGCTGCTAACAGGAAAACAGTCACTGGATGAAAGCACAAACTTTATATCATGAAAGTTGACATGTGTTAAGACTGTGCCAATTGTACAATCTTTGCTGTCATCACTGTAAAACAGTTATGGACAAACTGTAAGATTAGTTTGTGATGATTTTACACGTGGAAGAATAATAATGTCTTGTGTAGCTGTCTCCCAGTAAAACCTGTTTTTCTCCTCCTAGATAACACAGCATTTTATTGGGTCAAGCTATCATCCTGGATTCTTTGGAATATCTTTAACTCTGTGGAATGAAAACAGGTTTATAAAATGATAAAATGTTGAGTGCCAACTGATAAGGATGGACTTCATACTGTTGGTAGGCTCATCTCCAGCTTTCCCAAAAGGGTAATCATAAAGGATTAACCCTAAACCTTGTCACGAGGGCAGCTCGGCTTGATGTGTTGTGTGTATTTACATTCCTTCACAGGTGGAAGTACTAAGAGTAAAATAGTTTTTTATTGATTTATTAGGTACTGAACAACTTTTGGACAAACCTCCGAGATCCAAACAGTTCACAACTTGTTAACTTGTGACTGGGCAGCTTTGAAGTCCCAAAGAGGTCATAGTACATGACTGAGCGGTGACACAGAGCCACAAATGACACACTCTTCCGTAGAGTTCAATCATTATCCACTATCTTTTGTCAAAATCAGGAAAATCAAAATTGTCTGATCTTGTCAGCTGGCTGCAGACTCTCCTGTTGGCATTCAATGCATCAAACACAAGCGTTTGATGCATTAGAGTTGACAACACCGGCTTGTTGTGGCTGAAAACAGGGACGATTAGAGAGCTAAGCTGAATCCAATTGCACAGTGAGGTGAGAATTGCATGGCCACCTTCACTTTAAAGAGTGACCTATTGGTAATATTAAAAGCTTTAAAGCAACTATCTTGTAAAGTAGTAAGTAAATATTTCTGTCTTGAAAATAACTGATAAAATCTGATGAATGCCGATGGATGTATGTGGTGATGTTTGCTTGCAGTGGAAAGGTCTTGTCAGGATGATCTCTCTAATCCAAACAGAGCAGCAGTTAAATTATTTTATGAGTATCTGACAAAATACTGAAACGTACTGCAGGACAGTTCCTTGGCAAACGTATATTTCATCGGGAGGCAAGACATGCACCGATGTATGTATATACATAGGTCAGTGCATTGTAAATTATGGAAAGGGCTCAGAGTGAGAGCCTCCATATAGCGAGAACTGGGAGTAACCAGTGGTACATCATCTGAATTATTTCATTCTGTTCAGGCCAAACAAATCAAGCCTGCATTCTATTGGCATACCCAGTGAGATATACCGTACAGTTTTTTAATATTCAGGCTGGGTGTTTCCTGATACAAACTACACGGAAAAAGCAATCATACCGTAGGAATCTGAAGAAAATACATAAATATTAAAAACTGATGCAACTGCTGAATGTAGAGAAGCCCTGAAAAGGCAAGCAGCCGTGAATCTAAAAGGATTGTTCTAAAACAGATGAAAAAGTGTTAGTGTTATTAGTATTAGTATTTTTTGCTCACCCTTACCAGCAAGTTAATCCTCATTTATGGTGAGTATGAATTCATGTTTCCTTCTCGGTCATTTTTTTTTTTATTCCACTGCACTCTACACAAAAGATACATATTAGCATGTAAGCAAGTTATGCAGCCTATTATTAGGTGGTAAAGAAATGTATCCCATTTAACTCATGTGTCACGTAACTTAAGATTTGATAGTAGTTAGAACTATACGTTTCATTGATATATTACGGATCATTATCTAGTCTGCAAAAAACAATACTCTTTCAAATTAGTACATTTATATTAAGAATACTATTACAAAAGTAAAAGAAGGGCTGTCACATTATTCCTAGTTGACATCAACAAGACACTTCCCCAGCATCAACATGATGAACAAGCTGCTGAGTCCCCACTGAGACAAATAAGTATATCAAATCAAATCAAACTGCAGAAATGCTGTCCAATTTCTTCACAATGCCTGAAAGTTAACACATGTCGGGGAACATTTCACACAAATGCCTTTGTGAGGAACAAATTAACAATGTTGAGGAGCCAGTTATGTTGCAACAGAGGCACATCAGATTCCACAAACAATTTCTCCGTCTGCACTTCTGGCCACAGTGATCTATGTTCAACACAACAACTTTAAAAAACAAAAACAAATGTAGCAGTAAAAAATGTAACCAAATAAAATGTGCTTATATTAGATTGTTCAGAAAAAACCGAAACACAAACCTCTTTTGCTTTTGTGGTGATGTAACCTTTTCTTTTTGCCTGGTTCATAGGTCAAAAGGTCAGACAACAACAGAGTAACACTGTTTCATGTGGGTGGATACTGTCACGGGAGGTTGATGCTCCGGGCTTTGTGATGGAGACTCCCTTCTGACAAATACTCCTCCTGCTCACCGAGGCCGGGCCTGATTACAAAAATTCCTTTCAGGAAACAGAAGTTGTTGTGAGTCACTCATGTGGCTTTCTCAATCTCCTCCATCTAAATAAAATATGATTACACATACATTATACTAAGTGTTTACACAGCATATTTCATTCCAGTTAATGACCTACTACAGGTTGATACAAAAAAAAAAAAAAAAAAAATGGAGACAACAATCATCTTGCATGGACAATTTCAAGCCCCTGTCTGAATATATAGAGGGGGGTCACAGGGTCCAACTTTACCACACGTGCAGTACATCTGTGTGGACGTTGTATGTGTAATGTATGGGTGTGTAGGACCATCTGTTTTCACAGTGAGCAGAAAAACAATGACACTAAATTTGACTTTGTCCTAAGAGAGTCTCAACTGGAGGAGGGGGGGGGGGGGGGGGGGGGGGGGGGGCAGAAATAATAATAATAAAACCCACTTCCTTATCATATAGCGGGCCTCATCATACCACATACGCTGATGAGAGAGGAATTGTGCTTGGTGTAGTTCACCTCTCTCTTTAGGGAGAGGGAGCACACATGACTGTACATATTGTCTCTGTGTACACTAAAACCAAGATAGCATGGGGGAGGTGTTGGGAGGACAAGAGGTCTGAAATAATTAAGGATGTGTCCACAAATATATATTTTGATTTCTACACAGTGTCTGAGGCTCAGCGACTGAGTCCCACCCAACACAAAGAGACCGTAACTGCTCTCTCCTTGGGGCTCCCAAGTTGTAAACAAAATGTTCTCCAAGCAGTCAGTGTCTGTCTGATGAGACTGACACAGAGAAAAACAATAGTCCCCTTCAACTGTCTCCACGCCTCTAACCTTTTCACTCCGCGCTGTGGGCAGACAATCGGTCAAAAGTCCTGTGTGTTTGGGAAGCATGGGAGATTACATACACCACTAGAAATGAATTTTGATAGCTGGGAACTTCTGGGTTTGGTTTTCAGTCTGCCAAACATTAAAGTAAGTATAACAAGCACTTGTGTGACCCTTTGTGTTGAAGTGTGCTAGTTTAAGCATTTCAAATGTCCACAAATATCGACACCTTTAGATAAAATGTCATGGTCTGATCACAAGCTCTATGCTGTGCTGCACTGAAACAAGCCTTTTTCTTTTCTTTCAGAAATGATGAAAGATAAAGCTGACGTACTTCCACTGAGTTGGAGCCTTTTTTTTTTTTTCCCCAGATGAAATGTGTAGCTCTCACACTTCAAAAGGTCTCTTCTGTGGATGTTAATGGGTGTATTGTCATCTAGGCTCCTGTGTGGTATCATTAGTGTTATTTAGTGTGTGCCATATCCTTGTTATTCTCCTTCTGATCTAATCCACTACCCGGATTCTATTGATTTGCTTCCCTGTCTGAGCCGAGTTTATTAGGACATTGAATTAAGGGCCAGTACATAAACATTAATTTGTGTCAAGATGTTGTTTCTTCACTTCACTGAGCAATAAAACAATCATATTCTTAATATTTGAGCCTGCTCTCTTATCTGTGTTTATGGTCTGACTCTATAGCAGGTATCTCAAACTGACTCCACAAAGAGCCGGTGTGGCTGCAGGTTTTTGTTCCAACCAATCAAGAGCACACAGTTTGACCAATCAAGTGTCTGAAGACTGAGATCAGTTGATTAACTGAGTCAAGTCTGGTGTGCTGCTGCTTGGTTGGAACAAGAACCTGCAGCCACACCGGCCCTTTGTGGAGTCGGTTTGAGATGCCAACTTTGGACAATGAATCCCTTCTTTGTGCAAACGCTGTGATGAGTGCTTCTCAGAATAACGCCTGCCACTCCACTTCAATCTGGGGTGTCGTGTCAAACGTGACTGGCTCCGACCTGCTGGCACTGATTTACAGTTGAATGCGTTGTCATCTTTGAGAAGGTGTCGGTCAGTCATCTGTGAAGTCCCGGTCAGCGAACTGGGTCTACAAGGTTGTCTCACTCCTTTCTTGTGGTTACTGTCTTCGTGACCTAATCAATGACAATTAGGAGGAGAAACAGTGATAGTAATCACCCATCTGGCTTTTCCCAGCTGACTTCATACCTAAAATTCCTAAAAAAAAAAAAAAAAGTCATTTTTTTTCTGAACAGTGCATGAGATTAATACAAAAAGGAGAATTCTACCCTGGTAACAGTTTGATGAGTCAGCGCTGTTTGAATCTGGTTATATACAGATGCTGTGCCTTGCACGGCCTGCCTGGTCTTCCATCTCTTGGTCTTATACCGACATCTTTCATCCTTCAGCAGAAACCCTGTGAGTAACCTTTCTCATGGCTGATTGGAGTATGATTCCTTTGTAGACTGAGCAGAGTCTCAGGTCGCTTTCACCCATGTCTTGATAAGATCCCTTCAATCCTCTTTTACATTACATCCTTATACACATTAAAGTACAGAGTAAGTACTAGTATGGAAGAAGCACATTTTTCATAACAAGCACAAAATGGTTCAGTTTTCTACGATTTGCTTCAGGATGTACATCTATGCTCCAGATGATCAAGAAATGGACAGGCCAGGATGCAGATTAAACTTATCCGGCTGTTGATGTTCAGACAGGGCTGTGGTTTCCCCTTTGGACACACTAATGTGACACTGTGTCAGTCACTGCTGAAAGATGTTCAATGACTATCATCTATGAGAATATCTGAGTAGTACTGACTGTAAAAACACAGAAGCTTAGAGTAACATGTGGTAAAACTAATACCAAATAATAACAATAAAATGTATTTTAATCATGTCTACGCTTCCTTGATAAAAATCAGTTCTTGTCTGCATGGCTCCACACACTTCTTCCTACCTATGCAAAGACAACTGTGCCTGCTGGGAAATGAGTTAGCACCTCTCTTTCCCTTCCCATGCCCACCAACTTCTCAAGAAATCCTGTCTCAGTGAGAGTCGATGGTGATGGTCGGCGGGGGCTTTGATGTGGTGAAAAGCAGGCACAAAATGGGCCCCGTGAGTCAAATGTCTTTGTCCAGAATTAGGGCGAACAGTAGTTTTTGATCATTTATGCTTCAAATGGACACCTGTATCAAAGGTTTAAACATCAGTCTGGGTAGCAGATGTAGTACTCTTGTGTTCACTCCTCAGCAGGGTGCAGATCTGGTGAGGGATCATGTCCTTCAAGTCTCATGGTTGTTCTGCTAACCATCTGTAAAGAAAATGTGTTTTGAAAATAATCTATTTTGTGAAGGGACCATGTACAATATTAAGAATGAATGTTACCATTTAATACACTGATGCCCATAAAGTTGGAATAATTTTACTTTGGAAAACATTCCTCCTTTTATTCCTATTTGTACACATCAATAATCACCTTTGACCATGTGCAGTGATTACATACTGGGTCCCAGTTACCAGTTTTGAGAAGATATACACTTTATCTATCAATAATAAATCACAACTTTATGGGCAACAGTGTACATTGCACCAAGTTAGCTATAGGAGCTAATTTGCAGTCCCTTGGCAGATCATATGAGACCTAAACCCCAGGTGCATTGTGCAAATAGGATCAGTATTAGAGAGTCAGTGAGGACAAGACTGAGAGGTTTTATTTTATTTTTTTTTTTAGAAAAATCTTCAGTGTCATTTTAAAGCTGCAAATCATGCTGCAATTTTTACTGTCATCCTGGCGGATGTTTCATTAGGCACATGGCATTAGGAGTATGAACAGGTTCTCTAGTCTATTCCCAAAGAGCATTAATGAAAAGCTACAGAGCTGAAGTCCCTGTGGTCTTGGCCAAACCAGATGGCCTCAGTCAGGTGATAACAAGTAAGAGCGTTGTTCCTGCTCTGGGCATGAGAGTGATACTGTCTTGTGCTCAGAGGGTGAACACTCAGCATCATAATCCAAATATGCCAGGGGGGACTGTATGTCATGAGGACAAATACCTTTATGCCCTCTGACAGGATGTAAAGCAGGTTTCACCTATCAACGAGCGCCGGGTACAAGGAAACAACAACAGAAAGAACGGCTATCAGCAGAAACCACGCAGAACATTGAGACATAAGAAAGAGGAAGCAGTGAACAAACGGCCACGCCAAACACCAGTCCCAGCGTCCAGCCAGAGCATATGTACGCCCATGAGAGGAGAGGTGACCAAAAAGAAAAAAAAACATTATAGATTTTGGCAGCGGAAGCAGAGGAAGCAACAGCCTGTGGAAACATAAAAGAGCTATAAAACATCACTGGAGCCCAAACATTAATAATGCTAAACCAGAGACGGCATTCAAGGACAGACAGAGGAGTCATCATGCTGTCTGAGCAGCAACTAGCCAGGTAGACAGAGATGTCACATAAACTATGGCACTGAAACAAATTGATTGATGACTTTAAAAACAATTCGTTTGACATGCCTCGGCACATAACATAATTGAATTCCCTTTTCCAAACATACAGCTTCCTCTATGGGATAAACTGCCTGATAACCTAAAGCACACACACAGGCACTCTATGTATTCATAGGTGGTGTTTTTCTAATGATTGGCCTTCTCTGTCAGTTCCCCTCACCATGCATTAGATTTTCTTAAAACACTTCAGCACAGTTACTTTCCAGAGGCCAGATGACACTTTCTGATGCATGTATGCCTGTTTTTATGTTGCTCCTGGTTTTGTGTGCTTGTTAAGATCACTTTTATGTGATGATAAAAACAACTGAAGTAAAGTGAAGGTCTTCCTGACCTTTCCATTTTTATTCTTTAAACCATTACAAATCATCTAAAGCAATTGTTTGTTGTAAAAGTATTTAGCTCCTATTTACAACAGGTCTCGTCTCTGCTTTTATTGACAAAGTACCCATGAATAATCGAATAAGCATTATAATGCTTTTTGGATTTCACGAGGAAGTTGGAACAATTTGTTGCCAAGCCAGCTTAAGGGCTTTTTTTCTAGGAATTGCTGGTCTGGATATGGATGGGAATTCACCTCCCAAACTGAAAGACAATACACGGACTTGCGATACAGATGTACATAATCTGACATGAAATGTGTGTGGTGGCAAGAGATCAGATCAGCACAATGGACCCTTACGTCAAAGTTTAACCCACAACCACTTTCGCTTTTTTTTTTCTGTGAATGGAATACAGAAGGGATCAGTGCACGCAAAATACACATCACACAAGGAAGTGGAAGAAGTTACTACTAGCTGTGGCTGACAGTCCAAGGACAAAAGGAAGAGACAAAGAAGTCTTCAGTTGCCAGTATTTGTGTGTGCATACTGTATGTGACTGTATTTGATCGGACTTAGAGTTAAATGGTTAAATGCTGCATCTGAAGGTAGGTGATTGAAAAACACATTCAAATTTGACTTTTCTTTTCTTTTCTTTTCTTTTCAAAGCAAACACAAAGACAAAAGAATACTATCTACTATCTAAAGGACAAACTGGATGGAGACAGTCAGAAATGTCAGCCAGGATGCAGATTAAACTTAGCAGGCTGTTGATGTTTGGACAGGGCTGTGGTTTCCCCTTTTGGACACGCTAATGTGACACTGTGTCAGTCACTGCTGAAAGATGTTCAGTGTGGGTGATCTAGTGTAATGTATGAGTAGAAACTCAGAAATGTCAGCCAGGATGCAGATTAAACCAAGCAGGCTGCTGATGTTGATGCACAGGGCCGTGTACTCCCCTTTGGACACACTAATGTGACACAGCATCAATCGATGCTGAGAGACATTCACTGACTATGATCTACGGTAATGTATGAGTACTGTACTGACTGTAAAAAACACAGGCTTAGAGTAACATGTGGTTAAATTAATACCAAATAATATAAAATGTATCTTTAATCATGTCTACTTCCTGTTGATAAAAATCAACTCTTGTCTGCATGGCTCCACACACCTCTTCCTACCTACGCAAAGACAACTGTGCCTGCTGGGAAATGTGAAAACACTCCTCTTTCCCTTCCCATGCCCACCAGCTTTGCAAGAAATCCTGTCTCAGTGAGAGTCTACGGTGATGGACGGCGGGGGCTTTGATGTGCTGAGAATCGGCAGCTAGAACAATTGTGGGGGAATGCTGGGCAACTGGGCTGTCTACCTTTTTCTTGGTAATGATCAATGATGGTATAGGGACACACTAGGGATCCAGGTTTCCACTGAATGCTGAACGGCCTTCGGCTCGGGGAAACTGTCCTTGAACCACGGGGGAGAACGTGGCAACAGCATCTGTCTTAACAGGCGCTTGACAAGCTCAAGTGGCTTTAAACAAGGCACCACATCCCTGCTAGTTCCTGACCTGACGCAAACGCAAACACACACACCCCCCCATAGGGATTCATAACATTGTTACAGTGGGCCCTTATTTACAGCAATGCCATTGTGTTTTTGCGACTGTAAAAAAAAAAAAAAAAAAAGCTCACGTGTGCCATCCCATTGCCCTGCTCGAAGTACTTCAGCTCTGGCGGAAGTTTTATTTAGTCATATATCTGCACAATGAGTGCATGCAGCAGATGGAAATATGCAGGATAGAGGTTTGAGAAGATTTGGGGCATTTGTGAATGAGTGCAAAAATATTTTTTTTCCATCAGTGAGGAAACCTTTTAGATTTATTTGGAGTGGAGTGCCTTTGCAGCATCTCTAAATGTGGTTGTGCTCTCCACATTAATAAAACATTGTGACCAAATTCATCTCAAAAGGTTATATGAAAATGACCACCAGCCCTCAGTAAGTCATTTTTGTCCCTTTAACTAATACACAACCTGCCGGAAAACAAAAAAATCTTGTTCAGTGCGCGCTCCTCCCGCAACCACAGACAGACAATTAAAATCACGTTGCAAGCATTTCCTAGATGCCTGAGTGTCAGTGCTAAATCTTGTACAAAGCATTGTGTGCACAGCGGTGGAAATCAGTGAGGGCTGATAATCAGTGGGAGGTCGACTGGGAACTGGAGCAGGAGTGCACTGGTGGCAACGGGGCATGTGTTGGCGCCTAAGACACAGGATCTTCTCACACAGCGCAGCTCCCCAAGGTGCAAATAGGACTCTCCTGTCTATTCTGTAGTAGCCACTGCCTTATCAAGGGAAGGAAATAATGTGGGAGCTGCTTCCCTGCATTGTGTTATTGTTCCCCCTAGTGAAAGGAGGCTGCAGTAGTCAGTAGGATAATGCTCCTCAGCTGGTTTGTGCTTTTGAGGAATATCACTTGTTTTTACTCATAGGAAACAAACAGAGGAACTTGTGAGATTATGTAACAGTAATGCAGCTGATGAGGAAGTTTAAACCATAGGTGCAAATCCAGCTTCATCCTATTGATAAAAGAGGAAATCGCAAATGCACATAGCAGCTCCCTCCGTTTAGCAGAAACATGTGGATAAGGGTCTCACTGAAACCGTTTGACATGAATCCTCCAAAATGCTCCTTGAAACAAAGTTGCCACATTGGAGGCTCTTAAAAATCCCTGGGTGAGCTTTTATCCTCCAACTATAAATGACTGTCCCTCCACCTGAAATCCATTCAACAGCCCGAGCTGTGTAGCAGCATAGCAAGAGGCCCGTTCTTTCACTTCCTCTGGCAAACATTAGTGCCAAAAAACACACTCTGCCAGCTTGGTAGATGAACAGAGGAGGTCCTTTTCCACTTCTTGGACAGATGTACGGGAGGCACATCACAACACTGACACATTTAACCACCACTTATCAGTTAAGCCATGTGTGGCGTTTTTTTTTTTTTTTTTTTTTTCCTTACAAAAAAGTGCAAGAGAGGATAAATGATTTTATATCTGAAACGTGCACAGCGCTGCACTTTGCAAAGATCTTAGAAAGGCTGTTTAAGGCTGAATGGTGAAAGCTGTATTAACGCTCCTTGCTTAATGACATCCTGGGCTTCCTTGGCTGCTCACCAAGGTCTCCTTCCAGGACAGACTTACAACCTAACCAACGCTTCCCTCTGAAAACTTGACAGATTATTCAAATTAGATCAGTCAACCAAAAGACATGTTCGGCAAACATGTCTTTTGGGAATCAGAGCTATTTTTTGGTAAAACTCAAAACCTTCCTTCTGCCCTTTGATTGTCAAATTATTGGTTGTTGGCTTGTTTAAGGTATTTGCTGATGGCTCACTACCTAGTGTTATCTTCAAAGGCAAAAGCCCATCATTTGCATCAAGTACACTACTTTGTGTGAGGGCAGGTTACATAAGGAAAATACCTGTTCAGGGGTAGAAATCTCTTGCATGTCAGCAACAAGAGCAGCTTTGCCCTGATCTATAATTAGTTTGAGAAAGTTTACACTCAAACAAAACCTGCTACCTAGCCTTTGTTGTTTGTAGACTCATCCTCAAATCCTTTCGAGTCCTTTTTTCTAGTAAAGGTGAAGCAAACGGATTCACAAAATATTAAACTTTGAATTCGACCTTTCCCTGGGTTGTGCTATGGGACATATCATTTAATTGCATTTTTTTTAAATGCCACTCAAGACTCAACATTACAATAATGCTGCTGGTTTACTTATCGTCTAATACACTGACATCCTGCTGAGTTATTTAAAGGGTCTATAGTTATATGCCATGTATTATATGCCTGGTAAGATTATAAAGTCAGTTAGAAACAGAGGCGTCTTAACTAGTTACAGCTGATAAAATCTGCTACTGAGATTCCAGACAAACTCCACGATTCTTGACAAGAAATTAGAACTGAGTTACATTTATTTTATGTGAAACTGAAGACCCACTGTTTCAAAAATGAACACAAATTCCTAGTGGCTGTTCTGCTGCTGCTGCTGTCCTCAACACGCTGTAAGGACTGGGGTGCCTTAATGCATAAAATAACACAGGAAACATAGGAGCCTCATGCAATACTTCTCCACCTGCCTACGAAAATACAGTCACAGTTTTCTCTCTGCCCACAGGCTTAATGGGGTTACACCGGTGCAGTTGTCAAGCCATTACTTTGAATGTCACATCATTTCATGCACATCCACCCCCTCAGATGTAAAGCCCCTCTTGTAATCACAGCACTAATTTAGCAAATGATACGTGCTAATTTCAAGTTGTAGAGCACAAGGCTGCAAAACTGCAATTGGCATGGACATAAAACACTCTGACCGCTTTAGCCCACCTTTACCTCTCTGAATGAGAGCAGGTCAGAATATAAATATCACAAAGTGTAATTATGAAATGCCTGGTATTTGAAAAGGTCACCTCTACTTTTTTTCATTGAAACCACTGATGAGATGCCAGCTCCTTCTCTTGAGCCACAGCAGTGAAAGGACCTGCAACCTTTTTTTTTTTTTAAAAGCAGTTTCCTACCAATCTCCCCATAGAGAGGAATAAAAGCTATTGAGGCGACTTGGGTGTAAGGCCCCCTTAGTTGAAAAGGGATCAAATGTGCGAGCAGAAGGGCTGTTTCAGACCTATATGTTAATGAGAGAGCACTGCCAAGAGGCTGTTGCTGCAACAGCTCGGACTCAGGATGTGAAACTGCAGCCAAAACTCAGTGCATTAACATTTGTTGCTTAGCTCCGAGAGAAGACAACTACTTGTTTTTCAGTCCATTCCTGGAATGCAATTTCACACATCATTAATGGATACAGCACAGCAGAAATAAACGCTGAGGAAAAAACAGCTCTCCAGCACAAGTCTTCTTAGTCATCACGCATAAGTGCTTTTAAAACTGACCTTGTTCCTGCAAAGTATATTTTGTACAGTAATATTTTGTTGACGAGTTTGCACAAATGAAAAGCCGACAAGCAGAATGAGTCATTCTTACTCAAAATGTGTGCAGTGGACAACATCCTCGCTATGTGGGCAGCATGAATGGATAATGTAACGATTTTGATTAGAACAACATCTCAGTCTTTCCATTCAGGGGAGGGCGCAGGGGGGACTTTCCTTATGTCCTGTTAGACAAAAGGTCTGCAGATCACGCAGCAGACTGGGCAAATGTCACTAAATGGCACAATCTGAATCCTGAACTTTACCGGTAAATTATGCACACATGATGTAGGTGTGTGCATGTATGGACGGTGGTGACAGGTTTGCTTAAACATGTCCTGTTCCGTGGAACATTTTGTACAATGGGTTAAAGCTGAGCAGAGAGTGTCGTGTACAAATCCCAGCCTGTCAGGCATAGGGCCAATCATTGTGACGGCCTTTAGCCAAGTTCAAAACATGTCTTCCAGACTGGGCTGATTGGCTTGTTTTCAATTGCAAACGGCGGCTTGGGAGCTCCATCCATGACCATGTGTGCTTATTCGCTACTTGTACATTCTGAGACAAAGGTTTTATTCCACTGTAGAGACTACAAATTGTTCCTAACCTTTTCAGCAAATCCAAATTGGTAAGTGATATCACTAAATCCATCAAAACGTTGGTAAGGACTGAACGCTGGGCACATTTAGGCCTGTGAAACAGACAAATTCAGTCAAACATTCTCACTTAAACTATAGGCCTTGTGAAGCTGATGTCAATCTTTTGTATCCAGGCAACAGATAAAACATTATTATGTTTTCTTACACAACACCATTGGACCATGCCAACAAAAACAGCCCCACAACAATCCATTCACATCAGATAATATGGCAATTTTCACACAAAGGAGCTAAACTCTACCCATAGTGCACTTGTTTGGATTATTCTGCTTCACGAGCACAAACACCTCAGAATCGTGAATAACCAGACCAAGTCGGCGTGAGTAATGGTGACTAAAATAATCCACTGACAGTGCCTGTTATGAATGAACTGGAATTAGCTATGATAGACTAATCTAATAAAGACATGATACGAGGAGTGGGGAACAGCCTGGAGCCATTTTTCCAGCTTGTGTCAAGTTGAGTGCTTTAAACTACTGCTCAGAATCAATGAGCTCACACACCCCTCCCACACACACACACACACACACACACACACACACAAACAAACAAAGTCAAACCAACATTTTGCTCTTGATTAACTTCTCCTTTTCTGTGCCTGATTAATCAAGGCCTTCAGGGTGGTGCTGGCAGAAAATTGCAGTGAGGTTCAGATTTGGCTACAAATTTCTAGAGATGAAGATTATTTGGGGAAAGTAGAATGGGAGGACAGGAAACATCACTATTGACAATGTACTTGTACAAATATTAGGATAACACTCTGCTGAACTCAAAATAAGGAAGGTATGGGCTGCATGTTATTGCAACTCAGTATCCTGCCATTGTAAGATGGGATGGGAAAAGGCACCATTAAAATCACATATTGTGATTTAAATACATAGCTATTCCTAGACATAAAAGACAGAGAATCCCAAGTTTGTCCACCTTGATACATCTGTGATCTTTTGAGGAGAGGAATTCATGCTTGTGAACCCAAGCTTGAAGCTCCAGTATTAGCTTTGATGATGTCCACAGTCATTAAGTGTAAATATATACCTTTACATACAACTATGACATTGAGTAGAGCTTTTATAGGTCACCTCAGAGGTCAGGAGGTCCATATAGAGACCACTTTATCTTTGCTGGTATCAGGGCATACCTTGCATTCAACATAGGCCCCATCAGACCACACACAAAGTTTGCCATAATGGCTTTTCCTTTCCCATCAGTGTGAAGATATTGCATCGCATGAATGCTGTTTATTATTTATAGTCATCACCCTCTTGTTATCTTCAGCCTATGATAAGCTTGAATGATATGGACATTTGTGCAGAGACCAGAGCATATATCGGCGGTTCTCCTCTGCTGAGGTGAACTTTTTTTTTTTGGTCACTGGTGAGGCTGTTAACACGTCTCTGGTGGCTGATGACGAATTCCATTCCATTCATTCTTATCAAGTGCTGATAAAAATTGGCCAAGTAAATCACAGACAGTAAAGAGTTCAACAGAAAATGATTACGTAAGAAAAATTTTAATTGCAAACTCAGGGGTAAGACTCACTGTGAGAAATGACAGAGGTTTTCTCTTGTTAAAGCTGGTGAACCTCCTTAATTCCACAAATTGTTGGGTATGGTCTATCAAACATGGCTTGATAGGTCCTGTGGGAGTATAGCTCCACACACACACACACACACACACAAATGAAACAAGCCCATGCTGGTTAGTTGGGTGTCAGTGGGGTCAGACACTAAAATCATTTTTCAAACTCTGAATATCTCTGACACAGTGGTCAGACCAACCTGACAAACCTGTCTTTTTTAATTCATATCTGCTGGTGTGAATTTCTTAGGCCGACTTGCTGATAGTAAGATGTTTCCCAAGCTTTTAGTGGAAGTCATCGTGTATTAATGTAAGAGATGGGAGAAGCATTACACTGTGCTTGATTGCTATCCTGTGGGAGTTGTTATTCTGTCCTGGCTTTTATCTCCCTCTGCCCACATATCTGCCTTTGGATTGGCTAGAAAAAATGCAAAATAAGTCAGGATGGTATCAGGAACGATGTATAAAATAACTCTTTGATCATGTATTTGTATTTCATTTTTTGCTGTCGGCCGGAAATGTACGGTTCCTTGACCTTCTGAAACGGCACACTGGGGAATACACAGTGAGTGATTTGGCCCCCTCCCAACCAGATGGTGTACCCATTGGAGTCCATGGAGGCATTTATAGCGACTAGGTGGGGTCTGGCGTGCGACTGAGGTGGGAGACTGTTGGGATACAATACCGCTGAAGTCACATGCACCACTCGCTCCACGTGACACAGGTCAGATTGACTCCCATCATCCCTGAAATCAACATAAAACCCCAAACAATTTCCCCTGAATAGATCTCATTGTTTACTGTAGTGCAAAAACTTTAAATAGCAGACTGCTTGAACTTCCTCTGCATTATACTTTGTGATTGCTTCTGACTTCAAAACATGTCAATGGATATTTCCCAACAGGCGCTTTCTTTTTTCAATGTGGACAACATGGCAATCACATCAGACTCTTTGATTTGCATCTGAATTCCACTCATTCCAGATACATCGTGGGATACAAGTTACTCATTATGTTCCTGCAACACTAGATAAAGGGATAATGTCTAAAACTCGGGTTAACTGCTCTAAATATAATCTCCTAACCTCAGCATTGCCCTCTGCTGAACACTAAATGAGAAGTTCAGTCAATATGATGAAGGCTGTTGGTTAAGATGCCTGGAGTTTTATTTTTCTTCTCAGTTTAAGCCCCATGGGAAACAGTCAAGTAAAACACTAAATATGTACAACCTTGCATTTTCTTACAGATACTCTTACAAACTAGGTGTTATTTACGATTTCAAAGTGACATTAAATAAATTTTGAAAGAAGAAAATCACATACCGTACTTGTGGGTTTTGCTGCTAGAGCTGTATTTAGTCTGATATATCAAGTAGTTTATAGTGGCTAATGCTGGCCAGAGTTAACCAACAACAAGCCAGCTTTGTCTTTGTCAGACTTTTCTACTTGAAGCTACTGTGGTTGCTGCTCAGGAAAAGTTACACTGCCTTCCTTTAAGCTGTCACCTACGACAGAACCAACACTTGTGGCCTGGCTTCTATAAACTGACAGCAGCTGGTAAGACAGGGTACACTACTGCAGAAGCACTGCTGGATGTGGCTAAATGTTTAATTGCTGTCAAAACACTTGTTTCTAATAATATTTTATGAGTGAGCGTGTCTGTCAAAAATGTCCCCATCTCCCCCTTTCCTGATATTTGACTTATTCACCCAAACCACATCAGGCAACGCTAAACTGAGCCTAAACATAACAGATGTTATTTTACTACGTTGCTCAAAAATAATACAATAAATAACCAGCCCAACAGAGGAAAACTGATTATCTCATCACGCATCTCTGCACTGCTCTCAATGATATTTCACTGCCACGAGCTGATCGAACCATGAGAGAGTATCGTTTTATATGGGCTCACTGTGAAATGATTTCACCTGACTTTATCTATATGAGTGACTGGACCTATATCGCTGGGACTTGTAGACAGAGGTCTGCCAGAAAGAGAGCAACACGAAACATAAGGCAATCAGATCAATGATGGAGACCAAATGTCTACTGCCCTGCTGGTGTCGTGGTTACTCAAAAGCTTCCTTCTATAGATGCATAGTATAGCACAACAGTGACTAGTCATATAGTAAAGTCCCATATGTCTCTGTTCAGTAACACAACCACGGACAGAAAAGTATCACCATGCTGCATTTAATGCATCCTTCATTAAAGCACCAGGCCACATGTGAGTTTTTTTTTCTAAAGTTAATGTGAAATTCATGTCTGAAATCATAATTATTTCATTTTTGCATAATTTTCTTCATGAGCAGAGATAACAGTTACACATACAGTGTTAATAAAAGACCATATGGGAAAATGCAATCTGAAAAAATATATATACATATATATATATATATATATATATGTAGAGAGAGAGAGAGAGACATGATCTATGAACATGTTGTGTGATGAATATGTAACATGAGTCTGAGCCGGTGTTGTTGCCTGTCATCGAGGGCGAGACCATTGTCCAGCAGAGGGCAATAATGGATCAACCTTTCCTTTTTAAAGCCCTCAGCGTTTCAAATGCAGCTCTTTGCATGATCTTTACACATATATCATTTGTTATATCTGAACTGAACTCCTGCCTTATAGCTCTTTGCTCCACTGTTACATGTCTCTGGTTATATGATCTGGCTTTTGCTTTACTGTCTCTCTTTACTTCTGTTACCTCCTGGAAACCTCAACACCCCCTAACCCCACTTACTTCCCAACTCTTTATGGACTCCAGCATGACTAAAACTCAGTTTTTAATAGCCTTGCCGATTTGAAATAGAGGTTAGATTAGATTTACCGCTCTCTCGGGAATGTACGATTCGGAAAAATTAGTTTTTTTAGAACTTTGTATGAATATATGTGCGAGAGCAGATCTTCATAAAACACACAGGTAACAATCTATTAATCCAAATCCCTCAAGAATTCATTTGAACTTCAGTTGAAGGATTAATTGAAGGCTAAGATGGGGGTGTGGGGGGGTGGTCTGCATATCTATGCCTACCAAATAATGTGAAATGAAAGCACTGACTTCTACCCTCCATGCAAATGAAATATGTCTTTACACATACACAGCACAGTCTCATTCGTATCAGGCTCCATCATCTGTGTAACCCCACTATGACCTCCTCCCCCACTTCCAACAGAGGGAGAGAAAAAAAAAATCCAAATTCCAGTTTGAAAATCTGTGAAAAAGATCCTATATAAACATCCAGGTGAGGCAGTTTGCTGCTCTCGCTCTTCTGCTGCTATCAAAATGGATGCAAAAAAAAAAAAAAGTCCCCACTTGGGACGCTTTAGCTTTTAATGTGGACTGAAAATATTTCCCATGAAAATAATGTTGATCCAGCAGGCAGGCAGTCTGGGATCAGAGGTTTTACTGCGACACGCTGGGTGAACTCAAGAACCCATGCGTGTGGCTGACAACTACAAAAGATATAATAATAACATTATGAAATTAAGAACGTATAAACTGCCACCACGGTGTGTGCACTTCTGGTTGTTTGTGCATGTGTCTGGGGTGTGAATAGCGATAGCATTTCAAAATAAAAACAAGTCACTCAACTTCTTGTGGATTTGCACTAAATCCCTGCAAACAGTGAGAGTGTCTCCTGCAGCCTGTATTGTGACAACACTGTTTGTGTTGTCCTTGCTCCGAACAGCCAAAATCTGCATCGGGTTAATTGCTAGACATTTGGTGTGTGTGATGTGAGGTGACGGATTACAGCATCAGAGGTCTGTGCCAAAACCATGTTTAAGACTTAAGGTGTACGTCATGAAACACTTCCATTGTAATCACAAGATAATCTGTAGTACATGTTAATCCAACCTCCCCAACCCCACCCCCACCCCGCCCCTCCTACTCTGTCTGTGTTTCTAGGTTTTAGCTAAGCTTAGAAGTTCAATCCCACACTGAGCCTGTAGTTTACTGCAGTTCAGCTCTGTTTTATTGCACTTCTAATGTTTGACTCCATCAACAATCCCCAAGCCCCCCCACTCCAACTGCCCACACCCCCCTCTGGCTTTTGTCCCTGTGTCATACAATTTTTCACACCAATCTCTCTTTAGTGATGACTGGATAATCTGCATCATACGCTAATCAAATGTGTCGACATACCCCGAAAAATTGTACAGCACAGCTGAGCAGATGAGTTTCCTCCACACTTGGCAGATTACTGCAATTAGACACACACGCGTTCAGTCTGCATGCATGGTCAAATACAAAAGTCACTCTTCCTCCGATGTGTCACAGTGTCTGGACAATGTGGAGGAGAAATAAATAAACAGCAATTTTCTCAGGGCTGGGTTCGAATGCTGCACGTCATCTCCTCCTCGGTCTCCCCTGCCTGTCCTGTTTCTCTCACCACTGTGTCTAACAAATAAAGAACAAATGCCAGACAAAAAAAAAAAACTCAGCAATTTTCTCGATGAAACTGCAGGGGATCACTATTTCAATTCTTCTCTCACTTGGAACCTGATTCACCATCCAGCAATTTGTCACAAAAGAGACACCAATCAGATATCTGTACAAACACTTCCGCTCTGTCTGTTGGGTTCTTTACTGCCAGCCCCAGATCTACAAGACGTGTATGTGACAAATAGGAATAAAGGAAAAACAAAAGGTCTTCAGTGGAAACGTATTTTTAAATCTCTATTCTTTTAAATGATCAGTTAATTGTTTGACTGATTGATTAACAAACTACTGAATTAATTAAATCAATAAGAATAAATTAATAAATAACACTTATTTACTGAAGCCCATGTTTTCAATGGCTTGTTTGCAATGTGATTTCATATATGTTTATATATGTTGTGAGGCTGAACCTTCAAATCACATGATAAATGATGCATGTTGATAATGTATAACTGGAAATGACAGAAAAGTCTCTGAAAGTGATGTATGGTTATGGTGCAGGAGGACACACACACACAATCACTGCAGAAAGTGGCTATGTTCCCATGGAGATGCTCACCATGCCACTCCCATCCTTCAAACTATAGCCTTTGATCAGCACATCGGAATGCAACACTAACTAATAACAGCCTGTATTGGTCCCAAACCACCACAGCAACAATCAAACATCGGAGGTACTAGGTTCAGCCAGCCAACACTAACAAACCCTGACAAAGCTAGCTCGCACAGTGTGTCAGGTAAACACAGAACAAATAGCCATCAGGACAAACAGTAACTCATCAGCAGTATGAATGAATGGATGGATGCAGCTGATAACAGAACCAATCTACAACAAATGTGAATCAACACATTAAACCAAACATGAGCAACTTGTACTCACCGATTAGAAGTTTGATCTTCCGTACGGATGCAAAACGTTGGCTCTGCTGATCGCTAGCTAATCCAGCTAACGTTAGCCTCAGGCTGAACGTCAACATTGCTAACATTCAATAAACTCGGAGCTGAGTACCCAGTCACTCCCAAGTAAACTCATCATGTTGGCTTTTAATCCTCCTCTCTAGGGCGTCGTTTTTTGTTTTGTTTGTTTGTTTGTTTTTCCAATCAATAATCATGCTGCTAATTAAATTAACAGCATTTGATGAGCAGTAGCTTTTCTACAAGGTTGAAGAATGAAAAAAAAAAAGAAGAAAGAAAATAGTTTCGCCTAATGCAAATCATTAGAAATGACAGAGAGCGTGCTGATTGGTCAAATTAGGATTTCCCAGAAAGCTTCTCCACGTTTTTTTTTTTTTTTAGGAGAAACAACCAAAATATATAAAAGATGGTAAAAAATAATAATTATTTTTTCCAAAACATAGTTTTTCTAGATTTAAATAAGAGTAATTAGAAAAAACACAAGCTTATGAATATTTTTATGGGCCTGACAACTATTAAACCCAGGTGCACTGCTCACTACTACTGTCAGTCTTGACACTGGTTAGTACAAGAGAGGACAATGTCTAACACTACTTGATAACACCTATGTAAAGCTGCTTCATTTCTCTGACTAAACACTGTGGGACAGAGGCAAAATGGTTGGAAAATTAGTTGCCACCACTTATATATCTTGCTCTGTTACAATGTAGATGAGAAGATGAATACGCCTATGCAAGATCTCAAAAGGACTGCAATGTGACAATGTTGGAGTTAAAATTAAAGCCTAAGTTACTGTCAGGTTACAATAAAGTCAATTGAAGGACAACATACCAAGTGTGATGGATCAATATTCAGATTATTCACCAAAGGTTCACCACTGAAGTACTTTAAATATAATGTAGCTGAAATTAAAATAACTGACTTTTACCAACACTGAGAGGCATTTTGTTTATTCTGAACAATAACTGTGACACTTGTTTCACATGAAGTCATAGCACAGGGCTTTATGATTGCCACTTCTCTTTGGACATTGTTTTAATGCAATAAATGTGTCTAAAAAGGCTCTTTAGCATGGATTTAGAGACTCTACACAGATGCACAAGAGGCCCTTTACTTACAACATCAGGGAAATGGCGTCAGAAAACACAAGTGGCAGACATGATTCATGGAAATATCACTCATATAATAATCACTCAATGTTAGTTCACACTGTGGCAGGAAAGAGAGGATTGTGTTATTGTTATGTAAAACTCCAGCTGTTGAGATGTCATGTCAGGTCCTTGGTGAGGTAATTGGGCTTGTAAAGGACTAGAAAAAGGTCAGACACTGATATGCACATGCAAAATTGTGCAGGGACGGAATAACAGACTAGAGGTTTATTGACATCTACAAAGACCGAACGCCATCTGATAATGACTTCTGTCTGCCAACATGGAGCACACACATCTCTTAGGTTTAACACTCAGAAAAAGATTTTTTTTTTTTTTTAAGATCCTGAATTAACAATTGACAATTATACATGTGACATTTCACCCAGAAAAGGCAATGGTACAGTTAGAGATGAGTGAGGGAAAATGCCAAACTGAGCGGCAATGAAACCTGGATGAACTGGATTATGGAATAATACTCTCACTCATGGTAAAAAAAAAAAAAAAAAAAAAAATTTAAGAAACACCTGTGACATTTCTGTCCCACTTCCACTCATAAAATGAAAATAATTTCAAATGAAACGACTGTGCTTGGGCAGGAAAATAATAATAGTCTGTAAAGAAAAATAACACTGTGCGATCATGTCCCCTGGATGTAAATCCTGTTTGACACAGAACTTAACAAACATAATGTAGCCACATAGAATTACATAGAACTAAATATCAAATGCATATTATAGCATCTTATTGACTTGTCTATTGTATTTAATTTGAGAAAATTAGAATATTGATTGTTCATATGAGCTGTAGTGATTTTTTGCCATTAAAAAGTAATCAAAGAGAATTCATACAACACTTTACACAGCTGAACAACTGGATCAGAATGGGAGATGAAGCAATTCTGTGAATATTGCTTTTTTTTTTTTTTTAAATAGCAGCGTCATAACTGAAAATAGTTCCCCTGAAAATAACTCCGAGTGTTATTTTACGAAATTGATTTTCTATTGTAACTGCCTATGCAGCTCATTTTACAGTTAAAAATAGGTATAAAAGTAATGGAAACCATATTTCAACTACAACTTCATAGGAACTGGCTCCCTAAAGAACTTTTATCAGTTCCCTGAGAAAACACACAGAAAGGCTAATAAAACACTAATTCGAACAAAATGACTTAAGGGGCAGACACTTAATAGGATTGTTGGACCTTGTACATCAAGTTATTCCAATGCCAGCGGGGCTGTAATTGTGGAATCAGATCATCTTTATTATTAAATAACTTCACTTTACTATAATGATTGCACAGCTGGAGTTAGTGGAGTTTCTCTGTGGTGCACAGCATGAGATAATGAGGCTCATTTCGCACTGTCAGCAACATCATATACAGCCATTTGGCAGTTACACAAAAGTAAAACCAATGCAGTGTAACACAACAGACCTGCAATAATACCTTCATGAAAGTTTGATGTTAGGTTGACACTTTTTATAGAGAGGTGTTGATTCAGTATTATGATCATTTTTAGAGGAAATAAGCTGTAGTGCTATTGAACTGTATTGCATTAAGAAATGAGGCGGACCTGCCTAAATAATTAAAGTACCTGTCAGTGTCATACTAATAATCTTAAAGCTAGGCCTATGGATGTACATCACTATAACACAGTGTTTCCAGTGTATTCAAATCTTCCATTAGCTGATCACAGGGATGATGTCTGAGGCACGTACGGTCAAAAAAGCATCAAACTGCAGTGACAGGTTGTACAACATGTCTCAGGTGTGTAACAAGCCTGAGGGCCTGCACTCCTGCTGGTAGCTCTGTGAGGCAGAATTTAAATGCTGTACACAGTGGTATCTGTGTTTAAATGCTAACTCAGCACCGAAAACATGCTACTGTTTACAATTTAAGAGTTAGCAAGCTAGCATTGCTAAATGGCACAAACAAACAGACAAAGTGCAGATTAATCTGATGGAAATCCTTATGGGCCGTGAGATTATAAACCAGTGTATGCAGCCATATGCTTCTGGTTATTGTTCAAATCCTGCTGCTGGCACTGTATCCAAATTTAAGAGACCACCAAGTGGTCAGGAGGACATGAATGTGTGTACAAAATTTCATCCATTCATAATTTTTGAGACATTTTTCTTAAAACAACAACAACAACAACAACAACAACAACAACAACAACAAAATGACTGACTGTTTTGCCTTCTGGTGGGTCCACAGGAAGATTTTGTATCAGTTCAAGTTATGTTGAGTAAAAGCTTACAAACTGACATTTCAACATTGCAACATTGCCATCTTGTGTAAAAACTAATGAACTAATCCAGATTGACAGAAGATAAGATAACAAACTGGGATGAGTGACAGGCAGTGGTGAATATGAAGTCTGATTCCAGGCCACTGAGAATTTCTTTCCAAACACTAATCTTATACCTAATTCAAAACAGCAACAATGCTGTAAAAACATTTGAATCACCAACATCCTGTGATCTTTTTGTATCTCAAGTGGGAAGCATGTGGCCATGAAGCAGAGCTAATCAGTTTGCTGTCTTCTGAAATGTGCTTAAATTGGGTGCTTTGTCATATGGTGGCTGAACCCTTGATTTCAGCCTCAATCAAACTCAGGCCTGTGTTTGGAGAGAGATGCACAGGTGTGAAACATCTGAATGCTGCTCTACATAGAGCAGATGCTTAGGAAGAGTGGGTGAACTGGATGCTGCGCTATACTGTATGAAGTGAACAGAGCAGCATTATATGTTGCATGAATGCAAGTGAATGGGGATCTTCTGGAGTCCTCATGGGTACAGACAGGAAGTAGTCTTCTTCTGCTCATCTAAGGTGTGGATTACTCAACATGAGTTCTGATTATCAGAGTGGAAACATGCAAATTGATTATATGTGGTCAGAGGTGATTGCCCCCTGGTGATCTCATTTGAAAAGGGAGATAATTAAATGGATCATAAAGCAGCAACTAATTAAAGATGCATTTTCTCCAGGGATTACGATAACAATGGATGTGTAATAGTTTGACACTGGCTAATCTTCCATTCATAAATCCACGTCTGTCCTTTCAACACTGCGAGTTTTAAATAGAATCAAAAGCATGACAGTGTTATTAGAAGAAGATGTGATGCCAGTCTGGAAATGGAGTAAAAGTAAATTAAGAATGCAAGCATGAAAGCAGCAAGAAATAGATCAAAAACAAATCTGCAGAAAACCGGCAAGAATAAGCACACTGACTAATGAGTCACATGTTAATCAGCCCAAGGTGAAAATAAAAGGCAGTTAAGGGAAACACAAACTCTTGTTCAACTTTTGGGAAAAAACAACCCCCTACACATCTTTCTATTCAACTCTTGTTCCAGAAACTGTGGATTTCCCAGCCCTCAGAGGAACAGCAAGTCCTTCTGCTGTTGTGTTAAGAATATCACAAGAGTGAAGATTTTTCTTCTCCAGATAGCAACAAGCATCATCCAAGCTGTGCCCAGCAACAAGTGCCGCCTCCTCCGCCTCCTTCCTCTCCTCCTCCCCTCTCACAGTGGGATACTCAGCTTCATTCTTCATCTGATTGCAGATATTCTGAGGAGCAGCTTCTAATTAAATGAAGGATCTGAGCATTAGCATGAATACTTGCATTCATTTGTCATCAGCTGTAATGGCATATTAGTAAAAGGTTAAATTGGGAAACCATCCCAGAAGGGTTTGTCCTCCCTGATCACCAAATCACCTCTCAACTTATTGTCTCCAGATGACAAAAAAACAAAACATTGATACATCGATACTGTTAATTCAACATAAATTAAAAATAATGAAATCCAAAGAGCAGAGTCACAAAGAGTAACAGCATCAATTTAATGTACTATAAGAGATGCATGCTTCACACTGTAGGATCCACTTAGTAAAGGAAACACGTCCTCATTTGAATTGAATATTCAATTAGGGGAAAAGCCTCAAAAGATGTGAGTAGCCTACATTAAATTTCAGCCTTTTAAAAATGGTAATCAGAGCATCCAAGTGTAGGACATGGATGGAAATAATGAGCCCAGCATCCTGTGATTAAGATGTAGCTACAGATAAATGGATGCAGTGTGTTCGGTTTATCTATGTTCAGTTTTAATTATGTTTTACGTAGTACATCAGCTAAGAGGATATTAATGCTGGTCTTGCATATTTCTGGTTTCCTGACATGTAACGGTGTATAAGGAGGGCAGGACGTGTATTTGGAAATTCAAAGTAAAATCAGCTGCACAGTCGCAGTCTTCCCCAACACCTGGTTAGATCAGCTCCGCTGAAGGTTTTTTCTCAATCAAACACTGATTTGACACAAAGTGGCTACTAGAGACCACTTACAATCTCCCCATTGTTGCCACTTTATCGGTGGAGCTTAAACGACTTGAAACCTGATTTCTGCATCACTTCCACTATCACTACAAACTGTAAAATGATTAGATGGCCTTATCAAACTTGTTAGCATATTAATTAGAGATGGAGATGATACAGAAGTGAATGACACATTTTGAGCCTTTTCCTGTCAGTATGAATGCGTTTTCATTTTCTTCCTCACATGGAAGTGCTCCAACTGGACCTGTGTCTTCACACAATGAGTAATTTATTAGAGAGGACATCATCATGCTAATCCCCTCATATCTTCTATCTGGTCTTTGGCTACACGACAATGGAGTGTGAGGGACGGTAATGAGCCAGCTGCACAATGAAATCAGATAGACAAACACATGGGATTGAAACAGTTCCACCAGTTTCCCACGGGCAAACATCTCATTCACTGATCCTTATTCCTCATCCACATATGTTTAACAGCCTTCATTGCTGTGTCCTTTTGTTCTGTATCAAAATGGCCCCTGCTGAGGGGGATGCCGGCCTCTCTGTGACTTCAACACCTGCAAAGGCATGGAAATGGGATTGCAAACACAGTGGCAAACAAAAGGATATTTTTACAACAGATCTCTGCAGTGGTGGTCCTCTCTTTGCTGCCACCAAGCCTCAAAAGAGGGGTCAGTGGCAAACGGATATGAGGGCACATTTACAACAAGTCCAGTTATTGCAGCTTTAAATTGTTGATCCTTTATGAGTTTTTATGATATATTTGTGGCAAATGGGGCCACACAGTGTTACAGTGGTTTGCACTGTTGTCTCACAGTCTTGAAGGTCTTGAGTTTAGCCTTCTTCCAACACCTCCAAACCTGCCATTCAAAACGTTCCCAGTCAGGGGCTGACTGGCAACTCTAAATTGCCCGTAGATGTCAATGTGAGTGCGTGAGTGTCGTTTGTCTGTATGTGTTGTCTCTGTGATAGACTGGGGACCTGTCCAGGATGTACTGCACCCTTACTCCATGTCAGTGTCAGCCAGTGGATGGATGGATGGAGTCACGAGTGCTAATAAAAGTGGACTGTATAGCTCAAAGGACTTAATAATGGTGTCTGGGGATGTGCTTTACAGTGTTGAATTGTTGCCTAAGATTAGAATATTGCTGATGTCTTTACTTTGGCAGAATGATGGGAAGCAAAACTCCAGCAGAGCTGCAACCTCCATCCAACCATATAGAGGGGACTTTCAGAAAATGTAAGCATATTCAAAACACTTTCCAGAAGCAGTCAGAGACTAAAAGTTTTGACTTGGTGCCAGCTTTGTTTGTTTGTCATGTGCAGAGAGAGAGAGAGAGGGAGAGAGAGAGAGAGAGAGAGAGAGAGAGGGAAGAGGGAAAAAAGAAAAATACCTCCCGGCAAATGCTCATATAAGAGCACTCTTTATGGTATTCAGTCATCCCCTGTGTGTTTGCTCCACATGACTCACCTCCACCAAATTTAATTCAGAAAAGAGTCTGATTGACATGTTGTCTCTTCAAGGCAGGAAAGCTGATTACCAAGTCGCTTGTGACTGCTCTATGCCAAAATTATAGATTTAGCATATATTAGTGTACACTCTTAATTAAATTGCCAATGAGAGGTGCAACACCGCATACAAAATATGGTCTTGAGATTTCAAGGGCAATGATCATGGGTGCATCAAGTGAATACAAATCATTCCTACACATACTCATATATATATTTTTTCAAAAAGCTGACAAGATAAATACTGTGCAGACTTGTCTTGAAAACACCCTGTGATTTTCTTCAGCATGGTATACTGATAACATAGCACCATCACAATCACCCCCACACGGCGATGATGGAGGTAGTCATTAGAATATCAGGGTGACTTGTTGGTAAGAAAATAATTTGCAGTTGCTATTGCAGCCACAAAGACAGCGTGCTTCCTAAAGCTGAATGATAAGTGTAAATAGCTTTTGCTATTGTCTATTGTTAAGACGCAAATGGTACACAAAGTACTCTATCTGCCAACAGCATCAGAGGAGGATGTCAATCTTTTAGGAACAGGTGGAACACAATTCACGGAGGATAAAGAGGGAGAATCAACACATTGAATTCAAAGCCTGCTATAGAGCAGATCATTTTCATGCACAATTCAGCGTGATTACTGAGAATAATTAGATCAGTGCGATCATGAGATTAAAGGTTTTGCGTGGATTCCAGTAAGCCACTTTTCCAAGTAAGTCAAGTTTATGTGATCTGTATGTCCAGAAGGATGCATGGTGACCTAAGGAAAACATAATTATTTAATTGTATCTTTTTTAATTGTAAGAGAATCTAATCCTCTTGTGTTGGTGTTCTTCTGTTGTTTTTCCTTGTGATAGCTTGAGACGTTCGTGACTGTGGCGGTCCATCTGTCTCCTCTCCTGCCTGTTCCTTCTCCTCTACTGCCACTTGTCTCCTATCAGGAAACCAGTGAAAAGCAAAGTGAATGAGCGAAGGAGACAGAAGTGAACAGAACTGGGACAGCTGTTTGCTTAAATTTTCATAAAAGTCCAAGACCACTACACATGAGCTCCCTGTTTTACAAACTTTTCATGAATGTAAAAAAAAAAAAAAAAAAAAAAGGTCTCTCTGATTTACTTGCTTTGTTTGTAGTAGTGCTTAAGCAGAGCTTCAAATTCAGACCGTATAAGACACTCATGACTAATTGCGATTGGGCGTAAAATTGACTTTTGCCTTTACAGCTTTTTCAAAAGCTTGTCTCGCTTTGTTTATGTAAGTTGGAAAGAGGATATTTGTCAGCCATGGCTGCCAATGCTGATCAGTGTTACTATCAAGTTCTTAAGGCATACAGCAGGTGTGGATTTTCTTAGCTGTTCTGCACTGATTGACAGAGTGGGTGCCACCTTAAACCACAGAGAAAGGGCTCTTTATTTTCAGTTGTTTGTAATGTAATTTTTGTGCTACTGATTGGTTTACCGATGGACAATAAATCATGTCTAGGAGGAGGAATGCAGCAACAGGACCCATGAATCAAAAAGTGTCATTTGCACTTCATGGCATTTGGAAACCAGGCTGCAGTAGTGCTACTTGCACCAATCATTACTCAGCCAACATTGTACTAGATCTAGGTCTTTGAAGTAACATATACTGATTGGGCTATGAGACACTGCACTAGCAATTAGCAACGCAACAGGCTGTACACATCAAACTGCACTTTGTTTCCTCATGAAGTTGGATATTACTAGCTGAGGATGCTTCCCCCTCATTACAGCCCTCTAATTCAAAGATGCATGAGGGCAAACATTTAACCTTTGACATACTTCAGAGTTGCAAAGTTAACTTGACCATTTTGCCCAATTATGTGCAGAAACCTTTGTGGCCTGTTTCCTTGCAAACCAGTTATGCAGGTACATCATGGTACATCCATGTCATCATGGTCTGTAGGTTTTTAATATAATGTGATATTTTTAATTGCATTTTTTCCCTTGTTTTCCTGTTCCTCATATTCCTTTTAATAAATTTACATAACACCCCCTCCTTCCCCCTGAATCACGTCCATTACTCTTCACTTCTTATATTTCTATTACGGTATATATTTGTTGTCCTTGCTTTAAAGCTCCATCAATCCAGTATGCCCATAGGGAATGTTAAAAATGCACCGGCTCTTCTCAATTTATTAATCCAGGAGTTGAACATGTATATACTGATAGCAGAACTCCTTTGCAGTCACTGTATGTACCATCCATTATTATGAACTGCATTGTTTTGCCTCCAGAAACATTTCAACATGAATGCATTTGACATAAAATGAGGGCAATATATGTGAGAAGGAAAGCTACTGGCAAAAAAGAATTAGAATTCCCAATTTCCCCTGTTGTGTGTGTGTGTGTGTGTGTGTGTGTGTGTGTGCGCGTGTGCGTGTGCGTGTGTGTTTGAGTCTTTGAACATTTGTATGTGTACAAGTGTGGTTGATTTGCAGGGGCAGGATTTTGATGTTGGCACTTCTGAGGCATTTGTTGTTATAGCTACATGCCAGGGATTAATACTGGATATTAGAGGAAGGGGACCGGTGTGTCAGTGCTGAAAGAGCCTTTGACAAAGGGGAGATGGAGGCAGCGTGAGGGCACGAATGACATAAATTAGGTGTTCACAATGAAGCTGATTAGCTCAAAGACAAATATGTCACAGTCAGGTATGAAGGACCGTGGACAAAATGAATTAGAAAGCCTAAAAGATAAATCTTTAATTAAAATGATTTCCTTCGTCTTCTTTTTTTTTTAGCACAGCCTTTGTGTGCTTTGTAAAACTATCTGAAATGAAATTTAACTGGCAGAAGTGAAGCTATGGGTGAAAATGGAGCAACCCCCCCCCCACACACTCTTCCGACATCCCAGCAGCCATTCATTGTTAGAATAAAACCACAAAACACACCCGCAGACGCACAGGACTCTAAGAAGGTATATTTGCGAGCTATCAGTCTGCCGCTCCACTCTTAATCTGCCAAAGTGTCGTTCAATTACTGACCTGTTTCACTGTCTTCTTCCAGCTTCAGTGAAGGAGAAGTGGCATCTGAAACAGGTGCTGAGGTAGATTAGCAGGATGGCAGCTGAGTGTTAATGGAACTGGGCTTTGTTAGATCCACTGGAGAGGAGGACAAGGTAGGAAGATGGACAGTTTTTTGAATGAGTGTGACATACAATTGATGTCCAGGGAACAGAGAAGAATTTCATGGATGTCAAAGCCAAGTCCAGGCGTTGCAAGGGGAGATGGGAAACATGCTCGGCCTCATTTAAACCATGGCCAGGAGCAGTGTAGCATCTAATACTTGTAGACAGAATAGTTAAGGTGAATGAAAAGGTGCTTAATTATGTATTACAGGAGTTAACCCCTGTGAACCGAGCTACCATAGGAAGATCCAGTATTCATACTAATATAGATTCTGGTTGTGGGCCATAAAGTGTTGTCCATGTCTGGTGTGAAGATGATTAATCACTGATGATTCATAGCTGTTTAAGAGATAATTAATCGAAGTACGTAAGTACAATGACGCTCTCAGAGCTATGTATTGTCCAAATGATAAATGCAAGTGAAACAAACCTCCTCCTGAGAAAAACGTCTGGCTCTTTAGCTGCAAATAGCTCATCCATGTTCTTTGGTTATAGCAAATAAGTGGGTCTGTCTGCTGTTTGGTGCTGAGCAGGAGGAGAGCAGTGGCCTTATTAGATCACAACTGATGAGAGAACTGGTGAACTGAAAGATTATAGAAGCAAACAGTGAAACCAAAACAATGTGCTGAAAGATGCTAAAATCCTCAGAGGTTTTAACATCACTTGTTATCATCAGAGCAGAGTTAATGTCTCATTTTAAATGCAGATTTAGAGGAACTATGCAAGATTTTTACCTTTGGAGTCATTTTGATGGTTAAATGACCCAGATCTCGTCTCACGAGAAACATGAACTGCTTTACCGCACTATAACACAAACAGATACATAACCTCTTGTTACCCATCTTGGTAGACATCGCTGCACAGATTGCCTTCTTGCGAAATTCATTGAAAACAAATGCACATGGCTGGTGGGGGTGGGGGGGTGGGGGGGTAACTGTGAGTTTTTACAACAGTGAAAATATGCACTCTGAAACTGTAGGGGGAGCTGCGTAGAAAAAAAAGCGACCAAAACAGCGAAAGAGTGACCGGGCCTGCATAGTTCCCCTTTAAGACGAGTGGTCCAATTCACGCTTCCTCTGTCACTGAGGTTGAATGCTAACAATACAGTGGTGGACATACTTAGTTTTGGTGAGACTCTTCCATGTTTAGTCCCTGTTGATGGAGTGTCCATCAATCTCTCTATCTCGTCCTGCATCCCTCCATCCTTCCCTGAGTCAGCTGTCATTGTTGATAGATTGTATATACAGTACTATCACATATAGACTCTTATGGGGTTTGCTTCTTCTCCCTTTCTGTTCCTTCTTGTATCACACACCTTATCCTCTCATGTCACTTTTCCCGATTGTAAAATATTACTACTGTGGTGTCAAAACTATCACAACAGATTTTGAAACCACTTATCAGTAATTTATGGCAGAGGAGCATTTCACACTAATCTCTTTGTGACTCGATTATGCACTTTAACAGTATAACCGCATATGGTGAGTTTCAGAGCCCATTTGAGTTCCATGATATCATGGAGATTAAACTCTGTCTCTCAAGAGTGCATTTGCACAAATTAAACATTTCAATCATTATAATAACTTAATATGTCAGCGCCATTGCATTTGAACTAATGTACTGCCGTGAAAACCATTAGACACACACTTTTTAAGTTCCGAATGGTCTGTCTTTTAATATTTGCTAAATATTAATGGAGCCAGATTACAGATTAATGATAATTTAAATCAGGGTGAAAAAAAGAAGTGTACAACTGCAGGTTAATGGAGGATTTATTGCAAATAACGATTAAAATGTGACAGGGCATAGGTTAGGTTAAGGCCAGTAGGGAGATAACCTACTTTTTGCATCATGAGGGAGAATGAATGCAACATTTTTTATACATTTGTCTTTTCATATTACATAACAAAGTGCCGTTGTAATCACACTGAACTGAATTGTATATTATGATTATCTGTAGGCCCCGTTCCATTTCCTCCATTAGGCCATGCACTGTATATATCACTGTAAAATCACACCAGGGATCAGGTTTGTGGTTTTATCTCAGAGAAAAGAAAGAACAGGAAATTAAAGTGTAAAGCTAACCTACACTGAAAATGAAAGTTGATGTTCATGCATTCATCACAGTGATATACATCTGGGAAATAGCTGAGATTGCTGATTACAATGACGCTTTATTAGGATTTCCAACAAAATTACACACTATGATGTGAGGCAATAGACACACTGATCAAAACAAAACAAAACAAAACAAAACAAGAACATCTTCTCCACCAGTTATTTAAATCTTTTGAGCTGACATGGAGATAGCTACTGTCCAAAATATTAAATTCTAATTGCTAGTTGGCTATGTTGGCTACTCACAGGTGCAAACTCTAGTTGTTAAATTGTTCAATTACATATCAGAGCAATGGGCCAAAGGTGTCTCTCCTGTGTTGGAGATGAATCAGTGAGAGCATCACGGTGAGAGGTGATGAGAGTAGGAGGATGAATAGAAGGAAGGCGAGGAGCATCCTGGATTGCATCAATCACGCCGAGCAAGATTTCCCCTGCTGTTCAGTCCAATACGACGCTGTTGTTGTAAAGCAGTAACAATTCAGGAATAATAGGCAGAGACACAATCAATGAATCTGTTGCACCCCTGTCTATGCAATCAGCCTGTTCTTATTTGAATGTGAAATACCGTTTCACTTTCTTTGCACGCCATATGCATCCATCTGTTACAACAATCTATCATTTATTTGCGGAGATGGTTCACTCATTATTTGGTACATGCAGACTAAATAGATTTCAATATGCAGATGCAGATGCAAATGATTAGTTGCAGCATCCGTCAGGCAAATAAAGAGCCTGTGTAATGGATGGTTATTGGCAGGTAAACATCTTGTGAAAGCAGACAACCAATGATGTGTGTGTGTATATATATATATATATATATATATATATATATATATATGTATGTATATCTATATATATAAGATGATTCAGAGATTTGGTCTCATAATCTTGCAAAAAAACAGATCATAATTATGGTCTGAATTCCTTCTTTCATCTTTTATCAACAGAAGAATAACTTCACACAAAATATAAAAAAACGCTGCTTGACACTGCAGGAAATTGGCTTGTTTGTTTTCTCTCTGAGTGAGAATCTGTCAGTCTGACTTGTCTTATCTTGACACAGACTAGAGACCGATGCACACTGGAGGGACTCTCAACACAGGAAAGACGGACATCACAAAAAAAACAAGAGACAGGATGTGGCCCGGAATGTTTTTTAAAAGAGAGGTTTTCCGATGCTATTGTCATGAAAAGGCATATTCAAGTCTAATCTGTGTGGTAAACAGCTGCATTGCACTTTAAAATGGGTTGATTCATCAGCCCTCTTTAAAAGTGATTGCATGCCACATCAATACAATATGTATTAGAATGTGAACTCTCTTATTATTGTAGATCTAGTCCCCACTGTCACTCATGAACCTCTCATGTGGCTCTACTTTGAATTGCCGATGCCTGAATGAAAACATAAAACATCAGAGAGTTGGGGAGACCACAATACCTAGAGTTACACTATATATCGTACACTGTCGTCCTCCTCGCACTTGTAACCTCTATATACCAACCCTCCAATAGTCACACATTATTATTTTCAGCAGCACTGTATTTGTAGGTTCTTCAGTTAAATACTTAAGCTCCTTTTTTTTTTTTTTTAATTATTCAGTTTCCATGCTTTCCTCAGTGTTATCCGTTATTTGTGGAAAACATGTGCAGATGCATTTTGGATTGTTGCTGCAAGTCACATCATGTCAGGGTATGGTATACTGGCTCCTATTCCGAGGGAATGTATACAGAACGGAAATACAATATGACATATGGTTGGCAATGTGAATATGGCACTGATGGAAGAAGTGCGCTCTGCATATAAATACCTTATTGGACAGGGATGCTTCTGCCGCATGGCGTCTCGCGTCATTCACAGACTGATGAGACATCCTCTGTGAGAATTCAGCATCTCGTCAGTTGGGAAAGAAGACCGACACTGTTCTTATGGGGACACAAAAATAGTGAGTAATAGTGAGGTAATCACATTTGGGTGCAATCTTGATGCTTAGAATAGAAATGAATAACGATAAAATGATTAGCTATTGTTGTGGGGCACTTAATTCAGAGTGAATGAGGAGCCCAGTGGTTATACTTAGCTGAAATCTAATAAACCATTTACTATAACAGCCTGCTTCTGAATTCGACTGGGACTGTGTGAAAATTACTGCTGTGGGAACAGTGGTTTAATTTCATGTATGTCTTTTTTGTTGGCGTTTTTTTGTTACCTGCATTTAGACAAAGGAAAAAATCCTTTAGATACCTTTGTAGTAGTAATGGTAGTACCTATTATGAGTGAAATAAGCCACACCAACTGTTTTTTCAGCCCTGCTGAAGCTCTGATAGGGATAAATGATTGTTGTGATTATTTTGGCAAAAAGGTGAAAAGACAACTATCTCCAACATAAAAGAGAGTACAGTCTCTCCCCCTAGTACTACTGCTTCTACTACTAACAATTACTTTTGATTGTTCATTCAAATGAATCTTATTAAAAGATGTTTTTTTTTTTTGTCTTTGTGCTCCCTCACCAAACAGCCTGCTAGAGCCCTCTTTATAGAACATGTTTATATTAAAAAGTTGCAAACAATGTTGGAGATGACATTGGAGACCCATGATTCACTGCAGGAAAAATGTCTGTGTTGAGCATGTTACATGCCCTGAGGGAAGCAGTTCAGTACTCTATGTCCTTTACCGCATTCTGTTCACGTAGCTTCTCTCTTCGACACGAGCCTTGACATCTCTGGGGAAGCTGGAGCCTTGGAGCAGACAGTTTTTGTTCTTGTGGTACCTACAGTCCGCTTCAAACATGCACAGGACAGATGGGATCACAGTCCAATAAACTGCCTTATGGCGACTAAATTGTGTTCAAGCTCCCTTTAATGATATGTTTAAACACGACTGGTAAGTCGAAAAATATGCAGCCAAAGCTGGAGCTGGGTGAGACTGCCTCACCCTGCATGTTGCACCTCAGTCATATTCATGTTTTTCCAGTGTGAACTTTGCGTTACCTAATTCCACTTTGCATCTGCATCTCAGGGTGGAAGGTGGAAATAAATAACACAAACAGCAGCCGTCATAAATCTTCAAGGGATTAAAAGCTTCACAGAAATGTCATCCATATTCCTCCCGCTGAGCACTACAGATTAAATCCCAGTTAAGACATGAAATCAGCTTTGTTAACTTCTGGGTTTGTCGCAATTTCCAAGAGGTGTCTGTCAGTCTAAAGATGACATGAGTACTTGAGTAATCAAACAAATGATCGCATTTCACAGATTTCTATAAATTGCAACAATTAAACAATCTAAAAAAAAATCACATTCAACCTTGACACATTGCCATAATTTAACATCATACACTATGTCCCTGTGTCAAAGATGATACATGTATAAACAAATTGAGGAGGATTTTTGAAACTTCTCTCTTACTTATTGTCCGGTGCAGTGAATGCTCTATAAATTGAAATCAAAGATTAGCCAGGTTAATTGAAGGTCTACCAGCCTTGACTTTAACAATAGCACTTAGCAGGGCAAATTATGATTCTCAGGCACATCATTTCTCATTTCATTGTTCTGGTGTTAAAAGAAATTGTGAGGAGCTGTGGCATCTTGAACTCAGATCAGGTGGCACTGCTATGTTTTTAACATTTTCTTCCTCCCACTCTGTCACCCTCCCTGACTCCACAAAAAAATCCTCTGTAGAATTCCTTGGCACCCTGGCCTGCATATCTTCTATTTCGAGACAAGTGCAGGGAGAAAGCTAGAAAGCTCTTGCATAATGACATGTGGTCAAAGGTATATGGAACAGAGAATTGCTTCACCTGTCATAAGACAGTTTGTGGCACAAGTATCACCTCCATTATGATTCAGAGGATGAAGACAGCATCTTCACTCAGACAGTCCCTCATTAGAGCATTGCAGTAGATCCAAATGATGATGCAGGAAGTCGGCGCTACTCAAAGCAGTTTGCAAGATTAGATCTCTGTTATTATGCTGTTTATTTATTCATGTGTTTACCTATAGGATAAGATACCAGTGATGCACTCAATCACTCCTGTGTTTTGTCAGAACCAAGACTTTGTATACTTCCTTCCTTTCACATATCAGCACATGCTAACTCAGTAGATAAAGTAACGTGTACATTATTTTTCCATTTCCTTTTTTTAACACAAAGTTGTTAACCACAACAACATTGGTTCAACCTATTTACCATATCTGTGTTAAGATAACTATCTTAACACAGTGGTTGTTTAGCAGAGATCCTGGACCTCATATGTAGGCTGTCAGTATTCAGTTGAGGATGATCCCTCCCACATGCAGGCAATGCAATATACCCCATGTGTCTATGCATGTTTATCTTATGTGAGTGGTCAATGTAAGTCTGAATTTTCCCTCTGGAGCGTTTTAGTGCCTTTTAACTCACTGATTTGGTTAAGTGATCAACAGCTTTGTTTTGTTTCAGCCTCACATCCAATCTAATCCATCTGTCTTCCAAAAGGAAAGGAAGCCACTTTCAGCAAAGCAGCTCTGATAAACCACTTGTTTGGTATCTGATTAGCACCAGATAGTGGTCAGCATATTAGCACCAAACATGTAAATATAGAGGAGCATTTAGCTGATAAAAAGCCTGATGAAATGCTAAAAAGAAGAGGTTGAAAAAAGATGACTCTATGTGAACACACTGGGATGTTGTTCTGTGTTCGCTGGATCTGCAAACAGAAAACTCTAATGCATTTTCCATCATGTTCACAGGATGCATATGCACAGCTTGTTGTGTCCAGAAGAAAAACACCAATTAATACATGTATGAAATAATAGGTGCAGCACATACAATTTCCTTTTTTTTTCTTTTTGGTCACAGATTTCAATACTTTAGACTTTTTTTTGCGCTTACACATCTACAAACCCTTCTGGGAACACATGCAGGCCAGGAGTTGTTTGATCCTCCTGGTGGCTTATGTTTGTCATTCACTCTTCGCTGATGATGCATGTGTAGTCAACTGTGCAAACATGCCTCCAGAGTAAAACACAGCTTTAGAGGGAAAGCAAGAAAAAGATTAACAAAGACTACTGACAAGGACAAAACATTGCTGTGGAGCTCCGAGGCTGCCCAGTGTTCAAAATCACTGCTTGTGTTTCCAACAAAACAGAATAAGATCAACTCAGCTTACAGCATTTAGCTTCTAGAGAAACAGAGGCAAAGAGAATATCAAAGAGAAGATGTCCGGAGATTTACCTCAGTCCCCAGGGCACTGTATAAATTGTCATAATTATGTTTGCTGCGCCTTCACTCACACCTGGCCTCAACACATGGCTACTGGATCTCCTGGATACAGAGCTGATCTTTAATAAAAATGTTTACGTTCAACACATTCACTTAATTTGCCCCAAACTAACCGGTGAGGAGCGGCAGATGTCTCCAGTCTCTAAAGGTTTGAATGAGAGTGGTGACAACATCGTGGTGCAGCTCAATCTTCCACTTTCCTGATCCAAGAGGCCCAGCGTGGCATTATTACAGGTGTACGGAACCTGTGCTATAACAGTGTGTTGGCATTGCAAGCTCTTGAGATTTGTCCAAAGCAGACATTTCATCCAACACCTCGGAGCAAATTTCAAACATTGCAATGTGTGTGGTGCACACCACAGGCCTCCAAACCAAAACTCATTTCACACAATGGTAATCTAAGGCTGTGGGAGTGGCGTCCCATAAGGCATTACTCTTCATCAGGTGATTTTACAAAGGCATCCAGGGCATGTCAGTCTAGCAATGCAATATTATGATGAAGGTCATGGAAGACAATCAGCCTCAGGGAATAAAGTGGCTGCGCTCAACATATATCTTTGCCCTACAGTGACTAACTGCAGTGTCCGACATGACAGCTCACAGAAGCAGCTCACAGTGCCACTTCTCTTATTGTACCACATGAGCCTGGAAGGTGGTTTTTATTCAGTTACATACCTTCAGATAAGTGAAGGAATATATTTTCTTGCTACACCCGTCTCCACTTTAACAAGACAAAATGAGGAGTCTATGAAATAACAGCAAATTGCAAATTGCTTTGAAATTAGGGAACATTGAGTAGCACCCTGTAAATGAAACAAAGCTTTATTCGTGCTGCCAGCTATGCTCCTTACTCTGCATTTAAATAATAATTTAATGCACAAAATTAACTTTGTTGTGTCCCCCCGGGGAAGTGCGGTCTTTGAGATGCTGTTTTTGCTTCAGTGTTTTGTGCACTGGGTGCTTCCTCGAGGTTGTAGAAAACATCAGCGTAGCACTGGCAAATCTGGTTTAAACCACAAAGGTCAAACTGAGGCCAACTGGTCTGTTTTAGAAAGGCCAGTTAAATTAACCCTAAACTAAGCATGCCCACTTTAGCAATGCTGCAGTGCAGCGTGGGAAGAGTCAGAGAGGAAATGAGGTCAGATAGGTCTTCCAGAAATACAACATAGAGCCTTAGAGAACATAGAGACATGTAAGCTCTGATTCAAAACATATATATTTATGCTTTAAGTACCTCTGAATGCATAGTTTGAAGAATACGACAACGCATCCCGTGGCTATATAGTAAGACACCGGGAAATATTTAATGAAATCATGTATATGCTCCTCAGGATGACATCGTGCACAAGTATTAAATATCTTTTTTCCAGCTTGTGTACTTGGAATTTAGGTTGTAAGTACAGCTCAAAAGCTGCATAGAAAAAAATACATCATCTGGTATTTTAATAAAGGTTTTATGATAACCGTTCACTTAAAATGTATCATTTCATGTAGAAAATTTTCTGGGTGTTTTATTAATTCAAAGAAACCTCATGGCTAAGCAGTAGCCTAAAGTAACTCTTATGAGACGAAGATGACATCTTTCAATGCAAATGATAAAACTTTGAAAAATACTCTTAGCTTCCTGTGGCTAAAGGGAAAAACATTGTAATTTTGGGTGGTGGGGCTGTTGGATCCAGTGAAATGAAGATTTCTGTTGAGCTTTTGAGGTTAGTTTTGTGTTTTAATGGAAGACAGATGTGTAATGGGTCCTACCAAGGAGCACCCAGGGAATACCAATCCACACCAAGTACCCCCCTCTCTGTGTTTGGAGCCCAGGGGGATATTCCCGAGTGGCTTATGGTGCAACTTTCCCCATAAAAATGAGAACATGACTGTGAAGTCTCATTTCCAAATACTCATTACCACCCACATCACCGAGCTGGTATCCTTTCTGTATTTTGAATCTCTGTGTGCGTATGTGTAATTTTGGCAAAATGTAGTCCTGGAGACAGCTACTTTTCAGCAGGCCTGTCTGAGGACAAAGTTTTCTGTGCAAGATGCAAAATCACACAACTTAGCAGCCTATTCAAGCTGTGCATGCATATCAAATACATTCATTTATTCCATCACTCATCCTATTCACATTTCATCTAAATGTATGAGTTTTCTCTTTCCTCTTTCTTTTGTGTTCTGCTGGTTTCATTTGAATCAGCACTAATATCCAAACATCTTGGATTCACACCATTTGTGACGACCATTAACATGTTGATGCTCCAACCTATCAGTACTCAATAGCTCCAGCACTGTGCCTTCATCTCCTACCCTAACCAAGGTTATAAAGAACCTGGGTGTCACATTTAATGACCAGCAACATCAGAAAAGTCAAGCTTTACCTGCCTCAGCTCTCCACCCAGCTGTGACTTGATTTCTGCAAGGACCCTCTAGTGGACCACCGTTCATGTACAGTGAAACAGTTCCAGATGGTCCTGAACGCAGCAGCCTGTCTGGTCCTCTTGCCTTTAAGGGCACATGTCACTCCACTGCTCTTCAACCTACACTGGGTACCCATGGCTGCCCAGATCAAATTCAAGTCACTAATGTGTGCCTTCAGAGTAACCTCTGGGTTTGCACCCATCTCCTTGAACTCAATCATACATGCTTACGCTCCCTTGTGTATTCTGTATGGTGATCCCTGTGCACAGTGAACTCACTGTCTTGACCGTTCTTGCTTGTGGTTCCCTGACAGTGGATTAAGCTATTGAATACTCTGTCTTCAAGAATCTCTTGAAGACTCTCTCTCCTCCTCCACTAACACCTCTAACACCCTAACATGCCTAAATAGTACTTAATATGCACATTTGGTGCTTTTCTTTCCCTGATCTTGTCCCACATATCAGTAACCTACTTCCACCAATGTCTCCTACTGCTCTGAGGCTTTAGACTTCTCCCTCACATAAGTCAGCTTGGATAAAAGCATCTACCAAACAAGTTGATGTGAATGTAGTTATTACCACATAACATACATACATATGCATACGTATATAACGGGAGTAGTCAGCAGTCATGGGTCAGACCAACCCCATCTTTAGATTTGGCCTTCTGCAATCACACTGATAAAAATCTGTCCACAGACTGACATATAAACACCTGCCAATGCAATGATAACTGCATGGTTTCTGCTTCAGTAGGTAGGCTATCTCCAGGACTGCATCTTGCCATGATGACACACACACACACACACACACACACACACACAAATCATCCTTGAAACCCCAGTTTGAAAATTTTAGCTTGACAGAAATTTATGTTTTCAAACCAATGTGAGGAGACCTGCATATCACTTCTGCTGCCTGATACCAGAGCCTTTTTGCAAAAAGCAATCTGTATGTGTTGTCTATACCCGTGACCTCATAGCAGCAGTTTGAGAAGATTTATTTCCAGAAAGAATCAAACAGAGGAAGGCAAAGCAGATTAATTCAGGTAGCACCGTTCTTGTAAGGTGTCCTGAAAAAGAACATGCGAGAGAAGATTTAGCAAAACAAATACTGCAGTTGGCACGTCTTTTCTCATCTTCACCCCAATAACTCACTTCAGAGTCCTAGAGTCATAGTAATAACAGACTCTACAGAATACATTTCAGAAACAACTGTTTGATTATTTTCACAGTGGCAGAGAGACAAATACACACGACTCATGCCCCCATGATTCACAGGGGCACGCATGCACACAAATAGACACAAACAAACCCATCAGCTGGGATAAAGAGTCACAGCTTGAGCTGGACTTTGGAGTGTATGAGTTAGGGTGAAGGCTCGAAGATGGTGGGGACTATTAACTGACCACCTACAGAGCTGGCCCAGTGTCATTAAAAAGTGTGTTGCTTTCTTTTGAGTTTTCATTTTGTTTTGTTTTTTTCCTGATCTTTTTTTTATTTTTTATTTTAATGTTCCTGCATAATGACACAATCTCAGACTTACATTGCAATCTGTGTTCCCAGGGGCTGTGACGCTGTTTCAGTCATGACGTGAATATCATCTCCTTTATTTGGACACTTTCGTACATGCTAGACAGATGGTTTTAAATAGACAGATGTATACTGAATTATCCCCAAGGGAAAATCAGGTGTCAAGCAGCTCATTAGTAATAATAGCTAATAATAGTAAATGCTCTGTTCTGCAGCCGCCACACACATATAGTACGTAGGCACATAGTAGTACACAAAAAGCACAACATACTGTATATATCCTTTACACACTACATGATTGGTTTATGTGTTTATTCGCCAGACGAAAGCTCAGAAAAATCGACCTCACTTCGGAAAAAAATTATGTCGTATTTTTGCTGTGTAACATTCTCTGTGTGAAAGGATTCATGATGAAAACCAGAGTTTGAAAAAAAAGACTGACGCGCAAATTACTCGCATGAAAAATACATCCCCAATGTGTAAGGGCCTTTAGTATGAGATTTAGTCAGGGTTATATGTAGAATATTTTAGTGAGCGAGATCAGGCCACTGGGGGTTTTTAGAGGGCACTACTGGGCTGTGTGCTCATAGAATGGTCATCACCTTTCTCCCTTATACAACGGCCCTGGTTTATATTAATGTCATATAAGTGTCTTGCTTTCATTTGTCATATTTTCATTGCACAAAAACAGGATGTGGTAAAGCTACAAGCAATTATCATCCCATTTCAACTTCAAAGGAAGTTTTTAAAATTCTCATTTGAAATATCAAATAACTTCAGCCACTATTATATAATGAATATTTCAACACACATTACAGCTTTTTAATTTCATTATCACAGTAGCCTTTGCAGATTACCTTACAGAACACTTTTCTTGCAATCTCGTCTGCTTATTCTTTCTCATGCAGTTCAGGTGGGTAACATATTTTCTTCTTAAAATTGACATGCAGACACAACTCATCTGCATTCAAAGCTGTTATTCACAATGTGGCCAGGTGATGCTGTCTAACATGCCGTGAGTTATGAGTCACAAAGCCAGCATCAATGGTACAAACCTGTACATTTATCTATATTGCACCAGCAGGATGTGCAGCATCTCACTTTGTGCTCAACACACTATCATGATCGGCTTTGGTAAACAATGTGACGATTCTCTTTACCTTTCATAATGCATGGGCAATTTCCTACTGCTGATAATGCACTGCATTCGTCACGATTTGGCATTTAAGCAGAGTATGTGGTGTGGTGTACTGTAGGCAGATACCTACCACTGACAACAGATTATTTATTTTAGCATATTAATTGCAGTATGGATGCCTGGCCTCTACCCCCAGAGAAGTCATTTAGAGTCTTTAGACACGAAGGTCCTTTTCAGAACATGCACTGAACTAGAGGCTTTAACCTCAGTTTTATAACACCACGGTTGAAACATTGTGGTCAAAGGTTTTCCCTCCATGAGACATGTGCTCAACGTGCCATTCGAGAGTTTTGTGGCCGCAATGACTCAGCGGAGTGAGTCGTGGCTGGCAGCAGCAGGACATAAGCTGACTGTATTCTGACGGCTCACATCCTCAGCCAAATGGACTGGGAGTCAAATGGCTACAATGAGAGAGGCTTAGCACTGGTGCCACCTGGGCAGAGCTCAGTGTGCGAATGCTGAGCTGCACTGTCAGACGGCTTTAAGCTCTGATTAAGTCACCTTGAGGCTTTCACCACTGTGCATGAGGATATTCATTCGGCAGCTGTCATTTCACTGAGTGCATTAAGTAGCTCATGCTAAACCCTGCAGTGATGCAGAGCTTCCCAGGCTGACTCATGAGATCATTTTGCCCTTCTATACTGTTGGAAATCATGTTAAAGCTTTCTCACAGCCTGTCCTGTTTGCTGTAGATATAATGTTTAGGTTGCCCCCCCCCGCCTATATTTTAAGCATTGTTATCACTGTGACCTTAGCCAGAGGTATTGTTTTGCTGAGTCTCATTCATCCAATTCTTCTGAACCCACAAGTAACTTTAAGCACTTTGTGTTCCACCCCCTCCTGTTGTCTCTCTTCGCTAAATCTCCCCCTGCTGTGTCCTTGCTCTGAGCCACACCTCCATGATCTTTTGACACATAGTCAGCCTGCAGATTCACTTAGACTCACTCTTCACTGAAATCTGTAATAAGAATAGGAAAATGACTTTTTTTTTTTTTTTTTTTAATTTAGCAAAATAGCTCAGTTGCAGAAAATATATTCTTTGGAATTAGGTCAACTACACTCAATGGATAAAGGATTCCCTTCAAAGGACTTTCATCCAAACTGACATAAACTAGTAAGAATTTCGAGTGATTAATTTGCTTTGCAACCATATTAAAGGCTCAAAAAGCACGAGTGAAAAGCAGTAATAATCAGAAGCTCTACTGCCCACTGTGCACATCAAAAACCAACCTCCAGGATGAAACTGGCTTCTCATCTGAAACCTATACTTACATTACCAAATAAAACCATGAGTCATTAGGCATCCTGCTGCTCAGAATCACCAGAGCAATCCCACATAAAATCAACACCCTTTTAAAAATCAACACACTATCTGTGGTTTGAGCTGAGTTATGTGGGATTTGGCTTAAAGGCCTCTGAGTCTCGGGACACTTAGGCTCCTTGATTTGAAGTTGCACAGTTGCAACCCTAACCCGTTGCTTTGGGGCCATGCAACTCTGATGAAATATCCTTTTTTCAAAGCTCACTCTGAACATTCTGTACTGAAAACATGCTGAAAACATGAAAACATACTGTCTGTATCATGTAATATCCTAAACGTAAAAGAGAATTATTCTCTTTCTCTTACAGACACAAACATTTGCTCAGCTGAATCAAGGCAAGATGATGGATTAAACCTTACTTAACAAATGTGCTGCCAGCAGAATTTTGAATTTTGTATTTTTGGATACATTCTGTGACAACATACAACTAAACAAGACAATACAGAAATATTCTTCTCCCACTGGAATAGGCTTTTTCCATCACCCACATGGGTTTTCTTCTCATCACTGAAAGCTCTGAAACAACTGCAGCACAGCGTCGCTGCCAGGGAAGAATTCATTAACTTTTTGCAGCACTATTAATAGTTAGGGATGCAATTATAACATTGTTCATCACAGAGTCAAGTCAACATTCGGATGCTGGACTTGTGCAGGCCAACTGTTACAGATCTGTGTGTATGTGATGTGAAAGCACAAGGCTGTGAAATGAGATGGAGACCTAGACGCCGAAGCTCAGAGGGAGCTCAGAGGGAGAGAGCAGTGTGCTGGTGAAAAGGTCACATCTCAAATTTAACAGGTAAACAGACAAGATATTAGACTCAGTTATGAGGAGCCCGTTTGGTCTAGACACTTTTCATTGGACAGGTTTAAAGTTTTAGAGCCCTCATTTTGAATAATTTAGTTGTTGTTATATTTAGAGTTCTTGTATTTGTTGGGAATTATAGAAAGAATTTCATCTCTTTCCAGTCCACAGTTCTTGCAGTCATCCCATTTCTAATTTGACATATTCTTTTCTTGCAGACTCAGCTGGGAGCAGCCACTTTAGAGGAACTGTGTAAAGACCAGTTTGTTATATCACAAAATTCACCAACTGAACATAAATTCAAGTTCAGACGGGAAAGGTCAAAACGTCCCACTGACTAAATGTGTTACATCTAACTGTACTGTGAAAGGTTATTGTTTTCATGGCACACACTTACACTAAACCTGCACTCAGGTGAACACTCAGGTCGATTGTTATGGAGAGTCACTCAACCTTACTGCAATGAGCACTGTTTCAGAAAATGTTGAGTATTGGGTGTGGTGGACTATATGCTAATTCTTCATTGTGGTCATTATGTTAAAGGTGAATGCTACATAGTCAGTGAAGTATCAAATCCAGCCCCCCCCCGAGCGCACAGAGTATGTGTCATACTAAGCTGAACTCAGTTGTTTGTATTCCAGTGCTGCTGACAGGTGTGAGCCAGAGCAAACAACAGCATTTTAGTTTTTTCTTAAGTTTAATGGGTTAAAAATGTCACAGAAGAAGGGGTGGAAATGACAGGATAACAGAGACAAGGTGTTTGGTGGATGATTGCACATAGGCCTACAACGTGTCTGACTTTGACGTAGGAGACCATAGCATACATGTACTCTCCTACCAACACACAATTTGGTTATTTTTAAGTTTTAGTTGCCCAAATATAATCTAACCTTAATCACAGAGATTCATGGTCCACATCCTTATACACAACAGTGGCAACAACTTTAACGATCCACTTGCGATAAAAATCAAGTTTTTAACCTTAACATGTCCGTGTAATGTTTTTATATAACAGAAGACAATTGACACGGTGTCATGTCATAATCCAGCATTACATAACAGTCAGCCCCTCACCTTTTGGCTTTAGGAAAACAGTAGCGCATCTTCCAACTGTGTGACAGGTTGCAATGTAAGGGCGTCCATTTTGACTCTGTCAACACTGGTATGAGGATAGGAAAATCAATCACCACGTGGTTCAGGGTATGGAAATGATCAGATACAAATAATGAAAAACTGCAATACCTATTGCTTGCTGTAAAATGGGAAACAGCCATTTACTTAGAATTTAAATTTACTTACAATACCCCCTGACTTTGATGATTGCATCCTCAGAGATTTTTTATGCATGTTTTCACCAAAAACAGATTAGAATCATACAATCTGTATGTTTGGTGATAGCTGTAATATGAAATAACATGTAGACTAGTAAATGTGTAGGCTGGTTTTTTGGACATTGTGCATGAGCTGCTGAGCTTCTTTTTTTTTTTTTCTTGTCCACAGGCATCAACAGGTACTCACGAGCCTACATACATTCGCAGCATCTCTGGCTTCACTCACTTTTCCGTGTCACCGCAGGCGTCTTTCCCCTCATAAATAAACATGACAGGCGGGTGGCAGGTGTGAAATGTCAGAGCGACAAAGCCCCTGATCAGGTCAGTGCGGAGCGCGTCGGCTCGACTTCTACAGGCTTGCTGCGGCTGCAGCACGTGGACGGATGCGCGGATGACAGATCAGTTCTGATTGGCCGGGCACGCCCCCCATCACCGCCACCCCCACCAGGAGCGCTGGGCTCTGTACTTGGCACATCTCTGTTGCACCGATTCACAAGCCCACGAACACCGCTGGGCTCGGCGCGTGCCTCTCCTCCTCGGACTTGGAATTAATCTGACATCATTTTTAAAATCTCGCACCATGGACGCTACCATTTATCAGATCATACTTGGAGAGCTCGGGGACCTAAACTGTAGTTTGATTGATGCTTTCCAAGACACTTTTTTGGAAAACGCTTCATTGTCACTGCTGAGCACTGATGGTAAGACAAAAAAAATCTCCTTTTCTCCTTGTTCAGTATTGAAAGATGTTTTGGAAAAGGAAAACTATAAGCGTCCGCCTTGTTTTTGTATTTGACTTTATTTATAGGTTTATATTGTAATGCCACAACTGATGAGATTGGAACCTGCTGGCCACGGAGCAGCACCGGGAGGATTGTAGAGAGACCATGCCCTGAGTACATCAATGGTGTGAAGTACAACACAACCAGTAAGATATTAAGCTTTCAATGGCAAAACTTCCCCAACATATACATCATGTATGGAAAATGGATCATTTTATTCAAAATGTAACTTTCCTTATTTCTAATTGTGCACATATAGGTAAAGTTAAAACATGTTTTCATTGCTAATTTAAGGCAGGCAGTGGGATCAGTGACCACATTTACAAACTCGTGAATTTTCATTTGTGATTAGATTTTTTCGAAGGTTTATTCTTTTTCAGTGAAGCTGTGATGGCAGTGACTCAATCATGCGCCTACACCTCTTGTCACTGGAGCAGCTGCAACAGAAATGAATCTGTGTATTATTTGCCCAGTGTTAAACAAATAGATAGGGAAGAAAAAGAAAATCTAGGAGCACTTGAAACCTCAGCTGCTTGTTGAGCTCATCTTGGCTCATTTTCTTGCTTAGATAGTGAATCATGACTGTTCCAGCAGATAAGTGGCTTAAAGTTGAATTGCAATACTTGTGGCTGTGTGGGTATGGAGGAGAAAAAAAAACATCAAACAAACAAACAGACAAACAAAAAAAAACCCTCATCAGTCTTCAGGTTATGCCATAATATTCAAGACTGTGAGCCAGGTAGCAGCACTTTCTGCCCACATAATCTGGTGCAGAGTTGAGCTCACAAGGTCTCCTCCTCCTATTGCTTTGGTGAGTCTAGCTCTTCCTTCCCACACCTGTGATCAAAGAGCTGGTCAGCCCCATTGATAAAATAAAACTCAGCAACCAAATGTCACTGGCACCATCTGTAGTTCCCAGGAATAATAACAACTCTTCGTACTTTTCTGAACAGCTTTAATCTTCTGGCTGGAAACAAGCAAATCCAAATCCAATGTGTATCAGCCAGAAGCTCTGCTGAGATCTGAGAAAGAGAAAAAGCATATCACAACAACACAGTGGCATCACGTTAAGAGTCTAGTATGGAGACTGACACCCTCAAAGTGTCACAGCATTAATCTCAGAAGAACATTGTGTCAGGGTCTTGGATGACATTGTAAGAGTGCCCATGGCTGTTATCTATTTAATAGGCTCAGGTGCAAAGTCATTACCCGCTAACTGCCACCATTCACACTCACACACACTCCCTCCTGTCTGCATAGTCACCTCTTACTGCATTGATTCGCCCTTTGCTCTGTTGGCACTCTGTCTTGTTGGCTTGATCTGGTGGTTCGATCCAGTTGGTGTGAAAATCCCTGCAATTTCCATGAGAACATGGGTCAACCAATGTCATGTTCAGTGAAATACAGGCTACCCTCTTTTTTTTTGGTTGACATCCTTGTGGATCGATACAATATCTTGGACAGGCTGGGGATTGGAAAGTGTGCACATTGATTGACTGATCCTGTAGTTCAGCTTAAGAAACTGTGGTTGTGATTGACCAATGAGCCCAGCACGCTCTCATTGCACACGCTGAATGATAAGCACACAGCAGTAAAATAACAGGCTCATCTCATCACTGGACTGTTATGGCATTTGGTGCAAGAGGTTGAAATATTCTGTGGCCTTCTTCTGATTTACTGTGCTTGACAAATCAAAAAGATAACGAGAGTGATAGTCAAAGAAAAATGAAACTCTCTAAGCCCCTGACTAGTAATTACAGGAGTCAGTACCTCTACCAGAAGTTGATGCTTTAATTCTTGAACTATTTATAACATTATGAAAAGTGTTGATTTACTTTTACCATAGACTGATCTGTAGATCACATCACATACAATGTGCCTGGAGTAAGGTTAGATGCTTAAGTGATCATTACATCTCTGTGTCAACAAGTCATTTTTATTAAGTTTGACCATAAGGAGTTCTCTCATAATAACATGGCCTGACATGGACAAGTTGTTTGTGCCTGCAGCTTCTTATGACCCACAGTTACGTTAAATTGTGTGAGCCAGGCTCTATTTACTTCCCACTTCAACCTGAAAGTCAGTGTTGTTTCTTAAAACCATGACAGCGGTCATTTTATAACCATAACCACCTGTTTATTATGGTAACCATGACAAGAAAGGCCATCTAGCCCTAAAGAAATGTATCTATTGCCAAGCCATGAGCTTTCCCAAAATCTTACCAAACCTGTTTGTGCCTAAACCTAAGCACATCATATTATGAAAGGTTTAGTTGTTTACCTCTCAGCACATAATGTGGCATAATCTTCTAAATGCTCCTACAGGTCACATGAGATGGCAGACGGTTCTCTCTATCATGTAATTTTTCTCGGAGGTAGAAGATGTTTCAGACAAGCAGGGCGTAGAGACTAAGAGGGGATTTTATACTTTGTCCATTTTGCAGTCATATAACAGGAAATATATTACAGCTTGTTTCGCACATTGACTGCAGGACTTTAAGCTGATTTTGCCCACAAGTCCCACTTTACCGGTAGATAAGAGACTTTGAGGATTGTGGATTTTTGTATCAGAGCCGCTGTGGTAGATCGGTTTAGCTGCCCTATCTTAAAACCCTCGGGGGACCACATAGGAATTTTAACTAGATGGTGAAAAGTCGCTGTTCTGAGCTGTTTAGTGCACTTTTGATCATGTCAAATGGCATCACAGTCCATGTTGACTCTCACAGTGATGCATATGAGCGTGGAGTCACTGCAGGAGGCTGATGGCACTGTAGCATGACGTGTTTAAACATTGCGTGCTTAGCCTGAACATGCACATTTAGGAAACACAATCAACACTGCTGTGGGGATATTTTTATTTATTTTTTGTAATGTCATCTAATTACGTTTTTTTTTTTTTTTTAATCATTTCTCACATTTGCACACTGCCCATTCCTCCTCTGTAAGACATTAACTACCTGTAAGGTTAAAATGACTAAGGCATGATGGTTTAGAAAACAGACGGAATTAATATTAAAGGACCAGTTGGACATGCAGTAAAATATGCTCAATCTGTTTTCTTTGCCTAGATTTGGATGCAAAGAGCAATACCTCTGTTAGTCCTATGTATACATAAGCCAGAAACATGAGCATTAACCTCTTCCACTCCCACCATATTTTGAAGCAAAAACGCTTAAAATTCCATCCTCATATTATAATGGCTGTAGTTTCTGAACCAATTTGCCTACATGCATGAATGACTAATATGGGTGTGTGTGTGTGGCTGACCATGCGCGGCTGAGGGTCCCCCTGTCCGAGGTTCTGGGTTAGCCTGGCTGTAGTCTCTGCTGAGTCCGGCCCGGTCAGCGTGGCTCACTTACTATTCTCACCGGGGGCCAGCGGCTGTGGCCAGCTGCCCCCGCCCCCTGATTCCTGCTCTGTACCCTGTGCCCCAGTGTTTGAACGGGTGCCTGAGTGTCTCTGCTGAGTCCGGCCCGGTCAGCGTGGCTCACTCACTATTCTCAACGGGGGCCAGCGGCTGTGGCCAGCTGCCCCCGCCCCCCTGATTCCTGCTCTGTACAGTGTGCCCCAGTGTTTGAACGGGTGGCTGAGTGTCTCTGCTGAGTCCGGCCCGGTCAGCGTGGCTCACTTACTATTCTCACCGGGGGCCAGCGGCTGTGGCCAGCTGCCCCCGCCCCCCTGATTCCTGCTCTGTACAGTGTGCCCCAGTGTTTGAACGGGTGGCTGAGTGTCTCTGCTGAGTCCGGCCCGGTCAGCGTGGCTCACTTACTATTCTCACCGGGGGCCAGCGGCTGTGGCCAGCTGCCCCCGCCCCCCTGATTCCTGCTCTGTACCCTGTGCCCCAGTGTTTGAACGGGTGGCTGAGTGTCTCTGCTGAGTCCGGCCCGGTCAGCGTGGCTCACTTACTATTCTCACCGGGGCCAGCGGCTGTGTCCAGCTGCCCCCGCCCCCCTGATTCCTGCTCTGTACCTGTGCCCCAGTGTTTGAACGGGTGGCTGAGTGTCTCTGCTGAGTCCGGCCCGGTCAGCGTGGCTCACTTACTATTCTCACCGGGGGCCAGCGGCTGTGTCCAGCTGCCCCCGCCCCCCTGATTCCTGCTCTGTACCCTGTGCCCCAGTGTTTGAACGGGTGGCTGAGTGTCTCTGCTGAGTCCGGCCCGGTCAGCGTGGCTCACTTACTATTCTCACCGGGGGCCAGCGGCTGTGGCCAGCTGCCCCCGCCCCCCTGATTCCTGCTCTGTACCCTGTGCCCCAGTGTTTGAACGGGTGGCTGAGTGTCTCTGCTGAGTCCAGGGCCAGCGGCTGTGTCCAGCTGCCCCCGCCCCCCTGATTCCTGCTCTGTACAGTGTGCCCCAGTTTTTGAACGGGTGGCTGAGTGTCTCTGCTGAGTCCGGCCCGGTCAGCGTGGCTCACTTACTATTCTCACCGGGGGCCAGCGGCTGTGTCCAGCTGCCCCCGCCCCCCTGATTCCTCCTCTGTACAGTGTGCCCCAGTGTTTGAACGGGTGGCTGAGTGTCTCTGCTGAGTCCGGCCCGGTCAGCGTGGCTCACTTACTATTCTCACCGGGGGCCAGCGGCTGTGGCCAGCTGCCCCCGCCCCCTGATTCCTCCTCTGTACAGTGTGCCCCAGTGTTTGAACGGGTGGCTGAGTGTCTCTGCTGAGTCCGGCCCGGTCAGCGTGGCTCACTTACTATTCTCACCGGGGGCCAGCGGCTGTGGCCAGCTGCCCCGCCCCCCTGATTCCTCTCTGTACCCTGTGCCCCAGTGTTTGAACGGGTGGCTGAGTGTCTCTGCTGAGTCCGGCCCGGTCAGCGTGGCTCACTTACTATTCTCACCGGGGGCCAGCGGCTGTGGCCAGCTGCCCCCGCCCCCCTGATTCCTGCTCTGTACCCTGTGCCCCAGTGTTTGAACGGGTGGCTGAGTGTCTCTGCTGAGTCCGGCCCGGTCAGCGTGGCTCACTTACTATTCTCACCGGGGGCCAGCGGCTGTGTCCAGCTGCCCCCGCCCCCCTGATTCCTGCTCTGTACAGTGTGCCCCAGTGTTTGAACGGGTGGCTGAGTGTCTCTGCTGAGTCCGGCCCGGTCAGCGTGGCTCACTTACTATTCTCACCGGGGGCCATCGGCTGTGGCCAGCTGCCCCCGCCCCCCTGATTCCTCCTCTGTACCGTGTACCCCAGTGTTTGAACGGGTGGCTGAGTGTCTCTGCTGAGTCCGGCCCGGTCAGCGTGGCTCACTTACTATTCTCACCGGGGGCCAGCGGCTGTGTCCAGCTGCCCCCGCCCCCCTGATTCCTGCTCTGTACAGTGTGCCCCAGTGTTTGAACGGGTGGCTGAGTGTCTCTGCTGAGTCCGGCCCGGTCAGCGTGGCTCACTTACTATTCTCACCGGGGGCCAGCGGCTGTGTCCAGCTGCCCCCGCCCCCCTGATTCCTCCTCTGTACCGTGTACCCCAGTGTTTGAACGGGTGGCTGAGTGTCTCTGCTGAGTCCGGCCCGGTCAGCGTGGCTCACTTACTATTCTCACCGTGGGCCAGCGGCTGTGTCCAGCTGCCCCCGCCCCCCTGATTCCTGCTCTGTACAGTGTGCCCCAGTGTTTGAACGGGTGGCTGAGTGTCTCTGCTGAGGCCGGCCCGGTCAGCGTGGCTCACTTACTATTCTCACGGGGGCCAGCGGCTGTGGCCAGCTGCCCCCCCCCCTGATTCCTGCTCTGTACAGTGTGCCCCAGTGTTTGAACGGGTTGCTGAGTGTCTCTGCTGAGTCCGGGCTCACTTACTATTCCACCGGGGGCAGCGGCTGTGGCCAGCTGCCCCCGCCCCCCTGATTCCTGCTCTGTACAGTGTGCCCCAGTGTTTGAACGGGTGGCTGAGTGTCTCTGCTGAGTCCGGCCCGGTCAGCGTGGCTCACTTACTATTCTCACCGGGGGCCAGCGGCTGTGGCCAGCTGCCCCCGCCCCCCTGATTCCTGCTCTGTACAGTGTGCCGCAGTGTTTGAACGGGTGGCTGAGTGTCTCTGCTGAGTCCGGCCCGGTCAGCGTGGCTCACTTACTATTCTCACCGGGGGCCAGCGGCTGTGTCCAGCTGCCCCCGCCCCCCTGATTCCTGCTCTGTACCGTGTGCCCCAGTGTTTGAACGGGTGGCTGAGTGTCTCTGCTGAGTCCGGCCCGGTCAGCGTGGCTCACTTACTATTCTCACCGGGGGCCAGCGGCTGTGTCCAGCTGCCCCCGCCCCCTGATTCCTGCTCTGTACAGTGTGCCCCAGTGTTTGAACGGGTGGCTGAGTGTCTCTGCTGAGTCCGGCCCGGTCAGCGTGGCTCACTTACTATTCTCACCGGGGGCCAGCGGCTGTGTCCAGCTGCCCCCGCCCCCTGATTCCTGCTCTGTAACCTGTGCCCCAGTGTTTGAACGGGTGGCTGAGTGTCTCTGCTGAGTCCGGCCCGGTCAGCGTGGCTCACTTACTATTCTCACCGGGGGCCAGCGGCTGTGTCCAGCTGCCCCCGCCCCCTGATTCCTGCTCTGTACCCTGTGCCCCAGTGTTTGAACGGGTGGCTGAGTGTCTCTGTTGAGTCCGGCCCGGTCAGCGTGGCTCACTTACTATTCTCACCGTGGGGCCAGCGGCTGTGTCCAGCTGCCCTCGCCCCCTGATTCCTGGTCTGTACAGTGTGCCCCAGTGTTTGAACGGGTGGCTGAGTGTCTCTGCTGAGTCCGGCCCGGTCAACGTGGCTCACTTACTATTCTCACCGGGGGCCAGCGGCTGTGGCCAGCTGCCCCCGCCCCCTGATTCCTGCTCTGTACCCTGTGCCGCAGTGTTTGAGCGGGTGGCTGAGTGTCTCTGCTGAGTCCGGCCCGGTCAGCGTGGCTCACTTACTATTCTCACCGGGGGCCAGCGGCTGTGGCCAGCTGCCCCCGCCCCCCTGATTCCTGCTCTGTACCCTGTGCCCCAGTGTTTGAACGGGTGGCTGAGTGTCTCTGCTGAGTCCGGCCCGGTCAGCGTGGCTCACTTACTATTCTCACCGAGGGCCAGCGGCTGTGGCCAGCTGCCCCCGCCCCCCTGATTCCTGCTCTGTACAGTGTGCCCCAGTGTTTGAACGGGTGGCTGAGTGTCTCTGCTGAGTCCGGCCCGGTCAGCGTGGCTCACTTACTATTCTCACCGGGGGCCAGCGGCTGTGTCCAGCTGCCCCCGCCCCCCTGATTCCTGCTCTGTACCCTGTGCCCCAGTGTTTGAACGGGTGGCGGAGTGTCTCTGTTGAGTCCGGCCCGGTCAGCGTGGCTCACTTACTATTCTCACCGTGGGGCCAGCGGCTGTGTCCAGCTGCCCTCGCCCCCCTGATTCCTGGTCTGTACAGTGTGCCCCAGTGTTTGAACGGGTGGCTGAGTGTCTCTGCTGAGTCCGGCCCGGTCAGCGTGGCTCACTTACTATTCTCACCGGGGGCCAGCGGCTGTGTCCAGCTGCCCCCGCCCCCCTGATTCCTTCTCTGTACCGTGTACCCCAGTGTTTGAACGGGTGGCTGAGTGTCTCTGCTGAGTCCGGCCCGGTCAGCGTGGCTCACTTACTATTCTCACCGTGGGGCCAGCGGCTGTGTCCAGCTGCCCCCGCCCCCCTGATTCCTGCTCTGTACAGTGTGCCCCAGTGTTTGAACGGGTGGCTGAGTGTCTCTGCTGAGGCCGGCCCGGTCAGCGTGGCTCACTTACTATTCTCACGGGGGGCCAGCGGCTGTGTCCAGCTGCCCCCGCCCCCCTGATTCCTGCTCTGTACAGTGTGCCCCAGTGTTTGAACGGGTTGCTGAGTGTCTCTGCTGAGTCCGGGGCCAGCGGCTGTGGCCAGCTGCCCCCGCCCCCCCTGATTCCTGCTCTGTACAGTGTGCCCCAGTGTTTGAACGGGTGGCTGAGTGTCTCTGCTGAGTCCGGCCCGGTCAGCGTGGCTCACTTACTATTCTCACCGGGGGCCAGCGGCTGTGGCCAGCTGCCCCCGCCCCCCTGATTCCTGCTCTGTACAGTGTGCCGCAGTGTTTGAACGGGTGGCTGAGTGTCTCTGCTGAGTCCGGCCCGGTCAGCGTGGCTCACTTACTATTCTCACGGGGGCCAGCGGCTGTGTCCAGCTGCCCCCGCACCCCTGATTCCTGCTCTGTACCCTGTGCCCCAGTGTTTGAACGGGTGGCTGAGTGTCTCGGCTGAGTCCGGCCCGGTCAGCGTGGCTCACTTACTATTCTCACCAGGGGCCAGCGGCTGTGTCCAGCTGCCCCCGCCCCCTGATTCCTGCTCTGTACAGTGTGCCCCAGTGTTTGAACGGGTGGCTGAGTGTCTCTGCTGAGTCCGGCCCGGTCAGCGTGGCTCACTTACTATTGTCACGGGGGCCAGCGGCTGTGGCCAGCTGCCCCCGCCCCCCTGATTCCTGCTCTGTACAGTGTGCCGCAGTGTTTGAACGGGTGGCTGAGTGTCTCTGCTGAGTCCGGCCCGGTCAGCGTGGCTCACTTACTATTCTCAACGGGGGCCAGCGGCTGTGTCCAGCTGCCCCCGCCCCCCTGATTCCTGCTCTGTACCCTGTGCCCCAGTGTTTGAACGGGTGGCTGAGTGTCTCTGCTGAGTCCGGCCCGGTCAGCGTGGCTCATTTACTATTCTCACCGGGGGCCAGCGGCTGTGGCCAGCTGCCCCCGCCCCCCTGATTCCTGCTCTGTACCCTGTGCCCCAGTGTTTGAACGGGTGGCTGAGTGTCTCTGCTGAGTCCGGCCCGGTCAGCGTGGCTCACTTACTATTCTCACCGGGGGCCAGCGGCTGTGTCCAGCTGCCCTCGCCCCCCTGATTCCTGGTCTGTACAGTGTGCCCCAGTGTTTCAACGGGTGGCTGAGTGTCTCTGCTGAGTCCGGCCCGGTCAACGTGGCTCACTTACTATTCTCACCGGGGGCCAGCGGCTGTGTCCAGCTGCCCCCGCCCCCCTGATTCCTGCTCTGTACCTGTGCCGCAGTGTTTGAACAGGTGGCTGAGTGTCTCTGCTGAGTCCGGCCCGGTCAGCGTGGCTCACTTACTATTCTCACCGGGGGCCAGCGGCTGTGGCCAGCTGCCCCCGCCCCCTGATTCCTCCTCTGTACCCTGTGCCCCAGTGTTTGAACGGGTGGCTGAGTGTCTCTGCTGAGTCCGGCCCGGTCAGCGTGGCTCACTTACTATTCTCACCGGGGGCCAGCGGCTGTGGCCAGCTGCCCCCGCCCCCCTGATTCCTGCTCTGTACCCTGTGCCCCAGTGTTTGAACGGGTGGCTGAGTGTCTCTGCTGAGTCCGGCCCGGTCAGCGTGGCTCACTTACTATTCTCACCGGGGGCCAGCGGCTGTGCCAGCTGCCCCCGCCCCCCTGATTCCTGCTCTGTACCCTGTGCCCCAGTGTTTGAACGGGTGGCGGAGTGTCTCTGTTGAGTCCGGCCCGGTCAGCGTGGCTCACTTACTATTCTCACCGTGGGGCCAGCGGCTGTGCCAGCTGCCCTCGCCCCCCTGATTCCTGTCTGTACAGTGTGCCCCAGTGTTTGAACGGGTGGCTGAGTGTCTCTGCTGAGTCCGGCCCGGTCAGCGTGGCTCACTTACTATTCTCACCGGGGCCAGCGGCTGTGTCCAGCTGCCCCCGCCCCCTGATTCCTCTCTGTACCGTGTACCCAGTGTTTGAACGGGTGGCTGAGTGTCTCTGCTGAGTCCGGCCCGGTCAGCGTGGCTCACTTACTATTCTCACCGTGGGGCCAGCGGCTGTGTCCAGCTGCCCCCGCCCCCCTGATTCCTGCTCTGTACAGTGTGCCCCAGTGTTTGAACGGGTGGCTGAGTGTCTCTGCTGAGGCCGGCCCGGTCAGCGTGGCTCACTTACTATTCTCACGGGGGCCAGCGGCTGTGTCCAGCTGCCCCCGCCCCCCTGATTCCTGCTCTGTACAGTGTGCCCCAGTGTTTGAACGGTTGCTGAGTGTCTCTGCTGAGTCCGGGGCCAGCGGCTGTGGCCAGCTGCCCCCGCCCCCCTGATTCCTGCTCTGTACAGTGTGCCCCAGTGTTTGAACGGGTGGCTGAGTGTCTCTGCTGAGTCCGGCCCGGTCAGCGTGGCTCACTTACTATTCTCACCGGGGGCCAGCGGCTGTGTCCAGCTGCCCCCGCCTCCCTGATTCCTGCTCTGTAACCTGTGCCCCAGTGTTTGAACGGGTGGCTGAGTGTCTCTGCTGAGTCCGGCCCGGTCAGCGTGGCTCACTTACTATTCTCACCGGGGGCCAGCGGCTGTGTCCAGCTGCCCCCGCCCCCCTGATTCCTGCTCTGTACCCTGTGCCCCAGTGTTTGAACGGGTGGCTGAGTGTCTCTGCTGAGTCCGGCCCGGTCAGCGTGGCTCACTTACTATTCTCACCGGGGGCCAGCGGCTGTGTCCAGCTGCCCCCGCCCCCCTGATTCCTGCTCTGTACAGTGTGCCCCAGTGTTTGAACGGGTGGCTGAGTGTCTCTGCTGAGTCCGGCCCGGTCAGCGTGGCTCACTTACTATTCTCACCGGGGGCCAGCGGCTGTGTCCAGCTGCCCCCCCCCCCCTGATTCCTGCTCTGTACCCTGTGCCCCAGTGTTTGAACGGGTGGCTGAGTGTCTCTGCTGAGTCCGGCCCGGTCAGCGTGGCTCACTTACTATTCTCACCGAGGGCCAGCGGCTGTGTCCAGCTGCCCCCGCCCCCCTGATTCCTGCTCTGTACCCTGTGCCCCAGTGTTTGAACGGGTGGCTGAGTGTCTCTGCTGAGTCCGGCCCGGTCAGCGTGGCTCACTTACTATTCTCACCGGGGGCCAGCGGCTGTGTCCAGCTGCCCCCGCCCCCCTGATTCCTGCTCTGTACCCTGTGCCCCAGTGTTTGAACGGGTGGCTGAGTGTCTCTGCTGAGTCCGGCCCGGTCAGCGTGGCTCACTTACTATTCTCACCGGGGGCCAGCGGCTGTGGCCAGCTGCCCCCGCCCCCCTGATTCCTGCTCTGTACCCTGTGCCCCAGTGTTTGAACGGGTGGCTGAGTGTCTCTGCTGAGTCCGGCCCGGTCAGCGTGGCTCACTTACTATTCTCACCGGGGGCCAGCGGCTGTGTCCAGCTGCCCCCGCCCCCCTGATTCCTGCTCTGTACAGTGTGCCCCAGTGTTTGAACGGGTGGCTGAGTGTCTCTGCTGAGTCCGGCCCGGTCAGCGTGGCTCACTTACTATTCTCACCGGGGGCCAGCGGCTGTGTCCAGCTGCCCCCGCCCCCCTGATTCCTCCTCTGTACCGTGTACCCCAGTGTTTGAACGGGTGGCTGAGTGTCTCTGCTGAGTCCGGCCCGGTCAGCGTGGCTCACTTACTATTCTCACCGGGGGCCAGCGGCTGTGCCAGCTGCCCCCGCCCCCCTGATTCCTGCTCTGTACCTGTGCCCCAGTGTTTGAACGGGTGGCTGAGTGTCTCTGCTGAGTCCGGCCCGGTCAGCGTGGCTCACTTACTATTCTCACCGGGGGCCAGCGGCTGTGTCCAGCTGCCCCCGCCCCCCTGATTCCTGCTCTGTACCCTGTGCCCCAGTGTTTGAACGGGTGGCTGAGTGTCTCTGCTGAGTCCGGCCCGGTCAGCGTGGCTCACTTACTATTCTCAACGGGGGCCAGCGGCTGTGTCCAGCTGCCCCGCCCCCCTGATTCCTGCTCTGTACAGTGTGCCCCAGTGTTTGAACGGGTGGCTGAGTGTCTCTGCTGAGTCCGGCCCGGTCAGCGTGGCTCACTTACTATTCTCACGGGGGGCCAGCGGCTGTGGCCAGCTGCCCCCGCCCCCCTGATTCCTGTTCTGTACAGTGTGTCCCAGTGTTTGAACGGGTGGCTGAGTGTCTCTGCTGAGTCCGGGGCCAGCGGCTGTGGCCAGCTGCCCCCGCCCCCCTGATTCCTGCTCTGTACAGTGTGCCCCAGTGTTTGAACGGGTGGCTGAGTGTCTCTGCTGAGTCCGGCCCGGTCAGCGTGGCTCACTTACTATTCTCACGGGGGCCAGCGGCTGTGTCCAGCTGCCCCCCCCCCCCTGATTCCTCCTCTGTACCGTGTACCCAGTGTTTGAACGGGTGGCTGAGTGTCTCTGCTGAGTCCGGCCCGGTCAGCGTGGCTCACTTACTATTCTCACCGTGGGGCCAGCGGCTGTGTCCAGCTGCCCCCGCCCCCCTGATTCCTGCTCTGTACCCTGTGCCCCAGTGTTTGAACGGGTGGCTGAGTGTCTCTGCTGAGTCCGGCCCGGTCAGCGTGGCTCACTTACTATTCTCACCGGGGGCCAGCGGCTGTGTCCAGCTGCCCCCGCCCCCCTGATTCCTGCTCTGTACCCTGTGCCCCAGTGTTTGAACGGGTGGCTGAGTGTCTCTGCTGAGTCCGGCCCGGTCAGCGTGGCTCACTTACTATTCTCAACGGGGGCCAGCGGCTGTGTCCAGCTGCCCCGCCCCCCTGATTCCTGCTCTGTACAGTGTGCCCCAGTGTTTGAACGGGTGGCTGAGTGTCTCTGCTGAGTCCGGCCCGGTCAGCGTGGCTCACTTACTATTCTCACGGGGGCCAGCGGCTGTGGCCAGCTGCCCCCGCCCCCCTGATTCCTGTTCTGTACAGTGTGTCCCAGTGTTTGAACGGGTGGCTGATTCTCTGCTGAGTCCGGGGCCAGCGGCTGTGGCCAGCTGCCCCCGCCCCCCTGATTCCTGCTCTGTACAGTGTGCCCCAGTGTTTGAACGGGTGGCTGAGTGTCTCTGCTGAGTCCGGCCCGGTCAGGGTGGCTCACTTACTATTCTCACCGGGGGCCAGCGGCTGTGGCCAGCTGCCCCCGCCCCCTGATTCCTCCTCTGTACAGTGTACCCCAGTGTTTGAACGGGTGGCTGAGTGTCTCTGCTGAGTCCGGCCCGGTCAGCGTGGCTCACTTACTATTCTCACCGGGGGCCAGCGGCTGTGGCCAGCTGCCCCCGACCCCTGATTCCTGCTCTGTACAGTGTGCCGCAGTGTTTGAACGGGTGGCTGAGTGTCTCTGCTGAGTCCGGCCTGGTCAGCGTGGCTCACTTACTATTCTCACCGGGGGCCAGCGGCTGTGGCCAGCTACCCCGCCCCCCTGATTCCTGCTCTGTACCCTGTGCCCCAGTGTTTGAACGGGTGGCTGAGTGTCTCTGCTGAGTCTGGCCCGATCAGCGTGGCTCACTTACTATTCTCACCGCGGTAGAGCGACTGTGGCCAGCTGCCCCCGCCCCCCTGATTCCTGCTCTGTACAGTGTGCCCCAGTGTTTGAACGGGTGGCTGAGTGTCTCTGCTGAGTCCGGCCCGGTCAGCGTGGCTCACTTACTATTCTCACCGGGGGCCAGCGGCTGTGGCCAGCTGCCCCCGCCCCCCTGATTCCTGCTCTGTACAGTGTACCCCAGTGTTTGAACGGGTGGCTGAGTGTCTCTGCTGAGTCCGGGGCCAGCAGCTGTGGCCAGCTGCCCCCGCCCCCCTGATTCCTGCTCTGTACAGTGTGACCCAGTGTTTGAACGGGTGGCTGAGTGTCTCTGCTGAGTCCGGCCCGGTCAGCGTGGCTCACTTACTATTCTCACCGGGGGCCAGCGGCTGTGTCCAGCTGCCCCCGCCCCCCTGATTCCTGCTCTGTACCCTGTGCCCCAGTGTTTGAACGGGTGGCTGAGTGTCTCTGCTGAGTCCGGCCCGGTCAGCGTGGCTCACTTACTATTCTCACCGCGGGTAGAGCGACTGTGGCCAGCTGCCCCTGCCCCCCTGATTCCTGCTCTGTACAGTGTGCCCCAGTGTTTGAACGGGCGGCTGAGTGTCTCTGCTGAGTCCGGCCGGTCAGCCAGAGGTTCTGGGTTAGCCTGGCTGTAGTCTCCGTGGTCCGATCCGGCTCCCCGTAGCTATCACAGCGGTCAGCTGCCCAGCTGACTAATATGGGTGTGTGTGTGACTGAGCATGCGCGGCTGAGGGTCCCCCTGACCATTCTGCAATGTTTTTTTCATGGTAAGATCCAGGCAGAGATGAGAGTCCAAATGGACACATGATAACCAAATGGTATACTGAGACACCAAATGTGTTTTTCTCATGCATTTTTTTATCACACAAATTTGCAATATTGAACTTTTCATTTATTAAATTATGCCCATAAAGTATGGGCATAACTAACCCTTTCCTCCGTGTTTCAACATGGCGACTGCGGACACCGCGGTCGCCATGTCGCCATGTTCGCCATGTTGCGCGCTTATATTTACGAGTCTTCTTCTTCTTCATTTTGTACACATTTACGATTGAATCAGCTAAATCTTTATTTACACTGTCCATTATAATACATCAATGTCCAGCACCCTCCCTTCAACATCCGTGTCGTACACTAACTTCAAAATAAAACCGAGGGAACGTCTCCCTCGGTTGAAACGGGGAAAACGATCATGCTTCGGACTGTAGATATTCCGTATATTCTTGTGCAAAAATAAATGAGAAACAAAATAAAATCGATACTGAATTAGCAAAACAACCTAATGAAGCCACAGATACCAAATACGCCATGTTTACCAATGTAGTAAGCCCGCGCAAGCTGAAACTGCAGAAGAGGAGCGGCTCGGGGATGCCGGCGTCCCCGCGGAGTTGAAGAGGTTAAATAGCAAACTGTCATGGTTTGTGTCTCTTGTTCCCTGTTAGGTTTCCTGTTTTTTTGAAGTTCCTGTCTTGTCTTTCTGTGCTTTCCCTCCTGTGATTACCTCGTGTGTCTCACCTGTGTTTGATTGCCATACCTGTGTCTCGTTTCCTCGTGTATTTAACCTCAGTGTTTTCCTGTTGTTCTTTGTTGCTTCGTCTGCGTCCATGCCCTGTGTTCCTGAGTTTTACCCACATGTCCCTGTGGTACTGCCGTGAGTTAAATAATTCTTTTTGTTTCATTATTTTATTTTATTGTTGTTTTATTATTTTTAGTTTCAACCTGACGTTTTTTTTTTCCACACTGCATTTTGGGTCCAGTTACTCCAAACCCTGACACAAACAAGGCGATCCCAGCATCCTGCCTCAATCCAAAGGTACTGAAATTTTCCTTCTAGCGCTTCTGAAGCTCACAAATAACTTATTCTATTTGTTTATTGTATCTTCAGTAATAATCAGTACAAAAGGATTTTTACATACAAGTGATGTGGAAAGCAGATGAAGGAACTTGCTTGCTTTCGTGACTGAAAGCAATGAATTCCTTGTCTGGTAATCTCATTTTAACCTTTATTTATTCAGAGTACTTTCACCAACAGGCAGCCTCTCTATTACAGAGACACCCTGATCAATTTCACAGTCACACATACACACACACACAAGTGGAAGCTGCAGGTAGAAACACACTTTGACCTGCTGACCTCTTTGACAGTTGGGGTTAATTGTCTTGCAGAAAGGAACCCGCAGTGTTGTTGATGAAAACTTCACATCTCCCAGGTCAGGAGCTCACGTCTCTAACCTTTAGGCCTTTGCTGCGCCCCGGCTGTGACAAGACTTGAGGAAGTCTCCCCCCAGCTGTTTTGGCCCATTTCCAAGCTAAAAAAAATGACTTCCTGTCTGTAGTTTATTCTTTGACAGATTAACATGGGAATGTATTGAAACTGTTGTGAATAAGATCTGAGTAAATCATTTTTGCTTCCTAGTGCCAGCTCCATGTGGTTGATTTTACACCTGGCAGCTATGGTGAATCAACACAGCATTTAATGGTGCTGCTGCAGTACGCGTACTGAATGGCACACATCACTTTCTTTAAAGTGTCTTGAAGTGTAATATTGCACCATGGGGTGCTGGAAGGCTTTTACTGCAGATCTGTATGCACTGTGAAACTTTGAGGGCTGCCACATTATCATCACCAATAGCAAACTGCTCCCTGGTGCACATGTGTTTACTCACTTCAGTTAAGCAGTACTGTTTGAAATATTTTGTCATGGTATGAACAAATAATGTAAGAAAATGAAGTAGACTTGTTTCCATCCTATGGCTCATTATAGAACATCTTATCTATGAAATAAGATAAAATGTAGTATGGGATAATCTCTCTAATCTCTTAATTGCATAAGTGATACTCATATCAGAGGATGATGTATGTTTTCACAACAAAGTGACGTGTGTCCTGAGACAAAGGAGGTGATTATCTCGAGCCTGCTGGGTCACATTAGCTGCACCAATTTGCAGCTACGGATAAATAAAACTTCCAAATTGCAAAATAGGTTGGACTGAGAATAGAAGCAGGCCCTAACATCACATGAGCAGGTGTTAATTAACACAGTGCAATTACGCAGAGTAAAGTAGACTTAGAAAATTCATTGACATGCAGCACTCTGTTTTGCAAACTAAAGCCTCAGGGAATGTGTTTGTGTGGCTTTTTTTTTAAGTCTCTGCCTTTGGTCACATGTAGTGCACCATGGGACTAACAATAGATTCTCTTCCATTTGCCTCTTCAATGCGTCTCACAGACACACACATATAATGCACAGGCCTGCATATTAGAAAAGAAGGACCCAGAATGGGACTGTGTTTTAGACAAACCTGTGAGATTTGTACTCCTAGCAGATGAACATCTAAAGATATGAACACAGCGTTGTGTGTAACCTCGCAGGCTTTGTGTAGTTTAATGTCAGCAAAAATGTTGCAATTCTCATACAGAAATCACCGTTTTCACAGCCCTAACAGGGCCGCTCAGGTAAGGGCCTATAAAATCCTCTCCTCTTCTTCAAATATATATAAATATTAATGTCTGTGTAGAGTGGCTTAAGAGGTTTATGCATTTTTAAACCTTCCCGTGTCCCCAGTTTTTTATTTTTTTATTTTTTTCTTGCGCATTTATTCTGTTCTCTGGTTTACATGAAATGCACATCACCACAGTTGGGGCAGAGTTGTTAAACGTGGTTCATTGTCTCTGTTATTCATTGTCTCTGCTTTGTCACCGCACCCAGTCCCCCCCCTCCGTGCCGTGCTTTCTGTCAAGCCTCAGGCAAGACAAGATGTTCACAGCGGGATAGATGAATGATATCAACACCTTAGTGTCAGTTTTGCAAATTCAAGCGATATCTGTGTGGCCTGGGCTCAGACTCCCAGGGAGTAGTTGTAATTATTCAGTGAGTCATGGCAAACTTCCTCCCCCCCGTCCCTCTCAGCCCCACAGATGACAACGTCGTGTCGCCACAAAATGTACCTGTCTGGTCTGCACCCCTCAACGTCAGGATCTCCCTGTCAACAATAGAACCTCATTGATTCTCTTATCAGGATTAATAAAGTCTGAGGCGTATCAGCGCTGAGTACTGCGTACAGAGAGGAGACTGGAGCTGCTGCACTGTTGCATTTCAGGGGCGACAGCTTGATGCTTTATTTCAAATTGGAGACGAGTCTGTGCAGCGTTGCCTGCTCTTATAGAGGCGAACATGAAAGAGGAACAGCAGTGAATAAATGTCAGAGCCTCATGGTGATAGCGTTTTAAGATGCTATCTACATCTATTTTTTTGGTGTGTTTGTGTGTTTTCCATTGTGTGTGAGTAAGATCCCTAACACCTGCATAACAGATCTTTCCCCTAAAAAGATAAAAAAAAATACACCTTGGGATCATTTAGATGCTTTTTCTCAAGGATGAATAAATCACTTTTTAGTAGTAGTTCAAAGGACACCAGTGAGATCAGAGGACAGACGTAAGGGTGCAGATCCTTAAAGAGGGACTGAGAATATTAATGTAGATCGTCAAGAGGTATGGTTGTGTAACTGATGCAAGAAGTTAAGGACATGTAGCAGAAATCCTTCTTGTCAAAAGCTTATGTGAACTGTGAACAAACTGCTGAGCATCTTGCTTTAGACACCTACTCCATGCAATTGACTTCCCATGTGCAATTTATCCTGCCAAGAATCACACACTCCTTGCTTCCATAATCTGTCTCGTGTTTTCTTCACTGAATCCAGTGATTGTGCTCCTGTAAAGCACGTCTCCTTCACTGAATCTTCCCCCTTGAAACCTTTGATCCACTTCTCCATGGAGAGACTCTATAAGAGGTTAGTCAGTCATCAAATTCAGGTCAGCGTGTGTGGCAAACATTTCACTAGCCATTGCACACCGAGTTCCCCAGGGGAGGGGAGGGAGGGAGGGTCCAATCAGCACCAGCCACCCTGTGGCTGCATTTCCCACTGGCTCAGTCAGCATCCACACATGCTACGCTCCAGCACAAGAGCTCGGACACACTTTTTTTTTTTTTTTTTTTGAAACCCACTGCATAACGCACACATCCAGATGGTTACAATCGTTTAGAGAAGAGCTCCTAGCTTGGGAGCATTTCAATTATTAATTCCTTGTCTCTTGCTGGTTCTCTCATCTTATTTTGAACACTTATTGGCCTCGTCTCCTAAAAATAATCAGGTTGCAGCAGGGCCTTGGTGCTGCAGGTGTCTTCCGTTCCCCACCCCCACAAGTTTTCACACATGAAAACTTGAGAGGACAGACCAGCTTGCCTGTTAAAAAAGCTGTTGGATCTCAGCACGTGTTAACAGAGGTAATGCTAGTTTCAATGCTATCAATCAGTGATGCTTGGTACCCTTGTGATGCATCACCCCCCCCCCATCTCACTTCCCACTTGCACAGCTGTCAACAAGCATTGCTCCTTCTTCTGTTGCTGGTGTTTTTCTTTTCTTTTGTTTTTTTTCCTCCTCAAACTTGAAACTATACTTCAATGTGTTTAATTTATATTTATGGTTGTGCAGATATTGTGTGCATGATTAGGTAACTACTACGCTACACTCCATTTAAATTAATAGCCGCTCCACTAAGCTTGATATTAAATCTGAAGGTGGATGATTGATTGTAGCAGCTCTGCTCTGCAAAATGCTCACCGATGTGTTTGCCTGGCTATTTTTAGGAGGGTATCCCCAGCCCTGAGCCAGGCAGAACAATGCTCTCTCATCCAAAACAACACATTTCTGATGATGATGTAAAAGTCAAAAGGCTGCAGAACCATAATAATCGGAGTAAAAAGCATTTCCTTTTCTGTTGCTGTTGCTCTAACCTGTCATAGATTACTTGGATAAAGTGCTTATTAAATGAAACAGCATGTGCGTGCTTCTTACTTGTGTGTTGTGCTCTGATTTGTTCACTCCATGTTTGGCTTGTTGGCGTCTTCCCCAGGGTGGCTGCAGACTCGTATAGCGCGCACATCCTTTTGCTCATTTTCTCTCACCAACTGACTTCAATACAGCTGTGAGGGGTGAGATGTTTGACAGCAGACACATGGGCAAACGTTTGATTTCGTGACCTACAATTATATTTATTTCTAATGCGTCATGAGGGACCGAGGGCAAACAAGGCAAGTTTAAGAGACACAGCTGTGAGTAAAAGATTACCCGGTAACTCCTCCTCGGGCTCTGTTGGCCTGTCTGCGTCAGTGGTCATCGCTCAGGGCACAAAGCTTTTTGAGAGACTCGGTCTTCCCTGTAAAACAAGTGAAGGCTGAGAGTCCCCCCTAACTCCCTTTCACTGCAGTTTATGCAATCGATAAGACAATCGTAATGAAGCTGGAGATTGTTTTGATCTGAATTTGGATCAAACTGGGCAGTGAGGGGGGGTGTAACTGAGAAATTAAAAATTATTATTAAGTAAAAATCAAATCTCAAAACTGGGGGTCTCTGACTCCAGCTTTCCAAATGGTACTTATTTGTCATCTTAATTACGGTCTGATATCAGTTGTGGCAGAACACACTGACTAGAAAATCAGCAGGATGAAAATAATCACAGTTGAAGCCGCTCAATTAGCTCGGTTCCTGTTGAGCATCACACTGAGTTTCAATGCCTACCATATATTCATGTATGTAAATATATGATGCATTTTTGTGTTCTCAACCATAGCGGGTTTGTTAACCCAGGTTCAAACTGCCATAAATAATTAAAATGTTTAAAGAATCCCCACACTGACTTGCATAGCAGGCCTCTTGCATGTTTTCCAACTGGGGTCATAAACTTAATTTTATGCAACCTTCCAAATCTGCACAGTTCAGTTACAAAGAAAAACAAACAAATCTTTACTTAGAAGAATAACAACAGCTGCACCCATCCTCTCTCTCTCTTGTCACTTCCAGCTGCAGTCTTCTTTTGAGTTCAGCTGAGAAAACCCACTTTCTTTCTCTTTTAAATTCTCTTACTCCTGAAAATGAGCACTACTACTTTCATGAACACCATGACTCCTAGACCTTGCCATAGGGTTTGAGTAATACATTAAAAGGTATGTCACGTATGATCATCATGTTTCTTCACATTACTTCATTTATGAAATTCAACCAACCATCTCAAGTGTAATGACAATCCCAATCATGTTTTTCTCCACCTCCCATAATTCTTCAGTGCCACATGCACGATTCACATGTCAAGATCCAAAATATCCTCAAAAGTTCCAGCACAGAGCTGCTCCAAAGTGTCTTTGAATATAACAGGCTATTCTTTCTAAAGTGGCATAATTTCCACAAGGTTGCTCAGCCTCTGTTTGCCTCTGGAAATAGCTTCTGCAACCCAGTGGAGCAGCAGCAGCGCTCTCTCATCAGGTCACCATGTCACACAGGCAGGTGATTTGTTCCAAGTCATTCAGGCAATATAAAACACTGCTGCCTTTACTATGATGTGTGAACACAAAGGAACCAGGAAAAAAAAAAGAGAGAAAAAGACATGCATTTTTCTCCCCTGGTTGTTTCATTGATCCCTGAAACAAGATGCTGATTAGAGATGGAAAGCGCTCTGAGCAACTCTGAATGAAGGCAACTCTGTAGAATACATTATTAAGCATTGGCAAGAGGTAAAAATGTCAATAGTAGCTGATCCCACTCTCCATCTTTCCGGAGGAATGGCTGTCTTAGAGTCTGCAGTTTGCTGAGACAATCAGTGAATTCTGACAGACTTTCAATATTAGTTCTAACGTCGAATCAAGTGAAAAGAGAGTATGGGCTTTGACTAGCGAGGACTAGTGAGGCTTTGAGGGTCCATGATAACACACCCAGTTAAAGTGGAAAACAGGCAGGAGGCAGTAATTTTTGATGATCTTATATAAACTCAGTGTATCCTGCTAATACATCATCACAACTAATTACATTTGGCTCATGAGAACATGGCTTTAGAGCAGCAACTGCAGAGTCCATCTGAGGCCAAGCTTTTACTTTCCGACTGATGCACATGGACTGCAATATAACTGTCAGTTAATATCATGTTCTAAGCTTGAATGATTTTGATATGTAAATTTTTTTGAGTCTCTTTGCAGTGATTGTACAGCGACCTTATAATCCCCCTGTCAGAGGAATGAAAGTCTAATATTTCCCGCGGGTCAATTAAGAGATTTTGTGGCTATTTCTGTAGTTTCAAATGCAGAGAGTAACAACATAACACTCTATGACTTTGAGACAGAAGGATGCCTTTCGAGCCACTTGAAGCTGTATGAGGATGGTAACGGCGTGATTGAGCCGTTTCAAGATCTTTCCAGCCGGCCTCTCCATCTCTCCTTCTTCTCTTGTTCTGCTTGGTCAGTTTATTCATGACTTGACTCACCAATGATTCCAGACAGAGCTTGATATGTGATATAAAGGTTAAATGTCCCTCTGTTACAATAATGTATAATAATAAAACACAGGGAGGAGCAGGAAGAGCAGCAGGCTGTTTTTACAACTTCCCCACCTCACCCGGCTACACAACTGCATGAAATATGCATGTAAATGTGTATCTTGTGTCGTATTTTTGTTGTGACTGGAAGTAACAGAATGTGGGCTCACACACTTACTCCTTAATACTATACAAAATAAACTTTATTTGATTTGAGTGCCTCAAGCTGTGATTTAGATTTTCTTTCCAGCTAATTCAAATATTTTTTGGGAGCACGAAGAGATTAAAAAAAAAACTGAAATTCAACAAAAAAGGAGATGATTCTACATGGATTAATAATAATTACATGAATACATATTGTCATCCCTCATTTCCTTCCTCCTCCTGTTGTTTAAATTAGCAGTGAAAGATGTCCATATGCACTTCATGCAGCATGGATGCAGTATAAAGACATCAAAGTCAGGTGTTGTGTTGCAGTAGGTTGGTCAGGCACACAGCCAAAGCTTTTTGGCTAACATCATATTTTTTTTTTTTTTTTTTTTTTGATTGGCTCTGTGGAGTTTGGCCTGAGCTTGTATGATTATTTGGTTGGTGAGTGCAGCTCCAAGAGCCAGGCACTCAGAGATATCACTCTAAACCGGGTGCTGCATTTCTACAGCAACGTCTCAAGCTGCCCCCCCCACCCCCCTCTCTCTTTCTCTCTCTCTGTCAGCCGTTGGAGGAGGAGTATGACACATAGGTTGCAGTCACTCTGAGAAAACAGTAGAGAAACTATGTGATTGTCTTTCTTTCTGGCAGGTTTTCTGCACTAAACCGTACCTCCTTGTTGGCAGCGGTGTAAATAACAACCCCTTCTTTGTGATCCAACTAAAATCAACGCCTACGTTAGTTTTGTTTGCAAGATCTACAGTAGAAGTAGGTGTCTAATTTTGTCACCAAAAAAAAAAAAAAAAAAAACGTGTCAGTAACATTTCTGCACAGGCTACAAATGTGCATGACACAGAAAACGCTTGTGCGTCTCTCTCTCTCTCTGGAGTTCTTCGCCCCCTTGGGCTGTTCCTGTTATAGAAGCCACGAGTGTGTCAAGACCTAACAGAGGGAACACATGAGAAAAAACACAAAAAACAAAGATACAGAGTTTGGCAAAATGCGTATTTGACTCGGTAAACTTTTAATCTTTGTATAATCTGTCTGACACTCATTCCATTCTCAGCTGTTTACTGCGACATGTTCATTTTCCGGAAATAATGAAAAAGACATAATTGGAAGCATAAAACAATCTTTTTAAAAACAGGGTCGGGTCAGGTCATAATTTAATGTTTTTTTTTCCGTCAGTACGTGCTAATTATTGATGGAAGTCATACGCATTTATATCTGAAAATACTAACAGCTCAGAACCTCAGCAGGATACTGCAGGAAAAACAACAGAAAGCTGTTACCAGAGACGATGAGTTCAAATACTTTGATATAATGTGAGACTTGTGATCTAACATATTCTAGACTCTCAGTATAAACCTCCCAGAGACTGCATTTGAGGTAATCCAGTCATTTTAGGATTGTGTGCTGATGATGCCACAGAGCCAGGGACTTTTTGTTTCGCTCTGAAGAGGATCAGCACCTCTGACAAAATGCATCACAGAGTGAATATGACAAGGACAGGGCGGTATTATTTTTTGTAAAGTGGTTTAGCTGCCATGTTGTGTTTAATCAAACTTGGGTAAATCCAGGGCTTGGGAACAGTTGCATTTTAATGTGGTGATGTTGGCAAGTTAGTGTTGACAGTTAAGGCTCACTGGAGACTAACATTGTATGATGCGAACCACAGGTCATCTGGGTCATAAATATATGATTTTTTTGGAAACTGGAGGCAGTCGTATCATTCCTCTTCACTTGCAGAACAGTTTGAGTTCTGCATTATGTTGTGCACAGGGAGTGCCGCCGTCCTCCCTCCTCCTTTCACATGTGATTTAATTCAGCAGAAATCTGCCACGAGTGTCTTCTGGTATATATTTCAGGCAAACATATAATTTTCCAGCAGGATGAGAAATGAGGGAACATGTGAAGGGGGGGTTATCTGCCCTTTGAAAAGGACATTTTTGCATGTAAGAGCAAAAGGACAGGAGTGGCCGCCAACACACACGTGCGCGCTAAATAGACTTGGTGAAGAGAGGTTAGCTGATGAAACAGTAATGATAGATAACAACCAACCAAAAACTATAACACTGTCAAAACAGCTCCAGACATTAGAAATCCAACACCTCCCTCCCTATGGAGACCCCACCATGCACAGTGTTAGCATAGTTGAGTAGTATTCACTCATCTTCTAGAATTGTTTTCCACTTCTGTCTCCGACTGTAAAAGTAACAAAGATGGAGCCTTAATAAAAGAAGCATGGGGACTGACCTTACTGGTAATGCACTCTTTATTAATGTAAGAGGATGGCACCAAAATATGAGCAGTTACGTAACACTCTTAAGTTTTGACACACATTTCCCAAAGTAGTTGGAGTGTACATGCATGTCATTATATTCAAGGCTCTTTAAGATGCTGAGGAGGACACATCTTAAAGTTGCATCCTCAGAGGATTTAACTTTTGAATTGGAACCTTTTATTACTGATGGTAAGAGCAAAGGGTCCCACAATTCTAGGGACTAAAGAAAATTTTGGTTAAAAAAAATAAAAAAAATCATTATATAATTGCCCTTTTTCTGCGATCTGATTTTATGCAGCACACGTCATGAGTCTGTGCCCAGTGAAAGCAGTTGGTTCCCTCTCTGAGAAGTTGGAGGTGTGCAGTTTGTCGCCTGCAGCCCTTCATCTAACAGCTCACCGTGGAGGATGCTCTTGTTCTGCTGCTCCCTCTAACAACTCAAACTGGTGCACTGTCATAAGTAATGCCAAAAATGGCTGTTATTTCGCAATAAAAGGTCACTTGTGTTTTGCTAGGTAAATGTTTTGGATGTGAAGACGCCTGTGTAGAAATTTAGATTGCATCAGTCAAGAAAACAAAGGTTAGAATAATGTGACTTTACAGCCTCAGGATGCACAGTGTTAAAAAACAAAAAGCAGATGCAGCAAAAACTGATGTCTGCATTACCCACAATGCAAACCAGCCATTGACAGTACAGTTGGACATCTCTCTATCTTTTTGTCTGGACGACAGTGTCAGCCCTATAATTGTAAATGCTGCTGACTGAGTGAGTGAGTGATGATATTCAACCTCAGGTCACTGGGATGTTAAGCAACAGTTTGTTTCTGGCCTGGTCAGGATATACAGCTGCCATGTACTTGGATTTGACTCAGTTATGTTGTAGTAGCAGCTGATGCAGCCTCCAGCCTCGACCCTCAAGCAGATACGAGGAGCTGACTGCAGAGGTCTGTTGGGCTCACGTCTCTCTAACTCCATGCCCTCAAGACTGTTTTCACTCTGAGACTTGTAGTCTTCATCTTTGGGACACTGCCTCAAGTGTTGTCACTTGAGGCAGGTTTGAGTTAAGCCACAAATGCCTTTACACAACCTTTTCACTTATGCATGAGTAACTACTCACCAAGACCTGTAAACAGAGTTTGTGCATAAAAAACTGATGGCGTTCCTCTCTCATGCACAGACAGACAGACAGAGCTCTCAGCTTGTTGGCTTATATGATTCATTACTGGGGAGAAAGAAGTTTGGAGAACCTTTAGCAGATGTTTGAAGCAGATGTTTCTCTTAAGCACATCTGTGAGTTAACAAAGCGCATTAGGGATTATGACCTAATCAAATTTTAAATTCTGCTACTCATTCGACAAATCCAGGAGGAGCCTCTTAATCTATGTGAGGTTCTATGAAAATCTTCAGTTATGATACTAATGAGAAATTCTTTTCCATCTTTTACAACCAGATTCACTGTAGTGAACTTCATGGCTTAGTTTAATAAAATGCTGCCAAATTTGTTACACCCACACCATGTGTAGCCTATTACCTCAGTTATTGTTGTATGTGAATTTAATATGAAAGATGCCTTTTACTGTGATTAGATTTTTTTTTTTTTTTTTTTTTTTTTACCTCAGTTAAATCACTCCATGTGGAGGTGATGTGATTGACTGACTGAATCGTGTCATTATTCCCTCAGCTTGCAACTGCAATGATCTGTGAGATTCCTGTGAGTTATGTTATGGCTTGGCCTACTTTTACCATGAAATTAAATTTCATATAGCTTCAAGGTAATGCTGCCAGAAGTGGCTCAGGTGTACAACTCACATGAGCTGTTTTGATCCCTAAACACTGAGATATTATATCCTTTCATCTTTATAGCAATTTGAAAAACATCCAAATGAAGGATTTCACAAAACAGCTGAAAGGAGTGAATAACTTGTGATAAACTGTGAGCAGCAGCCTGGAGCCCCCCCCCCCCCTTGTTTGTTTGAGTCTGTCCATCAGACAACCGGGCTAGTAGCATAACACAGAACTAAAGAGACAGATGACAAGCTGAGGCACAGAGCAATCAAACACCAGTGACAGGACGGCAGGCGTACACAACCTTTAAGTGAAAAATGTTGTACTGTAATATTCCTGTGGCATTGTTGCAGATCCCACGGCTGATAGCACAGCAACAATCAGCCGAAAGAAACAGGTCAAGCTCAGCTGCAGCAAACACAAACACTGTTTTGGTTTGTTTCCCATATTAAACTGTATCATTTATTAGTAATTCATTTGAAATTTTAAACTGAATTTTGCTATTCATTGGTTGAAGCATTACTTTTGCATGAACAACCAATTCATGCTCTTGATACGTAGTTAAAAGCTCCTTTCGCTCTACATCTAAACAAACAAGCTCCTAATCTTCCAATCTTTGAACAACAATACAAGTTTGTTTTTTTTCATATGTACATATTTGTGAATCCAAGAGAAGCCAGAGAGTTGGCAGGGTGGCTTGTGGAGGAGGTGGGCACTGTTGGTGACAAATCTACCAGTTGGAAATTGCTTCTTGTGCGTCTTTACGTCAGTGGAGTGTTGGGTTGCTTACAGCATCGTTAACACCTCATACTGTTCCCAAACTTGTCAGAGACTGAGTCATAATTGTTTTTTTTTTGTTTTTAATGGCCTTGACTCAGGAGTTAGAGTGAGTCGTCCATTAATCAGAATGAGGGTGGTTTGATCCCCCGCCTCTCCAGTGCCCACTGAAACTGCCCCTGATGCATTATGTGTGTGAATGTGGGTAGGCCCTGTATGAATGTATGTCGATGGTTGAGTGTGCCTGGTAGTGTAAAGATTAATGTGCTATATAAATGCAGCCCATTCCATTTGAATATAGGGAGGAAAGGAAAATGTGAAAAGAATAGCTTTGCTGTGCGTAATGCACAGATGGTTAGAGATAAATCCGCTCTCTGTGCACCAGTGCCTTGAATTACCCTTGCATCAGTGGAAAAGCTCACAGGGTCAGACCTCACAACCTGCTCCCCTTCCTCTATTTCTGCACCATCGCTGCTTCTTTCACAAACCCAGTGTGATATTTGCCTGGAGAGTCTGAGGACTTTATCTGGAAAGCATCACATGCTGCTACTGTAATATTAGCTCTTCTCGTTGTCATTTTGTAGATATTTTCTTTATTTTTTTTGTGCAGGTGTAATCAAGATAATAGAAATGTGTGGTATGGTGCACACTGTGTAAGAGCTTCTCTCTGAGTTCTTTGGGTGTTTTTTTTCAGATTTTGCATATTTTAGCTGCTGGGGACTTGAAGTCTTGCTGTAGATGCTGTCATGCTGATGCTCAACTTTGTTCTCCACAACTGTATGAATGACATTAAGGGCATATGATTGTGATTAACTGTGCAGATTATCTCTCATGCTTTTCATTTTAATAACCCATTTGTTGGGACAAGGATTAGATGTGGATTAGAAATATCTCAGCTGGGTCACAGCTCAGAATTGGCAGGACTAAATTGGACAGAATTATTCACCTTAATTAGACTCTGCAGATAAAAACAGGCAAGGATAAGCAGGAGGTGAATTCAGGGAACTGGCAGCAGTCAGCGACAGGCATGGGAGCCAGGTAAAAGATGGAAAAAATACAAGAAACCTGTAACTGAGGCTGGCAACCTACAGCTGAGGTAGCACAACTGACAGAGTGTAGTTGGAAATGGACCGGTTCACTGTACAAGATGGTATTTGGGGCAGGTTGGAGTGCTGGGATCCGAAATGACAAATGAGGTAGTGATACAAATATTTCAGGTAGAGCAAAAGCAGAGTTTAATCAGAGACAGAACAACGACCTTTAAACTGCTAAATCAGTGAGAAAGTAATGCAGATTAATATCAACATACACTTTCAAAGTGGGATTACCAAACTGACACTCTGCCTTTGATGCTGTTCAGTTACATGGATGGCTTCCTCAGATGTGCATTGTCAAGTCAGAAGCTGTTACAAAGAACATATTATGCTAGAACAAGAAAACATCTTTTGGTTGATTTTTTTTTTTTTTTTTTTTTTTTTTTTTGTAATAATATTACCTGAATGTAATGTGATCTGTAAATATGCATTTGCTTCCTCCTATAAACCACCAAGCCTGTTGCACTGTAGGTATACATGATTTATATGGTAATAAATTCTTTGCAGTTGATAGAAGGCCAGAAGCTCAAAGGTCAACTTGAAGGCTTTTTTTGGTGAATTATCGAGCTATGACAACCTGACAACCAAAGAAGCTGACAGTATTATTAATGGCTTATGTTTGATCTATGCATCATTGGTTTAATAACTATTTATGAAGCCGTCAGTTACAGAGCAGATATGAAAGAGAAGATGAAAATATGAATCCTTTTAGAATAAAACTCATTGTTGTGTAAAAGAGCTCTTTATTCAGAGATAGTGTGTGGAGCCCAAAACAATCTGCTGAAAGGGCTTTGAAAATTACCATAGAGTTGAATCAACAACACCTTCATTACTCTATGTGCTCGCTGATGGTACAAACACAGTCTGCAGCCCCGTGGTCAAACCATGCGTGACACAGCGGCTGTCCTACCATGGTTGCATAGACTGCACAAGAAAGCCGTAAATGCCACATGGCAACCGATCAATGAAAATGTCAAGGCAGTTTTTTTGCAAAATTGAACAAACAAACCCAGCATGTTTCAGAATGCACTGCAATCGACTGTTTTGCTGCATCTCAGAGGACACACATCCCGCCTCATTCAAGAGCTTTAGTGATTTAACTGACTCTGATTTCCCACTCTTCTGTTCTGTGCCATGTGGCACAGACTGAAACGATTGAGAATTGGGAGTTTTGCTCTTAAGCACAACATAAAGCAAGGCCGAGTGACGATACAGCTTTTATTGCCATGACACAAATGAAAAGCATAATCTGAGCTTTTTTTATACAATGATTTTCTTTGTCAATACTTCTCTGTTTCGAGCTGCCACTAGCAGATTTCTGCTCTCGAAGCACTAATGTCATATTACATAAAATTTATTCAAATGCAAAGGATCTTACTCTGCTTCTGCTTTTGCCTGAAGAGTCGCTGTAGGGATTTATAAGGTGGATGGTTTCCTTGCTGTTGTTTACAAGGCTCTTTGAGTCAGGATGAGTGAATGAGAACATTACAGTCTGCACTGTGAGATTTGTTGGAACTGCTAATCCCCAATGGGAAAACATCTGTATTATGCAACTGTCTAAACACAGAGATAAACATATGCATTTATTTATCTGTCCGCATATTTTGGGAATTATATTAGACGCTCCAGGGCTCATCTACTCACATGAAAGTTGGATCATTTGATTGCAAGACAAAGTGACAGATGTAATGTAAGATAATAGTATGGTGGAGCTGGGGACTGAGTACACCCAGCTGGATAGCTCAGTCAGTAATGGCAAAGGCTTTGGGTTTTGAGGTTTGGGGTTACATCCCATTTGTGTTTTGTATGTTTCTTCAGCAAAAGCTGCAGAGGAAGAGTTTGCTTTTTTATAATGTGTTGTGAGAAGTATTTGCTGTGATCAGGACAGATTGTGTTTTGTGTCATTATTAATAAGTATTATCAGGAAGTGTAATGTAAGATAATTGTGTATGTGTGTATATATGCATAGAAATCATTTTATTTTAATTGGTTCAAACTTGCTTGGAGCTTTTCTGTATGGAGTATGCATGTTCTCCTTGTGCTTGTGTGGGTATTTATTCCAGCTTTCTCCCACATTCCAACGACACACACATCAGGTTAATTGTTGACTAAATTGCCAGTGGGTGTGAATTGAGCATGTTGATGGTTGTTGTTATTGGTCAGACCTGTGATTGACTGGCAACCTGTCCAGAATGTATGCCACCCTTGTCAGCTGGAATCGACTTCAGCCACTTTGCTCAAACTGATCATCGCATAGTGAATACAGGATACAAAAAGTTACAAGCAGCCATGTGGTGTAGAAGAATACACGGTGCAGGCTATGACCTGGGAAAATATCACATGGCAGAATAACAATAACAGATGAACTGCCTATTTTGAAAATAGTTTGAATCCAGCAGTATTGACTGCTGACAGTGGTGCACTTGATGAATTTTCATGCAGACTATAAAAATAGAAAAAAATGAAATACATGATTCATATCTTGGCAGAAGTGTTGTTAAAATGATCATTTTACGTAGTCAGTCATAACAGAATGGATTATAATAACCTTTACAGATTTATTGCTCCTCTCTTTCCACCAAATTCTTCATATATTTGTTGGTGTTAAAGAGATAAAGGGCACACTGAATGCACAGCAAGGATATGCAAAATGAGAAATTTAGTTCAAAGTTGCCAGGAAGTGTGTTTTTAAAGATATGCAAATAAACTGTCAGAGTAAGAGGCTTTGTATCCCCCCCATGAATATATATATATATATATATTTTTTTTTTGTTAACTGCCAAATTGGTATTCTGGGGACAACGCAGACAGCTAATAGTGCTCAACTTTGAACTGAGCTCTTAGGAAATTACAAGGATGTTTTAGCTTCACCTACTTGGCAAACACTTCTACAATCTTGCCACAACAAATAACCAGCTTACATCAGCACTGCCTCGGCTAAATGCATGTGTCTGGTGCTGAATACAAATGGGAGATGTGAGGTGACAAACAAGATCTTGGAAACGATCTTTCAATCAATTTGTCTTTGTGTCTCTTTTTTTCTTTCTTAAATGTGGACAATGCTTACACCAGTGATACAGTTTCACTTTCCTCAGCTGTGCTCCTCACTCTTGTCTTGCAGGGAGTGCTTACAGGGAGTGCATGGAAAATGGGACGTGGGCGTTGAAGAGCAATTACTCCAATTGTGAACCCATTTTGGAGGAGAAGGTTAGTGTGGCGATGCAGGAGCAATCCTGCTATGCCCTTCATTCAGTACCCAGTCTGTTAATCATCTGAGACAAATGCTCCTCACAGCCTCATCATTACTCTATGGCACACGGGGAGAAGCCATTCAGATGTACAGGAAAGTGACTTGTGGTGTTTTGATCTCTTCAAGCTTTATTGACCTGTATTTTATTTTAAACACTCTTTGTTTCAAGATGACTGAGCAAATGCTGAAGTACAGTCTTGCCTGTGTCTCTATGAGCAAAAGCCTGAAGGGACTCAATGTAAGACTGATGTATTGTATGTAATGAGTTTTGGCCTGATTACCTCACATTGTGTCTCCTGATTATGTGTATTTCTGGGTCTTGCTCTATTTTGTCAGATCATTTTAAGCTGTGACATCTGAAGTGTGTTAATGGTGTTTCATTCTCTCAACACACTGCAGCTGACAGAGACATACACTTAAGATCCACTCTTGATCTTTTCATGCATTCATGTATTCTTAACCTCATTTCTAAAGTATTTGTGTTTGTCTTTCCAGAGAAAATATCCAATGCATTATAAAATAGCGCTGATCATCAACTACCTAGGCCACTGTATCTCTGTGGGAGCTCTAGTCGTGGCCTTCATTCTCTTCTTGTGCTTAAGGCAAGTACAGAAATAGTCTTAATCTAAATGTGTCCTGTATGCCTGAGACCTCACATAAGACAATCAGGGAAATTCATGTAATAGCCTCGGACTGCTTATCATTAATTCGTTTTATGTCAAATGAATAGATGTCTGCAGCATGGCTCAGCTGGAGCACTCAGGCATTATGTGTATTTCATAACATGTCTTTATCCAAGCATTAGTACCTTTTTTTTTATTACTGTTTGTGTACTGATACATACACTCACTTTCATCTACAATGTCAGAGCAGTGAACCACCTCAGCTGTGCTGTACAGTAGGGTTGGGTTGGTGTGGGCTTCTGAAAGCAGATAGTTATGTCTTTAGTTTAAAGGCCGAAAAAAAAAGTCAATATTTTGTTCCAGGATTAAATCTCTTTAGATTTCATGGAGCAATACTTTGTGTTTCTCTGCATGATAGAAAAATAGTTTGGGAACAGCATTCTGACCATCATCTGAACCTGAAGACTCTGTGTTAAAAGCCAGACGTGTTAAATTATTCAACTTTTAATAGCTTTTTACACCATGATGACCAACCATATCTACAATATTTAGCAGTGGGAGTCTTTTAATCCCCAATTTGTATCAAGATAGACGCTTATTCCTGGGAGTCAGAGCTGAGGGAGATCTGAGCACTTACTGTAGATGTGATACAAATAATCACAGAATCAGCGTGACTTACACTTTATGAGGACACCAGTCCCTCTGATGTCCATGGACAAATACTCATTATCACAAAAAAGGATGCTCGTTATAACTGCAGGACTTGGTAGGGAATGGTCACATCGTTAGGTTTTCTCCACTGTTGAAGAAATCCAATGATAGTTGTCTGCATATCCATAGATACAGAGTAGGCCGGAGTTGCTTAGCTAATTTGGCATACTGTTTAGTACATTTCAGAAATAAAGAGAAGATCATGCCATCATGCATGAACTATGGAGACTCTATCTGTAGTAGAAGAAACAGTTTCTGATCTTACCCAACTATATACGACACAGGTCTGGCTGTAGCAACATGTAGAATCTCTCTTTACTATGAATACTGTGTGCATAAAAGCCTGATGATCAAACCTCTCTTTGTGGTTTAGGAGCATACGATGTCTTCGAAACATCATCCACTGGAACTTGATCACCACCTTCATTTTGAGGAATGTTATGTGGTTTTTGCTTCAGCTGATTGACCACAATATTCACGAAAGCAATGAGGTAACTGATGTATTATGGGCTGTTGTAATGTATAATTAGTTACAGTGAGTGCACAGAAAGCAATTAAAAAATCTTAATAAAGAAGACGGCCTCAATAAGATATGAAGTACTGTACTTAAAAAGTAGGTGTGTTTCAGTTTAATGACTCAGCCTTTGCTTTTTTTTTCTCTCTCTCTTTCAGCCTTGGTGTCGATTAATTACAACAATATACAACTACTTTGTGGTGACGAACTTTTTCTGGATGTTTGTCGAGGGATGTTACCTTCACACAGCCATTGTGATGACCTATTCGACCGATAAACTCAGAAAGTGGGTCTTCCTTTTCATCGGATGGTGTGAGTATGTTCACACCAACAGTCCCCGGCAGACAATTAGTAACGCTACACTCAGCTCTCGGTTCTCTAGGATACACAGGGCTAATGCTTTTCTTCACTGAAAATACCACGTAGCAGCAGATGTGTTTTCTCGTTCTTGTGCATGAGAATGTGTTGAAATAAGGTTTTCAGGTATTTTTTGTTTATTTTTTCACATTTCATCATCTCAGATGGATATGAATACAAAATGTAATTTAAACAAAATGAAACATGAATGATTAAGCTCATTAAAGCAGCTGTTAGGGCTTTCAATCACATCACTTCATCTGCAGATGGTGTTTGCTGCGTTGTCATGGAAATGCAGATGGTCAAGCTTCCATTTCTACTACTCATCCATTGTTGCTTAAGAATTTATTTTCAGCTGATTGCAGTTAATTCTTGATTATGGAAAACAAGAAAGAGAAGGCTGCTCTGGAGCTCTTCATCATTTGGTCACACAATTATCTCTGATATTTACATACACACATGAAAATCTACTAATCATATATCTAGCAAAAGAGAACAGGCTAGTGAAACAGCTGAACCACGGTTTTATAGGACATTTCTCCAAAACTCAGAGTGAACATTTTCCTTGAATGAAAACGGTTAGGTGAAGGCTGGTCAGCCAGTGAAGTGGAGGGGGAGACCCTTTAGTGCTTCAGACTCAAGATGAGGCTCTGATTTCATAAGAGAACAGAGCAGCAGTGAAGTGTGGAAAATGTCATTTTTTGTGCTTGACTTCCACTGATACAATGAGTTTTGAACATGCAGCAGATTCCCTGTCATGACCACATAAATTATTTATGCTCACCTTGACTTAAACTATTAGAGGAAGCATATTGTAAGTCGGACAGAGACAAAACCAGTGTCAGGATTTTCCATCCTCAGGCAGATAAATGCACATTGGAACATGCTTCGTTGCCTCCCTGAGACAGTCTGACATTTCATTCCTTTCCTTTTTATGTAATGGACATTGTGTGTTCTTGTAAGGAAGAAAACACAGATACATTAGACCAGGCTGAAGTGAGTCAGAGCTTTATGAACAGAAGAATGAAGTATAAAAATATAAGTGGGGAATAACAGATTATTGGTGATGACAGCTGGGTGAACTGATTGGCCTTAAAATAGAAATCATCAAAGGGACATTTTGCACATGTCAATCTAGAGCTAATGATCTAATAAGATTAAAATATTAAATAACTGACAATTTTTCTGATGATGATTATATATTATCTGCACCACCTCCTCTGTGTGTAGAGGTCAGCTCATCAGCACTTGAGATTCACCAAGCACTCTTCACTGTGCAGATGTGGATTACAGTAAACTTGCCTTTTGCTTTATGGTGCAGCTACATGCAACATACTGAAAGTATTTTCACTCAACAGAATATCTTTTAACTTTTGAATTATCTGTCACTGAGGTCCATCATGTGCTGCGTTATGTTTACAGTATCACTCATCTGCTACAAAAGACTATTAATCAGCAGGCAAATGGTGCCAGAGTAGAGAATGGAAAAGGAAATTAGCCTCATTTGTTAAAAAGTAATCTCTAAATAAGTACAATAGCAATATGGTATGGTGGTTTATTTGTACAATGGCTGCAGTCAGTAGAGAGAATGGATTTCTTGTTGTGCCACGCTTGAGAAAGTGTTAATTAGTGTTTATTAGGAAATGATAGAAGTAGGGCAGATTAAATCTGTCTTCCACTAGAGGACGAATGTTCTCTGGGACTGAAATAGGTTTAGACCTGTATTCTTTCAGCTCCATTAAAGGTCATTTGAATGATCGTTGCAGCTCTTACACCACCTGATCCACTTTGTCAAGCTGGATACAGAACTTGACCACGTGACCTTGTTTTTTTTTAAATGTCTGATTTCGTGCTCTGGCATAATGAACTTTAGCTGGAAGATGTTTCACACAGGCTGAGTGCTTGTCTAAAAGGAGCAGACTTTTCCTTGAACTGCAGTCCTCAGCGCTTCAGGGTTCACGTTTTTATAATTTTCATCTGAACATGCAATAAAAAGTGGCAAAAAGGTTTCACAGACCACACTGACTGACTGACAGATACCTGTTGGTTGATATTATTATTATTATTGAAGTTGTACAGTGTGTTCCCTTAGGCTTGGTATTAGCTTTTTTTTTTTTAATTCTCATTTATTTTAAGTTTTTTTATATTCACCCTGTTAATTAGTGGTTCAAGGAAGTTGTAACAAAATTATGTCTGAGCTGGAAGCAGGTCAGGTAGGTGGGCTGCCTACATAAGGATTTAATGAGCAGGTGTGGGTGGAGACTGATGGATGGAAGAAAATTAATATTTCATATAAATCCTTAAAAATAAGCCTTTTCGAGATTCATCTGCACTTTTAGACAAAAAATTAATAAATAAATCAACAAATCCTAATCCCATGCCCTGAAAACACATAATGGCCATGTGTGCATTTAGTAAACAACTCGTGTTGACTGCAGATTACTGCTCAGCCATTGCTCTTATGAATTACAGCTGAATTTTTTTAGAAATCTGACTTTTCTGAGATGATTTAAAATAAAAATGTGTTTTTAAATAATTCATCCATTTATTAGCCATACAGAGCCATCAATATTCACAGGGTAGGTGGGAGTCCATGAAGTCAGTTATCTAATTATTCGAGTACACTTTGCTCACAGTAGAAAACCAGCAGCCACTCCACAGATAAATGCACACAGGTCCATTATTTCTCTCCTGCACCTCCAAGCTCAGCAGCTGTGGCTCCTGAGTGATGTGCTCTTATGACTGTGAAGCCTCTGTTGGCTTAAATGTTGTTAGTGTAGCTGACTGCAACCTTTTCTGAAGAGGAAAGTGGGAACATTTTTTTTCCTCCCCAGGTTTGTACAGAGTCTTGCAGTCTTGTTATGTTTGATCAAGCAGCACAAATATACTGTGTGGTTCTCACCTTTGGCTTCCAGCGCCAATCCAAAATCTGTTCGTAGTGATGTTAACAAACGTGTTTTACTGTTGATAGCTATTAGTTTCATTAAAATCTTTCATAGAAAAGGATTCTCTGCCCCTTATTGTCATGGTGTAGGATGATTCAATGAAGATGACTCAGGCAGCATTAAGCCTCAGCTGGCAGAAGCAGGCAAAGGCACAAAACAGGTGAAGACAGAACAGTGGTTGAAGAAAAAAGAGACAAAAAAAGTGGAGAAAGAATAGGATAGACAATCTAGTTGGCAATTAGGGAGAGTAGGTCGATATGAACGCTATGAGCTGATTAGGGCATTGAGAATGGGTTACGAGGTGAGCCGTGGATAAAAATGTGGGAAGGTGGTGAAGAGAGAGTGAATGAGGTATAAATGTGAGACTTAGAAAATGTTTTATTCTCTTCCTGGCTTATCTGAATCTTTGTGTCTTCTTTTAGGCATCCCCTTCCCTATAATAGTAGCCTGGGCCATCGGAAAGTTGTATTATGAAAATGAGCAGTACGTATCAGTATCAAATCTCTCTTCCTACAATTTCCCTTAATGAGATGCCACTGAATGTCTCCTCTGCTTTGTCTACAGATGTTGGTTTGGTAAAGAACCTGGAAAATATATGGATTACATTTACCAGGGACCAGTTATTCTCGTCCTCCTGGTAAGCATCAACACAGAAACCCATTGCACTGTGCCCCCGTGGCCATTCTTTTCTTTTCCTGTTAGAACCATCAATTCATATTATACTACACAAACAGAAGATTTATTACAAATGTCTGTTTGTAGGTGTAAACTAATGGAAAAATACCTGCCCTGGAATGAAAATTCTTTTCTATATAATGAAAGCCATTTTCATCCCTGCGACTAGCTTGTCAAAAAAGGTGGAATTAATCTTCCTGATGGGTTAAGGCATCCTCGCAAGTAACAACTCTGGAAATAGGAAATTGTGTTCATAGCAATGTATCCACTTACGGTTACGTAAAAAGCTGTTAGACCAGCATGTAGCAGTGTGGTGATGGGCTCTGATCGGGGTGCTCCTCTGACACTTTCTTGCTGAGAAAAGAAGTGGCTTTGACTTGTATTGCCCTCTGCTTCTCCCACTCGGCATTTAATGAGCAAAGTTTGTTCGCCGCAGAAAATTGCTCGCAGTGGATCTCAGTGTGAGCCATTAGCGCAGAGTTCAAAACTAATTATTTTATGTGTCTGTTTTTCTAGATAAACTTTGTGTTCCTCTTCAACATAGTGCGGATTCTCATGACCAAACTAAGAGCTTCAACCACATCTGAAACAATACAGTACAGGTGAGTACATTATGTGGAGGACAATGGAAGACACAGAGTGCTTGAAGGCTGTGAGAAAATGTGTCTGTAGTCAAGACCACCTAACCAGAGACCAAGTCAAGACCAAGACCAAACTAATGCGAGACCATTTTCAAGACCATTACTGTATTCAGTACCAGCACTCATAATAATCATGTGGCTTCATATAACTAAGCAAAAAAGAAAAGATAATTTTATATAAAATCTATACCATATTCAATTGAAAGAAAGTTTGGATTGAACAGAAGAACACAGCACACAGCCCACTTAGTAGACTGGTGTAACCACATTTTTCAGATGGTTACACAATCATATACTTTTGTAGATCAATTTTAATTATCTTGAAGTTATTGACTTACATCACATAAGCCAAAGTGAGCGAGTCTTGAGAAAAAAAATCCCGAGTCCAGCTCGACCGAGACAAGACCAAGACCTTGAAAATGTGGCCTCAAGACCACTCTGGAGACCAAGACTGGTCTCAAATACTACAACACAATCTGTATCACCAAGGTAGCTATAGAAAGCATAAAGAAAGCAGGCTAATTTGAAATTTTTATAATCAGTCGCTGCTTTCATCCAGATCAGTGAGCTTCATCCCCAAATATATTAGGATCTGATCTTATTGGCAATACAATCAAATCACTGCTAAGTACTGCAATAGTCAAGATCCATAATCATTATTACGGCTTTTCTGTCCCTCTTTTAGGCAGCTAAGTGTTGCTGGTAATTGTAGCTAATGTTGGTGTATGAAAAACAGTAAATCACACCCAACACCCTAAAGTGTAATTCCTTGTTTTCATACTGATACTTAGCGAAAATGAAAGGGAGTTGGTAAAACATCTTGATTTTCTCATTTGTGGTTCCTCCAGTCTTGGTGGATAGATGCACTGCATGTTGCATGGCAGTTTCCTTGAGAATCAAATGTGAAATTTAATTTGCCAGGAATAGAGCCTATCTCAGGTCTAGACAAACAAATTGGTCTGAGTGAGCATGAGGAAGTTACAGTACTCATTTGCACAGGGCCATTTCATTTAGTCCCAACAGTCCCCAATCTTCAGAGGTGAAAAAAAGAGGCTGACAGGAGTTGATGATTGTTTGGTGTGTGCTTGAGAGAGGTGAAATAACACTGTGTGCTTGAGGTTGTTATGCGGCGCCGCTAAAATTGTGAGTTTGATTTCGTACCTTGTGTGTTTTTTCTCCTTCAGGGATTATTTTGAGTTCATGAAGTGTTTACAGTGTCTTGGCTCAGACAACTTCAGTTCAGCCTTATCACACTAGAATTGGTTTTCTAGTTGCTCAGTGACAGTGAGCCATGCAGATGTAGGAGAGTTGAGAATAGGAGTGTCAGGATATAACTGATGACCTCAAAATAGACCTAATGCTTCCTTCAAAACTCTGGATATATGAACAGAATGAATATGAATTTGATGAGATAAGAATTTGGGATTTTCTGTCATCTTCAAATTTCTGGTCTGTCACAACATGACAAGAAGAACATGTACAGGAAACATACTGTCTCATATAACAAATATCCCTGATGTTTATCCTCGCAGCATCAGCACCTACTTGTTTATCCCATGAACAAAAAATCCATAAGGGACAGTTCAGTTCTGCTGGATCCATTTCTTAAACTTATCAACATTTATAAGCGATAACTTTGAACAATTAATGACTGATTAACAATTTAGTTGCAGCCTGATGACTTATTCAAATGAAAAAATATCAGCAGTGATGGATTACTTTCAAACAGAAAGGAAAAAAAACACCATTCGAAGATTAAAAAAAAAAAAAAAAAAAAAAAAACTGTTTCAGGGGGCACCATGTGACTGAGTGGGTTGAGAAGGTGCCCCATATACATATGCAGCCCCTTCTCCTTGCCTCCCCATTTCCTGTCTCTCTCAACTATACTATCAAATAAAGGCAAAAAAAAAAAAAAAAAAAAAAAGTTTCAGAAGTTTTCCAAATGCATTCATAAAGCCATCAGTTATACTGGATCTTCTCAGCCGTTTGGAGTGTTGTGATAGAAAGAAGTGCTCATCTTGTCAGATGGATTTCATCATAATGTTGATATTGTGACAACTGGTGGTGATGTGTTTTCCCACTTTGTCATTGATGCAGGATTGTGCATCCCCCCCCCCCCCCCCAACATTTCAACACCAAGGGAAATCCATATGTTGTTTTAGTCATTTTACAAACAATGTTCCATTGTTTTCTTCACAGAAAAGCTGTGAAAGCAACACTGGTGTTGCTACCTCTGCTGGGCATTACCTACATGCTCTTCTTTGTGAATCCGGGAGAGGATGACATCTCACAGATCGTCTTCATCTATTTCAACTCGTTTTTACAGTCCTTTCAGGTAAGAATAATTGCAGAGATACGGAGTGACGTTAACCAAGAAAACCCACACGTGCTGTCTGCGAATGCAAAGAGTCATAATTACAATGAGATCATAATAGCTCTGTAGCGATTCCATTGTGTCCTGGAGTTATATCACTTCTCTCCGGGTGACATTTCAGGTTTAGGCTTACTTGTGGGAAAATGATTAGAAGTAGCATCCTGGCTGTGCGTACACACAATATGGCCTTCCTGCCGCATGTTCAGTGTTCTCAGCTGTCAGGATTAACAAGGCCACATGGGCATGATTTTTGCTCTGTGGCCTTTTTTTTTTTATCTCTCTATCTACTGTGTTTAAAATCGAAAACTGAGTGGGAGGCGAGAGGAAAAAGGGTTTTCAAGCAGTTTCTTTATTTAGCTATATTTGCTATTTGCTATGACAAGATTTTCTCTGAAAGTGGAATGTGATATTCTTTTTGCCTTTTTATTTTGTGATTGCAGCATGTAAATTCTCTTATATCTACTCAGGTGTTGTTACATAATACGGTCACATTTTCTCTCTCTAATTGTAATGTGTCTGACCTGCAGGGGTTCTTCGTATCAGTGTTTTACTGCTTTCTAAATGGAGAGGTGAGTCACTTGAGTTTTGTCTGTATTTATGAATTTCATTCAGTTATGAAATGGGGGGGTCTTGATATATGAATTTAATTAAATTCCAAATGAATTCCTCTGATTAGTTAAGTCATTTCTTTTTTTTTTTTTTTACTAACGTTAAAGTTCAAATGGGGATGGGATCAGGTCCCTTTTCGAGAGAGAGAGAGAGAGAGAGAGAGAGAGAGAGAGAGAAAGAGAGAGAGATAACCTCGAGTTTTTGTTGCAGTGAAATTGTAATAATTACCTGTATGATAGGGAAAAACCTAATTGAGTTTGGTCGTTTGGGTCTAATTAAAATACAAGCAAGTTGCTGGATATCCAGCTATCATAATGCTCTCATAAAAATTACAAATATCAGTAATGTGAATCTGATGAAAAATGAAGGTCCGTCTTGCTGCTCTCTTCCAGGCGCAAACATAAGGGGCAGAGAGGCAGTTAATGAGGTTTTGGCGAGAAATTGAGTCTCCCTTTTGTCAAATTATTTAGTGTAAGTGCCACTGGCAAGTGACGGTGTGGTGTTACTGGATGGGTTACATTGTACACTGTCAATATGGATGTAGGTGGTTTTCTTCTTTGTCATAATTCTTCATCTTGCCCAGCTCTGATTTAAAAGGTTTAATAAAGGTAGGTGGGAAAATGTTTTATTGTGCAGCTGTCAAAATGCCAGCAGTCTCTCCATGTTTGGCCATTAAAACATTTACAGTCAGAGGCACAGTGATAACTTTTCTTTTAAAATCGGTCTTCCTCCCACCGCAAAACATAAGTTTACTAAGCTCTTCAGCTCTCTCTGGATTTTTTTTTGTAGAATATGCTGAGTGCCTGCCAACCAGTCAAGGCAGACAGCCTCCCATTGTGTCCAGTTCTGTTGGAGGTTTCTCTCTGTCAAAAGGAAGTTTTTCCTCCCCACTGTTGCCAAGTGCTTTGTGATTGTGGGAACAGTTGGGTCTCTCTCTATTCTGAAACCTTGGTATTACCTTTGCCATACAAGTGCCATGAGATAATGTTTGTTATGATTTGGTGAATAAAGTTGAATTGAATTCAAGGCCTATGCTTTACTGATTTTTTTTTATCCTCAACATCGAAGGTACGTTCAGCGGTACGGAAACGGTGGCACCGCTGGCAGGACAACCACGCACTTCGAGTGCGAGTGGCACGAGCCATGTCCATCCCCACATCTCCAACCAGGATCAGTTTCCATAGCATCAAACAGACCACAGCTGTGTGACCAGGGAGGGAAACACTTCTGTAATCTCTACAACAGCATCTGAGAGAACAGACTTTCTCTTTGTATTTCCAGTACAAATAATGAAGTGATTTATTGAAAGGACTGATTCCTCTCAAAAGACCACATGCCTGAAGATCCAACAAACTGATTGATTGATTGTTTCTTGTCAGAAAATATGACACCTAAAATTATACTTAAACTGCACATTAGGTAAATGGACAGATTCTTGGAGGATGTCCATAACATACTGTAGCCTACATGAGGTGTGGGGGTTTTAGTTTTTCCAGAGATTAGTGTATTTAAAAGACATCATCATCATCAAGCTGTCACACCAGAACAAGTCTTATCTGATTCTTGTCTTCTAACTGCTTAGTGGTTATTAGTGGAGGAAGATAATCCTGCAGGAATTACTGCAGGATACCTCATATACATTGTGACTTTGAGGGAAGGCAGTGAGAGATACTTGCAGTTTAATTGACTAAAATGCAAGTTTGCCATAACAGCCATTGAATACAATGAACAGCAAAATGCAAAAATGCTCTTTGAGTTTACGACTCCTTGGCATTAGCAGCTGTTTTTGACAGCTGAGAAAAGAGCTTTGGGGAGAAGGAATGATCCACCTGAATTAAATATAAAAAAAAAAAAACTGCACAGAATAAAAGGCATGTGATTTATAAAGAGCCCCGTCTCTTGCTAGTGAAAAGGGATTCAAAATAATTGAGTATGAAGTGAATAAAAGGTACCCAGCAAAACACTGGTGTACATTTTGGTCAACTGAGCTAAATATTTTATATAAGCTGTTCTAATGGAGCCTTTATAATGTATCCTCAGAGGAGTCTTCTCCTTTAAGTCTCGTTCTTTTATACCATATTGAATTTCTATTCTTGTACTGTACTGTTTTAAACAATGTTAAAAATACTTCACAAGCTAAGCTTCCTCTCCAATGCTGTGTTCCAGCTCGTTGTTTCTACCATTGTTCAATTCCCCTTTGTTGGATGTTGCTTTTTTTTTCTCTCAGAGAGGGAGGATGTTTGACTTCCTTGTGGCTAATGAATGAGCAGTCTCAAATCAAGTAGCAAAAAGGAAGCTTGCATATTGAGTTGCAAAACTGAAACTAAAAGTCATTTATTTGATGCACATGTGCCATACATGGATTCATCATGCAGGCACAGTGGAAGCAGATTAAATTCTTCTGGCCTCATGAAGTCTTTCTGGTTTTCTCATAAGCAGTGTCACAACTAAGCTGCTGGTTCAAGAGAAGAGAAGCTTGATTAAGGTCGCACCAATCATATCCCTAACCACTTGGCCTAGTCAGGGCAACATGCTGTGCTTTAAGACCAACTGTTACATCTGCTCTGGCTGCTCAAACCGTAATACTAGGAACAGCCGTTGTGCAATGGCGAACAAACAAAAGTGCATTTGTTTGTACTAAAGGATATAGTCATATTAGATTTGAATGGCATTTCCAACAGTCTGAGTTAGGCTGCAAATTTAAGATTTGGTACAGATGTTGGTTTGTGTGTTGATTTTTAAAAAAAACATTTTGGCAATCCACTTTCTTTCCAGGAATTTGATGAGTTGATAGATTCCTCTTTGATGTCTGTATGGTACCGTAACTATCAAGGTACAGCCTAGTTAGCTTGGCATGTGGACTGTAAACATGTAATAAATCTGCCCTCCAATTAAATCACACATAGATGTTAATAAGTGAATTGTTCTTCTTTTTACAGTCTTCATGCTAATATAAGATTGCTAACTACATTAGCCATTCAAGTGGTGTCAATTGTTACGTCTAGGAACAAATGGAAGGAACAAATATTGAACATTCGTTTTATTTTAGCTAATGTGTATTTATTTGTTTGCTATTTATCTGTTTATATTTATAAAATTATTTGATACATGTTTGAAATCCACTGGATCTAAATCTGGTATGGATTTAAAAAAAAAAAGCAAAACTAAAACATTTTTGTAAGAGATATCTATCTGCAGGTGTTGTATGGTGAAACATGACATAACATTAAGTATTTCATCAGTCTTTTTTTAAAAAAATGTAGCTACAATTCAAAATTTGTATTTTGAAAAAGTTTTGTTTCTTTTGTCGATGTGCTGCTCAAGTGGACTGATGTTATTGTGTGTAATATCAGATGTGGATCATCCAAAGTGATTTAAATGTAAATAGCTTCATTGACCTCATCGTAAACATGGAGGGTACATTGCAGAATGCAATACATTGTGAAATATTTTCATACATGAACAAATCATTTTTTCAAACTCACCAAAGATATAAACCATGTTTACCAACGTACAGAATTTTTATTATCTACATATTTTTATTGTTCCCACTGCAGTTTGTAGACAAATAAACTTGTTGCCCTTATTTTGTACACCATTCATTGTACATAAGTAAATGTATTCACAGTGTGATGTCGGATTTGGTAATTTAAAACTGTACATTTGACCGACTGACTTTATTGAAATCTCTTCGTTGAACCACCCATGTTGCCTTACAAACAAAAGGAAATGCATTTTTATGTGAAAAGGAAGCTAATGTCTATGTAAATGATATATCATTGTGTTTCGGATATACATTTGTACATGCACATGTGAAAGGAAAAACATTGATTTAAATTAAAATGATACTCTTATTGTTGCTCTCTGGTTTTTCATGTTAAAGAGCTCATATTTCCATGAAGGTTGTAAACATCAGTGATTGGTGCATTCAGTCACATTGGGCAATTTGGCAATTTAACATTAGCCACGGATTGCACTAATAGGATTTGCTGAGTTGATTCAGTAGCTACATATCTCATGTTGTATGAAATACATGCCCCACTCTTTTAATGAGTCAATCAAGTAATTATTCTCATGATAGAGTAGACTACTGCAGCCTCGTGGGCATTGGGCATGTAATTGTCTTGTAAATGTAGTTTTTATGGAAGGAAAGATGCCCTGAGAGAGCGCCTGTTTGGTTATGTAATATGAATGTGGATACAGTTTCATGTATTGCAGGCAGGGCTTGAGTGAAGTGGAGCAGAAACCACTGCCTGTGCCCAGAACCCTCAGGACTGGGTGAGTTATACATTCCCAAACAATTAGCCGGGACTCTGATGCAGCCTAATAAAGCTTGTTGTGACAATTAATGCTTTTTATGGATGACAACAGTATGAAAGGCAGACAGTCGATGAGATATTTTTCAATATACCAATGCCAGAGGCAAACAGCACATCTGCACGTTTTTTGCAGATTGTTTGCCCTGAGCTCCCTTGTATCTATATTGAACTTCATTTCACCAGTCATTATCTCAGCTAAAAATAAATGACTGACATAACAGCCTGAGGTTAGCCATACAGGCTTGACAATGCTTCGCCATTTATGATGTTGTAGTGAGGTATTTCCTTCAAAAAGGTTAAGACTGAGGTTAAGACTAAAAAAATCAATTAAGGAATTGTTGCTTTTAGAGGTAATTGATCTCACTCAGAATAGCTCCTGAGTAACATCCTTCAAAAAGCACCCCAGCAATTCCACATATGAAGGTCAGTTTATTTGTTATTTTGATTTCCTATATTGTGTTTTCTGTGGCTTCTATGGATGTTTGCCAGGACTGACAAGTAAAGTCCAGTAGAGACTTATTAAGCATAGCTCGTGTAAAATCCCAGCTAAGCCATTCATAGAGCTTTAGTCCAAGTCTGTAAAATCATCTCCTTGCTCACCCTGGAAGATTCAGCCCTGCCATCATCAGGAAAGTGGAGAAAATAACCATCAATCTGATTGTGTCCTCCAGCTGTATTTGTTTAATGTTAAATTTTCAACAACAAATTATTCTTCTTTCAAGCCCTTTATGCACTGCAAGGAATTAAATTCATGGTGGTAATATTTGATAATTATACAGCTAATTGGCATGATGATGATGATGATGGGATGTGTGATGCAAAATGTGGGTTCCAATATTTTTTCCAGCTTGACAGAGTCAGGACATATCCCTTTTTTTTATTAATTTAGTTTTTCTTTTGTTGAAAAATTATTGGAATAAGGGATAAAAGCATGTAAGAAGTTTTTCCATTGGCTGCATTGAAGCAACCTCCCTGTTCCATGAAGTACCTGTTGCCAACAAGTGATTCGTTAATGGGAAACATTATTAAACTTAATTCTCTTAATGAAAGTATAGGGGACTACATTTGGGCTTACGTATTTGATGTCTGTCACTCTGAATCTGAATAACAGAGGAGGAAGCAGAATAATACACTTAAGCTTGTTCCTTTACAAAGGGAACACTTATTATGCTCCAATTAATCAAATCAATCAAGCCAAAGCAAACAATATAAAAGTAGAACATTTTATTTCAGTATTATCTTCCCTAATGTTGAGTTCAGGGATGCTTGGGCTGAGTAAGATTAAATGGCATTTTAACAAGGACAGCACTGGTCTATACCTGGAATAACATTAGGGGAATGGCTTCATTAAGATACAGCTGGTCTACTGAATTGTTGAATCAAAATAACCCAGCAACCATAAACTGGTGCCGTCTGATGGAAAATCTGCCGTGGCTAAATATATAGCGTGACACTCAGACTGGAAGAGGAGAGCTGACTGACAATGAGTGGCTTACGTGTGTATAGAAAGCCACTTTATCCCCAAGCTGGTGGGTCAGGCATTGCAGACTCATGGAGTGCAGAAAAACACTGTGCTGAGCATTTGATTTAGCTTAGAAACTAAATGGGCTACATGGCACAAATGAGCCTTGTAACAACATGTTAGCCAAACACAGCTCAGTAATAAGCAAACACAACACTGATATGTCCAGGCAGTGGTACTACATCACAAATCCATCACGGTCAGGTCTGGGACAAATTATTTCACATTCAGGGTAAATGTGTGTTTACACAAACAGAGAGTGGGGGGGGGGGGCGTTATTTAAAGGAGAAGTGCCGATTTTTTTTACAACCTGGACCTTATTTCTGGCATAAAATACGGCCATTTACTCGCCAATATAACTTTGGTGTCATCAGGAGTCCTTGGACGATATTTAAAACCATTCGAGAGCCGCGTATATTCATATAGTGGGAGTGATCGGGGCACCGAGAGCGCAGCCTCCAGTCACGCTTTATCTGCCGCGAAACCATGGATCTATTCCATGCGCGACACTCGTTCATTTCACCTCTGAACTGGATGATGATGTCATCTTTGAGCGCCGCGTGCAGGCGCAGCACGGCTCATTGACTCTGCGACAGTCGGCTTGTTTACCTGGAATTTGCTACTGCTAGTACACTGTGGTTCGTTTGTGCGTATTTCCACATTGTCGCAACAAAATGATCAGTCGGATGAAGTTTAGCTTCCACGGGCTTAATGTTTAGAGGCTGCGTTCTCGGTGCCCCAATCACTCCCACTATATGGATATACGCGGCTCTCGAATGGATCTAAATATCGTCCGAACGACTCCACCAAAGTTATACGGGTGAGTAAACAACCGTATTTTATGCCAGAAACAGTCACAAGTAAGCCTGAGTGCACTGGTGTTTGCATTGTATTGGCATTTTTAAGGGAAGAAGCTTTAGGCTGATAAGTCTTTATTTTAAGTGTTGAAAGATTCATCATAAGTAAGGCTTGGACTCAGATGGGAAAGGAAGGGAATTTCAATTTGAGTGCGAGGGATTTCAGTTGAGGGGAATCATAACAGCATGCTCTCATCTGGATTGAGCACTGGAGCTTTGAAAGTGTACTGAAGGAATTAAAAAACACATCCCAACCCAAGATCCCTCATTTATTCATCAAAGGGATCTTTTCAATCACAGTGTTTGTGGTGTCCCCACATGATTTGGGCAACAGCTCTATCTGCTGGCCAAAGAGAGGAAACACTACTGGAACTGTATCCTATATTGTTCTTGTATTGGCTCTCATTTGGTTGAAAACCCCCTCTGTCCAAATGAAACTGATCATCCCTTTAACTTCTATCTTATTTTACTTCGACACCATTTCCTTTATTGTTAAAACATAAAGTGCAAAGAGCCTTTTTACCAACACCGCACAAGCTTTCCTGTGTAACATACGGATGATAATTTGGATTGAAGGAGCATTGTTTTGAAAAAGAGAATACCATCAATATTTATTTATTTATTTACCATGATCCACAGCATGAACGGGGGTAATGTGCAATGTGTGCACAGCATCAACAAAAGTGGTCTTAGAAAAACAAGGTGAAACATTGATGAGTCACAGATCCCTTTGAGAAACATGGAAATGAGAAATATACAAGATGGGATTCACAGGAAGATAAAGATCTTGACGTGAAGTAAAAACAAACTCATTACATCACTCGTATTGATTCCAAAATGCTGAGTGATGTAGCACCAGAATGACAATGGAGGTTGCAGTGCACATGTACCCTTCTTTAATTTGCCATAATGTGTTTTACAAAAGCTTCATAATTTATGCATCCATTAGCATCCTCTTGGTTTTGCATGAGTTGCTCCACCTCGTCCTCCCTCATCTTCTCACCTGTAGTTCGCGAGGAGGAAACTGTCAGCTCAGTTTGTTTTCTTACAACAGCAGCAGTATTAAAATATCTGTTTGAGGTGAAACTGCAGATCTTACCGAGTGTTGCCAGAACGTGCCTGAGCTCAGCCCCCATGACTGTGCCATTCCCCTCTTTGTCAAACACCCTCAGACCCTCAACGAAGTCCTCAAAGGTTCCACGATCCTTGGCCTTGCAGATGTGTTGGTGCATGGGGAGAAACTGGTCAAAGTCCAGCATTTTGCTCTGCATGTCTGTGGAAAATGAAAGTGAGGATTTTGCAAAAATAATAACAACAATGATAATAATCAAAAGCTTGACAGGCTTAAGTTTTGAACTGTATTTGAACCTTTCCCTGTGTTTAACAGATGCTACATTTGAACCTGATTCAGCACAGAGTATTAGCACCAATCTCACTGTGCAAATGCAGGGAAAATCTCTCAGTGTGAATACTACCAACCTTCAGCTTTGGGCTTTCCAAGGACATACATGATCTCTGCGTTGGTGGGGTTCTGGCCCAGAGCCCTGATCAAGTCACCACACTGGGCATAAGTGATTTTCATCTCGTTGGTTGGAGTTCTGTCAAACAGCTGGAAGGCATCTTTGAAATCTGTTGACAAAAATAAAAGCCGATTGTTCCCCTTTGAATTCTGCGCAGTCCAATAAAATCCTTGAGGAGAAGCTTTAAAGTGTTCTCTGTGTGGCAAAGTCACAATCTAAGGGTCCTCAGCTGAAGACAAAGTCAAAGAGGCCCAAACCTCACAGTATTGAACTTCAGTTGACATACCCCTCCTTTGACTTAGATGGATGTGTTTGCTTTAAAACAATAGCACATCCCTGAGTCACTGTATCATCAGCTATTGTTAAACATTTTTCACACACTAATGGGCACAATCACACAAAGCATTCATTCCCTCTATAAATAGCAACCAGTCCATGCACCACAAATGACAACTGTAACCAGCCTCAACCTTACCCTCAATCTGCTCCGGGGTGAACTCCAGCTGAATAGAGAGAAAGCAAACAGGGCGCTTAGATGCTGCTGTTCATTCAAGATTTACTAAAGCTCACGAGGGAAGTGGAGGGGATTGACAGAAGCAGATAATTAATTTAAAAAAAATAAAATTGCAAGCTGATAAGCACAATCCGTGACCTTGCCTCCACCTTCATCATGCCATTCCAGTAGATCGAGTTACAGTCTGCATGTGATCTGATCACAGTCCATTGTTTATCAGCGACCTTGGGTCTAACACCCCCTTCTTACAGTAAGTATACTGACAGCTACTGTCAGATCCATTTGAGTTTATTTTTGGACGTGATATGTGTCAAAGAATCTTTGGTATGATAAAGACCAGCGAGGTCACTAATTCACCACCTAATGATTATGCTGGAAGTTTGTTCTGAGTACTAATGAACTAACTAATGCGGCTGATAAATCACACAGGCCCATACTGTTAGGATCATTTCAGTGAGTCTGTTCTGCAGCAGGAGAAGAGGTGGGAGTCTGACTAGCTACAGTATCTGTATGACATTTGAGTTTTGCAGTCTCCAGTTTGATGAGTTATTCTTAGGTCTAAAAATAAATCATTGTTCTGAACGCTCATGACAAATGTTGACTATTAATACTCCATGTGATTTTTGGACTCCCATCAGATGGTGCCCTAACTTTTTGGCTGCCGTCTGGACCTCTACCAAACCCCGTCTCCTCTGCAAAGCTCTGCAAAAATATTATCTAAACACTTATCTAAGCGCACTTAAAGATGGATGGTGATGGATCTAATTATCTATATTTTTCTTCCTTTAGGTTTTTCCACCATTTCTGCCCTGGGTGGACGTGGTGTGGGTGGTCTGCTATTCACAGACATAATGAAAATCATATTTTTGTGGCTTTAACCGAGCTCCATTGTAACATGGCGGCTGGTTCGACCAGGAAAACATTTACCCATTGAAAAGGGGCCAAGTCAGCGGAAGATCTTTCCATAATGTGTGGTATCAGCTAGTTTGCCTCTGAACTTCACCAAGAAGTCAGGGCCTCCCACACTGTGTGTTACAATTTTCCATGCCTGTTTGAACTTGAACAGATATTCTGTGAAGCTGTGAAATAGCTGTGAATATCTTACAAATTGTCAGGATAACCACGGCCCTCTCAAATGGATGCAGTCTTGTTTTGCTTGCACTGCCAAGTTTAGGTCACATGGGGTCTCTGATGCTCTTTAAATGCTGCACTGGTTAGTAACCATTCAACACTTTCTATTAAATCAGCATTCTTAGCAATTGTCTAACTGTGAGATTAAAAGAAATGTTTACATTTTACCATTTTTAATGAGATTGACAGTGTGATATTTCAAAGATTTTACCGCTCCAGTCTTTCTTCACCTAAAGTCAGTTTACAGTCTAGCTGAATATGGCATTTTAAGCTGTTTTAATAATTACCGTGATTGTTGCGGGGTCAAAATCTGGGGTCTTGGGGCGCTCAGGCTCTGGGGGCTTTGGGGCTGGTGCTGCTGGTTTGGGCTCTTCCTTCTTCTTGGGGGCCATTGCGAGAAGCTCACAGGAGAGTTAAGGGGAGGACTGGCAGAGCAGGGGGATCCAGCACACTGCAGCTGGAGGTGGCCCATTAGAGGCTGGGTCCCTTTATCTACTGTCCACAGGTGTCATCTTCGTCCCCACCTCCCTTCCACGCCCAGCCACACTGCCAACAATAGGGGGAGGACTATAAAAGGATATGCCTTTGTGCTTCTATTTAAGACAAAGACAGTTGTGTGTTAGTGTGTGTATGTGTGTCTATCAGCAGAATTGGACGATGGAAAACTATATTAACTAAAATCCTCGGCCTGGAACCTTCTGCTAATTGGGCTATTTCCATCAGCACAAGTGAGACCCTACGTAACCCCCCCTTATCTTAGGCTGTTGACCTTGTCCAGTGAAGAGTGGTGGTTATCAGAGGGGGGGGGGGCGAAGAAAATGATGATTGCTGGATAAGAGGGGTTGAAGCTGTTTAAATTACAATGCCACAGTTCTGTGTGATGAACTGCAATTCCCAGCAATTATCCTTGATTATTATTCAAAATCCCAAACCAGTGAGTGACACAGCGTTATTCACAGTGCACACTATGTGCCAGGATGAATCCTTGTGATGACCATTTATCTGGTCTGATCAGAGGGATTTGCAGAGTATTAAACTCAAATCCGACCCAAAATAGGATCCAGTGAATGTTGTTCCTGTCTGCATCTCTGAGTCTTGCGTGTGTAGTTACATGTGAACCAGCTTCTCTTAACAGTGAGCATCTCAAACACAAGTGTCAAGAAAGTAATCTAGGATGACACTAAGTGCCACTTTGAGAAGCCATTCACACTTGAATGGAGTCAGACAGAGTGGCAGTCAGGGTGGTGTTTGTTGGTGTTGGAAATGTTGTTGAAAGTAAAGATCGTATGAACATCCAATCAATCTAAGAATTTAATTTCCAGTGGAGCAGACTTTAAAGATTATGTTTGACTTCACGTATGATAAGAAGACAAGGTGTTCATTCAGAAGCCGTCGAGATAACCTCTTCTTTTTGTTAGATGACAAGCTGTAACCTGCAAATGGATCAATAAGCACGGTATAAAAAACATGCACAGCAGCACAACATATTGATTTTCATTAGGCGATACTATAGAGTGAGTCAATAGCACATTCAGAGCCAGTGCTACATGAATATGTGCTCTTTCCAGTGTTGAGCTGCGTACTTGCCAGTTTTGCTAAATTAAGGAAAAATGACAATGCAACATTAAAAACATTTCAGTATTTGTAAATTAAAGACTTGATGGTAGAATGTATCATTTGCTGGGCTCATTTATATTTCATGAGGTAAGCAGGTAGGGCTGGAGTCATGAGGATTAATCATAATTATTATAATTGTGAGGGCTGAGTCGCTTCCTTGACAGCTCATGGTCCTGTGAGACTCAGTGAAGTGGTGTTTACCGCAGTTAAAAACCTCGCTGTATTTCAGAATTCTCCTTATCCTCCTTTGTTGTTATTTTTAATTTGATGGGGCAGATGGGTGGATGGGGTTGGGTCAGTATGGACTGAAATGGACATTTTGATTTGTGTGCGGGTGCTGCCATCTATTTTGATGTTCCATCTTGACATATGGAGGATGAAATATGACCTATCCATAAATAAACAAAAAGGGTTTTCTCCTTGTAACTTCAAAGGCTCAATCAGTCTGAACTGTCTATTAATAAAACATAGATATAAATTTAGTCCTGTATTTGTTAGTTTTTAGATATGTTTTCTTTTTATAACCGAATAAATGCATTGTTTTGTTGACAGTCCAGTCATCCATAATCACAGAGACTTCATTACATCCCTTTATCTTTGCGCTGAGAGATGTAACTTGACAGCTGCTCAGCAAAGCGTAGGCTCCCACACATCTCATGTGGCAAAAGGCAGCGGCAAATGGTGAGTTTTGGCACATGTAAAATCCAGCCCTCGTTGTCATCTGTCAGGCTTGAAGTGCTGCTTACATACATTCCTCTTTATCCATTTGCCTTTAACCCTTGTAGCCCGGCTTTTTGGAGATGAAAAGAAAACACCTTTAAGGCGGGAGGAACGCGGCATGAGCTGAGAGGGGCTTCTGTGGTCTGCATCGACAGGGTGGAAGTACCAACATTATCCTGGGAGCCTGCACATCTTTATCACCACTCCAGGTGCTAATCCACTTGTTGTACATTATTAAAACAAAAGTTTACTCATGTTAATCAAAGATAAATCTTTGTGATCTAAATGGAGACTCAAATGAACACTCTTTGGGATGATGTCAAAGACAAAAGAATTGGGGAAACGGATTTGCAGTTTGTTTTGAGATTGCTGTAGACAGGGAGACCTTTTGATATTATAGCAGCTTGATATTGTTCACTGATGTATGAGAAGACACTAAAACCATATCATCCCTCCAACACAATTAAGAGAAGCATACACTGTGAAACAAGTAGGCCCATTCTGCTTCTCCTGTGGCCTGGATTGCCAAGGAAGAGACAGGACATCTGAGCATGAAACCATCACCCAGATTAGTGCGAGCTACTGGGGAAATAATAAGTCACTGCACTTTGTTCCTCATTATTTTTTGTAACACATGACTGAAGTTGTCTGTGTCTGGCTGAAGCTGTAACCTACATAGAGACATAGACGGAAACAGCGTATGTCAGTCTGAGTATAAATGGATTCAGCCCTACATAGCTTGGCACAAGCCCCACCCCACCCCCACCCCTCAGATCCCACCAGGTGACTGCCATTGACAGGCTGTGGCAACAATTCATGACATGACCAACCTCGTACAAGCTCTTCAAACATTCGAGACCTGTGCAGTTTGCTATTTTGGAGTTAGTCTGTTGTCTGGTTGGCATGTACCTTGGAAAGGCTCCAATCTGTGTACAATGCCAATTGTTGCTTGGATCCGACGACTGACGACCTTCAGTGCAGCTGTAGCCCTCACTGCAGTGCGTTAACAGCCCGAAAAAAAGCAGGCCTGTTATATAATTACCCTCCAAAAAGTGACAGTTCAATTCTGATCTGTTACTCACACAATACTAAGGTTTTTTTCCCCATTCATTCAAATACCACCAGTTAAAAAAATACAGTAATGAGTGTCCCCACTGTGCAGTTCAATTGTGAGGCAATATATTTCACAGTGTTATATGTGCTGGGACTAGGTGTGAAATCCTGCAAGGGAAGACACAAAGAGCCCTATTTTCAGAGCAAGGAGGTGGATGATGGAGAGGACAGAGGATCTGAAATGAACTGTGGTGACAAGGCAATAGTTTTGACAAATCTAAATGCTGAGTATGAGCGCTGAGTCAACGCCAGTGCTTGTGTTACTCTTGCGTGCCATTTTTACTGCCACATCTTTGTAAGCATGTGCAGCTCAGCTCAGGGTAACTGCAGGTTTTGATTTTGTACTCACAGCGTGTTTGTGGAATCAGATGAAGAGACTTGTGACAGACACAGTTTCATCCACTAGACTTGATCGGCTTTCACATAAGAGCGTAAATGTAAACATTTACATAGATTAATGTTTATCAGCTGGACACTGATAGAAATTTGATATTCTTCATATAAAATACAATTAACTTTCACATTCATGATTAAATATGAACTTGTTTCCTGCTGTTAACAAGAAAACATTGAAAACATCAGTACACATGCATCTATTGGATACAGATGTTGTCCAATGTTCTTACCTGTATTTATAAAAAAAAAAAAAAAAAAGAAAACTGTCAGTCAATCTGGAAGTGGTTGCAGGTTCCCATCTTGGCACAACCCTTTTATTTACATTTAGATTGCTTTAAAACAGCAGTATCAAGTGTGCGCTGCACTCTGTAACTGCATTAACAACCCCCGAAACTCCCCTATGGCTCTGTATTACCTCTCTGTGGACCTGTGGCGACACTGCTCTACTGTGATCATTTACCAGCACTCAGGATATAGCGTGTCCATGCCAATGCTAATACTAATAAGGTGGTTAATACACCAGCTGGATTCCTGGTAGCTGTGACGCGTTCATTATCAAATCCACAGGGCAGTCAGTGAAGTGAGCGAGCATGTAATTAAACTGTCCCCTGTCCAGCTACAGTGCCCAATGTGGGATCCAGTTCAGTGTGCAGAGGAGGAGATGGTGCCAGTCTGTACAGGCTTCACTCCAACATAGACTGGGTAGCCATGTTGTTTGGCAGAAACTCTTATTTAGTAAAGATAATATAAACACAGTTTTTATGGAGATTCACAGCAGGATTTCCGTTAAAACATTTATATATCAAACATTTTGCCCTTAGTGAACAAAATTTGTGCTGTTCCTGTTTATATGGGTGTTTGCGAGTGTGTGTATATATTGGTGTATGTGTGTTAGTGTGTGTGTGAGAGAGAGTTTCCAGGATCCAACACACAATTTACAAAGTCCTAGTTTTAAATCTTCTTGTTTCTAATTCTTTCACAGTCAATTAACCATCTCTGTCATCAACACAGATGGAAAGTTTGTGCATCAAAGATAACGGTAACAGCGGAGGATGTATCATTTATTTAGGCGCTGGATGTCACCTCTGAGTTAAAAGTTGTCAGCATCTGTGCTGGCTGTCACACGGCGGCGGCAGCAGCAGACTCAACGGCTGAGCCACAGCACCCTCCTTTGGTCACGGCTGGACTTGACTGTCACTTGGAGATAAATCTTTTCAATCCCTATTTATCTGACTTGTCTTCTTTTTCACTCTTTCACCGACTTTTTGTGTTTTATTTCAGCAGAAATAAATTTGCACACAGAAACTGTGGAGTCATTTGAACTTTTTTCAGATACCCATCCTTGTATCAGGTTTATGATAACCTTCATTTGATTAAAACTCCATCCTTCCTGTCATTATCTGCCATTTCCTCTGTCCTCTTAGCCAGCCACTCTGCTTTCTACTTTACTGAGCTGATAGAGCAGAGTTATTGAAGTATGTTGACATGCACTGGTCCTAATAGGGACCTTTCACTGTGGATGTATGACTCAGCAGAGCAGTGGGCTGCCACTCTCCAGCACACATCAGAACGCCCTTGCTGCGAGGCGACAGTGCTAACTGCCAAGCCACTGTGACAAGCCGCTCGTTTATTTTAAAACTGCATTCAGGGTTATGATCTCTGCTCAGTGCAGGGACTGCATTAAAAGTTACAAATGGGCCCCTCGATGCAGCTGCTCTTCACGTTCCTTTCAGCCACACTTCTGTGATTTGTTATTGATCGGTAAATAACGACCCTCTTCTGCTGTGTCCACATTGTATCTGTTTACAGGACACGTCTCTGTTCAGGGCAGTGGAGCAAAGTTAAACCGTGAGGAGCCCAAGGCTTCCAGTAGTTTATTCTACAAAAACGTGAGATCTGTTTTCAGTTCAACATATTTTAAAAATCCTTTACAAAGTTTCATTTACCAGTTACAAACACATTTAGTTCCATTGTTTGATTGTAGGATAAATGTTTGCTTTTGAAAGTTCATTCCTGACCTTGGAAATAGTCTTCATTTAGAGGCTTTGAGGATGATGATTTTCTTGGTAATTTAAGGGCATTTGAAGCTCCAAAGCTCCAAAAATGCTCCTAAATGGACCTTGTGGTGAGATTGATTTGTCGATTGCTGTATCCAAGATAAACTTTTCAACCTCAGCTTTTAAGCCAGCGTGAATGAGAAACCCTTAAAATGCTCAGGAGAGAAGAAAAAGGGGGGGTTTTAACATCTTCAGTTGCATGACAAAGGCAGGAAATCCATCTGACTGGAAAGTTTTTTGCAATGTGATCAAAAGCTTCAAAGCAGCGACTAAATGGACTTTGTGAGATTGTTTTGACATCTTGGATTCTGGTTAGAGTGCTGGACTTTGACATTATTTGCAAACCCCCAGCTCTGTTTTTTTTTTTTTTTTTTTTGGTCAGGGTTTTTTTTCCCTACCACCACTGTCTCATTGCAAAACACTCTGGTTACTTGGGAATTTGTTGACACTGTTGGACATTGTTGACTGTAACTACAACACTACAGCACATTTGGCTGTAGTTTTGTTGCTGTTCTGTGCTTTTTTTTCCCCTTTACTGCATCGCTGTTTATATAGTGGTATAATTTCAGAACAATTAGTGTCAGCCGTGCGGTGTCAGCAGTGAACCTTGTGTGGAGACATCCTGGATGTCCATTGTGAGAGTCATTTGTTGACTTTTGAAAGAGACAAATTATGGAATTAAGTATTTCCTGAATTGCCTTGGTCCTGTGGGAAAGGTCCTGTGGGAAATCCAAAGATGAAATGTAATTACAGTTATCAGTGTCATTACAGGTGATAGTGCGGTGTGTCAAAGACCTGTAACAAGCTGTCAGTTGTGTTTAGAAGTCAGGAAAAGTCAGTGGTTACCTCACGCCTCCCCTATCTTTTTCAACCATATGTTTGATCAAACTGGTGTCTATGGACATCAAGGTGGTAGAATGAGGTTTGAAATCGCAAAGGCCTCTGCCTCAGTGGTGTGTATGTGTAACCCATGGTCAAAGATTTGTTCTTTTACTCTATTTCTGGGGTATACCTTTGGGAGACCTGAGCGGATGAGCTGTCAAGACAACAAGTGTTGCCTCAGAGAAGATGGACTGACCCCAATCCAACTGGAAATAGCTTCCTCTGGAGGATTTCACCAATTGTTCTGAGACAAAGGCAGAGTGTTGTTCGGATTGTAAATGGCATTTTCAAGTCACGACGACAGTAAATGGAAATGAATAAAAATGAAGCAAAGAAGAAGAAGAAGTAATTCCGGTTTGAATCCCAAGTGCTTTTTTTCAGGGGAATGGTGGTGGTCATGTGAAATTTAGCTTTTTCTCATGAATATGACAAAATTTCTTTCCTGTGAAGCTTTCACATACCAATTAAATATGCAAATGCCCATGACAGGGTGACGCAAAGAGGTGAAGATGTGGGTGGAAACATAACAAAGATAAAAGTGAAAGTATAAATAGCAATAGTCATGTAAGCCTCATGAAAAGTAGCATAGTATAGAACTAAAAGGGTCACACATGAAAACCATCATGTGTCCAAAATATACATGTGCTTTGAATTTATATGTGGGTTGTTGTTTTTTTTTTCGGGGAATGCCTCACACAGATATAGTGTTTCAGTGTCCCCATTCTGGGATTCTTGCAGATATTTAGGGAACAGTCTGTTGCTTGACTCTATTCAGTGAATGTGTCAAGAAAATGTAAGTTTAAGTCTGAATATGGCATTGTTTATCTGATTTTAAAAGAAAAAAAAAAACACTAAAAATCCCTCCCACTGACCTTCACGGACAATAATGTGAAGAAAAGCCAGTTGATGAATTGGGAAGATTCTGAAAACGACTTTTCCATCTGTGTTATGGTCAATTGATTCCTTGCAGTCTCTGTATCTGGGTGTACAAACCTGCGTCCAGCTTCCCGGATGATAATTTCTCACTTCCTTCAGTAAGATCCCGCAGACACTGACATCTGACTCTCATCGTGCAACTGGTGTAAATGCAAGAAAAGAAACATGGAGCAGATGGAGCTGCTATTGAAGTGAATGTCAGGCTATGATGGCAGCTTGTCAAGTCCTTTCTGAGAAGATTACACCATCATTTTACAAACTGGGCTGCCACAGAGGACTTGAGTGAATGAACACCTCTTAGACTCGCACAAAGATAGTGACTCTCCTGTGTTAATAAGCTCTCATCTGTTTTGGTATCCAACAATTGATGGCATTTGCCAAGCACTTGGGATACTTACAGCAGGTGGATATTAATCATTCCAGACGGATGTCAAGGATGAGAAATGGTGTGTTCATGTGGAGAAAAATGAAGATTTCCATAGACATGAATACACGCCACAGTGGCATGGTGATACTACAGGACCTGGCTTAGCAGTGGAAAGGATTTTAGAGACCTAAAATAAATTTGACAGATTGGAAATGGAGTAAATATTAAGCATGTGCCTTGAACATGGTTTCTTGCTGTTAATCTTTTGCAGCTTATACAGTATTTGGAGTTCCCCCATAGAGACACAGTGGGGTGTCATCTTCTGCGTGGAGGATGAGCAAGTATATGGCCACATGTCTTATGTGTGGCTGTTTGTTTATGACAGCTTTCATATTGTTCATTATCTCTCACCACAGGAATAACCTATGATGGGTTTGAATCTCTGCTGATTAAGGTGGGCGATATTGTCACAGTAATAACTTACGATAAATGCTTAGGATAAAAGAAAAAACAGAGGGGAAGAAGAGAAGTGGAAAAAACCAAAACATATTCTGTCAAGAGTGTTTCATAACGTTGTTTATGCACAAGCTGGTGAGGCAGGTGCTGCTTTCATACTGGCACTGAATGATCCACCTTCATTAACATTAAAAAGAAGTTGTTTCCTTTTGTGCTGCTGACTTTGGATTTACTGAACAAAGCAACGCAGCAACAGATTGAGATCAAACAGAAAGCCTGCCCCAAAAATAAGTGATTGAATTGCTCTTGCATACTGGAGTGACTAATTAAGACAATCAAATGTGAGTCATTATTCCTTTAAATCAAAAAGGCATTATCAATTGTTTGTCTGTTTACAAGACAAGAGGTGGGCAGCAGCACTACTCATACAGGACAGACTGGACGCAACAGTGACTCAGTATCGGAAAGTGACAAGATAGACTGACCAGGCTGGAGCTAATTACTTAGCATGTTCAACTTCAGGAGAAAATGAGAAAGAGAGACAAATCAAGATCAGCTCTGAGCAAGTAAAAGAACGAACCTTCATCATATTAATGTTAATGTTGGCTGTGTGTAGAAAAAGAAGTGCAAATAGCTCCTTTAATGTTTTAGTGCTTCATCATAAAACAGTTGCTGTTCTGTATTCATATTTATGTTAGACTAATGTCATCATTATGATATTCTGATTATATTGTAAAACCAATAATGCTTATTCTCTCATTTATGGTAATTCAATTTAATTCACAAAAAGCAACAATCGCAATCCTGGATATCACTATGTAAATCACCGCAGTAGATCATGGTCATGATCATCATGATCTCTGTACAGATTAGCATCCTCGAATATAACATATTGTAATGAGTGTAGGCAAGTTCAAATTTAATATAGCCACTGCCTGTCAACAACATGAGATTCCACTTGAGGGATAAATGCTTTATGTCCAATCTCCACTTTGTGTGTGGCAATGACATATGGTGGCGAATGACTTTGATGCTGAAGCATTATTCTCTCCGTTGGATAATGCATATGTTGTCTCACTGCACAACAGCAGACCGTCATTATGTGTCAGCGGTGAGAGCTTTTTGCACCAAAGCTATTTTTCAGTGTCTTTGTTTGCTGCTCAGTGTGTGCAGTATCTCAAACAGTGCAGTCTGTGAGGTGATTACTGAATTACACAATTATTCTGCTATCATTGTGGATGGCCCTGCATGCTTTGACAGCTGGAACATTTCACATTTCATTTCATTTCATCTCATATTGCCACAGTTAAGAGCTTTCCATTATTGAGAGCAAACATGGAAAAAAAAAAAAGCAAACAAAAAACTGTATACTGACCACTTGGCTGTTAGAGTGTGTTAGCTGCTACAATGAGCATCCCACGGTTATGCACATTGCTATTTCAGAGATAATACCCCCAAAAAACTGTGATCATAACCTGGAGAATTTATAAAGCGTGTGCTTCTGTGTCCTCTCTTGTTATTTTCAAACACATATTCACAGCTGATCGTCTGTGGAGGACTTCAGCCTCTTGTTGAATGAGAACATCACCCACTTTATACCACAACTAACAGCAGCTTAAAAAACACACTTCACATGGTTTTTATCAGGCGGACAGTTCACACAACTTCAGATAAACATGATTTTAAAAACAAATTGCATGTTTCAAGAAGCTGTAAAACATGGGTAAATAGAGTGGAGATTTACAAGCACTGTAGCCTATCTGTGATTGTTGGATTTGCATGCACATGTGTTTCTCTCTCTCTCTCACACACACACACACACCAAGACTTTATTGACTTCCAACAACAACAAAAAGTCACATTGGACCGGATCATTTCTTTGATTATGAATGACTTTTTTTTTTCTTTTTTTTAAAATCACTTTATGCATTATTGTTGTTATTGTCTTTATATGAACATCATGTCAGGAATGGGGGGGGGGGGGGGGGGGGTGCATCTCCTCTGCTCTGGGACAGTTTCCACATTTAGGTCTATATGATTATCCACTGTTTAAGTTCTAGTTTAATTTTAAGCTGTCAGCCATGTATGGATGTTTATGTGGTTTAAATGCAAATGACAGATGATACCTGAGATTAAAAAAAAAAAAAAAGACGAAGCAAGCATCTCCTGCATTATGTCTCGGTAATCAAATCCTACTAGATGCAACTTTTGAGAAACTGCAGGGGAAAAAAGTGGTTTGGCATAGGCCCTACGATCTGTTCAATGTGGAGTTTGTTTGAGGGGTGAGAAAATATGTCATTTCGGAGTCGTGGTTTATTCCAACGTAAGAGAGTGCGCACCAATGAGAGGCTTTGACGCTCCACCCTACCTGCCTCCTTTCCGCACCCCCCTCCCTCCCCTTTCCTCCCCTTTTCCATCCACATACTCACTAGTGAACACGACCTGCCGCCTGCCACATCTGGAGACGCTTTCCAACACGAGAAACTTCAACTTTTGCTTTTGCTCTGTGCAGAAAGACTCAGGCGTTTTTTTCTTTTGCGAGCGGTCTGTCCGTCAGGGGCGAGTTTGGCTCTGTTGATAGTAAGTAGAGACCCTTGAAGCCAAGTTGGCGTTTTCTCTCTGCTCTTAAGCGTTTTCTCTCTTTTTTTTTTTCGTTTTTTTTTTTTTTACATCACCATTTGGGAAAACAAGAGCCCGTTTTGGGGAGTTTCATACATTCAGCTGCTGTGTGACTGCCACGCCAGATTTGGTTACAGTGCAACACGATTTCAGGAGCTAACATAAATGACAGATTTCCCCGCTGTGTTGTCATTAGTGAGCGAAAGAGAGGAGCTTATCCAGAGAGGAGAGAAGTGCAGCAGCGCGTTGTGACTCAGTCCACACAAACCAAGTAGGCAGATCTGTCAAAAGTTCAGTCTCTCTTTCTTTCCTCTTTCTTTGTAAAATTTCACGCTCTGTGGAAAAGACTGTTAACTTGCAGCTTTTACGCTCCCAAGTGTGAGATCCTGCTGCTTCCCTGACGCCTGCACGATAGCCACACTTGCGTTGATGGTGACATGAGTCAGACTGGGAATCAAATTGTGAAATTCAACAGCGACTGGTGATGGAGTGACACATTTCAGGCTCCCCCACCCCCCCACCCCCACCCCCCTTCCCTGCTTTTTAACCCAACAACTGATCTAACATTTTTGGAAGAGAGGACTGGAACAAGCCATAAGGCGCACAGCTCCATACTGAAGTGTTTAAGTTTTAGTCTGAGGGGAAATTTAAAAGACCTAAAAATACAGCGTTGGTTTCTTCCCTACAAAGAATCATTTGAACTTCCCACCGCAGAGCGAGAGCGACATAAATAGTTCTGACATGTGGATGTAATTTCAGAAGAGGAAAAAAAGACAGATGCAGAGAAATACAGAGAGCGTGGCTGAGCCTGCAGCGTATATAGTAGATTATTAGAAAATTAAATCGGGGGCAGAGTGGAGGCGATTACAGAGTTATGATTTCACGAGCAGCCATAAGCATCGAGAGGCCAGATGGAGCAGAGAAAAACACAACTCTCTCTACTTTGAGGAGAGTTAAGTAGATTAGGTTTTTGCATCTGAGCATCACCAGCGTCTGTTCGAGCCCTGCAAGGACCCTTGGAGGTAGAGTTGCCTCAGGTCAGGGATGGGATCCGCTCTGCTGCTCCACAATCTGGACTTTCTTCTCATCTCACTACTCAGCAGTTTATTCCTGGTAAGTCATTTCGATGTGTTTTATCTCTATATTGATATTGTGCATGTGACTCCTTAGCATCAATAAAGAGGGCAACCTGGATTTGTAATCACCCCAAAACCTTCATAATGATAATTTCTGCAAATTCTCTCAATCAGAATTTGATTTTTTTTTTTTTTTTGTTAACCACATCAGCCCATTGGATGCAATGCAAATTATGATTAAAGCAACCTCTTAAAAAGATGATTGGATTAGTTAAAGGAGTGAAAAGTCAAATCTGATTTAGGAGATGAGGAGACAACAAGCTGTGTTGCAAGGAGGTTGGATGTATGTGAGCTCCAGCTGCTGTTATGTATTGCTACATGCACGGCCAGTGTCATAACTGGACTGCAGTGGTTGAAAAGCCTCCAGACAACAAGCTGCTGTTATTGGTGATCACATTCATGTTCCAATAAATGCATCTTCCCACAGTTACAGCACAATAACAGACTGTTTTTGGAAAGCAGCGGCTGGTAACCTAGTTCCTGTAATAGGCAGCACATTGTGTTTACTATGGATTGTTTCGTAGCTTTGTGTAGCTCTCATCCGCCTGAACTGAAGCTCCTGTTTGCACAAATGGGAGTCTATGTTTTATTCATAACTACGGAAGCACCTGAGCACTTTGACCTCTCTAATTCACAGCTATAATGACTTGCTTCTGACATTGTGATATATAACTGTGCCCTCATATATAGCTATAGCTGTATCCAGAAGGCCTACGACACACACACACACAGACTGACACTCACACACACACACCCACACACACACACACTGTGCAAGCAGAGCAAGCGCACCAAGTTGGTTCTGTGTGTTTTGGCTGAGGCTGTTCTGCATTCAACAGGCAGTTCGCCCAGGCTCTGAGGTACAGTGCATTTTCCCAGTGATGTGGTCCATCACTGTACCGCAGTGGACCTCTAGGCTCATTGGTTTAGATGGCAGAGGAAAACAATTATAACATAGCTGTGTATTTATAGCTGATTCAACATTCAGTCGTTAAAAGGCTCTGTCTGTGAATGGTGTTTACCCGTTTTTTAAGTTTGGTGTTTGCTTAGTCTTCCTCTCCACAAAAAAGTCATTTTTTATTTTTTTATTTTTTTCCAAACTGTGACCAAACGGGACGTTGATTTCACTGAAAGCCACAGCTAAGAGTGGAAAGTCTGTGTCTCTGTTTAAAGAAAGAATACACTGCTTTTTCAACTGACATACACAATTGTCAAACTCCAGGGTTTTGCCGCTTTGCAGGGGCTCGGCATGTACGTGGTGGTGTCCTTGTACAAATCTGAACGTTTTCCAGCACAGCTCTGGAGCTGGTTATGATTGTGATCAGTTTTTTTTTTGTTTTGTTTTGTTTTGTTTTGTTTTTTATCTGAAGGAGAGTCGCAGATACAGGAACTAGACCAGGAACCTCTCCATTGTGTTGTACTCCTCAGCAGGCATGCTGCAGTGACAGCTCACGGACAAAGCGCTATCTCATTGAGCCTTTGTTCAGTGTGACTGGCTGCCTCACTTACTCAGTTATTACATTTATTAAGCGGAAGTACTGCTTTCAGGAACCTCAGCGAGTGTTTAATTTCTACCGCATGACAGTGTTTTCCCCCGTGATGACTTGCATGTGTCTGGATCTTCACTGGGAGCTCTAGAGCTTGTATCGGTATCCGCTCGACCTGGCCAAATATTATGTCAGATCTGGACCAAACAGCACTGTGAGTCTGACTGTCATGTTTTGTAAAACCCACAGCAGTTTTGACTAGTTTGACTGGATGTGGAAAATATCTGTTGACAACTTTAGCTCAGAAGTTATTCCTTTTTTTTTTTTTTTAGCTGACAGTGGCTCACTTCCTCGATGTGGCAGAATCTTTTTAGATCCATGCGTCATATTTGTCAAACTGATGCTGCGAAACAGAAAGGACTGAACTCTTAAAATGCCTATGTAAGATTTCTGTGTATCTGTCTCAGCAGAGAACCACTCCTGATGTCCTCAGGCAGGATAAATCAATTTGAAAGCACAGGATCACTGTTGTTGTCTATAGTGTCACCAAAAAGCATGTAACTGCAGCAAATAGTGTCCTCTTAAGTGCACACAAATGATATCTTCTTTACAATAAATTGCTGTCTCCCTTTTTGCCCCTGGGTTTATCATTTAAAAGCCTTTGCAGCTAATAGCTCTGAGAGGCACACACTGCATGCCCCTCGGAATAACCTTTCAGAGTAGCTTTATCCATCCCCGCCAAATTATTCTCACTGGAACTTCACAACACAGATTAGTGTGCCGAATAATCTCATCTCAATCTGTCTCTGGTAATTAGGGGCAGCAGATAACTTCTCACTAATTCATATGAGCTGCTGGTGCATTTGTGAAATGGGCTTTAATATTGAAATTTTTTTTTTTTTTTTTTTTTTTTTTTTGCAGAGACCCCAATGTGACTTATGATAATTTCTTTCCACTTTTGTCTGAGCTTGTGAGGGGATGTGTGTCTGCGTGAGTACGATATGAAGCATCTCCTTAACTGGCTTCCACTAGTTTGCTTTTCATTGGGTATAACTTAAACAAGACTGCAGAGACCACAGTTTGTTCAGTCGCCTCTTCTGATTATACTTAAGTTGGATACAGCTTCATGCAGAGATATCTACCAAAACTTTCTCTCAGTAGGAGATCACACAGCCTCCCCCTGTGGTGTGAGGCTGATTTTCCATTCACTTTTATAATAACTCTTATTATTATAATATTATAATAAACACGTTGCGACACTAAATATACACTTCAGCACTGAGGAGGCATCACTTTGTTCTCATGAAAAAAACACAATGCTAATTTAAGATTTTGTGCTTTTATTTTGAAATTCTAACCAGTTTGTTTTGCTAATCCTGTAATTATTAGGGCAGTATTAATTTTCTCCACATTACCCACCCCCAACTGGAGCATCTCATTATCTTTCATACACACACAAACCAAAAGTGGAGTTTCATATGCAACACTCATTCATTTACATTAGAGAAACAATTGACACTGTTTTGCCAAATTGTAGGTGACATGAAAGGAAAATGCTCATTATAATGGCCTCTTGTTGAAAGATATGTCACCTCTGACCAATGTAATTGTCTCATTTGTATAAACAGGATCTCTCTCTCTCTCTCTCTCTGTGTAACTCTCTCTCTCTCTCTCTCTCTCCCTCTCTCTCTCTCTGTGTCTCTCTCTCTCTCTCTCTCTCTCTCTCTCTCTCTCTTTCTCTTCCTGTTCTTGCAACTCATACAGTATGTATAAGGAAACATTCTTCATGTTCAGGCAGAGGAGAAATCAATCTATAATCTGTTCAAAAGCAACGCCTTTGTGACTCCAGGTGTTTGACCACATGCTTTTGATGCCCTTAATCTTTACACTGAAAGATGCTGCACAGCAAAGTGCTACCTACAGCACACGTGACCATTTACTTCATGCTGTATTTACTCAGCGAGTTCAAACAGTGTGGACGTTGTCTTGATCTTGATTCCCCTTCTTATCAGTCCCCATTAAGACACAAAGGGACAACAAAGGACTGCCAGGACCAATTTACTCCTCTCAGTGTGCATTTCTGTCCGCTGTGTGTCATCTCTTATCCGCCTCATTAAGGGAGAACCCCCACACCCACATTTCCTTATATAATCTCTATCATCAGTTAGTTCTTTGTATTGTGTTATGTATATGTTTTATGTATTGTATGTAAAGGTTATTTTATGAAGACCTCAGGTTTGGGTATAGGTGTGTGTGAGACATATGACCAAGACTCATACTGTGACCTTTACTGCTCCCAAGAGGGAGAAGAGAAGCAGTAGGAGGTTCGTGTCAGCAATGATTAAGTGCAGTTTTGGTGTCAACAATTACTGCAGTTTGTTGTTGTCTGCTACTTTATTGTTGTTATTTTCTTTCAGTAGACAGATTTTGGCCTCTTGTTCAGCCGCTCTTTAGTCGTGTGCTTTTATGTTTGGTTTATCCCATCTTCACTGGGATTTGTGAGCTACACAAAGCCTTTCCATTAGTGACATTGGCCATTGACCAATCACAGCCAACTGTTCACAAAAGACTTAACTCTAAGGAAGCCATTTTGTCCGTAACGCAATTTATTTTCTCATTTAGTTAAACTTGATTTTCTTTCTTTCTCTTGTCCTTTTCCAGTTAGTTAGTTAGTTTATTTTCAGCAGCTCGGGGTCCATGGAGGGGGTTGCTAATTGTTCCTTCATTTCAGCCAATAAGAGCTTTTGCATGGTGGGATGCTGGAGACCAAGCTGAGGGGGAACTGGCCATCTGGCCCTGTGAATCCACCAAAATCCATACAGAAAAGGGAGCATGTGGGTTCACAGTCAGCACAGTCAATGCTGTGACATGGTCTTTTAAAGCAATTAATATTGTTTTTTTCGGGAGGGTTATGTATATGTATGTCTAAATGATATCAATTCATGATCAGCTGAACTTCAAGTGACTTTCAGGTTCCTTAGGTATTATTATATACAGTACATTCCTATCAGCCTCAAAACAGGCAGTAATCTCAAAACTATCCCTAAGGTAGTGCCATATACACAATGACATCTGGTTGTTCAGAGACTTTTATAAAGCTTATTGTTTTTGTCATAGTTATTATTCTGGCTAAGTGGAGGATAAATGAAATGAAAGTTAAATCAAATAAGTTTAATCAAATGAGTTGAATCAAATTGCAAGCCTGGCAGAAGAAACTAGATATCACAGCATGTTTGTGTCATCACCAGTATCTCTGCATCGTTGCACCATACTCCACATTGTGAAATCGCTCTTTTAAGATCAGAGCAACAAACGGATGCATGATCTCCTCAGAGCTAATTTAACATAAGGCCTATTCATTTGTGGTGGCTCTCCATCAACTCCACAGACACAGGAGGAAGCTTTTATGTCAGCTCCACTTCAGACTGCTCTCTCCGTAATAAGAAAGCGACAGCATTTGAAGTAAAGATAAAGAGGAAATGCAGTCGCCATCCCCTAGTGATTTTTTCTTGTGTCTCTTCAAGTTTGTTGTCATACTGTGCAACAAGTGTGTTGCACGCCTTGCTGCGTGAAATTACCAATCGTCACACAATGTGCCCACACCTTTCTGACAGTAGTCTGCAGTGCTATAAGCAACCAGTTTGTTACGCTCATTTTTCTCAGCTTGTCTCTCTGCATTTCTCCAGAAAATGTTTGTTTTGAAAATACCTATGAAATTGGAAATTACCACTTACAGCAAGGAGGCGTATGGTTACACAACATGATTGTGATCGACTCTTACACTGTTTTCCAAGCACATTTATGGATGTTTATTTGTGATCGATATTAAAGATAATTAAATCCTCAGAAAGTTTAGATAATGTTCTGAAGTTATGTTTGTTATACCTTCATGTTCAGAGAGAGAGAGAGTGTCATTTTTGACTTGTGGACCAAATTGGGCTACAAGCTTTGCAACAACATGCTGGTTCCTCATGCTAATGCCTGTTTGGACTAGTGTAGTAGTAGTGGGTTCACATTATTACACTCTTGAACAGGATAAGAGGATTGTGTGATCTCATGCCTGCCTGCTTCAGCCCTTTATGAGCGGGTTTCAATGTGTGAAATACAGAAAAAAAAGTCTTCAACACATTGCTGTGTGAGGATTAGCGGTCTGATAATTGTAGGATTTTATCATAACAAGAAGAAAGGCAGCTGCTTTATTCCACTGGAATCAATGTATTGTCATACTCAGCATGGGAAACCGCTGTGATATTTCCCCTTACAAAACATTACACGTTTATCATCACCACGGTCAGGATGTATGTTAGCAAGTAGCTACTGTATGTGGGGTGACAGCAGGTCAGTATATATTTCTGGATGGTGCTTCAACAATAGGGCAGATGAGGCTATGTGGAAATGGTCCCCAGATACTGCATTTGCCCTGCAAATGAAATATCACTTCACTGATTCACCGTAACACACCAAAACTGACATGGTTACGCTCTTAAGCTTCAAGAGTTTCCTGTAATTGTATGTGCTGCACTGTGTGGCAGCGGAAGTCAGCAGTAGATGAAGGATGTGGGAGAGTGTTGCGTTGTTGTGCACAGATGGTAGTTATACCCACCTTGGTTAGGGATGCAATTTCTCCATCCAAATGAGATTATGTGCTGGCAGATTTGAGATGTCCTGTTTTGTAATTTAGTGTTACAGCATGTGATGTGGATTTAAGCAGCAGCAGCAGCGTGGAGGTGGAAACTCGGCTCTATCAGCTGCTGTACAAGGCTCATTGCTGCAGATTGTGAGTCACTTTGCTGTCGTCACCGGTCGGTTAACATGTTTGCCTGAATTTTCCTGGGATCAGCATGGGATTGAACTCACAGAGGCGACTTGTAGTGAGAAATATCCTTCACACATACACGTCATTATGCTTTGAGTGCAGAGCTTTTACAGTAGCTGAGAGGATTCCTGAGATAAGTGCAGAACAATCTAATTTCTTGAACGCTCTCACCCATCCACATGCCATGGATATCTGTCTTTTTTTTTTTTGTATTGACTGAGACATTGCTCAGTTTTTAGAGGCCCTGTGAGTCAGACTCATAATGTGCCTGTTAATAGGAGAGTCTTCAGTTTCACCAGCATGGTAAGGTTATACCATGGCTGTGTTTGACTCAGGAAAGGGCTTGTTTTCTTGACTTACCGTGACCCCTGCATTTTTTTTTTTCCTTAACTTTTCCACTTGAAGAATGCTGGAGCATGTGTAACTCAATGCCACTTTTACACCTCACTGAAAAACTTACACTTCAAACTGATATTTTAATGATGTGCCTCTGCCTCCGCGAACTCCAACACTGAAAAAGATCCCACCAACTCCTGCTATATGTAGCTGAGTTTGTGGCAGTGTTTCTACTTTTTTATGCTTTTTTTTTGTAACCTTGACAACTTAATGATGCATTTAAAACAGCTCATTTCAAGGTATCTTCAGATGCCACCAAGACGAAGTTTGACAAACATCAGTGGCGGAAAAGGAAGAATCATTTCAAGTTGCCTGTGACAGTTTCACTCCCAATCCCTTTTTTCCCTTTCTTTTAAGCGACATGTCATGTATGAAAGGTTTTCTTATTTTTTCCCCTATTTTTTGGCAGATAGGCTGTTTCCAAATTTGCGCAGAATGATGGTTATCTAAGAAAAGTTAAACGTCGCTGTGGCCATGTGTCTAAGATTTGACAGGTCAGACTGACGGGCTGCCTCTCCTCTGTCAGTCTTTGATAAGGTGGTCTGCCCTCCATCCTCTTCTCAGGGAGTGTTGAGGATGTCCAATACCAGCACTGCTTCTATTCAAACCTTGGCCTAAGAAATTGTTTGACAGATGAGTAGCAGAATAATTCAGTTCAAATAATCAGGAACTCACCGGTTGATTGCCAGCACTGTGATGAGTTTGTTTGTTTCATCAATTACCTGCTGTATCAATATTATGGTGCAGACATCCTTGCGGGCAATATGACTGGAATCCCAGAGTGCCTCAGTTGAGTTGACATGTGAAAATTCTCAGCTATGTAGATGCTTTTGCTGTTGAGCAACGGTTTTGCTCAGCCCTACCCCCACTGTTGGTGAAGGGATTGAGTTTCAGATATACAAAAGCTCCCAGACTCATTCTTCTCCCCTAAATTCAACAAGAATTGAGTTTGTAGACAGTTCAGTCAATTCCTAAACTATCAAGAGCAGGAAGAGTAGGATTTCACACATTTGATCCAGTTGTGATTTGGAAGCTGTTCAAATTTTGGGCAGGGATACTCCCCTGGCACATGGCTCACGGCTGAGAGGAGGCTGGATTTCTTAAAAGGACCTTTATTAGTTTCATTGCAAAACTCTCAAGGCTTATGGGTTTGTAAGTACGCAGTTCACAGCTCCAGATTTTCCAGCAATAAGTTAAGAAATCCTCACACTGCAGGACAGAGGAAATCTCAGCCGATTTTCAAATTCAGATAATGGTGCGACGTTTGGCTGAACTTTGCTTTGTTAGCTCCACGGCACTGAACACATAAGCCAGTGAGAGAGCACAAACTCAGGATTTATATAGTTAGTTATAGCAGATCTGAGGTGAAAGTGCTCCACATGACAACAAATGAATCGTGGAGGGAGTTAATTAATGTTTGGCGCTGACATTTACTACTGCGTGTACTATGTTAATTGATGAAGGTCAGATAAATTAGATTCGATTCATTCCAAGTGTTATGGCTAATTTTTTTGCATGAGCTGTTGCTCCAACAGTAGAAGATAGTATTGGTCATCGGTCAAAGTTCACTGTCTCTTATTGGTTGACTGGTGATGCGTGTGCTTGGACTGATTCCAACCAACCCTGTGGCCCTGGACGTTCAGTGGACAGCATGAGATGAATGAATGAATCAGTGACTTAACTAACAAATTAAGATAACTGAAATAAATTAATACATTTTACTTCATTAGGTCAGGGCAGTCAATCTAATTATATTTCGTTGCAGGATTATTCCGGAATTCATTTGCACTAAGCTAATTGATTTGTTAAATAAAATATGATATTCAGTGTTGGACATACAACATTATGCAAATGTTCAGTGAACAGACATGATGTTGAAAATAAGGCTCCTAGATTTAGCTGTTGTATGTAACGTATAGGAAGCTGTGGTTTCATAACTTATCGCTCAGATCATGTGACTGTCGAACTCAAATGCCCTGTAGAAGTTGTGGCTTATTCCTGCAGTGGTTTTTATTGATGATGTAATGTGGCGTGGGTTCTGTTGGACAGAGCACAGCTCTGTGCGGAATAGGCTTATTTGATGTGTTATTATTGATGAGGTTTTCTTTCTTCAAGGATAATGAGCATCATTAAGACCACATTAAAGACCAATAAAAGCTAGTCAAGGATCTGTATTCAGCGTGCTCTATAATGAATTCTGGAGTTACATCAGTTGTGAAAACTCTCTTCCATTTTTCTTACTCATTCCAACGTCGTGTATTATCATGTCTTGTACAAACTGTCAGTATGTCTTAATGTGTCGACACAAAGACATATACAGTGAAAAGTAAATGCCTCCATATCCCAGCCATTATGGGCAAACCATCATAATAAAAACATAAATGTTAAACACAGCTACAGATTCACATGTTATGCTTGCATCACAAATATACAATGAATGTATGAGTATGTCGGTATAAATGCACTCAAGGAGACATCTACCTTTCCCCCAGCCTTTATATATTCATATGTTTGATGCGGTCAATGAGACAGACAGGAAATGTGGGAACAGAGGAAGAGAAATCATTTGGCTGAACAGCTCAATTACGGGGTAACATTTAACTCCTCATCTCTCCTCAAAGCTACGTTAGTCACCACTAGCACCACTAACTAATGACCAAGTTGTTTCATGGGTAATGTGGGTATCATATTTCGGCCAAGAAGTAGAATATATGGAATTAAACAGACAAGATTGCCGGTTGTGCAGCATCAGTTTTGATTATTTTCCCTTTCGTCAGTCTGACAATGTTATAGGAGAGAATTTCATTTCCGGGATAGTGAAGCTTATTTTTATCTGCCTGGTGCATCGGTCTCAGTTTAACACATGTGACGAAGGGAAGGTTGTGCCGTGTGGGGTAAATTTGCAAGGGATTACTTACAATTATGCAGATGTGGGAAAGCTCTGAAATCCTGGTCGCGTGATCCCTTCATGTGCCTGGGATCAGTTCTACCTCAGTTGTACCTCAGTTCACCACTTGTTTAAACACAAGATCTTCTTGTCATTAAGCAGGACTGCTAACTGTCAGCTTTAGATCTGCTAAGAAAATTCACTCCAACTGATTTGCCTTGCTTTGCATTCACCATACAGGCCAAATGTGTGATATGGACTTGCAACATCCTCTTCCGTGCACACTGTTTGCCTTTTGCTATATGGACTCTGCCTTTTACCCATGAGTTCTAGTCATTTTCAGTCAAATAAAAACATGGTTCAGAGACCTCAGCACCATTGACCTTGTAGTAAATGGAAAGTGGAAAGCTCATGCTGACAGGCCAGTGCAGGCCTCTCAGTTGGAGTATATCGTTAACACTGCGGCTCATGTGTGCTCGCATTTTCTTCACTCACTAGACAGTCTGAGCTTGTTCATCCTCTGCTGTGTGCATTAACAGTTGTGTCTCGTATGTGTATGAAATCCTTCAAATGCAGTTACATATACTGTATGTCTCTGTAGTTAATCCCGCAGTGGCCCAGCACATCATTTAGTGGCTTTATAGAATCAGATTTGAGGGAGATCTGCTTTTTATGGACTCGGCAACCTCTGCTAGCAACATTTGAAGTGTTATCTAAAATAATAAATTAAATATCAACTACCTTAATTTACATTGTGTGCTTTTTACCTTTGATGAAATGTCACGGAAACTGCCCTTGACTTTCTTCTTGATTGAAGTTGCCACATGATTTTTATTTAATCTTCTCCAACAGCTTGCACTTCAAGTAGACTTATGTTCTGTAAAAGCTTTTTCCGTGGTCACGACGCTGAGGAGAATTATGGTACATGTTATTTATGTCGACCCCTGCAGCAGTGCTTCTGGGGGAAGACGCAACATATGCACATTTTTAATATCATTTTGAAGGTCGTGGTAATGTTTTTTCTATCATCTTTTATTAATTTCTCAGCAGCAGGACAATGTGTGGTTCAGTAAAAATATCAAGTGTTAGGCTCAAGGTAAATTAGAATAGTTTTAATTAATTTGGTTGCATTTCAGCTGCATTAATACATTCTGAAGAGGATACTTACTTTCACAATAATTTCATGATATTCCTCAGACGTGACTTTGTTTTTACTCTGTGATGTTCCCCATTGAGAAGCATTTCTTTCAAGGTGACCATTTGCACAAGGTTCACTCTCTTCAATAAGTAAAGAGTGGAATATTAGCAGGCAGGGAGAGACACCGTGGGTGATTATGTGGTGCCTAATTAGTCCACAATTTGGAGGCTTTATCGGGAAGGAAGTTACAATTAGGGGTCTTATGCAAACAGTGCCCTTGTCCTAGTTGTTTCCAGGCAGATGGCTGCTTGTTGCCCTGTTAGCAGTGGAAAAGGAGCTGATTGCTCCAAGTGTTGCCCTCTATGTGTCCCCTTTTAGTGCTCCACTCCTCCTTCACTCAGATGTTAAACTACATCCACGCTGCTGCTGATTGCAGTCAGTGTGTGCTGTCCTGTTCTGCTCTCACCAGTAATGGTGCACAACATAGTTACAGTGGGAATTATTTTCATCAGGGTAAGGGTAAGGTCAGCAGGACGAGTGTCGCGCGGCCTTTGACTTCAAAGTGTTTCTTCACTGTGCTCAGTCTTACTGGTCAGAATGGTCAAATTCTTTGCACGCCAGTTCCCACTGTGTGATTGTCTGCACCTAAAATCTGTGTGTGTGTGTGTGTGCAACCTCTTGGGACTGGCATTTCCATGTAGTTTTCTGGTTCATTTCTGGTTCACTGACTTTTGTTTCAACACAATGTGGTTAGAATTACTCACTGATGTTAATAGACATTACTGCATTATAGGACAAGATAAACCTCCATCTCTGGTTCTGACAGTTGTGAGGTTGTAATTAGTGATTAGCGGGGAGAAAAAAACAACATAAAAAAAACATTATTTTGAATATTTTTGTGGAAAAAAGTATTTAATAATGAACTGATGATGAATTATTTCCATGGTCTGGATCATCATTCATTTGCAGCTCTGCACAACAGCCTGAAACAACTAGAGAGTTTATAATTCAGTATGAACTGTATTGAGAAAAAATCATCAGGTTGCAGTGACTCTTTTAAACTCTGTGTGTTGGAATGTGCAGAATCTCCACTGTGTGTGTGCTTGGTTTGTTTCAGACTCACACAAAACCTATTTTGCTAATCAATTCAGGGAAGATACTGATCACATTGAGTAAACAAAAAAAAGAAATTGAATCTATTGGCAGGATATACAAAATGACAACATTCAGGGCATCTCTTAGACGGCTAGTGTTTGAAGGAAAATGAGGACAGAGTGTTTTGTTGTTGACACAGCATCTGTTCTGACAAACAGGGGCAGGTTCGCTGATAGCGACTCAATGGTGGTTGATAGTCACATCCAAAATAGTTCGCCTGTAATGACACTGGCTCTGTGATGTTAAACTAAGTGTAATCAGAGTTGAAAATCTCCCTGCAGCCAGCTCATTATAATGTTGAGAGTGCGATCCAGTGCTCCAACACTAGACCAAGGTTGTGGAAATGAAGTGGATTAGTTGGCAGCTACAGAGAAACGTCAGTGGCAGTGATGAAGACGCTGATTAGAATGAACAGAGACAAACCTCTGCATCATGGACCTGAATCACAGAGGCTGAGACATGACCCGACAGTCAATTCACCATCATCATTCTTTTATGAAACCCTTTGTGTGAAAAAATGAACTTTGGAAAGCTTTCAGACATGTGAAGGCTCATCCTCGTTTCTTTTTTTTTTTTTTTTTCTTACAGCAGAATGTATTTTTGGTGAAAGTCTCATTTAAAAATGGATGAATCCATTAGAACATACCTGCTGTCCACCTTGATAAATATTGTAGAGCCCTACTTTCTGTGACCTCACCTATTTCACTTTTAAAATGACTAGAGGTCGGACCATTTCCAGCTGTGTCATTTGACCCACAAACTTGACATTTCGTTCATTATTACAACTTGAAAACTCAGATAATGATTTTGAATTGGCGGAAGTCAGCTTCCCAACATGTGTGAATGTTTTGTGGCCAAAAAAAAAAAAAAAAGTATTGGACACGTGCATTTTGTAATATTCCTGTACTGATGAACACAGTGGGAACATGAATAAATGATGCTTTTTCAATACTAATATGGCAGCTGACATTATCCCATATTTTTCCCTGAACTGCTGTGATTTAGAGGATTACTGGTGATATAGCCAAGCTGTGACTGAGGACATCATATGCCATTAATGCTACAGTCTGTGATACAGAACTACACGATCTGTTACATCTGGAAAAAAAAGGCTCTCATGGATTATAAATCCACTTCAAAAGATATATATTTAACTCATAATCCCCATAACCCATATATAAAATGACTATATTTACATGGTGTGTGAGTGATTGTCCTGCCATGGTGGTCTGCCACATGTGTGATTAGCTGACACTTTTGTGACATCCATTAAGATATTATGAAATGTGTAGTGCTTCTGATTGTTGCGTAACCCTTACTAGTTTTTAAGCTTTTGATGAAAATTAAAATGCTGCTTTTGTATTGCTTTATTGGAGAAAACGCCCATACTTTGTGTATTAAATCACTTATATAACCCCCCCCCCCAAAAAAAGGTGCTTTTTAATTTCGGGAACAACACATTCACCGTTATCTGGACTCCATGAGATGTATGCTGCCTCTCAGAGCTGCACACAATGTTTCCATCAAGGACAAAAGTGCTGTTCTTCAGGCTTACGACCAGAGCAGGGTATAATTAGGAACTAAATGCTGCTTTAAGTCAGAATGTGGTCTGCAAGCATTTCCAAAGGACAACCAGTCTTGTGGTTTGTGGTTTTTATCATCAAATGCAAATTGCACAGTTGAAGAGGAGTGGCACTGACTCATAGAGTTTATAATATCCAGGAACCTCATCCGCTAAAACATTCATGCGGTGCAATATGTCAAAAGTAACATATTCATGTTTTTTCCAGATAGAGGACAGGCCATTAAAACTAGATTCAGCGGAGTTATAATTTTCTAGACCCCCCCAGACCCCCTCTCCCCACCTCCCTTATTTTGCGGAGAGAAAAAAAAAAAAATGTACAGGAAAGTCAAAAAAGCCCCTGGGATCAAATTTTGACTATATGCCAACAACAAGGAAGTGAATGTTAGCTTATGGTGTAAAGAATGGCAAATGACCAAAACACGTACATAAAACAAACATTCAACTGTATTCCCATAATAGAGGCGCTTTACAGCGACCAGAGTAAATATTACCAGTATATTATTTATCATCCATGTGATGAAGTGTGATCTGGAAAGGAAAGTCTCACTTTATACGAGTATTTACCCTAAAAATCTCATCCTCGCCGACGGATCGGCTAACAGAGAGGGGCATTATGGGATGACTCCGAGTGATAGAGGAAAATTAACGTGGCTTGTGTTTCCATTCAAAAATACCAGCAGAGTTGTGATCAGAGGGTTTATGTTGACAATGAAAATATCTGAAAACATTGAGTTAAGGCAGGATGTGTTTCCACATCATACCCCCTCCCGGCCCCTCCCACTCCTCTTCACCTCACATGTATCAACAATTCGACGGTTGGATTAATACTAATCTCATATTTTCAAAATCCTCTGACATTTACCCCAAAATGAAACACATTCCAAGACACTGGATCTCACAGTGTAAAAGCATCTGTCAGTGGGGAGAAAGTATCTGAATTATGTAAAATATTCAAGATTACATTTGGTTCAGATTAGCAAAGAAATCTGCCATGATGCATTATTTCATCACGTAATATACTCATTATACAGCTATGTTGAATTTAGCTTCTCTCTTAAAAACTTCATGTAGATAGAACTGCAGCAGTTTGTTGAAGAAATCACTCAGTCTCAGTTGTGACATTTTGCTGTAGTGTGTTGTTTGTTTGTGACAGTGTGACCAGTGTGCAGGGAGCATACTGGGGTCTGGGAGCTTCTTAAACAGAGGAACAAAGGGCAGAGAGGAAGCATTTGGAAATACAATAGCAATCAATGGGTGGGGTGTGGTCTGGGTGTTGGTGCTGGGGTGTGGATGGACAGTTTACAGTGACAAAGGATGACAAGATGGAGGATGTTGAGATCAGGGAGCCTGGTCAGCAGTTGGCAATAACAAAGGAGCTGCAGGATCAAAGGGTCAGTGGGAAGTGACTGCACCCGAACATGAGAATCTGTGTCTGGTCTCGAGGCCAGTCATATGTCATCTTGTTTTTGTTTTTTTTCTTTTTTTTTTACTGATCAGTGACATTTTCAGGTGCATAAGACTGAAACTCCTGGATTTCAGTTGTGGGTTCAGATCGACTCATTTTGCTTATGTTGCTGCCCTGGCTTGGAGCAGAGGACACTGTGGACTCTCAGAGGTCCTTTAAGATGTTAAACAAACTTATCGTTACTTGTAAATACAAAATATTTGTCTTGCACAAGCATGTTCACGACATGAAAACATTTTAAGCCGATGATCGTTCCCCAGAGGTTTTAGCAGTTACTGGTGTTTTACTGGTCCAAACTAAATTCTCACTGCTTGTGGTTAAGAAGCAAGAACTATTTTAAGTAGGTTATGTTGCTCGGTTGCATTATTAGCAAACTGAAACAGAGTTAAGAAATCTCTATTTGACGGGTTTCCAAATATTCCCTCAAGTGACCATGGCTTATGTTTATTTTGGTAACCTCCTATAATCTACGACACCAGCTGGTTTCAAGAAATGCATTTCTGTTTGGCTGAGCTGCATCTTGATTCATTTCAACTATTCAGCTTTTCAAACATATATTGTCTTACACAAGCTGCGAGGAGACGTTTCTGCCCCAATCAGCCAAAAATGTATTACATTTTCTTTTTCCCTTTAACTTCAGGGAGGTCAGTGTAAGGTTGAAGACCCCTTTGTCTTCAGAAATAAACTACCCTCTGCCGCCATCATGGCTGTTGGAAGGAACCAGCTTTTCTTCAACGATTATGTGATTGTTTTGTGTTTTGGAGACTTTTTCACGGTCTGCGATACTACTAATGAGATCATTGAGCTGTACTTTGAATTCAGATCCATTGTTGACTTATTACAGAAAATTACACTCGTTTGAGTTCAGTGGTGTTTTTGCGGTTCGTTTAAACTTTCTGGATACCCAGGTCTTTTTTTTTGGTTTGTTTTTTGTTTTGTGCTTTCTAATGAAAGTCTACCTCACAAGCTCCAGCTTCTCTGGTTCACTGTCGAGCGTTTCAGGAAATGACTTTGGTCAACCGCAACTTTCTTGAGAAAAAAAAAAAGCATAAGGCTGTCCACAATCAAGACTCTTGGTAATGTACCGGAAACCCAGTGTCTCCACTCAATGTATGCATGGCGTCTGTCCACATGACTCCATTTCTGACTGACATTTTTTTTTTTAATCTTTCTATTTTTTAAAAAAGAAACCTTCTTCCTACAAAATATTCAAAAATCAACACATGAACAGTGAAGATATTCATCTGCGGCACCAGACAAGTTAAACCTTTATGACTAAATATAACATTTGGTTACTAAAATAATTGAGCACGCAAAAGCTGGAATTAGAAAACTAAAACTAAACTGTAAATGCGCCTTCACTCCCAAACTGTATAGTGTCAGTATTTAGTCATAGTGGTTCAACACTGTCTTGACACGCCAGCCTAAATACAGTTCTCTCAATATTGGTCTTATATCCTTGCAGAGAGCTGCAGTTTAAGTCATCAAGCCGCAGTTTGCAAAGACAAATAGAAACTTGTGGTTTATTCAAGTGGAGTTTGTATTCTAGCGACCAGTGATGAAAACACACATATTTATATAGTGTGTATTTTTCTAATTTTCATTTTGGCACATGCTCAAAAAGCATTTAACAAAAGGAATACTGTGTTTTGAATGAAATGCAGTAAATAAGAATGTCCATGTTTCTCCCTGTGAGAGTTGTGTTTACTTTGGAGGTTTGGACGCTGGCCAGTGGAGGAGGAATAGTTTTCAGAAATAATCAGGGGGTGCACTTATTACCCAGGATTCTCTTCTTAAAATGGTAAATGATACTCTTCTACATCCCTGCAAGCAGGAGTTTGCACATGAAGGAGAAATTCCTCTAGATTTTGAGGGGGGGGGGGACTCCATGCTTCATTTTGGTTTAATGTTTCACGGGGGCTCAAACTGTGCTGTAAAAGGTTAAGATATTTGTTCTTAATGTGTTGGAACGGCAGTCTCACTTCGGAGGTGTGCGGAAAAGAGCCGGAAAAAAATAAACTGTAGCTGACGTGCACCCCCGTGATTTCAGATTGTGGCAAACTAGCTGACATTTCACACCACTTAGAAGAGCTTGACTCAAATAAAAACACAACTTATATGCAGTGGAGGGATTAATAGCAAGTTTATTCCCACTGAAACTCCAAAAATCCACTAATGTCGTACAAGGTTGCTCAATTCATACATATACTGCACTACTCTGTGATGATAATGACCAGTTAGTATCCAGATTCCCTGTTTCTGGTTTCCTGTTGGTTAAGCTTTGCACCTACAGCCACGCCAGCCAGTTATTTAGATGAAAATAGCGCCTCAGGAGCTGTCAGTGGAATATTCTATATTGGCATAGTTAGCACAGCAAACAGGTAGTATCTATCCTTGTTTGCCTGTGGTCAAATGTTGTTCCATCTGTGGTTGTTTACTGTGCAAAGCCATAAACGTCTTCATTCTGTAAGCTTATTCAGCTCTCAGACTGGACATCCTTATTTCAGGGCTGAGACTAGTGAAAATATTGATGGATTGAGGTATTATGGTTTTGTGTGCAGCAAACCCATGACGGCTCAGTATTTACAGTTTCATTTTAAGATCACAAAGTTGCGCACTCGCACCGGAGACAATGTATATGCACACGTCCTCGTTTCCCAGAAATGACTCCCCGTGTCAGGGTGCAGGTTTAAAAGTTTCTTATAAAGTTTCAGATTATAAACAGGCACTGGGGGGGGTTAGAAAAAATAAAAAAAGTCTGGAAAATATCAAAAGTTTGCTTTGCTGCAACAGTTGGTTCTCATGTCACTTGTAGCAGCCAACTGCACAAATAAAGATATTGCTTACGGTGCAGTCCCTCTGCTGCAGCCACTGCATAGACATTTCGCTGATGTACATTTACTCAAGCACCTAAATATGTCCATGTTGTGCTACTTTTTGCTTCTATACTACATTTCTGAAGGAAATAATGTACATAGTGTACCTAGTTATTGACCACTGCTGGATAATGGGTCATTTACCTCTTGAGAACACCTGAGATAGTTTGACTAGTTATTTTTTTTTCTTTGTTTTGTGTTTGTCTGAAAGTGTGACAAAAAGGGTGTGAGAAACAATTATGTTCTGCAAGACTGAACATATTAGTTTTAGGTTGTTAGCTACTTGAACACAAATACAATATACTGTCATGTTTGCATTGCATTTTCCTCCTCGTCTGACACTCTAAATAAATATACTAATAAATAAAGATTCAGATTCTGATGATTAAAATGTCATTGTAATTTTAGAGAGAACAGAACATAGTTATTAAAGAACAGCCTGAGAATATCTTCACACTGCCTTTGCACTTAGTAAGCCGGTAAAGTGGCTGTGGTAATATCTTACATTTTAATAGCAGAATAGCAGACGGTGACATGTTGTTTTGATTTTCTGGCCTGTTGCTGGCCTATTGAACAGGGTGGGAGGCAGGGCCACATTACACAGCACACAGAGCGTCTCTCAGCCAATAATGATCAATCAGGACGTCCATAGTAATTTGCTCTATAAATGGCCATGTTATTTATTTTATTTTATTTTTGACTGTGGTTGTTGGTATTGATTTTTTGTTTTAACCTATGTATGACTTCATCTTCTCCTTCCTCTCTGCTTATTGTGACCAAACTGTCTCCAGGTAAATGCATTTTTCCATCACTGTATAAACCAGTCTACCCGTTTTGCTTTGATGGACACAAGAACAAAATCTGATTTCTTAACATCCAGGTCTGTGATTTGTGTCTGAAACTGACAAATTTTGCTGCAGCCAGGGAGTCAGCTGCTCTGAGCAAACGTCTGTCTTTAATTTGTACTATTTGCTCTGCATCACTGAACCAAAAAAACAAGACTGTGTTTTTTTTCAGCTATACCTCCAGGCACACTGTATGGCACACACGTTAGTTTGTGTTTGATTGTGTGGATACTGTGAATACATACTACTTTTTTTCCCCTTTACTGCAGTACGGCTCAGAGCACCATGAAAACTCCTGTATGACAGCGTAGAAAATCCCTATGATCTGTGCGCCGATCTGTACTTTAGTTTAACGCTGAGGTTGATTTTTTTTTTTTTTTTTTTTATGTTTTCATTTCCACTTTTTCTTGTCACGCTCTGTTAGAAATTAATGTGGTCATTTTCAATACAGTCACATTTGTCATTGCCTACCAGTAATCTGTGGTCAAACAGCAAGCCAGTCAGTGTGTGTGACCTATTAGAATGGAAAATGTTTTCTTGACTGGAAAACCACACCTGAGGTACCTCGCCACACTGAAACACAATGTTCAAGAGCTGAGGAAATATAAGATGTAAGGAAATGTTGGGAGTAAAATGTTGTTTTTGTCCGGGTTGTAACTTTGTCATGGCCGATTAGTTACCACATAGACGATTTAACCACAGGAACACAAGCTGGAACTATGAATAACAAGTGAAACTGATCCTGTTTACCCAACGGGGGGAAAAAAAAATCAGTCTTTTGCTTTATGACAGTTAAGACATAAATAAATATCCTGCCTACTCTGTGGACATTTGACGGTTGAACTGTTCTGCACAAAGTACAATCTAATCTGACCTTTCGGATCCAGAGCAGGCTGCCTTACATCCAGGCCACCCCGTTGCTTTGACGTGCAATGTCAGTAATGTACATTTTGAGGAGTATTTGTCTGGATTTAAACTGTGCTGTGTGTAGCGCTATGACCAGGGATGAGAGAGTGGTTAGGGGATTTTGAAGCAGCTGGGAAGAGGGAAATCGTGTCTGGGTGTCAGCTAACTGATGCATTTCATGCTCATTTTTACACTAGGAGCAATGTCAGAACCTTTGCTTTAGACCCAGATGGGACCACAAATGTGCAGTTAAAATATTCACCCTCTTTTGTTTACCAGTCAGCATCCGTGAATTTTGGTTTTTCCAACATGAATTACACCTCAGTGTTTCCCTAACTCCCAAACCCTGTCATTTTCTGTTTCTGTAGGTGTACGCCGATGATGTGCTCACAAAAGAGGAACAGATAGGCCTGTTGTTCAAAGCCAAACGGAAGTGTGAAGGCAACATCAAGTCAAAGCACAAGATTCCTGGTGAGTAAAGAAACAAGGACGAGTGTCTGCAGCCATGCAAGTGCACTAATGTTGCCCTAAATGCTATGAAAGCCAATGCAGGCATGTTCATAGTGACAGTGGGAGTTTGCTGATGTTTAGCTGGTATAATGTTTATCATGTTCACCAACACAAGTTAATTGTGTTAACATGCTAATTAGCGCAAAACCACGATACAAAACTGAGGCTGAAGGGAGCGTCGTTAGTTTGGCCCAATAATGATCACCACAGTTATTACAGTTAATACTGTGGGCGGCGTGAGTGACATAACAATCCATCCAGCCGTTGTAGAGACATTTCACTCAACACCACGGACAATGACCTCATGGTCTGGCTAGAGGAAATGTCAGGAGATCGTCAAAGTCAGAAAGATTCATCTTCAATGGGCCATGATTGTCTTGTACCAAATTTTATGGGAGACATGTCAGACAGATAAGTCCAGATAGACAGACCAGCACTGCCGCCCCTACAGTCACACCCACCAACATGACCACAAATGTGAGGAAACATTACAGACCCTCAGACCTTGTGTAGGATCAAGGATGTACCATTGATCTGATTTGTTTTTATTATCCAAGAGCAGGTGGCTGTTGGTCCATTATTTGTCAGGCCGTGACACATGGCAAAAGAATTTACATCATTGATGTTGAAACCTTCAAATTTAATGAGTGTGGTGCACAGATAACAGACACAATCCATATGCCCGTCCATCACTGTTTGTGTATATTGAATGATATGACTTGCATACAGGTGGATACCATTGAGAGATAAGTGGTAATTGAAAGCAGAAGGAAGCTCATTATGCAGGATATGTGGACATGATGGGTGCATGCGACAGTAAGGTCCCACTTCATTAGCATTGATTAGGCTTCCATCGGTGTGGTTTTTCGCTACCTGGTTCAGCTATTAAAGGGATATTCCAGCGTAATTTTAACCCATGGTCTAACACACAACACACAAAATAGATGAAAACAGAGCTCACCCACTTACCTCCATCTGCTTGCTAGTTGTGGGAAAAGCAATGGCAGGTCCATCACCAAATGCATCACTGTACCTATCTGTCTTTCCTATCTGTTTCTAACAATAATTAGTGAGTGTTGACAGGGAAATGAATGGAGTTGAGTTGCTCAATCTATCACAGTCAGCAAAGCGTGCATGAGTTTTTGAAACTAAGCCTCACTGGACTCATTACTTTTCTACTGCATTCAGTAATCGACTCGCCAGGGCTTTCCTACAACTCGCAAGTCACTGGAGGAGAGTGAGTGAGTTCTTGGGAGTTTTTTCTCAGTCGATGTGAGGGTCTAAGGGCAGAGGATGTTGTCCTAATGCTGTGTAAAGACCTTTGAGACAAACTGTTTGTTAAAACGTGCTATACAAATAAAATTGCCTTGTCTTGCCTTGCCTTGCCTTCTGTTTTCACCTCTTTTCAGTTGAAAGCAGGCAAAACTAGCAGATGTTTGATGCCTCGTTTTATGTGCTGGGACCCTATTTGTACTGTTGGAGAAGCTTGCTGTTGTTCTGAACATTATTTGTGGCTACGAGTGGCTTTTTTGATTGCGGTTAGCTCGTGGAGAAATAGACAGCAGTATTTTGCTATTGTGCGGTCTTTGCTGAAGTCACTTCAACCAGAGAAGTTTGCTGTTGGCAAACTTGATCTCTTGAGGGGGTGTTCTACTCGGTGTCACAGTGTGTTAGACCATTGGTTAAACTTACGCTGGAATATCCCTTTAAGGGACCTCCCCATTGAATACCACTCAGAATTGGGAGTTCAATGGGAAATGCAATCCGAACACCCCTCATGGACACTGATTTGAAATGTACATGGCAGGAGATGTCAGGAGTACCAGTAGGGGGCCTGAGGAAGAAATCAATCAGCACAAATATTAAAATTTACCAGGTACTAGATAAGTGAGGAGCCATGGTTCCCAGCATCAGCATGATGATCACAAGAGTGAAATTAAGAGTGCATCAGACCGTAAATATGGCCTTGTTGTGTTGAATGAATATGATTGGTGGCTGGTTTGAATGTGACTCTTGATTATTAAGAGCTTATACTAATCAGCGGATGTTGTGCACACTTCAGCGCTTCTCTGCTTTTTTTTTCTTTTTCATGCCTGCTTTTTGCTGATGCGCCCAAATCAAATACGTGTTTTGAGGCAGTTCCCAGGCAGTCCAATGCGTACTCTTAAGTCGATGGTTACATTTGAAAATGCTGCTCTGTTTCCTTTGTCCTCCCTGCGGCTTTCCAGAGGCTGGGATCGAGGGCAAAACTGATCCCGGGCTGTATTTGTGTATTTATGGGTGTCTGAGGAGCACCATTTTCCAGCAGACCCCAGCATCTACTGTATCTCATTGTGGTTATTGTCATTTTCCCAGTTGATTGTTCAGAGAAGGATGTTGAATTCCGCAGTCAAACCAATCATATTATTTTCTCTTTAACCCCAGTGCATTGTGGTCACATTGAATTCCTCGACCCTCCAAACGATACCCCCTTCTAGATGAAACACATAATTAAAAATGTTTACTTTCAGCCTCTGAACACAAAAACTTTTGTTGACCATTCCCGGGAGTTGCTTTGCCCTCTGCGGTGGTATTTCCCAACTTCTCATGGTTTGGATAAATGTCCATAAATCTCAAATTGGATTTAAGAAAATATGACAGAATTGCTACTATTGAAAACTCCAGGCGCCGAACAGCAGCTTGTGTAAGACGTCCTGGGGTTTTTACGTAACAACACTGTACTTTTTTAATGGGACGGCCATAGATGCTAATGAAAAGCAGAGCAGTCAGCTAAACATTAGGCCTCCCTCAGATGAGAGTCTGTGCTACTCATCTGACCACATCATGCTTAATCTGTCCTGACGTGTCATAGTGACTGGCGAGCCTGGTGTCACACTCACACAGCCACCTCCAAGCAGCATTTGTCTTTTCATTTACAATCTCTTTATTGTACAGTGAATTTGAATATCATAATTTTGATTAGTAATTATTACTCGCACATCATCAGATTTAAGTTGAGAATTCAATTGATTTTCTACCAATTTCATCCATTTAAAGTTACTTTCTCCTTGATTTAATAAATTGATAAAATACATATTGTGAATAATAGTCAGTTGCAGCCCCAGTGCAGTGCACTACATGCACTTTCACAGGCATGTTTCTGTCTGTGCATCACCGGGGATGTTTGGACTCTAACAAGCCAATCAGAAATGCCTGTCGGGGGGATTCTGGGAAATGCTTTGGGTGCTGTTTTGGGGGAACATCGGTGCATGAGAGCCTGGTCTGCATACCTGATGATGCTGGCAGTCACACACTGGACGTGAGTCATCCTGCATGTGGTGGCTGTTTTCTGACCTCTTTTGGAAGGTTGCACATGTCTGTTCAATCACATAAGAGCCAAAGGAATTAGAAAAGGCATATTTCCTTAATAAAGAAAAAAGAGAGAGAGAGTCCCCGGTGTGGTTGTGTTGTATGCCTGGTTAAACACAAATGTGCTCTTTGAACATGCTTGATTTGAAAATTTTTTAACCTAATGGCACGTGAATTGCGTTCATTTCGCTTTACTTGAACCCGATGTGAACTTAAGAGTCTCATCTGGTCGTTTGTTTGTAATTATAATGTGGAAATGATTTTAAATCTGAGTAGTACTTTTGCTGTGATGTGGAGTGAAATTACAAAGGCTGTCAAGATTTGAGATAAAGTTCAAGGAAATCATTACTTGTGCTTTCTGATGACCCGTGTAAGCATTTTCTTTGAAGTGGTTGCTGGGATTTGGACAGACTTTGCTCTTGCACTTTTTTTCTTGCATGTTTTTTTTTACCTCTTGTGTTGTGGCATGGCCTTGAATCAGTGGGTTGAGGTAAACTCAGAGAATAGCAGCTAGTGTGCATTTTTTAGGACTTTGGCTTTACATCTGTGTTTGTCTTGCCTGTGTCCTGTCTGACCACCCCCAGAGTTTTTTTTTCTTTATCTGGCACTGCCAACTTGTGGTTTTCTAAACTATTATAAGAGATGTGGAGTGATGACTATTTTAAAACACCAGCAGTGTGAAATGTCAGATTTACTCAAGAGTAATGAATTGATCGCGCACTGAAAAAGATGAGGTCCTGTGTGAGGCTGAAACTTTGGTTTGGTTGTATTTCAGCATTTTATCTATTTGTTTTTATTTCTCATTTGTGCTTTAAATACACAAAAGTCTCCATTACGTGGCTGAGACAAGGTTTTCATTGAGGGAAACACTGAGGTTTGCCTGGAGAGGACAGTGGAGGGATGTGGGTTCAATGCCCCAGACCTTGCAGTGTGAAAATAGCTCAGCCTTCAAGCTTGTGGTCTGGGTGTAGAATAACATCAGCAATCATTATAAAAGGTTGCATGTATCAGGAGAAAGTGTAATATGTGTTTTGACATCTGCAGGTCAGAATCAAATGAGTTGGGGGGGAAAGAAAACCTTATTAAAAACCCCAGTGACATCACTAATACCAAAGTCCCCCCGTAGTCACGTTTATATTTAAGTCATGGTCAAGAAAGTTTCGGGAAATTATATATATGTGTGTGTGTGTGTGTGTGTGTTCAGTGTTTAATTTAAGCCTGTTAGTAGGTGGTCCGATGGCAATAAAACCTATGGCAAAAGTGAACAGCAATTCTACTTTTACTCCCAGGATGTGTGGTCAGCGTGATTTTGAAAACTAAACGCTGTTTTTCTCCCACCAGAGATCTGCAGGAATCCGTCAGCTCCACTCAGTCTGCTCTTTAATTTTGTGACAGGCAAATAAAAAGCATGTCGTCATTGCCTCAGATGTTTCTTTGTAAGTTTGATTACAGGAATGAGAAAATAATGGATCTACTGCAAAGAGAGGATAGTTTTAGTTTTATCCTCAGCTACTTATTAGTGGTCAAAGTGGGGCAGATGTTTTCAATAATACAACATAAATGCCAAGCCATGAGAGGAGACTGTTGCCAGGAATCTGTGGGGAAAGGGACTTTGCGCCCACTATCAGAGGGCTGAGGTTCACGGTTTAGCTGACAATTAAGGGGCTCAGTGCTGTGAAACTTTTTTTTTTCTTCTTCTTCTTTTTCCGTTTGAACCTGCAGCTCTTTGTGCGATCTAAGTATAGACACATTATAACAAAATCACATGGGCAGCATTCCTCACTGAAAATAGATGACAAAGTTTTTGCCATGTTCACAAAAAGGAATGTCAGTCAGCAACGTTGTTGGAATCACAGGAAAGTGAAGGAAACAATGAGAGGTTTGAGTTTGGGCTTGTTCCTTTCTAAATGTTTTTCACCACAGCCTCAAACACTCTAAACTTTAATTGAGAATGCCTCCAAGTTTTATTTGACCAGCCGATCCTGTAATTGAAACAAAACGCATGAGGCGTAATTACAGGATGTTAAAATAGTTGATTTCTTTAAATTGGTTCGTCTGGTACTGATTATTCATTAAGAAATGCAAATCTGACAAGAATCTGACAACAGCTTTTTGTTATTATTAGACTACCATTATTATTTTGATCATTATCATTAGTATTAGCAAAGGCGTGGCGTATCCTGTATTTTCAAATGTTTTTTTTCCCTGCATTCAACTGAATAAAAAACCAGCGGTAAATACATCTTCATTAAACTGCAGCAGTTTTGCCTCTTGTTTGTTGTTATTCATTTCTTGTATTCTATCAGATACAAATAAATAAATAAAAGCCAAAATATGATATCAGTATCAGGCCTATATACAGTATCAGCCATTAGCCACCCTTCTCTATGAGTTTTAGGATCAACATCAGCCACTGAAAAAGCTATATCACCACTAATTATTCTGATTTCTGTTAATAGTAGTGATATTATTTATAGTGTGTGCACTTTATTGGTTTATTGTATAATAACATAGAGAGGTGACAGACAAGGACTTCCCAATAACTAAGTTTGAAAATGACACAGGAAAAAAAGTATTGATTACAAAAGTATTGTACCGTTGCAGCTTGTCAGATGTTAATATGTGTTGTTTTTCTTTGTTTTACATTATTTAAAAAGGATTTTCGTGGTATTTGGGACTGTTTGTCTCATAAAACAAGACACTCGAAGACCACGAGAAGGACATTTTTTAATAGATGTTTTAGGTAATTTTATAAAATTCACCATAATTAAGTTAAATGCACGAAGAGGACAGTCTCGTATGTAACATAACAGTTTTATTTTTCTATAATAAGCTACATTGGATAATTGGATAATACTGTGCAACCAGTGTTGCAGGGAATATTTCAAATTACATCCATACTGCAACCAATTCCATACAACATGAAAACAATAGGATGTTATCAGCAGCGTAGCAGTTATGAAAAGCTGCTGCAGCTAACACTGTGTAGTAAACACACACTGCTTCAATGGAAAACTTGTTGTCAGCGTGAATTGCACGACTGTCTTAATAATATCACATCACAGAGGGAGTGGACAGAGTGACCCGTGCTTTCCTCGAACAAAGCAGACTTAACACAAATTACGCAGTTTCCTGTCCAGTGTTTATTTACATGTGCATTAAGTTCATGCATGGCCTAGTTTGCAAAGGACAACAGAATAATTTATAACACACAGTCCCTGTTCTTGTAAATGCCCTTAGCCATGTAACACTGCATCTAACGTGGAACAATTCTCCGTGGCTCTATTTTTAAAAGTCAGCACTGTGTTTGTCTCCACAGATGGTTTCTGCTCACCAGAATGGGATGGTATTGTTTGTTGGCCTGAAGGGCCTCCGGGAAAGCTCGTATCTACCGCCTGTCCAGAGTACATCTATGACTTCAACCATAAAGGTGAGTCTGGCCCTGGATACAGTCAGCAGTTGAAACCCTGAAGCCTGTTTTCACTGTGAAGTGAAAGAGCACCAGGTCTTGGATGCTGCTGTTTACTTTACTATCATATCATAACCTGGGTTAGATCTGAAACCTCTTTTGCAATTTCTCATTAATTAAAAAGGTGCGAATGAATAATGGACTGTGTTTGCTGACAAAAGGCAGACTCTGTACTAAAATAGACTCCTTCTCTTCATCTTGATGTCTAGGCCTAGCATACCGTCGGTGTGACAACAATGGAACGTGGGAGCTGGCCACAATCAACAAGACGTGGGCCAATTATAACGAATGTGCAAAATTCCTCTACCATTACAACCACAGCCATGAGAAGGTGAGATCAGTCTCATTTGCATTTACACGGCTCGATGACACAGTTACACTGTCTTAAAGTAAATTGTCACACATTAGCGAATATAGCCTTTTAGGCATCTATTGCACCAATTTACCCTGTAATTTCAATCCCTCTGAAATGTTGCCTATGCATTAGACTTCTTCATTATCTAATGAAATGTTTGATGATGACATGGGGATAATGACAGGATGTCAGTGTGACTGCTTTGTGATAATGATGAATGTAATGAAGCTGCAATTAGCTAAATTTCAATTCAAATATCATTTTAAAACGGTCACATTTAAGATAATTGAAAAACATGTCAGGAACAAAATCTAATGAAAGCATAGAGCTTAATTATTAATTATGACAAAAACCTCATATCCACTGTCCAGTAACTAGAAGATAAGAATTTTGCAGTGAACCAATGTCATCATTGTTTTTCTGCCAGTTACACCATGTTGACTAATGTGGCTTTAAATGTACAGGTTTTATTGTTGTTACAGTTTTTTCTTCTCATTTCTATTCTTCAACATTTGCAAATCTTGTAAATGTCTAAAACATTGCATCATGTAATTTACATGGCCAAAAAGACGGCGACCTTCAGACATTACCCTCAAGTGCGACTGTTGGACTTCTAATTCCAAAACCGTGATCTATCACTACCACAGCTTTATGTTTTATACAGTCTAAGAGACTGGCTGTTTGGGAGTTTGCTCCCATTAAGCCACAAGGTCATCACTGAGGTCAGTCATGGGTGATCAGTGTTGTAATGTACAGAAGTACAAATACTTTGTTACTGTACTTAAGTAGAATTTTCACATATCTGTACTTTACTTCATTATTTCTATTTCTGACAACTTTCACTTTTACTCCACTACATTACATAAATAAAATGTGTGCTTTTACTCCAATACATTTCCCTTAACCATCTGTTTCACACGCTGCAAAATAAAAATTTAGTTGGTGACGTAATGCCTGTTTGGTGTCATATCAACCACCAAGCATGAAGAAGAAGAAGCCCCACTTGCCCGAGCATGTCACATTTTTGTCATGGAAGCACCTGCTGCAGGCTCTGCTGCTAACGTTACCACTCCGAAAACATTTAACAACTCAGGCCGGGTCGGACCATGGGCTCCATCGTACTTAATGCTCGTGAGTCCGGCCGCATCAGGTCCAGGCTTCAACACCCGTGGATTGGACCAGGTTGGGTCTTTGAGACCTCTAGCATGAATGAAGCAGCTTAGAAACTGATCAAACAGGTGATCGTGGGCTTTGAAGAACTGGCAGAAAGTAGAGATAGACCCGGCTTCTAATTTAGACCAGCTTTTATTTACTGGAGCCAGACATGGCCCAGTACAGGAGACCGGAGTCTGTTTGAGACGCAGTTTTATTTGAGAATTTACAGTAGGCCTACATAAAGTTAATCTTGAATCTTGAATCTTGAATCTTGAATATGATGGAACGCTGATACTGTATGGGGGACTAGAAGGCTCATGGTTTCAGTGTTAATGTAGGATTTTAACCAGAAGCCAGAATATCACTCATCTGTCTGGCAAAAGGGGGGACAACACGTAAGACTGTGGGTTATTGGCTCACGGTCAGTGGTCCATCTCATCCCAGGTGTCCCCAGGTGTTCTCAAACCCATCAAACACCTTGGTAGGGTTGAGGTCAGGGCTTTGTTTTTTTTTTTTTTTCTTAACACAAATGGCACAAATGGTTTCTGTATGGACTTTACTTTGTTCCCAAGGGACACAGTCAGTGACACTTAGACAGAAAAGTCCTTCTGCAAGCTGTGGCCAGAAAGTTAGAACCAATCTGTGGGAAAAGAGCAATAGAATAACTGAAGTATAAACCACATACTTTTCCACAAATCATGTGTTTTCTCGTGAAAAGTTTGATGCTACTGTGTAAAAAAAGAAAAAAAAAAGAGAGAGAGAATTTCATTAAATTACTCTCATTTGCTCTTGTCAAAGAAACCATTTATTACATGCTGACATGGGCTTTGTGCTTGTTTCATATCTGTAACATAATGCAATACAGTAACAGTGCATTTCACACAAACGGCTGCACACACATGCCGTGACTGTCAGGATCTAACCACTCATGCAAGTCCTCGCTCCGATAACGCGTTATCCCCTCAGCATACACAACTCCTGCATTTGTAAAGTTAAACCATAAATCCCTGACACTGTAGTGCTCTACCTAAACATCCATGAAACGTAACCGTCTGTTATAAATAAATCTAAACAGCACCAGCATGTGGAAGTGGAAACCTTGGATCATAAATGCTGTAAATGCTGATATCAGCATCACACAACAGCTATGTTGTTGGACGAATTGTTTTGTTAACTGAATACGGCAGCTTTTTACACACGCACACCATTTGCGACCCGACTGCAGTTGCTCCTCTTGTGTTTCTCTATCATTGTGTTGGGGGGGTTGGATGTTAGTACACAACACTGGCAGTGAACAGGACCACTGGGTATTGTAAGAGGAGTGGAAAACAGCTAGAATTTGGCTGCAAATGGAAAAATAACACTTACTCATCCATTATGGTGTGGTGTATGTGAGCATGTTTGTCCTGTATAAGTAATTATAAGTTGTTGTTTTTTTAAAGTAATGGTCCGGAAACATTTTAATAATCTTGCATACTTAATATAATTTGGCATCTAAGTGAATGAGGTGTATTATAGTTTGGTGTCAAGTGGCTCTCAAGTTCATATTGTTGCTCATGGTTACAATTAATGTATCCCTCTGCACATGAGCACATGGGTCATAGAGTATAGTATTAGAGTAATCAATCACTCATTGATAAAAACACTTGGCAAAAGTTTGGCACATGGTGTCATGAAGGGTGCCGTGGTTTGATTCCCACTCATTTTTGCCATGACACAATACAAATATAAGCTGCCCTACATAAATTTTCCTCTCCCCAGCTTGAATGCGGTGCAGAGGATGTGGGCATAACCTCATCATGGCACCCTTCAATTTCTCTCTGACTTCAGACGTTAATGTTGATGTGCTCCCAAGGGAGCGGTTGCAGCAGTTAATGACAAATACATGCGCACGAATGGAAGCCCCACACAGCACAACTGCCATATACCACCACCACAACTTAGACAGGGGGGTGGGAGGGTTCTGGCTCAGGATCCTGATGCTAAATGATAACAGCAGTTGAGTATCTGGTTACACACATGGGGCTCTTGGCCCCATCAGCCTGTTGACTCACAGAGGGTCTGCTCAGTGGCTCTCCTTACATTGTCCTTTGGCTGCCAGCTCTCTGCTGGAAGATCAGACCACCACACCCGGTCCTTCTCAGCTCCATCATACATATCAAGTATTGTTTCCATGAGGAACTTCTAGGTACTCTTTGAATCTGTTACCATGCATTTTCCAATGCAGTTAAGTTATGCATTAGGAAGCTTAATTTTGGGGGGGGGGGGATATTAATATAATATGGAAATTTATTTCTTTATCTGTATATTTACTTTGCCTTTTGTGGAAGCTTGTTCTTTGCAATAAAATCACTTGCCCAAAATAATGAGGTCACTAAAATTTGTTTATATTTCTTACAATGTTACTAAGATCAGAAAGTAACCCCTGACGAAGGTTGAATCAAGTCTTGTAAAATCTAACACGTATTCCATGTTAGATTTTACAAGATTTGATTTAACCTAAACTGAATGTTTCTAGTTTTCCATCAGTAATAGTATCGCTAAAATTGAATAAAATCCTGCCAGCGTAGATGTGATTTTCCAACAGTTGGAGATAGATATTAAAGTTGAACTGTTTTTTACATAAAAGATGGAAGTGATTCTGAGGTGCAGAGACAGTCCAGCACATATTATGAAGGTGTAGGATGCAAACTGGGGCAGCTTACACCAAGAGGCATAAGTGAGTGGCTAGGATAATGTACAGGGACATCTGTGCCAAGTATGGATTAGAAGTCCCCAAGTCCCCAAAGAAAGAGGTTGAGAGCAACAGAGCTAAGATCCAGTGGGACTTCCAACTCCAGGCTGATAAACAGCTGCTGGCTGTTCAAGCAGATAGAGTTGTTGCTTAGCCAAAGAGCAGGAGAGGGCAGTAGTGACAGATGTGGGACATTAGGACATTAGGAAGAATGAGCACAAGAAGATCGAGAAGTATTACTGGCTGGAGGAACAACTGGAACAGATGTGGAGGGTGAAGGCCAATGTGGTTCCTATGGTAATATGAGCATTGTGGGGGGTTGTGACTCCCAAAACTTGGAGTGTGGCTCCAGCAGATTGTTGGTACAGCATCTGGAATATCATCCAGAAGAGTGCAAGCCTAGGATCTGCTAAGATACTGAGCAGCACCCTCCAACTCCCAGGACTGGAGCTTTAGGAGGAGATTTACCACCCTCATATAGGGGAGAGAGGGAGCTATTTAAAAAAAAAAAAAAAAAAAGATCAAGGTGGCTGTATTATAAGATTTTTTTTTCTTTTACACAAAATTGAAGTGATTTAATCACAAGCTGCAGTACATCTAGCAGCACAGTAAAAGGAGGATGTGCTGCAGCCATCTGGGTGTTAAACTCTTTATCCTTTCTGCTGCTCCTGGTGACAATCTATCATTTTATCCTCTTCCAACAGGAGGTCTTTCATCGACTGTATCTCATCTACACAGTGGGATACTCCATTTCTCTGGGCTCGCTCATGGTGGCCGTAGTCATTTTGGGATATTTCCGGTGAGTTTTCCAATCAATCTTGTTAGCCACAACAGGTCTCAGGAGATATACTGGGACACAGGGTCAGAAATTAAGGTGAGAGCAATTGCAGAAGGGATCAAAACAGGCGGTCTCAGTGTTTAATGACATGATGAAGACACTGGTTTCTCACCATGCTACATGATCAGTCTCCAAAGAAGCAGAGGGTATATTAATGTCATGATAACCTAATGGAGAAAAAAGAACACAGGCTTTATCATGAAATCATGCAATCCTCCCTCTCTGCATGATCATGCGATGTATAATATTTTGTGTCACGGCAGCAACATGAAGCATGCAAACTGTATCAAACGCTACCTTTGACTTTTACTTTGACTTTTAACTGACTATGATATGTCTACCTTTGAGGAGGAGCCTGCCTAAGGGCTTGCAGTAATGCATGCCTCATTGCCTGACATTTAGGTTCTGTGTTATTTTCATGCTGATTTTAGGTTTCAGTAATAAACAACCAAAGCTTGGATATTGATTTTGTAATTCTGCCAAGCTTAGACAGTTCCTTAGCCTTTCCCTGAAATATATAAAGTTGATGAATAAGCTCTTTGAAAACGTGAAAAATCGAGTGTGCACACCCTGATGTAAGGATTTGTTTCTTCACAGCTGATTAATGCAGGGCAGATTTGTCATTATTTGCTCATTTTATTGAGCGTAGGGAGTATCAGGAATCGATGTGAAGCTGCTGTTTACCAATGTTCTCACCGGCGTGACTTACTGTACAGGCAGGCAGTCAGAGAGGAACGCTCCCAACTGGCACCAGGAAATCTACAGGTCAAATGAGTTTAATAAGTTATCCCAGGGGCCCATCTGACATTCTGGCTCTGTGCTGCAGAGCGCTCCAGCCATGTCTCCCCTTCAACATGTCAGCTTTTAGACAGGAGTGCTCATAAATGTTTTCTAGAGAGAGAAAAGGGATATTTCACATTAGCAGTTGTGTTGGGTATTTTTCACCAGGGAAATGTTTGCCACTCCTACCTCCTGCTCCTGAATCAATCATTCTCAGTGGGGCAACAAAAACAAATGTTAACCTCATTAATGAGGCTTCAATAGGCAATATTGGATACAGATATTGGATACAGTGACATCATTTCAGTATTTTTTTTTTTATTTTTTTTTTGAGATTTCAGGATATTCTACTTCAAAATTATCTTGTATTAAATGTATTAAAAATTGTGAATATTCAGTGAATGCTATATTTAGTTTTCTCTTCATTGGCAGTGTAGTGATGTAACCTTTGCAGCTATTGATCCAGCAACCTGATTCCAATACTGAGGTCTGATCACTGAAAGACCGCGCCCCTGCAGGAAACTCTCAGACAGGATGTTTTGGGATAATTTTTTTGACGGATAAACTCGTGCTTGTCTGGAAAGGAAATGTGCATGCTTCTCTCGACACATGCTTGCAATTTTGTTTTGTTTTTTTACAGCTCACTCTGAGCCCAGCATTTCAATATTTGTGCGTTTCAAGCCCCTAAATCTCAAGAATGTGTTATAGTCAGCGTGGAATTCAGCTGGCTCTAATTAGGATGAGTATTGTTTGTGTGTGTGAGCGCACGTGTGTGAAAATACTTACACATACTTAAATGAGAGGTGTGCCAGCCCACATGTACAGAGAGACACACACATACAAACACAAATGCACAATTTTTAGCAGATCTGTTGTTTGACCTTGCATCTCTTGTTTGTTTTGTCCCCAGACGATTACACTGCACCAGGAACTACATCCACATGCACCTATTTGTGTCCTACATGCTAAGAGCCATTAGTATTTTTGTGAAAGATATTGTGCTCTACTCTGGATCGGCCTTAGAGAACATGGAAAGAGTCACAGTGGAAGACCTCAAGTCCATCACTGAAGCTCCGCCAGCCAACAAAACACAGTTTGTAAGTACGCCAGCACAACTGAAACACATCTACAGTGTAGATGGGGGTCAAATAATACGCCTTATCCTTGAAGAAAATTCACACAATCTCTCCTTTAAGGTTATTTTTTAGTGTATGAGTCATAACGTGGAATGAGAGATATGTTATGGCACATACAGTAATACATGATATAGCCATTAAAGGACTTTCTCTTCTCCTGCAGACAAAATAATCATAAAAGTCATCAATGTCTTTCTGCACTGAATGTACGGATAATTTGATTTGTAGAGTAGGCCAGTTGGGCGTTAAGCGTTTTGCTTCCAAAGAGGAAGTGGTATTTTGCAGGATCTCACCTGCTTTTCCAGTGCTGCTGCTGGAGCAAATAAACTGTACTATTTGTCACCATGCCAACCTTTTACGAGGCCAAATCTTGGCTTTCCCTTTCAGAGTCAAGTTTAAAAAATGGGTGAAGACTGGGTACTTTTCATGCATGCTTTAATATGCAAACAAACAATTTGTGCAATATATTTGGTTGACACTTTTATCCCATGGCTCTCCAGACTGAGAGAGGGTTAGTAGGGGTTTGTTAGCGAAGGCTACATGCTGTACGTGACACAATAGGCGAATATACTGTACATGTGTGTGCTGCTGAATACTGTAATGTGTGTCACAAAGACCAGGCAGACATGGAAAAACCTTATCCTAAGGCTGCTGTAGACAGATCAATAACAATGTGAAGCCTTTGTAAATTTAGATGAAAGTGACCATATATATACTTTTATATAGACTAAGGCAATTTCACATTGACAGGGGGCAGCACAGTGGTTAGCACTGTCCCCTCACAGCAAGAGGCCTTTGTGTTCAGGCCTCTTTGTGTGTCATTCGCTCCAGGTATGCCAATTTCCTCCCTCCAGCAGTTTAGTTCAATTAGTGTTTCTATATTGCCTGCCAGTGTAAAGATGAGAGTAACGACCGACCCTGATGATAAGGTTTGGGGGTCAAAGGGTTAACTGACTACAGGTTAATTGGTTCCTCTAAATTGCTCATAGGAGTGAATGTGTGCATGGATGATTGTGTGTCACTGACTGGCGACCTGTTCACAGTGTTAGGTGCTAAAATTAGAATCTTCTTTATTCACCTTCCATTTGCACATTTTGCTTCGTTGTCATAACTTTAGTTGCACCGTAATGTTAGTATATGACAACAACACCTCAGTTGCAGCACTGAAATATATTCCAGTACAAGCAGAGAGAGGTAAGGTTTATAGAACCAAAAATATTCAGTCACAAACCTTAAACTCTATTCACTCTATTCAATGCATAGAAGCACAAATAAAAAGTGATGCCATGGCAAACCTCCCCACTGTGGCCCAACAGTGCTTGTTAGAATACACACTGATGACAAAAGGTAGTAGATATGACAATTATAAGACTGGTAATCAGCAGAGGAACAGAGGGGCGCTGAGTCTAACAATCACAGCATGACAATAGAGCAGTGAGTAGGCGGACTTTAACTGGAGCCCAATCAATGGCCAACTAAATCATTATGGGTTCCTGAGACTTGCACACATCCTCTCAGTACAACAGAACACATTACTAACAGCATTATTATTAACCTCTGTTCAAACAAATAAACTATAATAAGACAGAATGTCACTGTCAATTACAAATATCAAAGGAACAGTCCGAGGAAACTCATTTTGGCTGTAGACATGTATTTATTCAGTTTTTTAAATGTCTTTTTGGGTAAGTTCAATCAATAACTTGTTTGACGTGTCTCCTGATTTTCACTGCTCTCCAGTACAGAGCCAGCAGAGCCCAAGGGAAATTTACACAATCTGAAATCCAATTTAAACATATACCTTTAACACAAAAGCTGCAGCTTGCCCCCAGGTTTGATTCTCTGCTTCTTTTTCTTGTGAAGTGTCAAACACATGAACTGACAACTACTGGGTATTAACTCTTGTGAGGACTTGTTAACCGCCAACAAAACTAAATGTTATGCATGAATTATGTTCAGCTAGTTTCAGTTTTGCTTGCATAGAAATGGAAGTGGTCGCACTTTCAAACAATATGCTCAGAAGAGAGTGTAGACCTCTGCAAGTGTAGATAATGAATCAAGACTCTGAAATAACAGGTTCTGAATAGCATGAGCATAAGTACCATTGATGCTCACACATGCCTTACGATTAGACTGCCAGGAGAACTAATATGTGTGGTTTCTATTATGTCCATTCACTATATGTCTTTACTTTGTGGGTGGTGCATCTGCACTAGATACACTTTAATATAAATCAAATAAAAGGTTTTTCTTCTCTTGAATGTCACAGCCTTTTCCTTTATTTAACAGAATATTTTAAAAGCAGTCCAGAATCCCAAGGATTAATGTTCATTCTCAGTGATTCTCCACTATACAGTACGCACTACATCCAATATCATAACCCAGCGCCAATAAATGAGGCACAGCTTGTTGTTTATGCCATGTTGGGAAAGGTCAAGTTAGTGAGGTCACGGTAACATGTGGTTGTATGGCATTCACATGACAAAAGGTTAGTACCCTGCTTCAGAGCAACAATAAAAGCTGGATTTCAACTGTGATTAACAATGATGAAAATGTTTTTCTTGTTTACTTGGTTTGAAGCTAGCATGTGGTTTCCATGCACAGATATCCTAGGAACATTTTTATAACAAGTCTAGAGCCACATGTTGAAATGCTCCAATGCTCCCAGTGCTACCATGATGATTATAAGAGGGTAATATTTACTATTTGTTTAGCCTGTTTGCATGATAACTACAGATAACGTCTGTAGGTAGAGCTCAATCTCTCTGGCTTTAATATGGAGCAACTGCAGCATCGTGTGAGAAAGCATTTGTTTTTGTCAATGTGTTGGAGATAATTACATCTGTTCTCCTTGTTTGCTGTTTGTGTCTAGATTGGCTGCAAGGTGGTCGTGACCTTGTTCATGTACTTTCTGGCGACCAATTACTACTGGATCCTCGTTGAGGGTCTGTACCTCCACAGCCTTATCTTCATGACCTTCTTCTCTGACAGAAAGTATCTATGGGGATTTACTCTGATTGGCTGGGGTGAGTCCTTCTTCATTTTCATTCTGTCTCCATGCATGTGATTGCAACATGAATTATAGGCATAATGCCATGCAAATTAAACATTATGTAAGATATTTCGGTCTAATTAGTATGCAAAGAAGTTTGAACAAATATAAAATGGGAGGCACTGTCAAGTCCCTTGCTGATATTTTCTTAATAAGTAAATGAAGACAATGGAAAGGGTGTAAAGACACACACTCATGAATATGGGCTTTACAGTTCCTGCATTGTACACACTGTGCGTATAAGTTACATAAGCACAGCGCATACAATGTGGATGCTGTGCTCCCCGGGCTCTACCTGCCTAGCATATTTGGGACTTTTATTTTGAAATCTTTAAACGTAATCTTGAGTTATTTTTTCAAATTAAGTGTATTATTTTCTCCTCTTTTATTTTCCAGGAGTACCAGCTATGTTTGTGACAGTTTGGGCAACTGTGAGAGCCATCTTTGCAGACACAGAGTAAGTGAACTACACAAATAATGAGACATTATTCTTGCTAAACTTTAATGTAGAGAGGCTGAGGTCATTAGTTTCTTGAGGCAAAGAATGTGCAAATAATTAATCAATCATAAAGTGAGTCTAACTATGGTTGTATAATACTGTGTCTGTGGAAAGAGTCCTGCAACAAAAATACCTGTCTGCACAGGAATGTATAAAGTGGTCTAAAATCTTAATTCTTAAATGGTGAAATGTTTCCTTCATAAATCCTGATTAGTACACACGTTTCAAGTGTTTGGGGTAAACAGGGTTGAAAGCTGAGAAAAGCAATCTAATTGGAGTCACCCTCCATTTCCATGTGACTCAGACAGTCATAACGGACGTCTCCACATTGGTGCTGTACCATGGTCAAGCAGTGAGGAAGCTGGAGCTGAGAGCTCACGGCTAAGCTGGTATCCAGCAGCTGTCTAGCAGAACGAAGCCACATATTTCTCTTTGTCGTCTTCAGGAGAGCAGCGGAAGATTTCCGCCTACCTTCTGAGCTTTTTTTGGACAGGAAAACAAACCAAGCATGATAATAACCACATCTCTGCCATGTGCATGCAGCAGTAATTGGCAGTATGGAGGAAGAAGTAATGGTAGTCATTTTGTTAAAAAAAAAAAATTCAAATCCACCATAATGACAAAATGGGTGTCAAATTGGATATAACTGGAAGCACGATCTATGCTGTTTAACTATAAAGCTATGAATTTTTCTTGCTGATGAAAGCCACACATACACAGGGTAAATACAGAGGAGATGACCTCAGTGTCTTCAATGGTAGCTAAAGGCACAAGCAAAGATCCCTTGAACATAGAGGCCACTTGCTTGGGTAATGGACCTATTTAAGTCTGAAAATTTCATGTAATCATGTATCTCGACAAATTGAAGTCATGTCAGAATGGTTTCCTATGATACTTGTGTCCAGCACTTTCATGTGAAATTAAACGGTGGGGGGCAGGGGGCAGGGGTATTGGACATTGCCTTGTGTGATTCACGGCAGTGATCATTAGAGACACTAAAGTGGAATGGGGGGATTGTGGATCATCACATCTGCCATCGTGATCCTTACTTATCTCTTGCTGATCGGTCTTTTATTGATGTCTATCTGGTGCAGGTGTTGGGACTTAAGCGCAGGCAATTTGAAATGGATATATCAAGTGCCTATCCTGGCAGCTGTAGTGGTGAGTACCTGCTTGCTGTTTGCATCTTTGCCCTCCTGTAAAGGTAATGACAGTGTTTCACCGCACCTGTTGCATTACAGATGCATTACAGCTGCTAGATAAGGCGCCTTATTATATTTGCAGTGATACTTGATCACAACCTTCCATCTCTCTTTTCCCCAGGTTAATTTCATGTTATTTCTGAACATCATCAGAGTCTTGGCAACTAAACTACGAGAAACAAACGCTGGACGGTGTGACACGAGGCAGCAGTACAGGTACTGAGGACTGCCATTGTGTGAAATTATTGTTTTGTGTGAAATTTTACTAGAGCAGCAGCTTGTTTTGATTGATTCACCATATGACGTATTTATAACCTGCATCATGAAGCCATGAATGAATTACTCCCACTGTGTTTCCATCATGAGGAAGGCTCAGGAAATGGGGATTGCAGTGCTACATAATAATGTCCCATCACTGTCATGATTATTATCAAATGATGAATCTGTCTCTTATTATGTAACCTATTTCAAAATCACAATGAATAATAATACATAGTAAATAATGCCAGTCAGTAATGGTGTCTCAGGTTAAGGTCTTTGAATTCCTTGTTATGACTCACAGTCCAAAAGTTTTCAATTTATAATGACTTTATAATGACTCATGTTTATAATGACTTCCAATGAAAAACAGCAATTTTCACATTTGAAAAGAGGGAAACAGTGGATGTTTTGCACTTTCGCTTGATGAAGTTCACTTAAACTCAAACAACCATCACTTAAACAAGTTCTATTGTACTCAGGCTAATTAACTAATCAACTAATTGTTCCGATACCAAATCAGATATTACTTTTTGCCAAAGTGAAGCCCTTGAAGTAAAGCAGTCGGTAAACAAAATGAATGAATGGTTGATTGAAATAACATGCAGGAATGAGATATTTTGAACAGACTCTCTGAAATTTTGCTGTTACAGAAAACTCTTGAAGTCCACACTGGTGCTGATGCCACTGTTCGGTGTCCACTACATCATATTCAACGCCATGCCGTACACAGAGGTGTCTGGAGTTCCCTGGCTGATCCAGATGCACTACGAGATGCTTTTTAACTCCTTCCAGGTGAAGCCACTGTGGTGGAAATGTCTAATTACCTCTCAGTTAATATGAATGTAACATTTCAAGTTGAACAAATCTGATTGACCTGATCTGGATTTTACATGTCCTCAAGGTTAACATGTCTTTACCACTGAAAAAAAGGGGATCAATTAACTAATAGTGTCTTAATGAGGTATTCGGTTGTGGTTAGTTCTTAATTAAGATAAGCAAAAGTGGATGATGGTTTAGAATACTATAGGAAATATCAATGTGAAAATGTCATAATCTCCACACTAAAGATCCTCTCTTTTCCAGGGATTCTTAGTAGCGATTATTTACTGCTTTTGCAACGGGGAGGTAAGAGAAGTTTCACATTTTACAGCAAAAACTCCTGCATGATATTCAAGCTCTTGGCTGAATAGCTTCTTCTTCTTCTTCTAAGGTACAAGCTGAGATCAAAAAGTCCTGGAGCAGGAGGACTCTGGCTCTGGACTTCAAAAGAAAAGCTCGGAGCGGCAGTAACACTTACAGCTATGGACCTATGGTATCACACACCAGTGTTACTAACGTCACTGCCAGAGGACCGCTGGCCCTCCACCTCACCACAAGGCTGGGACCGGTGCCTGTGAACGGGCACAGGAACCTCCCCGGGTACGTGAAGAACGGCTCCGTCTCAGAGAACTCGATACCTTCGTCAGGACAGGAGCTCCACATTCCCGAGGAGGAGCATTCTGCCCACACGCGGCCCTGCGAGGACGAGAAACCCTCGCCTGTGGTCGAGGAGGAGAGGGAGACGGTCATGTGACAGCTGTGTATAGGGATGAAAACTGGAAAACAACAAAAACACAACAAAATCATAACACAGTCTCAGGATGGTCTGCCAGTTTTTTTCTCCTGTGAATCGAGCCAGAACTTCAGCGACTGATGAGGCTCAAGGCAAAAAAAAAGAAAGAAAAAAAAAAAGAAAGGGTGTATCACTTCCGTGAGCTGGGCCACCTTTATTTGAGGGATGATGACCCTCGCTGTTGTGGCAAACACTCTCAACCCTGTCAACAACCACCTGCCACAGTGAATGTGTAAAGGCTGAAAACAGACTGCCGTTTCTTATTTCATTCCCACTGCCATCGTGTTTTTCTGTTTGCTTTTTTGGCAGAAGTCTTGTGCATAAATCAAACGGGGATAGGTTAGTAGCAGTAGTTGCCAGGAACAGCCTTAATCACCTATGTAAAGCCAGGTGGGTTTTTAGTGCACTTAGTGGCACACATGTGGGGCAATTTCATCAGCATTAAGTCAGTGTTAGTAGATGAAGTGTAGACTCGGTTTAAAAGAGAATAATAACTATTAAAGCTACTATTTTGAGAGATCTGTTCATGTTCTCTGACATGGTATCTCATTTGTTCTGCATTGACTTTAATCCACTTCAGTGTAAAAGGGAAGGTACTCAGGTAATTGAAGTCCTCTGTTGTTGCACACCTAATTTTATACATTTAAAATGGTGTTTTCAGCATGGTCAGCATCTCTCTCTCTCTTGGGGGGGGCTGGTATGTTACATAAGGCTGTGTTGAAATACTCCTGTTTAAAAAAAAATGTTGTACAGTCTCTGCTGTTTAGAAAAGACCCAGTATTCATCTCTGTAATTGTAACAGATTTCAAAGTGTTCAAATGAATGTTTCATATTCAGATTCTGTGCAAAAACACACACATACACACTCAAACACACATACACACACAACACAACACGATGCCAAAGTAAGAAAATCTGCTCGAGGACTGTCTCTGTCTTTGGGTTGAGTGTCAGCTGAGGTAAAGAGAACCTTAATGGAAATCTGACAGAAATAGTATCAAGTGTTCTCATGCAGTTTTTCAAAGATGAAGAGAACCCCCCCCTCCTTCACCACCACCACAACTCCACCCCATTTAAAAACACAGGGTGCAGGAAATGGTCATATGTTCCAGTGGAATCTTAATTAAATGAGGAATCCAATATAATCTCAAATTCCCCTGGAATTCCAAGAGCGACATTATTAGTGGTGGATATGAAGGAAAACCCAGAGATGAATAACACACAGTAATTTTCACAGATGGTCCAGTGTTATGCTGCTTTTTGATGTATATATACAAGTCACAATGTTTACAAAGATCAGAAATACATTCTAATTGTGAGCTAATAGTGTTCATGTGTATGGATATGTTATAAAGCTATGTTTCAGTGTATATATATATATGTATGTATGTATATATATATATATATATATATATATATATATATATATATACTTTTTTTTTTCATGTGTTTGTTTACGGAATGTTTGCAATATTTGATTATGTACATTGTCCAAAAACAAAACTGGTGAATATATTTACAGGTGACAGAGGGCATTCAGATGAGCATTTAATGAAGCATTAGACGAGATATTTTAAACTCTGTAACTTGTAATTTACTGCACTTAACCTGTGTGGTTTCCAGGTTAGGTTAGTCACATATCCTACTACATTACCAAAGAGAAAGGGCATGACATGTGCTGCCAGGGGGAAAGGTTACTGTTTTGTTTGTTTGTTTTTCAGTATTTTAATCCACCACCTTGTTTACAGTGACCAAAGAGTCTTAAAGTCATCCTCTCTCCAAAACGCTAGCCTAAATAACGGTAAAAGAAAAAAAAAAAAAAAAAAAAAAAGAAATGAAAGAAAGAAAAAATGAAGTATTTGCTACTGGTAGTTAGTGTAGGAAATGTCAAGATGAAAATAGTTGACATACAGGCCCGATGTTGATTCAGGTATTTAGAATAAATATTCAGTTACATGTAAACAGAGGTGAAGTAAATGAGAAAACCATCCATGATCTGCAATAGCTCAGTAACAATGGACTAAGACCATCAATATTAAAGGCAGTTTTGTTACTCCTAAATCCTCCACTTGGATTTTTTGACTTAACTTGGTCTCAAGAGCTGAATTAGTCACTGTTTGGTTTGGACTAACGTGTGATGGATTTGTGATTTAGCTCAGATTCAGCTAAACAGAGTTTTACCTCACATAAATTCTAACTAATATGTGACCAAAGCTAATATTTGCTCTTGTGTGCAGTGTTATCCCATGTTTTTTTTTTACTTTTTCTTTTTAAATCTCTGACCACATTTGATGGTAATAACTCTTGTCCTTCACGTTGTCGTCTGCTCTCAGTTGCTTCACACAGACTGATTTACGCTCCCAGCTCCCTGATTTGCTCGGTCCAGTTAAGGTGTGTGCTCTCAGCCTAGTCTGATCAGTTTGTAACGCCAACAAGCCCACCCAGCAGACAACTTTACAACCTGTCTGCTGTTTGCTCATTACGCAGTTGTATTTGTAGGGATGAGTCTGGTAATAATTTGTTTCCAATCCCATGAAAAGACCCCAAAAAAAAAAAAAAAAAAAAAATCAACATTTACCTGCCTTGTAAAACACAAATGAGCCACACATTTTTATTGGGTGACATGTTCCCTCTTTACAATATACGTGGGCACTGTAGGGTTATTTTTTTCCTTTTGTTTGTTTGTTTTCTGAGCCAATCCCACAAATACCACCCTGGTTGTGCGTAAATACTCACTAGCTGACCAAATGTGTGTTAATCTGCAGCTAAAAAAGGAAGAAAGAAAGAAATGTCCCTGACAAATGCACTATTTAGTCCTGCCTGAGTAATGTTTGCTAAGAGCTATACTGGGCCCTGGTGTCTGGGGAAATTACACACTGACGTTCTTTTTGAAAATTAAACAACACATTTGTGACAAAAAACATTTGAACGTTTATACTTTTAGTAGGAAGAAATGAGATTCTGGACAAGAGACAAGTGCATGGTTGGAAAGTACTGGGAGATATTGTCAGTCTTTTTATGTTTTTTTGTTTTTTTTTATAATGAGGAAAATATAAAATCATTTTTGAAATATCCACAAAATCCTCATCTGAGTCAGAGACACTTCCTGTTTCTGGTCAGATGAGTTTAATTTCAATCATTTGCTGTAGAATTCAGAGATTCTGCGTTTCGGCCTTGGAGGAACTCTAGTTTGGACCCAACAGGGACATTTCCATGGGGATCGGCATGATTGCGACTCACTGAAAAGGATTCACTGCAACAGTAATTACAGGTGGCTGCAGGCCATGGTGAGGAAAGGAAAAGACAAAGGTTGAGAGAAACCTCTTGTCACTTGATAATGAAATACATCTTGTCCTTACAGCAGGGGTCTCAAATTCATTCCACAAAGGGCCGGTGTGGCTGCAGGTTTTGTTCCAACAAAGCAGCAGCACACCAGACTTGACTCAGTTAATCAACTGATCTCAGTCTTCAGACAGTTGATTAGTCGAACTGTGTGCTCTTGATTGGTTGGAACAAAAACCTGCAGCCACACGACTCTTTGTGGAATGAATTTGAGACCCCTGCCTCACAGTGTTAATATGTAGAAAATGTAAGATTGCAGAGGACGGAGGTGGTTGTTCTTCAAATCCAATCTGACTTTCCACTAACTGCAGCTGGCAAGTAAAGAAGATGTTGTCATGTAATGCAGCTTTTCATCAAAAGGGCGTGGTGTCAGAGCGTTTATTAAAGTAACACTAGGAAAATTATATATGAGCACTTTAATACCCTATAATACAGTGTTTTGTTCTGATTGTATCATGTAAAATGATTGTGTTTTGGAATCAAGTGTACAATAAGGCCAATAACCATAGAGCTAATGTTGTATTTCATTGTTTTCAAATACCTCTCATGGAAGTATAAAATGTGTTTAATTGTCTTTTATTTATCTCGTGCCGAAATGTACTCAGTGGAGTGGATATTGGTCTTCATGTTTTTTTTTTAAAGACACATCTCACCCTCTCATCACTCCACAGTGATGTAGGCATGTTGTAGATATCAGTGTAAACTTGGACTCTGGTTTCTAATGTTCATCAGTGAATTGTGAATAAGTCAATAAATCTATAATTTTTCTGTACTCATATTTTTGCAACTTTTGATGACTTTCTAACGTAGACAAAATATCCATGATTCATTTTGTTATATATAAGCTTTTATTTTAAATATATTGTCATACAAATTTAACTCTAGAAAAAAGAAGTGGCCAAAATGCGATGAAAAATATTAAAAGACCCCCCCCCCCAGTGTTTGTCCATGGAGGGTAGAATTCACTTTTGAGCTTTCTTGGCTCCCCCTTTAGCCCCTCCTTTTCCCCCTTTATCTCCTTTCTCACCCTTGTCTCCCTTCTCTCCAGATTTCGTCCCTTTTCCTTCACTGTCCTCTTTCTTAGATGCCCCCTTTTCACCCTTCTTCTTTGCTGGTGCATCGTTTTCATCTCCTTTTCCTTTTTCTTTGGCATCCTTGCCCTCTTTCTTGACCTCCTTGGTCTTCTTCGCTCCTTTTTCACCATCCACTTTCCCGGAGACTGTTGTCACCTCCTCTTTTTCCTCCACTTTTGCAGCTGCAAGGAAAAAAAAAAACACAACACAAAGGTTAAAGGCTGCATGGCAGCATCAGGTATCATCAGGGTCCTGCCTCTAATGGTAATTGGTAGGGAGAATTAAAGCTGACAGAAAGCCAGGCTAAGTAGGTTGCGTGTAATGAAGGCACATCTGTTTCTATCTGTTCTAATAAGCATGGTCTATTTATTCTTTTAATGGGGTTGTTTGAAGTGCTTTCATTGTGAGAAATGGAGAAGAAAGGTGTACAGTTAGCTTTGTGCGCAGAAGACAGTGTTTTCTTCATTATTCTCCCAGAGGTGACACCTGGAGTCTTATGTACACAGACAACAGAGACAATGAAGATGAGCATCTTTATGTTGCCAGGTTTAGTTTGGTGCATTTAGGTTGCAAATGAAATAAGGCAAGCGTTTAGAGCAAACTATTTTATTTGGACTTAGAGTTAGATGAGAAGATTCATAACAGTCTTGTGTCTGTCCAGTAAACATAAAGTTTCAATCAGCATAAAGACTGGAAAGAGCGGAAAACAGCCGGCACGACTCTTTCTAAAATAACAGAATCTGCCTACCAGCAACTGTAAATCTCAATAATTACAAGATTATAACTCATTGGATTAATTGTACAAAAAAAAAAAAAAACGTAATAAAAAACAAAACAAAAAAAACAAAACAAGAGTGACGATGACACGTTTGCGCTCCTCGCCAAGACGAGGCCCAACATATAAACTGGTGGGAAACCATTGTTTTTACATTTTGGTTTCAATGTTTCCTTTGGACAGAGCCAGATATGATCAGTTTTTACCACCAACTCTGGGTTATAAAGTATATTTTTGGCTTGAATGCATATTTTCAAAAATATTAAACTATGGTTTCAAATTCTCCCTGATTGTCCCCACATCTTCCCTGAGGCAGTTATCTCCAAACCTGCAGGATACATTATAAGATTATACCTACAAATGCTGCATGTGGAGATCTTAATCCGTTAACTGTTCACATTTCTTTGTTTTTACCCTTTAAAACTAAAGGCAGTCCATGAAAGGAATTCATTTTAGTTCATTTGTAGGAACATTGAACCCAGCAGTTGTTTTTCAGGCGTCACATTTACCAGACAGCTTTGCAAAACAAGAGCTGCATCCCTGAATTAAAGCTGACACAGCTAGTAGGGTCCAACAACCCTGCTTTAAGCTTTAAGCAAGACGTAACAAATGACACCTGACTCTGTAGATCAACATGAAAAAGTGACTCGATTTTACACTTCAGCAACTATTGTTTAAGATCTGTGAAAATTGCTCAAAGGAAAGACACCAGACGGGGTTCATGGGACTCCGTTGCTTCCTTTCTTTTTTTTCTCTCACTCTGTTTTTTTTTTTTTTTTTTCCAGTAGCAAAGCAAACATTTGCCCAGCGCTCCACAAAAGCTGCAGAGACACTGGATACACAAACAAAGGCCAAGAAGCCAAATGACAAACACAGACCAAATGTCAGAATTTGCCGGCGGGGGTCAGAGTAAATCTGAAATGATTTTGCTCCCCATGTTTTACTGTTATGGAGGAATCCAGCGGACTTAAAATAATCAATCAACCATCAGAATGTTTGTGAATAGATTTCTTTGTGTTTTGACTGAATTCTTAAACGGCCTTCCTGTAATCTTTCCCTCCAGTCGTACGTTCTCTCCATTTTTCCTATTTCTTTTTATATATACCAGTCTGATTGTCACAAAAGAAGTGATGAAAGTGATGAAGGCAGGTTAAAGCCAGGGTTGGTGAGGGGGTGTAATTCAATGTTAGATTTCAAATCCCTGATGTGACTCAGACATTGTTCCAACTTTGTTCCAAACTTGGAGGGTTGCTGCCTTTTCATTGCCCCTGCTTCCTGCTGTTTACACACTGTGTGCTCCATAGTGGAATAATCAAAGGTTAACATTGCCTTCTACGAAAGGTCTCGACCCTCACACCATCACTGAATGTCAAAAGTTCAGCAGAGACATAATCATACAGTTTTTGAGGGCACTGTGCCTTTTGGCATTTGCAAAAAACAAACAAACAAACAAACATGAGATTGGAGGTGACTTAACCTGTTGTCAGGATTGTGATCTCAAATGTGATCTCTGGACATAATATTTAATTATATATAATATTTATAGATTTATGATGATTCCTTTTTGGTCAGCTTGCTGCGAACCTCAGATGACTTTTGCCTCTCTGCACAGTCAGAGCTATGTGGAGACAGATGTGTGAGAGATGTGTTTGAGGTCCTACAATAGCTGCAGCAGTTAGGTCACGCCGACAGTACCTCCCATTTTCAGCCACAGATGGAATTACATGCTTTGCACCGCAGAAGAATCAGGTCTGCCACAAGATGATGGTGTAAGTAAAGGTGTTTTTCACAACTCTAGTTTTTCGGCTCCTGCTTTTTTATTGTATTCGTATGAGTGTTTGTGGAGGAGATGGAGAAAAAGGGATGACAGACAGAGGCTAAGACTTTGTTCCTTTCCTCTTCCTTCTCACAATCTGAGACAGATATCGGCTGTGAAACTGGAAACTGTATTTTATCCCATATTTTATCCCAGATGCTTTTAACAGTCCAGTTAAGTACGTGCAAATGGAGGAGCACACAAAAGCTGAATGTCAGACCTCTTAATGGTGTAAAAATTTATGTCAGATTTAACCCATAGTTTACACAATACAAGTACCTTAATGTCTGATTTGATAAGCATCTGCTGCGTTTGAAAAATATATATTCATGCACACATCCAGGCATTTCTTGATCCTTGTTTCTAACATTTAATTACCTGCTTAGTTGTAGTGGGTGTTGTTTTTGCTTTTTTACCTGGGAGAACACTTCCTGTGTGCTGTTCCTCTGCATAATCAAGCCCTCATTTCCAGAGAAATGTAGAAAAGTGAATTTAATTCAGCATTAAGATGTTTACTGATTCTTATCCAACACCACTGCACCTGCTCCATATTCATATTCTATACGTGGTCATTTGGTTTGTCAGATGATTATTGTGTATTTCATCTTGCATACCCCAAACACGATGTAATCACTGGAGAAAGGTGGTAATTTGCATATGTGCTGACATTCATGTTCCCCTCCTCCTTAGTTAACCTGGCAGCAGACATCACACTGTGGTTTGTTTGGAGTTCATGGATGAGAGCGGCTAATAAATATGTGTTCATCCTCTTTATAATGGCCACGGTCTGTGCAGCCCCTTCAGCCTCTCTCACAGCCTCATGGTTGATTAGTTAGATGGTCACGAAAGAGGATTTACTCCAGTGCATATTAGATCAGCTCTATATAGTGACTGAGGATTGGAGAGATACGGACACTCTCTCCACACTAGCTTTATGTGATTTTTTTTTCTTTATATTCTCTAACACAGATCTTATTCGATACAATTTTCATGCAAAAAAAAAAACTTATTGACAGCTTGATGCTTTTTCTTCCATGATTAATTTCACAATAACCGTTGACTGTATTCACGTACACGACTGCATAATGTAGCATCCATACGAATGAGACGAGACAGATGTCAGTCCCTATCTGTCACTGTTCTCAACCTGAAAAGCCACTGTTAAACAGCTGAGATGGTTTTGCAACACACCAAATTCCTCAGAGAGAGAGGGGGGAGAGAAGTAAGAGCAAGAACATTCAACCACAGATCAGTGCTGACTTCATATTTAATTAAGAGCAGTGGGAGATAGTGTGAATGATTTGCTTTTGTCAAAGCTAATCTGTGGAAAGAAGACAGAGAAAAGACAAACAGAGAACAGGCAGGCATGCTGCATGCATTACTATCTCCGCTGGTTACTGTCCACAGCAATTTTCTGTCTCACAAAAGTTATCTAGGTCATATACTTTTGACATTTCTGTGCAGATATACTTGAAAATAACATGTGCATTTACATTAAAAACGTCTAAAACATCTAGGCGTTAAGAAAGAGGAGAGCCTCACAAATTACAAAAAGTATAAACTATGTAAAAAGTCCAGCTGCCCTAAAGGAGTTGTGTTTTGTAGCCACATTGAGTTTCTAATGCACACAGTTACTGTCACATATTTTCTGACAATGATGTGGTAAGCGAATGAATGCAAGGTGCATTTTTATTTGCAGGAATTTTATTCCCATGCTGTTAAAGGAAGGCCAGATGGACTGACTGCAGGACAGATGGATGCTGGATGCATGAAGGTGACTTTTACAGTGATTTCCAATGTATAACAGTTTGGGTTTTTTTTTTTGTTTGTTTGTTTTTTTAAAGTCACTTAGCCAAGAAGAGCGTCTGAGAGAGGATAAAAAGAAAAGGAGAGGAAAAAATCATCCCGTCTCAGGCAAACTGATGGAACTGGCGGGCTCTTCGCTGACTCTAACTACTGAGAGCTGGCTGCTGTTTGCACTTTGAGGTTGGACCTGCTCAGAGACTGTCTGTACTGCAGAGGCATCAGAGGTAGCTGGAGGAAAAGTAGGAAGAGAAGAGAAGAGAAGAGAAGAGAAGAGAAGAGGAAATTTAGTACAGAACAAAACACGGAGCAGAGGAAATGTAACCAAGTGCATTGTGTTTTGTGAGGTAAAAAGAACAGACAGTGAAAAGCTGCCCTAGAAAATATGTTATGTAAAAAGACAGCTGTCCTCTTAGCCTTAATAACAAAGTGAGACTACAATAGCAAAGTCCTGCAAGACACTTATTAAAAACTAAAAATGTATTCTAGTATCAAATATTCTCCTCTTCCCACAGTCAGAGACCCAAATCCAACAATCACAGAGTGGTCTACTGGGGCATAATGAGCAGTCCATTGATGTCAGAGGACTGCAGTGTATGACTGTTCAAACGGTTTTCAGACATTTATCTCCCATTCTCTCATTTACAGCTACAAGCATTTGAAGTTGCTTTAAACGGGGAATTAAAAGAAACTGTGGCACAAGAAGCAGCGAGCGGGGCGATTCCAGGAAAGCGCCACAGCTGACATCAGAGTTAGAGCTCATGCTTGTTATTATTACCAATTTAATATAGTCATATTAATATTGGAAAGATATTAAAGAGGTACTTACATCCTGGGATCTCAGTCAGCTCATTCAGAGGTGGCACTGTCTCTAATGTGTTGGCGTATTTCTTGGCGGCCTGCCGCTGTGCGTGCCGCGCCTCTATTTCCTTTTTGGTTCTCGGGATCCGACATTTGAATATACAACACAGAGTGATAACTGAAAGGGAGAGGAGCAGAAACACAAGACGCAGTGAGTTGAATAGAAGATGTCACTTACTGCAATCTTCAATGCACAATTAGTATGGATTTAAGTGTTTTAAAGGCTCAAGGTACAGATAGTTTTGACTTTATTCGCCCAAGGTTCCTGCCTCCACTCCAGTGCAGTGCCACAGCAGAGGTTAATGACACGTATACAAAATTCAACAGGAACACTTCACAGAAGCAATGATCTCAGTGCTGCAAGAACACAGTTCACAGTGGACAGTATTTGTAGGAACAGCTCTCTACAAAAGAAATCATCCATGAAAACTACTAACAGCAAAGTCAGTGTCTAGTGGTGTGGCTGTGTTGGCAGCATTGCTCTCTCTGTTGGTCGTCAGGCTGCTTGGTGAGTCGGCCCATTACTTTAAAGGAAAAATCCCAACTACTGGATTCAGAGAGCCATGTTGATCCTTTGGTGATCCATTTAACCCCACCAGCAAGTCCAACCTTTCACTCGTCCTGTCATATGTCTCAAAATGTACTCGAGTTTGGTTTTCTCTGGTACGATATCTCCTACAGACGTTCATGGTTCTAAGATGATGAATCCTGGCAACTTAAGTGATATACTTCTTTACTTTAGGGCCACCATCAAGACGTCTAACTAACTAATGTTATTCATTTCAATAGACTGATTGAATTCATTGTCAACAGCTGTACTATTATCAGGTCAAAGTTTTAATATGTTCATGACCAAATTACATGACAAAATGTATTTTTTCAACTAATGCTGGGCATCTTGTGTAAAGCATTCAGGAAACAAAAACATCTGCAAAACATCAGCATGCACATCACTATTCTGAAATTTGCAAAGGACACCAAATACATTTGTCTGATCAAATGTACAAAAAGTACATGTGCCAGGTGGCAATTCTCCTGTCATGATGTACAACACTGCCTCTCTTGACACAGATAAGACTATCTGTGAGTCTGGGGTGGAGAGGGTCAGTAGCTTTTTAATTTCATGTCCACCTACATCAGTCATTTCCTCACCTGGACATGAAACATCACCCAGCCGATCAAGTCAGCACAACAGCGGATGTATTTTATGAGACAGAGAAAATAAAGTATGTCACAGAGGACTCTCCGCAGCTTCTACAGCTGCATCACAGAGAGCATCTTGACCAGCTGCAGCGCTGACTGCTGGAGAGATCGTCAGGGTGCCCCTACCACCGCTGCAGGGCATCCAGCGAAGGAGAGTACACGGAATACAACCCCACAGCGAGGGACAGCTTTTATCCTCAGGCTATGAGACAGATCCACACTGGCCCTGGTCTCACCTTAACCCACCTCACCATACAGGAGGCAGATCACATACACACTGCACACACACTGACACTTACTGTCTATATACAGAATTTTGCACATGTGATACATACAGTAATAGTATGATGTATTGTGTAAATTGAATTCTTCAGATGTTTTATTCATTTTCTTTGATCTCATTTTAAATTTTATTCATTTTCCGTCATGATTATTACATTTTTAACACTCTGTGGAAGACAAAGGAGGAAATGTCATTGTTCAGCGAAACTTGTGATGAAGTTTCTCCTAAGACTTGTTTTAAACTATGTAGAAATGCTCTGCTATGATTAACATTTTGACCAACGTTTGATGTGTTTTGCACATAAAAAATGGAAAAAAAGAAAGAAAAAAAGTCTGGATCCAGACCTATGCCCTCTCCTTAGATTAGGTTGCTTAGGTTAGGTTGACAGGTGAGTAAAGACTCATCCACAGGTTTGAGTAACGGTCAGATCCAGACTGAGAAGTCTTGTGCACAAAAGTTAGCATCTTTTATTTGTATATGCTGTTTGATAGCTTATACTTGGCAGTGACACATTTGTGTTAATGCAAACTCACTCTCTGCACTAACAGGGTTTCAGGTTTATCCTGCCTGCCCACCCATCTTGTCCAGTTGTCTAGTTGACAGGCCTGGTTCCTGGCTGCTCACTGCAGGTCCAAAGGTGAAAATGTGCAGTCATAGTGGTGACTGCTTATTTCAGCCATTACTGCTCTGTCTTGATTCCATGTGTCTTAATTACTACTAACCACACTGTGTTTGAAGATCACACTGTGAAACCGCATGCATCATTGATCAGGACTCATTCTTCATAATAAATGTCTGTTTCAAGCACAAGCTGTGAAGGCAACAACAAAGTGATTTCAGGGGATATACTGACCAACTGCCAAGACAAACACTGAGAAGATGCCAATGACCTGCCATAACCGCAGCCCCCAGAAAACGACGGTCTCTGAGGTCACAGGGTCCGGCTTCTTTGGGGGATCTGTAGGTAAAAGCTGTAGGGAAAAAAGAAAATATATTTAGGTATCTACCACAGAAAGCAATTCTCAAGGCCTAAAACAAGATCTCAGGCTTCACATCTCCTAAGAATTATGTTCCTTTTTCTGTGTGATCTTTAGGCAATGCTGTCAGGCCAGTAATTGGTGTGGGATTTTTCAGTCACTATCTTTCTGACCTCCAATGAAAGCAAGCTAATGATGAATACTTTTTTTTTTTATCTGATGCACTATACAAATTTCAGTCATACATGAAAGAAGCATTTGAAAATCCTAAAAGGGCACTGATTCCTTAATAACCAGTGCAATAACTGTCATAGATACAAGTTTTCAGTAGAAATCCCAGTCTCCTCTCAGTGCAGTCTGTCCGCAAGGATGCATGTAATGTCAACATATCCATTTTATTTGTTATTTTTCCGTTTTATTTAGACGAATGAAATTGAACTGACTTGACAAACAGTTCCTGGCTCCCCAACACCAAACCTCAAAGTTGACATGGAGAGGAAAAGTTCTTTTAAAGCATGGGCAAAAAAAAAAAAAAAAAAAAAAGAAAGAAAGAAAAAAACTAAAGGCCTACGTGCGAGCTGCCACGAAAAGAGACACCAACATAACCTGTGGGTTTTTCTGCCTCTGTCTCCACCTGAATCTGCCGTTAGGCCTACTGTACACCGGCACAGAGCTGAGGTCTACAGCCTGAATAAGCTGGTTTCCAGACTTGGTTTCCTGCAACTTCTCTGAATTTTCACAATTGTTGTCAATGCTGCAACTCTCTGCTGCACAAAGACCAGTCAGTAGTGTCCAAAACAAACACTTGGCACATGAAAAAAAAAAAACACCTCTATCCAGAGATGGGGATTGGAGAGCTATAAGAACAAACAATATGTATATAACTGTATGCGTGTGTTTGCCTTTGCATTCAATTCAGTGTCTTAGATCAGCCAGAAGAACATTTGTTCCCTGATAAAACCACCAAGAGGATTTCTCCCTGTCTACTGTGTATCGATCACTTGATTAAATTATACAAGGTTGTTTTGGAAACACGATACTTTAGTCTATACAGCAACGAGCAATGGAATCAACAATGGATCAGAGAATGGACGTATATTACATTTGTAGCCTTTATTGATACCAGCATTATGAGGTGAAACAGAAAATTGTTCTAGGAATAACCTGATGACGGATTGAGGATGAACTTGCATTAGAAATGAATAACACAAAATAATAGAGCAAAGAGCATAATTAGCATTTTCCACACAGAAAATGTAAGTTTTCATTTGGATTGACATGACACCAACTAAATAAATCAACAGTTATGTAATTTTAACGTTTAAGGTCAGTTTCCTTCGTCCTCTGTGCCAACAGGCAAAGCAACATGCTGCTTATTGGATCTGATACTCTTCAAAGAGTCAACAGGGCAAACTTTGACAGAACAAACCATCTTCAGGGCTTCTGCACTGTTTGTCCTCTGTGGAGGAAACAAGAGAGTGCAAAGAAAAACAAAATTGTCTGAATGAATTTACGTTGTGCTTGTGCAACTCCCACAGACAGATTAGCCTCGGTGAGGACGTTTAACACCACTTTTAAATAATAGCATTTTTTCTCTCCCTCTTTCTTTTGGTTCAAGAGTGATTATGTCACACTAAGTCATTGTCTCTCCAGGGGTATTTCATGTGGCAGGATTAGTGGCTCTAAGCCCTAAAGTTTCCTCTTTAGTGAAACAAACTGAAGAAATGCAGAATGCATTACATGTTTTGTCTGGTGTGCACTTGGTTGTTTTGCTCATTACACACTCAGTGGTATGTCTCTACAGGTTATTCCCCACACAAAGGACCAATTACTAAGTCATACTTTACAAAACTGATATCCCGTAAAAACAAATGGTGCATACAAATATGTATCACATACAAACAGAATTTAGATTCCATTCCCATGATGTTTGAGGCCAACAATATTTATTTATATGTAACTGCATCTTGTTGTTGTCCTGTATATTTTACCTGAGGACAATTAGCCATGCACATTGTCTGTCCATTGATTGACACCTGCACATTCTGTGTCTGTGGATCCACCTTACATCAAATATTTTCTGGGTATCATCTGTCAACAAATGGAGCTTGACTTTTTGAAAAAGCTCTCCGTGCGTCATACCAGCAGCCACAGGGAAGCTGTTTCTGGACGTTTCTTGTACTTTCTCTGACCTTCTATGATAAGCTCATTTGTTTGTTTGCTTGCAGAGGGAAACCTCAGTGAATGTGAATGACACACATTAGAATAAGGTTATGTGCAAGTAAAGGCAAACACAATCTGTTCTCTGCCTATGACTGTATGCAGCAATGTAATCCACAGCATTACTCTCAACCTACATTTTTTAACAGTATGAAGCCTGTATTTTACTCCATTGTCAAGGCTGCTGCCCATGGTTTGCCTTGAATGTCTATTATACAGAACAACCAATGATTTAAAAATATTGTAAATTGTTTTCATTCTGATACAATAAAATGAGTGTTTTGTTCGATATTAATAAGATATTTTGTCTTTTCATTCCTTTCAGGAAAAAAATTGCCCATTCTTCTGCCTATTCATTATTTCATTACCTTGTTTTTGTGGAGACATAATGGATTTCAGCTGCTAGTTTTGCTGTCAGAGCACAATATTCTGTGCAATGCAAGAAAACCAACTTGTCAATAGCAGGACTCATCTTACTGACCCTCATGTTTGAACCCTTTTTAACATGTGTAAGACCATATAATGTATCGGGTTTCAGCTCCTGCTCGGTCACATCTCATCTTGTATGGCAAACAATGCAACAACTGTGGCGACCAAACAATAAACATGAATTACATATAGCTACGTCAAAGCACCTGCGCCCATCAACAGAGAAACCCTCAGGATATCCCTGAGAAGAACCTGTGGAGGACACAGTGATGTATCAGGCTCTTACCTCAGGATCCGGGATCTGGGAGAACACGGAGGACAAGCACTGAGACAGCAGCACTGCTCCCCAGCCCCGCAGCAGGAGCTGAGGTGGATATACAGGCTGATCCCCAACCATTCTCTGCCCCTCTTTCTCCCTGCAGCCACCCTGCCCCCTCTCTGTCCCTCTTCCTCTGCTTCTTCCTCTTTCTCTCTGTCTGTCTGCCTGCCTGTGCTGGCGCCGTGTACAGGACAGGACCACAATGGCCCTGGGTGATTAATGGTCACTATGGTGCTGACGGCGTCCTCCCATCCACAGTTGTCTGCTGCTCTCTTTTATCTCCTCTCCTTTTCTACCACAACACTGCAGGCACCCAAAGACACACTAGTGGTCACCACTGCACCCGAGCTGAAAACTGCTCCACCACAATGGAGGGAGCCAACCCTGCAGTTAGGGTACATTAATTAATTAATAGGCCTGGTGTGGTTTACAGCCAGCTCATCCTGCTAGGGACAGGCAGTTCACACACTGGGGAGGGGGATGGGCAGTACAGTTAACCATGAGGTTGGCCTGTGCAGGACAGGGAAGCAAATGGCTGCGAGCATTATCATCTTCATTGCCTCAGTGTCTGGAGTGTGAGAAATGCTCACTGATTGTTCTTTCAGGTGGTGCTGTGGAATCTGATTTAAATATACACCTGCCTAAGGACAAAACAAAAAGTTAGAGTCAAATTACTTTGGCAGCAGTCATTTGTGCTCAGGTCAGAAGTGAAATTAATGTCATTTTGAGTTATTTTTGCTTCTTTTTAAGTGTGCTCCCCAGTACGATCTCTTTCTGTTAGGCTATGCAGTGATGGAAAGAAAACTTTACAACTACAAGGCCTAGTTTAGTGCCTAAAAATAAGGAAGTGCAACCACTTAACTCTGCTACACTTGGACTGTTTGTGGTTTAAAGTGCAGCGTCATATGATTTTCTTGCATCTTAATCAGTCTGCTTTATAATGCAGGTCATTAAATGTTGTTTCCCAGGTGAAGCCAGGTTAACCCATCTTTGTGCTAAGCTAGGCTAACGAGATGCTAGCCGTAGCCCTGTATTTAACTATCAGAGAGGAGAAGAATCTAAGTCGCCACCAGACCGCAAATAAGTGTATTTTCCAAAAACGTTGAACTACTGTTTTGATACCAATTTTTGTTTTCTGTTTTATTTTCATTACAAACAGAACAGTGCTACCATGGCTCTTGTATGGTTAGTTTTTCAGCCTATTGGTGTTGTGAACCTCACTTAGCCTATGGTTTTCACACCTATACTGCTATAGCAGCCAGACATGACACTTAGACCTACATTTACTTTACAGGCTGTGTAAAGATTTCAGTTAAACGACTTTAAATACAGAGACTAACAAGCAGAATTCTGAGAGATGCTTTCCACGCATGACTCAATCATCATCCTCATGTCCCAGTGAAGGTTTAAAAGGTCCTTTAATAAGAAATGCCATTCGTTAAAGTGGAGTCTTTGTCGATATACTTCCGTTTACTCAAACTTCTCTTGTTCTTGACCGGCACTGTAATTATCAGTGATGAAATATATGGTCTTTTGTGATTTTCTCTCCAGGAAAAGACACAAAGAAATGCTCATTTATCACCATAGAAACTGAGACACTATACATCATGTGTATTGATCAGGGAACATATACTTACATTACGGTAAGTATGTAGCACACTTGAATCTGACTTTGATGATGATGATTAACAGGTGATGTATGCGAGCAGCCTGCAAGCCCCATCCTGAGGGTTTCTGGTGAAAATGAGAACCCTTGTTCTTGGCCTTTAGTCAGACATAGCTCCCAGGCTAGTAATTTGCTTTTGTCAGAAGCGTTGAATGCAATCAATTTACCAGTGCTACATCAACTATGTCACATTCAACACATGGCATAGAGAGTCTGCTCTGGTTTTTTTCTCTGGTATGCACAAAGCTTATGTTTTTGTGTGTATGTGTCATTGAATACTTCAGCCAACCAAGTGGTATTTCAAAGCCATAGCTAGAGGAAAATCCATGAAATTCAGCTTGAAAGTCTTTTTTTGTTACAGTAAATGCAACAAAGGGTAGAGGAAACATTTGGTGATCATGTTTTATCTTGACATTTTATTTGTAGTCGCAGTGAGTCTGAAGACAGTTAATTCAGTGATTATTCTTAGATCTTTTTATTTGTGTGTGTGTTTTTTCTGGAATATTCCCAATGTGAAGCTTCACGTGAATCCACTCACGCTTTCAGATGTTAAGTGATTGCACCATTTGTTTAATTTAATGTCATAATGCTGCACTTGTGATTACCCTCACTGCTCTTTTGATTCCCCTTCAAAAATGTTCCTATTTATGGATATTGGTACTCTGAGTTTACCAGTGGGAAAAGTACCGAGGGGAGTAAGCGAAATGTACAGTGTACACTATTTACAAATATGTTCTAAATATCTATGGGTGTTTTTATGAGCTGTCATTAAGTAAAAGTGTAAAAGTGCAGTTTCTGAAAAAAGAACTACAGTGAGTTTTATCCCCAGTATATAATAGCTGAATGATGAAAGTTAAGTTTGCATTATATTTTGTGAAATGCGAATTAGAAACATAATAAACACGAACATTTTCACATTTATATTTGATAGATGTGTATTTGATCTTTTGCGTTCTTACACAACTACACCTAATTATTTTTATGGGAAATTTTCTTACAACTATTTTTCAGTGCGGCTCAAGAATGGAGTAAAAGCGTGATGTTGCATCCTAAAATCTCATGCCCTGGGGGTCATATGACTTCTCTGTAATACAGGGAGTCAAAAGGTCTCCTCCAGTGGGACAAATTCTCTGCTGAGCAAGATTCTGTGTGATAGAAAAAAACTCGCTCTGAGCCATTAACGCCAGGGATCAGGGGGTAGAGGACAAGTACAGTGGTAGAGCCTACACTTAGGGCCTGGAAATGAGAGATACACTTATCAAGTATTTCTTGTTTTCTGAATTACTTATTATCTTTAATGCAAAGAGTCAGTGGCATGGGAAATAGAGGCAGAAATGACTAATGGTGTGTTCAGGATGCAGCTGCAGACAGAAAAGAACATCTACATTCTTAATTTGAGTGCTGTATGTGATAATGCAACTCATTGAATTATCTGGAAAGGTTGAATATGAACATCTTGCTTTTTCTATATTGAGTCTCATAAGATTTGCATGAATACACCATCCTTTCAACAGAGCACCACTCTATTAAGAGGGATGGTGTATAAACCTGTGCTGACACAATGAGGACCCATTAAGCATTAATGGTGGATGTGATTGTTGTCAAAACAAAGCTTCACACATTTATATTCACAAAGCATGCACAGATACTATTTCTCTGAGCGATGAGCAGCCACCTGGGGTGTCAGAGTGGCTCAGCCAGTGTGTCATCCTCTTTTGTCTTTCAATTATTTTTGTCTTTTTCATCTGTGATCTATCAGATAAAGGAAAAAACTAGAAACACTGTGATCAGTGGTGTTCATGCACGCATCTTCAGAAATCAACAGATCCCACTGGCAGTGATCATATTCGTGAGCAAAAGGTCAATGTCATTGTGTCAGCATGTGTTAAGGGAATTATTTAACAAGTCTGTTTGTTAAGGCGCTTGCCCTCATGTTTCTGCTTTTCCTGCCCCGGAGCTGCATTCAGCAGCACAGCCCTTGCGTGTCAAGGCTGGAACATGAAGGATATGTGCATCAATGAAGATGGACACACATGACATGGTCAGTGATTCAAACTTCCAGCTTCAGCACGTATGTCTGCATTTAAGGACTGAGTGTAATTTATTCTCTGGCAGTGGTAGTATGTGTTGTGACCAAAATGCACTTATGTCCAACTGAGTCATAGATATTGAAGTAAAACATGGCAGCCTCTTTTCTGTTATTGTCAGGACTGTCATCAGCTGTGAGGAAGAGTGTTTCCTGAAGACACTGATTATTTCCGAGTTTGACAGAACACGGACAGCAATTCAATACTGAGCGAGGAAATTGCTCTACCATCGAGGGAGGGATGGGGGGGTTACAAGGACGAGTCACGAGTCAAGAGTGACGGCTAGGTTTCTACAGGGAATGGAAGAGGGCTGGGGGGAGGCGGGGTGGTGGGGTGGGGGTCAACCTTTGGAGGCAATGCATGCAGGGGAGAGTCTGTGAGGAGCTGAGGTTCATCGAAAGATAACAGTTTACTAAGAAAGGTTGTCACCACTTCAGAGTCAGTTTGTTTTAGTGTCAGTTGCCCTCTGTGCCTTTGCACTGACTGTCGTCCTACAAAATATTCCAGCGGCAAAATACAGCTGGTGCACTCTGCAGTAGTGTCAGCACTAGATCTGTTCCCACAGTTTTTGCCAAATACAGAACATTAATGTCTCAAGTACATATACTTACTTTTTAATTGAATTTACTCAACAAGCAAAGAGATTACTCCTATGGGTAACCACCACAACAAGTAAAATGTACTATATAGAATATCTGCTGCATGTTGATAGCAGATTTAACATTATGTTCACTGATCATCTTTGGCTTTTGACAGCATCATTGCTGGACAGTCACTGACTGTGAGACAAAACACATCAAACCTTGATGAGTGATTAGATGACTAAACAATATTGACATGATGCTGTCTCAGAAGATATCTAATGAGAAATTGCAAGAGAAACCAAAGATGGAAAAGTAGTGAACACAACTTCAAAAGTCTAAGAAAGAACAGAGAGAGATCAAAATCAACATCAGATTATCTGCCAACAGACTACTATCCCTGATTTTGGATATGAGTGTCAGCAGCGACTTGGAGAAAAAAAAAAAGAAAAAAAAAAAAGGTGCTCATCAAAGGTTTCAGCACTGTCTTGAAGTTAAGATAACAGCTCATTATTTTATTTCTACTTACTGTAAATGAGCACATTAGGACTCTGCTGTTTATTTTCTTTCCATTACATGTAAATGAGACGCACTGGGAGATGAATGGACTCATAGAGGCACAAACCGTTTTCTGGCTTGAGTAAAGTTCACAGATCCCTCATATACTGATGGCTAACTTTAACCTCTGCGTTCACAGCTCCACTATTTACTTTAGTTTCTGGATGCAGTCAATGGTCTGCAGGAAGCATTGGTCCAGAACGAGGGAATACCTCTGAGGAGAAAGATGGAGAAAGGAGTCATTCAAACCTGGAATGACAAATAGGTGAGGCTGTTTACGTATGCTGTGTTTACATAAGTTTGTGTTTGGTTTGGTGGGTTATTGGGCATTTTGGAATAAATCTACACCTTTCTGCGTAATACAGCTACATAAAACAATATTAAAATTGTTTGGCGGAGTGTAATTTATTTGAAAGTGATGACACTCTCTAATGACCAAAGTCAACAGGAGCAGTTGCATTTATCTGTGACAACTTTGGGGTTTAGCGGAAACTACAGGCTAATGAGTATTGAACAGTAATTAGCTTTATTTCAAACCCAAAAGGTGGTCATTTTGGCCTTGTTCCTATAAAGTACTACATGTTCAAAATAAAAATAAAAAACTTGAGACAACTTGAGAAAATCTATACACTCAGGAACACAGGACTTCATTTTTATGTGAAGTCGTGTTACTGCACATATTTAAAAACACAACGAAACAAAAATGTATTAAGTGAAACATTTTCCCTGGATTCGGATGCAGTTAGGGACCATGACAAGTATTTGCTCCATCAACACCCTTTCTGACGCACATTGCTACATTTGATACACATTTGGCAAACCTGCAGGGCATGTAGTCACTCACATAGGCTTATGGTATCTCATCCGTCCCTCCAATGACAAATCTGACTCTACTACATTAAAAGGTGCCTCACCTTCTATCCAGGAGGTATTCAACACAAGCTGTTTTTTGTTAAACTGAGCATAAAGGCTTTCTTCATCACATCCAAACGCTGATATTTTTGTCATGTGGCACTTTCTCGCTTAGTCCAATGGGGACCTGCCAATCTCCCACAGGGTCCTGGAAGAAATAGTGCGGTATTTGAAGCAGCACACTAACTCAGCCATGGTTTTAAATTAAGCGTGATGTGGAGGGGGGGGGTGTGGAGGGGGGAAGAGGGTGGAGGTGGGTGGGGGGTTCTGCTGAAATCCTTTTGGCTACGTCGGAAGAAAATAGCTCGGATGTTAGTATGAATGTAAGGAGCCACTCCCACCGGGCCACGCATGTCCAGACAACATTTGGATCAAGACTTTAAGATCACATAGCTGCACTGTACATGTGTGTGACATGCTCTGGGGACTGTATGGAGGACTACACCGGGAGTTTGTGCAGCTTGAGTCCGAATTAATTTCCAACCACTATTCCCACACAGCTGGTTTCAAGTCAGAAGTGATTAACAGTAATATTTAAAAGGAATATTGAAGCTTTTGGGAACTTAACTGAGGTGTTTACTATTTGGATTGGCCTGTCACACATTTACGTACAACGATCGAGAGCCAAAAACAACAAAAAAAAACTGTAGAAAGGTAATAGCCATGAAGGATATATTGAATACATAAAAAAAAACATTTGAAGATTTGGAATCCTTTTCATTGATTAAATTGGGTGTCTCATTAGTTAAAAAAAATATATTAAAAACAGTTATTGCTTCTATACCTGCGATGCACTTAAGGTTGCCAGAGAGGGAAAAGACATACACTGATTTAATGAAATGTGACAATGACATTTATAAAACAGCAAGCAGCCAAAATATGAAAACATGGGGAGACATCCTTTCAGTGTCAAACATTTCTGTAATTGGTAGGAACACTTGTCTGATGCCATTAGATTTAAGCTAAAAGCTCTATTACCCATGGTACTCAAGTGGTTAAACTCTAACCGATGTTGTTGTTGAGGGTCCAGATGAAAATAAGGAGATCTACGTGGTGTTTGTGAGGCAGAGGAGGAGCGCCTGTGTCCTGCAGGCAGCTGTTTGACACGTGTGACAGGAGAAGGTAGGGCTCAGCTGGACGTGAGGTTGAGCAGGGACCAGCCACTTCCCCTGGTTAGTGTCTTGTCTGGGCTGTCACAGAGCCTGCAGGAAAACATGCTTGACTTGTCTTATCACGTCACTGCAGAGCTGCAGGTCATGGTGGAGAGTGCTCTTTAGCGATGCCCTCAGTGCCTCTGTTACCTCAAGCTGAATGACCAGCCAAGATGTGACATATAAGAGCAACATGAACATCTCTCTGCAGTCCAAACGTGAGCGTGAGAATGCTGTCCATAAGGCAGTGTGTTGGCTGCCATGCGTCGCTATATCTGTTGTATGGTTTACAGTTGGAAAATCCAAAATACAAGAAAAGCACAAGAGTATGGGCAACGTTTTCAAATGAATGCCAGTCCTGTTGCTTATACACTCCGCCATCCTAGTGCTACGGGACCCTGCTCAGGAGGGAGTCAAGTCATCAGAGCCACAAGCAAGACAGACAAGGAAGAAACTGATGAGTCAGAGCATTAAAGTAAAATATGTAATACGAAAATCTGCTTGACACTGTCACGTTGTTGGTTTTACCAGTTCTACCGTTGCTGATTGCACAATCCTTACTTTGAATCTAATTTTGTCCTCTCCAGCTGCTGCTCCAGGATTACTGTCCTGCGGCGCTCCTCCTGACACTTCTGCTCTGCCTGCAAACACCTCTGGCTCATCTCCTTTTCACTGGAAGATTCAAACAAAGGTTTCAGTTAAAATTCAAGTATACAATTCCTCCTGATGGCGACTGTACTGTACTAATGATGCTCCAGATGGACACAAATATGTGAACAAAAATATACTTCTATGATTAGCTGACTGACATTACTGGTATAATTACTTTTCTTAAGGTAAAAATGAAGTCAGCACTAGTAAGATCTATTATTAACCTTAACGTATGGGTTGTAAAATAAAACTCTCTGTTGCTTTAATGCACCACTCAATCAGAATTGGACCAGATGAATAAAATAAACTCCATGCAGACGGTGCAAAGCAACCTACAGCACTCAGAGTCCCAGCGTCTCTGACCTTCAAGTAAGCACACGCAGTGAGCTACCAATGAATTGAATATTGTAGTGGTGTAGTGTTACCATATTCCCTCATGTTTTGTTAGAAAGAGTCATTTTGATGTTTGTTATGCACAAAAAAGTCAGAATTGGCAAATGATGATAAAGATTTCAAACGCTCTGTGCTTTCTCTCAATCATTTAACAGGCAAGTACCAAGCAGCGGACAAACAGCTGATATATTATTAAATTAGTATTAATCTTTAAGTTAAGACAGTCTAACTAAATCATAATTACTGTGATGAAGGTAAAAAACTTTAATTTGCTTTTGATTTCATTTCAAAAATGTACAGAAAACCCATGTCTGCAGTGTAGTTTACCTTTTTTGAAGGACGTTCACCAGCTCATGAAGTCTGTCCTTCTCCACGCAGAGGGTTTTATATTTACTACACTGCGTCATGAGTGCACTCACATCAGCTGAACATTGTGGACAGTTTAAAGGACCTGAAGCCCTGAGAATAAAACATCAAACATTGTTTATTAATGGTGGTACCTTGTTTGATTTTACAGTGTATCTGATATAAACGCATTGGATTTATGTCCACTTACTTGAAGTCCATACTGCTCCTCCCAGCAGGCAACACCAGTTTATGACCATATTTAGAAGCTGAACTGAAGGGAATAAAAGTTGACAATGTAATGTGAACAGAAATCCCAGCAGAGTACACTGAAAAAGCTGTAGGACTAAATCAATGAGCTGATTATTGATTATGGAAGGCTCACAATAAGAGAGAGTAAATCATTAATCCTTATTTTGTCAGACAAAGGCAGAGGAAATTGGTTTAAAATTTAAATTAATTATCAACAGTTCAAATGAATGTCAGTGGCTAAACCCATTAAAGTAAACTAGGCAATATTCATACTCCAATACCTGTTAAGCACACATACCCTGCAGATGTTATTCTCTTGTTAATGTCTCCCTCTTCAGGAGAAAAATCTGAACTGCCAGTTGTTGTCTTGAGGCTGGACTGCATTTCCAAACCCTCCTCCTGCAACAGTTGTAAACACATTTAATGTCTTGCCAGATAATAACAGGCCACTATTTTTAAATATATGACACAGTGCGAAAACAATGGCTTTGAGCGAATGACCAAAAGTTTGGTTGGAAAGTTTGAATAGACATAATTTTTCAACGAAAGCTTCTTGCCAAGCTTCAGAGCTTCTTGCCAAAATGTAAAGTTCAACAAGACATTTGCTTCTTCTTTTTTTTCACCTTCACAGAGAGCTGGTGGATTTTCTCCATCAGCTCTTTGATCTTAGCGTCTTTCTCAGCAACCATCTGCTTATGCTTCTGGATGAGAGTGCTGTGCTCTGAAGGCTCACTGCTCAGCAGGCGTCTCGGGCTCTGCTGGGTCTCCTTGTTCTGTCCGTTCTGCTGTTGGCTGAGTCGCCTCAGGACCTCCTGCATCTGAGTCTGCTGCTTCTGCCAGAGGTATATGAGATACGCGGCAGGTATGGATGAGAACAACATGGGTTCATCACTTGAAACCATGTTTCTTTTTTAAAAGAAAAGATTTACAGGTTTTGATACAGCAACTGAAAATGTAGCCAAACTCACTCTAAATGTCTCACAACAAGCTAGTGTAAAATTACGATACACTACTAACACATAAAACCTAATTCCTTACCAGTAAAGCATCTACAAGCTCGTCATCATGTTTACCCTTCTCCAGGAGGGTGGAAATTTGGAACTTCAGAGTTTTCACTTCAGCAGACAGAGATTTGTTCCTGGCTCTAGAGGCTTCCAGTTTCTTCTTTACATCCTCATGGTCTTTCAGGATGGCCTCATAGTCCACCGAGAGCCTCTGTACAGAAGTGAAAAGAGAATATGACCTCTGTACATTGACAAATTCATATTTAAGTTAAGTAAATCCCATTTACACATATTTATACACACCTCAAACGCCTCCCTCTTCTCTTTATTAATGGCCCGGATGTGGCTGAGGTTCCTGTCTTGAGAGGGGTTTTTCAGAAGGTCCCCTAAGTCCAGAAACTCTTCTTCTTCACTCAGCTGCCTCCGCTGAGTTGACTGGTTCAGCTGTTTCTCAAGGTCCCGTACCTGTTGCACAATGCCCAGTTTTCATAATATTGTAGAAGCATTTAATTGACTCTTACATGCACATAATCATGTCAAGTGTACCCTTGTCTGAAGAGCCAGTATCTGCTGAGAGCGACCTCGAAAGCTGCCTGGGCAGTTTAGTAATTGCTGAAGGTTAATCTCCTCTCCAACCTCACTGATCAAAACCTGCAAGAGGAGTAGAAGTTCATGTTTTGGAGTACAGAAGTCCTTCATGTTTAGTCATATGGATCTGTGGCATTTTTCTTGACTAGTTAGTCTCAACGCAAGACTTTACCTTCTGAGCTACTTTCAACTCCTGTTTGACGGATTGAACCTGGTTGCGATATTCAGTTACTTTCAGCTGGGCAGCAGATAATTTCTCCTGTAGAGATTTCACCACTGGATGTTCCTGCTTTTGTGACCCAAACGATACATTATTCAGATCGAGTTGCCATTAACGTCATCAGTTAAGAACATAAAAATGTTGGTTTGATCTATTCTAACCGCTATAACTTGTGTAATTACCTCACAGTCTTCAAATAACTTCTTATTCTGTGGCTTTGTATCTATGTTTTGCCCAGATGAAGAGCGCACCAAAGCAGCCTGTAGCTACAGACAGGAGTAAAACATTACAATCATTCATTCGTTCATTCATTCCCTCTTCATTTTATTCTGCAAATATAATGTTTCAAACAACACATGGTTGTTTAAAAAAATGTAAAAACATTTGTAAGCAAAAGCAATGAACTTCTATTCAATAATGGAAATTAAATTATAGCCCTGACTCAAAATTTTATTACCTCCTTCTCAAGGTCTTTGATTCTGTTGCTGTTTTGCTTCGACTTTATCCTCTCTCGCTCAATTTCAGAGGTCAGCTCTCTATTCTTCTTGGACAGCTCAACAATCTTGGTGGCTGCTATATCCCCTGCCAAACCCGAAGTGCCTACACGGATGGAGGGGATGAGTCATGAAGAAGCTGTGACGCATCTCTAACATCACTGTGGTGAAAAATGTGAGTTCTGGTATTATACCCGCCAAGGCCAGTCGTTCCTCTTCTCTTTTCTTTTTTAAATGTTTAATTTCAAAATCCTTTTCACCCAGAAGTTTGAAGAGGCGCCCGTTTTCATCTTGTAGCTCTCTTAGCTGATCCACCAAATTCTGATTTTCATTCTGCAGCCCTCTATAGGAAAGCAATTTATTGCAAGTTAGCATCTAGATTGTTCTCATTTGTCATGTCAGGTTTTCCAACCATAATGATTTTTGTTTTCGTGTTATTGAAGCAGTTGAAGTTGCCACTGGGTAAAACACATCTTTGTATACAGTTCAACCCTTTTAAGACTCACCTGTCGTTTGCAGGCTGATTGTCTGCCTGCAAGCCTTGTTGTGACAGATCCAAATTATCCTGTGGATCACTGACTTGAAGCTTCTCTGGTTCTTTCCCCTTTTTCCTCTCCACTTTTCTTTCTTCCTGCTGTTTCTGTAGCATTTGGAACTGAAGCCGCAGGTCATTCAACTCTTCATCGTGTGCCATGATCTATGATAATAATATGAAAATAATCAACTTATAGATGAAAATTGGAAAATGACAATGGAAGTTAAGCTTGTGACTAAAGATTATGTAGGATACTGCTAGATAATCTCTAGGATTTCCAGGCTGCATACATTTGTAAATAACAACTGCATTTACCAGGAGGCCAAGTTTAGTTTAGTAATTGCTAATGCCATGTGAAAAGTAGGGAAAAAAAAGATGAGTGGCGTCCCTCTTTGTACGCCCAAAGACATGACTGTTAAACATAAGGTTGTTATTCGTGACACCATTGCTAGCATAGAGTTTGCAAGTCATGAGCCCAAAACACCTGAAACTGACTTCAGTCCTCTTCCCATACATAACATCAGCATCCAGTAGGTAACCAACATGCCGAGAAAAAGACGAGATAAAGGTGGAAATTAAAGTGACTGGAAATACTTACATAGGACTATCTTCTCAGAAAGCTAACCCTTGTCTCACAACTCCTTAAAAAGTTTAAGTTGTATTTACATAAAATAAATTGAAGTATAAAGAAAACAGCTCACCTGTCACCTTTATCCAAGCACAGCCCTGGTAAACAAACTGGTAACTGTTTTGTACTGCATCGTTTTAAGTGGCAGGGAACCTGCGGAGCTTCCTTGTGGATTGTCAGCGATTGCGACGCTCCTGTGTCCATAGCAACGGCCCTCCAGAGACGCATAAGAAGATCTCGCGGGAACAGGAGAAACGCTCTCAGCGCTGGGATTTTCAAGCGTAATTAACGTGTTTCATGTGGACGAGGATACGTAACATTACATGGAATCAAGGTTTTACATTTCTGTGTTGCGTATTTTTGAATATTCTACCAACTCCTGTGCATTCCTATTAAAATTCAGAACATTCAGCCCCAACAGAACAGGCCGTTAGAGTTTTGTAACTTGGCAGGCACGCCCACAGATCTATTATGATCCATGGGCGTGTGACTGAACGCCGGAGAGGTCCGAAGGTCTCGAGCAGTCTATTCAGCCTTCCTCCAAATTGCAATTCGACAGAAGCCCGGAAGAGGGCAGTGCAGCTACCTATATATAAGAGCTGATGACAACAGAGACAAGTAGAGTGTAATATGATGAGGGTTTGGTTTATAGTGCAGCGCCAACTGCACATAAAATCTGTTAGTGGGAAACAAGTCAATCACAGCTCAGTTTTAATCAAATTAACCTTTGCCACATAGTATTCAACACTGCTTGATGCTTTTATTTGGGGAACATAAAAGTTGGTGGGTGTGTAGCATCATCTATTGCAAGGGCAAAGGTTATAGCTTTCTTTTGTACTGAATGGCAAAAAACCAATATGCTAACAGTTTTAAGAGGAAGCTTTTCCACAATGGATAATATAAACATGCTTTTAAAATACTACACATACTTTGTGAATTTTGCTGTTAATGTACTTAAGTGAAGGATTCAGTAAGTCTTCTAACACACACCCTTCCACAATTACACAGTGCACTCCATCAAGGTAATAAATGAATAACCAGAAGTGAGGAGTGCTACAGAATAAACAAAAGAAACAGTTTGATTAACTTATCAAGCATTTGACATTTGTCCTGTCATACAAGGTGTAACCCTAAACTTAGCAGTTGCATCATATTTACTGGATCTCACTGTGCTCTCGGTTGTGAGTAATACGCATCACAAACTGAAGAGTCAGAGTGACACAGCTCTTTCCTGCATTTGCTGATGGAACAATATGCAGCCTTACAAGATTAAATTCCGTTTTCATTCGGCAGCATATTTGGTAAAAGTAACTAAGACCAAATCAGCCAATTGCCATGGATCCTGTGATGCTGTAATTTTGTACAGTAGCGGGTGTGCTTGATAAGCAGTCAGATGAGCACTTAAGAGTATAGTACAAGAAAACAAAGGAAACTTGGAGAAGTCAAAAAAAAATCAGTATGCTATCAAATAGTTTGAATTTCAAGACTGGTCAAATTTATTTCCAGAAGACGAAGAGAAAAAAAAAACACATTCAAAAACATCTTTTGTATTTTCACACAATATTCAAAAGTCAACTTTGTGTATAATTTAACAAGGCATCTACTTAGCTTATCATAAGGTAGACTATATGATAATATTCTGTATAATAACCTGCTGCACAGTCTATATGTGAAGATGTCAGTTTGTATGTCTCATGGGGGCTTGTGAAGCTGCTGTACTGAAATATTGGACCCGTGTGTATTCCAACATCATGATCAAAATTTGTAAATATGTGCCATATTGTATAAAGCATACAAAATGAAAAATTATAAGCTACAAATCATGTAAGACGTCTCTATGATTTGAGTTGAGAAATATGAGAAATAACCCTTCTTTGTCAGGTCCTAATTTTTACGTCACTAAATTTGCTTCATGGAATGAGGAGTCAAAACCCTCCTGTGTTGTTTAAATAATGTAGGAGCTTAGACCTTGTTTGTAAGCCTCCTGAAGATGCCAAAATGCATTTAAATGCCCACTGAAAAAGTGGGCTAAGGTGCAAACTGATTTTTTCATTTGGCAAAAATCCCTAAATTAGTATATAAAACAATACAGCTGGTGTGCGACAATAAAATACAGACAAAGGAAGTAAATGGTGAGGCTACCTGCCTGACCTTTAGCCTGATCATACTGTTTTCAAATGATGATACATTTTTATTCCTCACGTTTCACTCGATCTTCATTCAAATAAGAGGCTCTAAAAGGTGCACTCAGCAATGTCATCTGTCTACACAGATGTCATACCAGCCAACTGCAAAGACTCAACAGTGTAACTGGTATTAAAACAACTAAGATCAATACACACCATCTCAGTACAGAAGTGATAGCATGACCCTCTGGTATACTACTTAGGAGATATTGTGTGTGATCAATAAGTTACAGCTATTTACAGTAGAGGGAAGCTGCGGAAAGGTTGCATGCATACAAAAGTTGACACATCTGTAAAAATAAACACTCTACACACCTTAATATGAGGTAATATTAAGGGAGATAAAATAACAGTGCAGGAAACTGTGTTCACTTGTTCTGCGCTGCTTTCTCTTCTCTGGGTTTTACAATGAAATCTCTGTACATTGAATACAGAACTCCTAAAAACAAAGACACAGAGGGAAACATTACAATACACCCCTAATATCTACTAAGAGACAGATTAGATAAATGTTGCAGCTCAGACTTCATCACTGACAACTAAATGTTATCGTAATGTAATCATTCAGAAGTTGATACATGTCATTAGGTTAAATAATGCAGTCAGTGCAGTCTGATTCTATCTGAAATCATGCAGCTATGATCAGGAAAGGTGACTCTTAAGAATACATACCAACTGTCATGGCTCCAACCACAAAGCCTTGAGCGGCTACACGCATATGGATCAGGTGCACTGACATCTTTGTGTCCCCCCGACTTTTCATTTTCATCAGTTTGTAAGCAACAATGCCAACGCATCCAGCAAGTCCTAAAGGGAGAAAAAAGACATGAATGTATGAGGATGGCTAACTGTGACAAAATCAGTGCCAGGTCTAGTGTAACTGATCTTACATTTCTGCTGCTGTAAAGTACAATGTTTCTGGAAAGTGCTCTATAAAGTGATCTTATTATCAATATTATTATGAGTGATTTACATTGGGCTTCTACTGACACAATTCTGTTCAGTTTCACATTGAGTGCAATTGCATGTAACTTTTTTGTCCTTTCATGACATGATGTAACCATGAGGGCACAAAATGTACTCACCCACTGGGACAAATGGATTCTCCTTTACTTTTCGCATCAACTTGGAGTCATTATCTTCATAGGTGGACATTTTGACTAAAAAGGAGGAAGGATGTTAGTGGTTTAAATTTAATGTTGTATAACATTACATGCTAGCATCGTCAGGTGCAGGTGTAGGGGGTAGTATTGAATACTCTGTGTATAACTACATTTCAGTGGTGGAGAAATATCGAAGTTGTATACTTCTACAGTACTAATGTAGGCTATATTGTAGAAAGTCGTAATTCAAGATGGTTTGTAGCTCGTTGCTAATAGCTAACGTTAACACAGTGATCTGCTCTGGGGTTACCCATGAAGGGCAGAGGGGAGACACATCCTTAAATAGGCTTAAATAACTAATTTACACATTAAGTATAGATACACGAATCGTAACGGAAATTGTGATTAAAAAAATTACAAGCGACTTTAATTGAATGCCATTTTTACAGAGAATGACTGATATTAAAACAACGCAAAGCGAGGATTTAAAAGCAGATTAAACCTCCACTTGACCACAGATTAGACTCACTTGATTCCTACCTGTTTGAGGATGGTGTCCCTGTCTGGATCACTTGAAAAGAGTGAATTTGTCAGTATTTGGAAGCCACAGATCCCACGTACCGTCTGGAGGAAGTAACTAGCCGGCTGCGTGATGTAACTACCCTCGTGCGCAGGTTTGACGTAAGCAGTTTCTCATGAGTTTGTTGCGTTGACGTCCCGCGAGAAAATGGTAAATACAACCTCTGCCTTGGAAATATTGTTGTTTTGAATGAGTTTCTGAATCTTAAAGATAAATGTTTAACGAGCTTGTCCATTTAGGAATTTAAGTTAAAGAGTTAAGTTAAGTTAAGTTAAGTTAAGTTAAGTTAAAGAATGTGGAGCTGGATTAAAGAATTGATACTACAATCTAGAAGTAATGCCTTTTCAGCGCTCCCTGTTTCAGCACTTAACCTTGTAGAAAGTCATCAGCGGTGATGGAGAGCTGTATATCAGAGTGCTTCGTATTATATCAAGCTGATTGATCATGTAATTTCATAAAGGCAGAATAGCAAGCGTCCTCTCCTGTCGTATGGTAAAATTCATAAATCCGAGGGGTTATGAATGCAGCATCACTCCCCTTGCAAAATCGAAGATGGTGGAAAATGATAAGATAATACCATGTCGTTGAACGTATCGTCTGTTTCGCAACGACTGCAAAAATGAATATTTATACCGTCAAGTGACTTTTATTGCAATTATGTGATACTTTATATAGATAGATTATACATTAAACATGGGAATTGAACAAGTGTAACTCGGTTAATGCTACACATCCCAGTAATTGCCATAAGGTTGAACTAGCTGTTTCTGTCTGAATCTCTCCGTCTGCTGGTCCCCACCCTCATGTCACATCACTGTAGAGTACCATCTTTGACCCACCGGCATTTAAAGGCGGAAGTAGTAAAACGTGAACCATCTTGGTTCACGTGTTAATCTCTGGGATGACGTAATAGTGGTCCCACCTTGTGAGTGCTTACGGCACGTTTCTGCAACGTGCTGCATCAAATTCAGAACATAAATATTACCAAGAATACAGGTCTATTATATATTGCTGTATTTTTGCAGTACTTTTACTAATAATATTTTATATGCACTCTTAAATAGTTTTTGCAATGCGATTATTCTTTAATAGTACAATAATATTAGAGCAATCATTGGTCGATTGATAATGATAGCCTCAACATCATATTATTGTTAGATAGCCTATATCAGTTGTAGTATTATGACAGCAACTGTTTGTGTCTAGCCTACTGACCGTAAAACAGTAGGCCTTGCATCATCAGAGCATTTTTAGCATCTCACGCTGGCCTTGTTTGTCTTAAAAAAAATAAAAATAAATAAAACCTGTAATGCTCCACAGATTCAACCAATCATTAATGATGCAAACTTTCTACTTAGTTGCACTCCGTATTTTTCATCATTCATGGACAAAGATGGAGAAATATAAACACAGCTAATGTCTTAACATCTGGTCTCTTATCTCAAAGAAAGTTCAACTACAAGTGGTTTTCTGGCATCATCATCTCAACACATTTGAGAATTAAGGATGTCCATGCAGTCTTTTTTTCTCCTTATATGAGATTTGTTCATTAACAATAGTATTTTAAATCATATTTTATGAAAAATGTCTGGATGATAAGTCATGACTGTTTGCAGCACTCCCTCTTTTTTTTTTTTTTTTTTTTTTTTATCTCTGCTTTCATTTTCAGTGCACGTCAGGGCCTGGTACATGATCAGTGGAAACTGATAGGACATAATTACATGAAGGAAATGCCACACGTTCATTAGAGCTTCAAAGCTGTTTTGATGTTCATTCTCAAGAGGGATGGACATAAGGCAGAAGTTCTCACAAAAACATGACAAGTTGCCATTGTTAATGGACAAATCCTCATATAGGGAGAAAAACTGCATGGACACCCTTAATTCTCAAATGTTGCCATTTACAAAAAAAAAAAAAAAAAAAAAAAAAAAAACAGGACTTCCCTTCTTTCATAGTTCAGTGTCATACTTTACAAAATGCTCTCTGATAACCTGGTGAATACTATCCTGCCTTGTGTAATTTCAAGAAACCGCCCGACATTTAAAAAGAAACAGTTTATGTCAAAATGGCAAAATGAGAAATGTCTCCATCTAGTGGTGAGCTGGTTTGTTTGTTTGTTTTTATCGCTTATGAAGTGGGTTGATACTTCTCTAAATTGATAGATAGCATATTGATCAGTGTAATGAAATCGATGACTATCATTTAATTTACAGTAATGTCAGTCTACTCACCCAACTTGTTTGTTGTTTGTTGTGTTGTTTTTGTTGTGTATTCCATTTCTCATGCTCTCACCAGCTAGATTGCTCCTTAGGACAAACACTAAAATATGTATTTCTAGAACAGATCTGCATTTGCTAGCTGTATTACTGTAAGGCTATTGATATATTATATATTTTTTTGTTTTGTTTTCCAGTAAGATGTGAGAAGCAGTGGGTGGCAACACATGCCAAAGGACAAACGCAGCAGAGAGATGAATACAGAGAGATGAAGGAAATCAAATGTGCACATTTATGTGCATGGTGCACATAAGGATTATCATAAAGTGACATCATTTTGCTTCTTTTGCTAATTTTCATCAACATATACGTTTTGGATTCAGGCCTGTCCATGTGACTCTGAAAGTAATTTGTTAGATAATGACATGAGAGGTTCATTTAATTATAATGGTGGTTGTGTCTCCATGCAAAAATGCTGGAACCTATTTGTGTAACCTCTTGGGCAGATTTTCTCATTACTGCATCCTGTTTAACAAATTAAGACAAATATTTAATCTGTTATTTAATATATCTCTTCAGGCCATGTGCATTAAGAGACTGGTTTCACCGTGAACACAAGGTTTATGGTGCTGGCTTGCTTTGAGACTAAAACTGCACAATGACATGTATCCTCATGTATCCTGTATCCTCCTTAATAAAGTTTTCTCAGCAGCAAAGATAAATAAGATACTACTACAGTTATACAGTCTGCTGAATGTACAACTTTATTTGAGGGTTTGTTGTAATCTGCTTGAAATCATTTAATACCGGTATTACTTATTGAAACTCTCTGTAAGTTAAGATACTTCAGAAAAAATACGGTGGGAAGCAATGCATAAGAAAAGAAGAGGATCTTTCATGTGAATTAAACGGTTTGATTTGTCACCTCCCAAAAAGCTGGAGGGGATCCCACACAAAAGGGCATGACTTATGATAAAGGATGTCATGCTCTACCCCAACTTACTGTGTGGCGGTCAGAGGACTCAGACATGGAACTTCTGCTGCTGATTCTTCTCAGCTTTTTTGCAGCCCTGATTGGAGGGCTGTATCTTCTTGGGGTGTTTCGACAGTGGCGTCCAGGAGAACCCCCTTTGGACAAGGGGCTCATTCCTTGGCTGGGTCATTTCTTAGACTTTAGGAGGAACACCTTAGAATTCCTAGAGAAGATGCAGCAAAAGCATGGTGATATATTCACAGTACAGTTGGGAGGGCTTTATTATACATTCCTTCAGGATCCCTTGTCATTTGGAGCAAATGATGAAATGATGAAATAATGAAGAAAACACCTGTCCTGGACAGCACTATAGAAGAGAGCCTCCGACTCACTACTACACTACTAGTCACCAGAGCTGTTCTCCAGGATACGACCCTCAAGATGGCTGATGGGCGGGAATACTTCATTCGCAAGGGTGACAGAATCACCATGTTTCCTTACACTGCTGTTCAGACCGACCCAGAGATCCACCCAGACCCACATTCATTCAAATATGATCGCTTTCTGAATCCAGATGGGAGCAAGAAAACTGATTTTTACAAAGCAGGGAAGAAGGTGAAGTATTACAGCATGCCCTTTGGTGTTGGGGCCTTCATATGTCCTGGTCATTTCCTTGCCACCTGTGAGCTAAAGCAGTTTGTTTTCCTCATGTTGGTCTTCTTTGAGTTTGAGTTGAAGAATCCGGATGAAAAGATGGTTGAAGGCGACTGTGGGTGAATGGAATTTGGAACCATGCAGCCCATCAAAGACATTCAGATTCGATACAGACTCCGAAATCAAACCAGTCAGTCTTTGTGACTGATCTGATTTTCAGATCCATTCTTTGAGCTTCCATGTACACTAACAATTGTCTATCCAGGAAACATGAGATTCTATGAGCATTATAAACATGGCTTCAAACCTTAACATAGCTCTTGATATCTTGCGGTGTATTTCAATTTTAAACCATGCTCTATGCAAGAAATATGAGTGATGCTGTTTAAGTTTACTGTACAGAAATCTACTACTAATAATACAACATTAAGTAAAGTGTCCATGTGTGATACCTTGTTCTCTGCTGTGACCCTCAGCTTTTTAGTGTTTTGTTTCCTGTGCTTTTTCCCTGTCTACTCCTCTGTGTGTTTGTGTGTCTAACACCTGACTTGGGTGTGGCGCATCACTGGCAGTGTGACACACCTGCAGCTCATCTCTCATCAAGCTCTTCACCACACTCCTGCGCCGGATTTTTCGCGACACTTGGTAACACTTCCGGCTGCTCTAAATCACTCATGAAACGAGAAGTTCTATGAGACAACCTTTTGCTGTAAATCGTCTTCTGACCTTTTGCTCTCTGTGTCACAGAAATCATCAACTCCATTTCTGCTGCCAACTCTTGTATGGGAAATGCAACACTGCTGACGAATGTGGATGGTGTGGTTGCTGTCTTCTGCCTGGTCCAGCTTCCTGCTACACTACTCTGCCTCAACCCCCCCCATTCTGCTGCTCCCCTGGACCCTCCCAGAAACATTTATCTTCATTCTTATTCCTGTCAGTTGTGGTTTGGTCAATAAATACTTCATCGGTGACTGTATGTGTGTGTGAATCTGTTCTGCGACTGACCAGTAAATCAGACTCAGTCTTTATCGTCCATTGAACTTCAATAAAATGGAAAATGAACTTTGGTGCTGGCATGGGTTACAGAACATACATACATCATACAAACAGTAGACAAACACATTACAAAACATGAAGAAAATCTGTGCATCATGTATGGACACCATAAAAAATATTTAAGAATTCCCTAAAATGAGCAGAAAGTGGTATAAGCAGAGCAAGTTGGCGTCAGTTCCAGCTTCCATCTTAAGAACTCTTAAAAGTTAAAACATTTCAGGTGTGTGTATGGGTCTGGGCTAGGGTTAGGGCGCTGGGTGGTAGATCTTGCAGGACCTATTTGGGCAGCCCCCTTACTAAGAAAAGCCACTACTGATGGAATAAAAGACTTCTTATAGCTGTTCTTTTTGGCCATTGGGGCCTTAAGTTTGCGTCCTGAAGGCAGCAATTGGAAGGCAGAGTGTGGAGGCTGTGTGGGATCCTTATAGATCGGGACTGCCTTTCATGTTAAAACTCGGGAGTGTAAGTCCTTGAGTTGCAGTTCTTCAAGTTGGCATGAATTGTTAACCCCGCCAGCAAGATCACTGGAGATCTTGCTGGCCGGGTTAACAATTCGTGCCAACTTGTTCTTCTGTTTTTCCTGAGAGGTTTCCATATCATGACATGATGTTATTGTGAGGACACTCTTGTTACTGACATGTTCACCATGGACAGGGTGTGCTGACTGGTGTTGAAGATCCTCAGTTTCCTTAGAAGAGCAAGGCGCTGTCTCCCTTGTTTGTAGATATAATTGCACCCAAACCTTAGTGTATTCAAAGTTTAGTGACATTTTGAAGTGGAGATCAAAACAAGTAAGACACGAATAAGCTTCATATCTGGATTGTTTTTGCATCTGGAGAGTAATCGACGTTTACTTTGGGGAGGCAAAACAAATATTTGGGAATTTAAACAGACTGTAAGATGAATGAACCAGTGGGTGGCGATGGACATCAAGAGACCAACAAGTGACTAGACAAAGGAAATGACTCTTTCACATTCATGTACTCATAAAGTTTATTATAATGTGAAGTCATTTTGTTTTTTCTCTGATTTCCATCAACTTAAAAGAGATGCAGAGGTGAATTCAGGACTGTCAATGTGCCCCTGGAAGAAATGAGGATGCTGGAATCTATTTGTCTAACCTCTTGGGCAGATTTTCTCATTAGCACATCCTATTTAACAATTTATAATACAAATATTTAATCTGTCATTTAAAGTAGCTCTTTAGGCTATGTGCATTAAGAGATTGGTTTCACCATAAACACAAGGTTTTCTCACAGGTGTCGTATTAATGGTGTACAAAACTGAGAAAATGTGTATCCTTTCCACTTAAAGCATTTGATAGAAACAATAAATTATGCCGACATTCTATGGATCTCATCAGATAGATAGCCTTACTCTTGCTGGATAAACCTATGACACACTATTCTCTGCTTATTTTGAGTCTGATGTATATACAACTTTGTTTAAGGGTTTGTTGTTGTTGAAATCATGATAGGCGTATTACTTATTGAAACTCTCTATAAAATAAGTAATTAGAAAGAAAAATACAGTGGGAAACAATGCATAAGAAAAGAAGAGGATCTTTCATGTGAATTATACGTTTTGATCAGGCACCTCCCAGAAAGCTGGAGGGGATCCCACACAAAAGGGAGGAACAAAAGCATCACTTATGACAAAGGATGTCATGCTCTACCCCAACTTACTGTGTGGCGGTCAGAGGACTCAGACATGGAACTACTGCTCCTGATTCTTCTCAGCTTTTTTGCAGCCCTGATTGGAGGGCTGTATCTTCTTGGGGTGTTTCGACAGCGGTGTCCAGGAGAACCCCCTTTGGACAAGGGGCTCATTCCTTGGCTGGGTCATTTCTTAGACTTTAGGAGGAACACCTTAGAATTCCTAGAGAAGATGCAGCAAAAGCATGGTGATATATTCACAGTACAGTTGGGAGGGTTTTATTATACATTCCTTCAGGATCCCTTGTCATTTGGAGCAGTTGCTAAGGAGAGCCCAGAAAAAATGAGCGCAAGGCAGGTTTTAAATCATGTGCTGCACAGACTGTTTGGTTATGTTTCTATGACCGAGGACCGTCACATTATGCGCATGTCCATCAACAAACACCTCACAGGGGACGGACTTGAGATAATAACACAATCCATGATGGCTAATTTTCAAACCTTGATGTTGCACAACACTGGTTCAGGTGCAGACCAAAGCACCTGGATAGAGGATGGACTATTTATGTTCTGCTGCAATTTTATTTTTAGAGCTGGCTACCTATCTCTGTTTGGTAATGTGCCTAACACATCAGAAGAAAGTGAAGAGAAAGCCAAAGAGAAAGACAAAGCTGAATCAGAGGCATTATTTCACAAGTTTTATATGTTTGACCAATTCTTCCCAAAACTGTCTTTTGGGACCCTCCCACCAAAGGAAAGGTTGGAAGCAAAGAGCCTAACAGATTTCTTTTCAGATACTTTGTCAATGCAGAAGATAAATATCAGGGACAACATCAGTCGTTTTGTGTGCGACATCCATGACGCCAAAAAAGAGATTGGTATGAGTGAGTTAATGATAAACAAATACATGTTTGTGCTTCTGTGGGCCTCTCAGGTCAACACAGGCCCCGCTTCTTTCTGGCTGCTCCTCTTCCTCATGAAACACCCTGAAGCCATGGCAGCGGTGAAGGAAGAGGTAGATAAAGTTCTAAAGGAATCAGGGCAGGAAGTCCGACAGGGTGGTCCTTTAGTCAACCTGACTTATGAAATGATGAAGAAAACACCTGTCCTGGACAGCACTATAGAAGAGAGCCTCCGACTCACTACTGCACCCCTAGTCACCAGAGCTGTTCTCCAGGATACAACCCTCAAGATTGCTGATGGGCGGGAATACTTCATTCGCAAGGGTGACAGAATCGCCATGTTTCCTTACACTGCTGTTCAGACCGACCCAGAGATCCACCCAGACCCACATTCATTCAAATATGATCGCTTTCTGAATCCAGATGGGAGCAAGAAAACTGATTTCTACAAAGCAGGGAAGAAGCTGAAGTATTACAGCATGCCCTTTGGTGCTGGGGCCTTCATGTGTCCTGGTCGTTTCCTTGCCACCTGTGAGCTGAAGCAGTTTGTTTTCCTCATGTTGGTCTTCTTTGAGTTTGAGTTGAAGAATCCGGATGAAAAGATGGTTGAAGGCGACCGCGGGCGAATGGGATTTGGATCCATGCACCCCATCAAAGACATTCAGATTCGATACAGACTCCGAAATCAAACCAGTCAGTCTTTGTGACTGATCTGATTTTCAGATCCATTCTTTGAGCTTCCATGTACACTAACAATTGTCTATCCAGGAAACATGAGATTCTATGAGCATTATAAACATGGCTTCAAACCTTAACATAGCTCTTGATATCTTGCGGTGTATTTCAATTTTAAACCATGCTCTATGCAAGAAATATGAGTGATGCTGTTTAAATTTACTGTACAGAAATACTACTATCTTCTAAACTTCAGATCATAAATTATGAATGTCTTCTGCTTGTTAAAAATCACTCAGCAGTTCATATACTATCAGCAATACAATGTGTATGAGCAATACTGTTGATTGAAATGATTATTGTGGATACTGAGCCTACTTCTTTGTACATGGGTTTTCCAGCTGTTATTACCACCACAACTTATATAATGGACTCTAGATGATAGATGCCAAAACCTGTCCACTGATCCAATAATAAAACATTAAGTAAAGTGTCCATGTGTGATACCTTGTTCTCTGCTGTGACCCTCAGCTTTTTAGTGTTTTGTTTCCTGTGCTTTTTTCCCTGTCTACTCCTCTGTGTGTGTGTGTGTGTGTCTAACACCTGACTTGGGTGTGGCGCATCACTGGCAGTGTGACACACCTGCAGCTCATCTCTCATCAAGCTCTTCACCACACTCCTGCGCCGGATTTTTCGCGACACTTGGTAACACTTCCGGCTGCTCTAAATCACTCATGAAATGAGAAGTTCTATGAGACAACCTTTTGCTATAAATCGTCTTCTGACCTTTTGCTCTCTGTGTCACAGAAATCATCAACTCCATTTCTGCTGCCAACTCTTGTATGGGAAATGCAACACTGCTGACGAATGTGGATGGTGTGGTTGCTGTCTTCTGCTTGGTCCAGCTTCCTGCTACACTACTCTGCCTCAAACCCCCCATTCTGCTGCTCCCCTGGACCCTCCCAGAAACATTTATCTTCATTCTTATTCCTGTCAGTTGTGGTTTGGTCAATAAATACTTCATCGGTGACTGTATGTGTGTGTGAATCTGTTCTGCGACTGACTAGTAAATCAGACTCAGACTTTATTGTCCATTGAACTTCAATAAAATGGAAAATGATCTTTGGTGCTGGCATGGGTTACAGAACATACATACATCATACAAACAGTAGACAAACACATTACAAAACATGAAGAAAATCTGTGCATCATGTATGGACACCATAAAAAATATTTAAGAATTCCCTAAAATGAGCAGAAAGTGGTATAAGCAGAGCAAGTTGGCGTCAGTTCCAGCTTCCATCTTAAGAACTCTTAAAAGTTAAAACATTTCAGGTGTGTGTATGGGTCTGGGTTAGGGTTAGGGCGCTGGGTGGTAGATCTTGCAGGACCTATTTGGGCAGCCCCCTTACTAAGAAAAGCCACTACTGATGGAATAAAAGACTTCTTATAGCTGTTCTTTTTGGCCATTGGGACCTTAAGTTTGTGTCCTGAAGGCAGCAATTGGAAGGGAGAGTGTGGAGGATGTGTGGGATCCTTATAGATCGGGACTGCCTTTCATGTTAAAACTCGGGAGTGTAAGTCCTTGAGTTGCAGTTCTTCAAGTTGGCATGAATTGTTAACCCCGCCAGCAAGATCACTGGAGATCTTGCTGGCCGGGTTAACAATTCGTGCCAACTTGTTCTTCTGTTTTTCCTGAGAGGTTTCCATATCATGACATGATGTTATTTGTGAGGACACTCTTGTTACTGACATGTTCACCATGGACAGGGTGTGCTGACTGGTGTTGAAGATCCTCAGTTTCCTTAGAAGAGCAAGGCGCTGTCTCCCTTGTTTGTAGATATAATTGCACCCAAACCTTAGTGTATTCAAAGTTTAGTGACATTTTGAAGTGGAGATCAAAACAAGTAAGACACAAATAAGCTTCATATCTGGATTGTTTTTGCATCTGGAGAGTAATCGACATTTACTTTGGGGAGGCAAAACAAATATTTGGGAATTTAAACAGACTGTAAGATGAATGAACCAGTGGGTGGCGATGGACATCAAGAGACCAACAAGTGACTAGACAAAGGAAATGACTCTTTTACATTCATGTACTCATAAAGTTTATTATAATGTGAAGTCATTTTGTTTTTTCTCTGATTTCCATCAACTTAAAAGAGATGCAGAGGTGAATTCAGGACTGTCAATGTGCCCCTGGAAGAAATGAGAATGCTGGAATCTATTTGTCTAACCTCTTGGGCAGATTTTCTCATTAGCACATCCTATTTAACAATTTATAATACAAATATTTAATCTGTCATTTCATGTAGCTCTTTAGGCTATGTGCATTAAGAGATTGGTTTCACCATAAACACAAGGTTTTCTCACAGGTGTCGTATTTCTTTGCATCATAGCTATACCCATTAAAGGTGTACAAAACTGAGAAAATGTGTATCCTTTCCACTTAAAGCATTTGATAGAAACAATAAATTATGTCGACATTCTATGGATCTCATCAGATAGATAGCCTTACTCTTGCTGGATAAACCTATGACACACTATTCTCTGCTTATTTTGAGTCTGATGTATATACAACTTTGTTTAAGGGTTTGTTGTTATTGAAATCATTCGATAGATGTATTACTAATTAGAAAGAAAAATACAGTGGGAAACAATGCATAAGAAAAGAAGAGGATCTTTCATGTGAATTATACGTTTTGATCAGGCACCTCCCAGAAAGCTGGAGGGGATCCCACACAAAAGGGAGGAACAAAAGCATCACTTATGATAAAGGATGTCATGCTCTACCCCAACTTACTGTGTGGCGGTCAGAGGACTCAGACATGGAACTACTGCTCCTGATTCTTCTCAGCTTTTTTGCAGCCCTGATTGGAGGGCTGTATCTTCTTGGGGTGTTTCGACAGCGGCGTCCAGGAGAACCCCCTTTGGACAAGGGGCTCATTCCTTGGCTGGGTCATTTCTTTGACTTTAGTGGGAACACCGTAGAATTCCTAGAGAAGATGCAGCAAAAGCATGGTGATATATTCACAGTACAGTTGGGAGGGCTTTATCATACATTCCTTCAGGATCCCTTGTCATTTGGAGCAGTTGTTAAGGAGAGCCCAGAAAAAATGAACGCAAGGCAGACTGTAAGTCATATCATGCGCAGACTGTTTGGTTCTATTTCTACGCCTGAGGACCATCATGTTATGCGCTCGTCCGTCAACAAACACCTCACAGGGGACGGACTTGAGATAATAACAGAATCCATGATGGCTAATTTTCAAGCCTTGATCTTGCACAACACTGGTTCAGGTGCAGACCAAAGCACCTGGATAGAGGATGGACTATTTATGTTCTGCTGCAATTCTATTTTTAGAGCTAGCTACCTATCTCTGTTTGGTAATGCGCCCAACACATCAGAAGAAAGTGAAGAGAAAGCCAAACAGAAAGACAAAGCTGAATCAGAGGCATTATTTCGCAAGTTTCGTACGTTTGACCAACTCTTCCCAAAGCTGGCTCTTGGGATCCTCCCACCAAAGGAAATAGTGGAAGCAAAGAGCATAATAGATTTCTTTTCAGATAATTTGTCAGTGCAGAAGATAAATATCAGGGACAACATCAGTCGTTTTGTGTGCGACATCCATGACGCCAAAAAAGAGAATGGTTTGAGTGAGTCAATGATAAACAAATACATGTTTGTGCTTCTGTGGGCCTCTCAGGTCAACACAGGCCCCTCTTCTTTCTGGCTGCTCCTCTTCCTCATGAAACACCCTGAAGCCATGGCAGCGGTGAAGGAGGAGGTAGATAAAGTTCTAAAGGAATCAGGGCAGGAAGTCCGACAGGGTGGTCCTTTAGTCAACCTGACTTATGAAATGATGAAGAAAACACCTGTCCTGGACAGCACTATAGAAGAGAGCCTCCGACTCACTACTACACCCCTAGTCGCCAGAGCTGTTCTCCAGGATACAACCCTCAAGATGGCTGATGGGCGGGAATACTTCATTCGCAAGGGTGACAGAATCACCATGTTTCCTTACACTGCTGTTCAGACCAACCCAGAGATCCACCCAGACCCACATTCATTCAAATATGATCGCTTTCTGAATCCAGATGGGAGCAAGAAAACTGATTTCTACAAAGCAGGGAAGAAGGTGAAGTATTACAACATGCCCTTTGGTGTTGGGGCCTTCATATGTCCTGGTCGTTTCCTTGCCATCTGTGAGCTGAAGCAGTTTGTTTTCCTCATGTTGGTCTTCTTTGAGTTTGAGTTGAAGAATCCGGATGAAAAGATGGTTGAAGGCGACCCCGTTCGAATGGGATTTGGAACCATGCAGCCCATCAAAGACATTCAGATTCGGTACAGACTCCGAAATCAAACCAGTCAGTCTTTGTGACTGATCTGATTTTCAGATCCATTCTTTGAGCTTCCATGTACACTAACAATTGTCTATCCAGGAAACATGAGATTCTATGAGCATTATAAACATGGCTTCAAACCTTAACATAGCTCTTGATATCTTGCGGTGTATTTCAATTTTAAACCATGCTCTATGCAAGAAATATGAGTGATGCTGTTTAAATTTACTGTACAGAAATACTACTATCTTCTAAACTTCAAATCATAAATTATGAATGTCTTCTGCTTGTTAAAAATCACTCAGCAGTTCATATACTATCAGCAATACAATGTGTATGAGCAATACTGTTGATTGAAATGATTATTGTGGATACTGAGCCTACTTCTTTGTACATGGGTTTTCCAGCTGTTATTACCACCACAACTTATATAATGGACTCTAGATGATAGATGCCAAAACCTGTCCACTGATCCAATAATACAACATTAAGTAAAGTGTCCATGTGTGATACCTTGTTCTCTGCTGTGACCCTCAGCTTTTTAGTGTTTTGTTTCCTGTGCTTTTTTCCCTGTCTACTCCTCTGTGTGTGTGTGTGTGTGTCTAACACCTGACCTGGGTGTGGCGCATCACTGGCAGTGTGACACACCTGCAGCTCATCTCTCATCAAGCTCTTCACCACACTCCTGCACCGGATTTTTCGCGACACTTGGTAACACTTCCGGCTGCTCTAAATCACTCATGAAACGAGAAGTTCTATGAGACAACCTTTTGCTGTAAATCGTCTTCTGACCTTTTGTTCTCTGTGTCACAGAAATCATCAACTCCATTTCTGCTGCCAACTCTTGTATGGGAAATGCAACACTGCTGACGAATGTGGATGGTGTGGTTGCTGTCTTCTGCCTGGTCCAGCTTCCTGCTACACTACTCTGCCTCAAACCCCCCCATTCTGCTGCTCCCCTGGACCCTCCCAGAAACATTTATCTTTATTCTTATTCCTGTCAGTTGTGGTTTGGTCAATAAATACTTCATCAGTGACTGTATGTGTGTGTGAATCTGTTCTGCGACTGACTAGTAAATCAGACTCAGACTTTATCGTCCATTGAACTTCAATAAAATGGAAAATGATCTTTGGTGCTGGCATGGGTTACAGAACATACATACATCATACAAACAGTAGACAGACACATTACAAAACATGAAGAGAATCTGTGCATCATGTATGGACACCATAAAAAATATTTAAGAATTCCCTAAAATGAGCAGAAAGTGGTATAAGCAGAGCAAGTTGGCGTCAGTTCCAGCTTCCATCTTAAGAACTCTTAAAAGTTAAAACATTTCAGGTGTGTGTATGGGTCTGGGCTAGGGTTAGGGCACTGGGTGGTAGATCTTGCAGGACCTATTTGGGCAGCCCCCTTACTAAGAAAAGCCACTACTGATGGAATAAAAGACTTCTTATAGCTGTTCTTTTTGGCCACTGGGACCTTAAGTTTGCGTCCTGAAGGCAGCAATTGGAAGGCAGAGTGTGGAGGATGTGTGGGATCCTTATAGATCAGGACTGCCTTTCATGTTAAAACTCGGGAGTGTAAGTCCTTGAGTTGCAGTTCTTTCTGTCCAGTGATCTTGCTGGCCTGCTTAACAATTCGTGCCAACTTGAAGAGCAAGGCGCTGTCTCCCTTTTTTGTAGATGTAATTACACCTAAATCTTAGTGTATTCAAAGTTTAGTGACATTTTGAAGTGGAGATCAAAACAAGTAAGACACAAATAAGCTTCTTATCTGGATTGTTTTGCACCTGGAGAGTAGAGGACATTTACTTTGGGGAGGCAAAACAAATATTTGGGAATTTAAACAGACTGTAAGATGAATGAACCAGTGGGTGGCGATGGACATCAAGAGACCAACAAGTGACTAGACAAAGGAAATGACTCTTTCACATTCATGTACTCATAAAGTTTATTATAATGTGAAGTCATTTTGTTTTTTCTCTGATTTCCATCAACTTAAAAGAGATGCAGAGGTGAATTCAGGACTGTCAATGTGCCCCTGGAAGAAATGAGGATGCTGGAATCTATTTGTCTAACCTCTTGGGCAGATTTTCTCATTAGCACATCCTATTTAACAATTTATAATACAAATATTTAATCTGTCATTTAAAGTAGCTCTTTAGGCTATGTGCATTAAGAGATTGGTTTCACCATAAACACAAGGTTTTCTCACAGGTGTCGTATTTCTTTGCATCATAGCTATACCCATTAAAGGTGTACAAAACTGAGAAAATGTGTATCCTTTCCACTCTAAAGCATTTGATAGAAACAATAAATTATGTCGACATTCTATGGATCTCATCAGATAGATAGCCTTACTCTTGCTGGATCTAAACTTCAAATCATAAATTATGAATGTCTTCTGCTTGTTAAAAATCACTCAGCAGTTCATATACTATCAGCAATACAATGTGTATGAGCAATACTGTTGATTGAAATGATTATTGTGGATACTGAGCCTACTTCTTTGTACATGGGTTTTCCAGCTGTTATTACCACCACAACTTATATAATGGACTCTAGATGATAGATGCCAAAACCTGTCCACTGATCCAATAATACAACATTAAGTAAAGTGTCCATGAGTGATACCTTGTTCTCTGCTGTTACCCTCAGCTTTTTAGTGTTTTGTTTCCTGTGCTTTTTTCCCTGTCTACTCCTCTGTGTGTGTGTGTGTGTGTCTAACACCTGACTTGGGTGTGGCGCATCACTGGCAGTGTGACACACCTGCAGCTCATCTCTCATCAAGCTCTTCACCACACTCCTGCGCCGGATTTTTCGCGACACTTGGTAACACTTCCGGCTGCTCTAAATCACTCATGAAACGAGAAGTTCTATGAGACAACCTTTTGCTGTAAATCGTCTTCTGACCTTTTGCTCTCTGTGTCACAGCAATCATCAACTCCATTTCTGCTGCCAACTCTTGTATGGGAAATGCAACACTGCTGATGAAGGTGGATGGTGTGGTTGCTGTCTTCTGCCTGGACCAGTTTCCTTCTACGCTATTCTGCCTCAACCTATTTGAGAATTAATGATGTCCATGCAGTCGTTTTTCTCCTTATATGAGGATTTGTCCATTAACAATGGCAACTTGTCATGTTTTTGTGAGAGCCTCTCCCTTGTGTTCATCCCTCTTGGGAATGAACATCAAAACAGCTTTGAAACTCGAATGAGTGTGTGGCATTTCCTTCATGTAATTATGTCCTATCAGTTTCCACTGTTCAAATACCAGTCCCCGATATGCACTGTAGTTTAAAGTAGAGGAATGATGAGTCAGTTTTCATAATACATAATTCAAAATACATTTTTGGATGATTCTTTTATAGTATAGTGTCAGAGCATATAGGCTACAACGCTTTCTGATAACCTGGTGAAAGTTGTATTTTTATTAACTCTTTGCTGATTTTAAGTTGTGAATTCAGGCCTGTACATGTGACTTTGAAAGTAATTCGTTAGATAATGACAGGAGAGGTTCATTTAATTATAGTGGTGGTTATGGGTACCTGTGAAACATTCCTTAGGGAATATCTTCTCATTAATTCATCCTTTTGAAATACGTATGCACAAATATTTATTCTGTCATTTAATTTAGCTCTTTAGGCCATATGCATTAACAGGTTGGTATAAACCCAAGGTTATCTCACAGGTCTTTCTTTACATCATACCTATAGCCATGAAAGGTGTACAAAACTGAGAGAATGTATATCCTTTAACACTCTGGGTAAACACAGACACACAGACACACACACACAAACATATTAACAGGCTGGGATGGTCATATACTGAGTGTCTTGGACCAGACAGAGGCCACACTGTCTCCGGCTCTCTGGAAGAAACGTGGCCAGGCAGAGGCTACACATGTAACTGCAATAAATAATAATATCTTACCCCTGTCATGACACTCTCAAAACATCTGTGAGGAAATTTTCTTCTTTCTAAAGCAGTCTTGCACATGGAGGATGAAAGCATCAGTAGTATAACTGAAACCTGCACTCTCTGTGTCTATTTTTTAACTTCAATAGAATCTATCAAGACTACCTCTCACTGGCAGTGGTTGTCCCACATTTGTTTTTTGGGATCTGGCCACCCTATTCACCTCCCATACACGGGCTCACACAGGGTACAATTTGATGTGATACAAAGTTTTGATTCTTTTTAGATCTACGATACTATCCACATGCACTAGATACTTAAACTACAATGTGGAGATGTTAAGTGATGTGTTAAAACATCTTTGGTATTAACAGGACATTGAGGACTCACCTCTTGCTGTGTTATACCTGTCTGCCCTCTTGTGGATGTAGAGGATACAGCAGCCAGATGATGTGGGGAAAGTCACTTAAAATATCTGGAAGTCTAAGATCTGTAGCATATATGTTCCTAGTTAAGTAACATTCAGCCTCTCAAACACAGTCATGAACACATACATGAATCACGTTCACATATGTACAGTATGCACAGGTACATCCATCAGTCATTCACACTGTATGAGTATAGAGGCTGATAAAATGGTGGATTAATGTGGGGGAGCTGAGAGCACCTCTGTGTGTCTGTAGCGTCCTCCCACTCAGTGTGCAGTGTGAGAGGCAGACGCAGAGCATTCAGTCTATTTCAGTCCCTGGATATGTGAGGTCTTTTCTTCACTCTTCCCTCCAAGACCGGAGTGAGTCATCCACACTTGTACACAATCTGACTCCTGCAGGCAGCAAAGCAATGCTGCTTGAAAAATCAGACCCACAATATGGAATAACACTGTGGATAATCATGTGCAAATAGTTTCACTTACTCTCAGTGATTGGCATTTGTTGTTGTTGAGAGTTCAGAAGTGTGGTTGTCTGTCATGTGCTATAAATATTTCTTGTCACCTTTTATCTTGGTTTCTTGTTTGTTGTTCTGCTTTGTCCTATACCTACCATAAAGCACCACCATTAAAGGGTTAACAGAATAAATGCTCAAGTTCAAAGAACAATGTTCAAAATAAATCATTTATATATTGTTGTTATAAAGTAATATTCAAGGATAAAAGTGCAACTTTTTATATGCTGTTCAAACCAGTAAGTATGAGAAATCATAAATATATAGGGGTCATTTTTGAGGCCAAATCATTTCCTTAAACAGCTGGTCACTGTAGGATCAATCCTACTTTGTTGACCCTCTAGACTCTTAATGGTGCCATGAGATTTTCCTTTATGGTTTATCTCTCATCAGCTGCTGGACAGCAAAGCTAAAAGGCGCAATAAAGTGAAGGACTAATTTAGCATAACTGTGAACACTGGACAAATGTCAAGCTATGACTTAAAGCACACTGCAGGCACAAGACACAAGATGTTGAAGTATTCCTTTAAAGAGGATTTTCCCGATTGACATTTTCTCACGGGTTTAACCAATTTGCACCACTGGGGTCAGACTGAGTGTGTGTTCAGTGCTTTAACAATAATGGGGGCATGAAGGCCTTTTAAGAAAGGTTTCTAGCAGAGGAGTTTTAGAAGGAGGTGTCTGCAGTGTTTTTTTGGTTGTTTTTTTTTAGGGGGATTAGATGATCCCTTCAGATATAGATCTGTCCAAACAGCTCATAGATAACCAGCCCTAACAACTACTGTAAATCAGTGAGTCATGTGATCCTGCTGCTTTACACGAACCAGATCACATGGAGTCATTTCATGCACAAGTGACATCTATTCATCTTGTTGCCTCTCTGTGCCTCTTTTCTTCTCTTTTTATCTCCCTCATCTTCTTTCATTTTCATCGTTACTTTGATATACTTCCATAAGTGCGTGAGGTTTTGCTTGAGCTGAAAATGAGAAACGGTCTCTGAGCATTACAGGACTGAAGTCACGTCCAGTACCATGGGCACCTGAGATCAGATAAAGTGCGTCAGGGTAACCAGTTCATTTCTGCTTAGTTAAGAGGAACTGAGCGTCTGCTTTTGCACTTCATAGATCTGAAGTGAAGTTACCGCAACACAGGAAGTGCCCTGTCATCCACCCTTCCTTTACTACATTTACCATAAGTGTATATTTGAGGAGTGTTTGACAAATTTGCATGCGATGAAATGCTTATGTAGCAACAGATTATAAGCACAGAAGCTTTATACTAAACAGGTTGAACTGGGCTATGCTGTGTCTGTGCTATTCCAGGCAAATTACGAAACTCAGGACGAACAGTGTGGCTTGTGCAATACGGCAGTAAGCAGAATGTGTCGGAGTTTAGGCAAACTTCCAGCTCTGAAATGTAGTGAAAATTATATATGTATATTCATGGAATTTATACACAGTTATAGAAGAAAAAAAAGGCCAAAACCCTGAGAGCATATGCAAGGACAGCAGCACTGCACTAATGCAAATATAACTGAATCATACTTGCTGTATTTCCTCATAAAAGCTGCAAGCATTAACACCACAGCTATACATTTCACATGATCTTATCTTTATATGTCAAAACAACAGTGTGCCGCTCCTGGTGCACCAACTGTTCCCAGTGTTGTTAATCAGAGTCCATCTGTAGCACACCATTAATGTGATGAATATAGATGTGGAAAGTTTAGGCACTTTTCACTCATATGAATGGTTCCCAGCAGACATGGAACTAATGTAAGATTCATTTGAGTGAGTCTTGGTGTTAATACTGATGCTTTGGTGAGTAAGTAGCATTTTCCTGTTGTTACTGGTTGAGGTGGAGCTGGTATCTATTTCACATACAGTTCAGCCTGGCCTGAGAGTCTGGCAGTTTTTATACTTCTTTGCAATCTTTTCTAACCTATTGGACAAAAGATGATTGAAATGAACATCTGAGAGGTTTTGGACAGAGTTTGTTTGAACTCACTAAAACACATGTACATGTTTTGTGTCTCAGAGCTTGACAAGGAGCCCTGACTAGCCAGCCGTTTTTGTATAGAGGCCATAGGTCAGTGGTCAGTGCTTTCCAATGATAAGCAGAAGATTGAGAAACATGATGTGTTCCACGTGTTTAACCACTTGCCACAAAACCAGAAACTAAATCAGTTTGACACATCCACCTCAGAACTTGTTTGGTGTCATTTCCTGTTTTCGATGTCAATGTCAGCATTAGGTTAAGGATAGAGCCAATCCCAGCTCAAACTGAGTGAGGGCAGGGTACACTCCGGAGAGGTTAGATCCAGTTTGATGAAATGGGCCGTGAGTTCTGAATTACTGCAAAGTCTTTTAAAGCTGAAGATTCTCAATATGCAAACAAAGAGGGCTTTGTTGCACTCACTGTCTTTGCATAGTACTTGAATACTGAAAGCATGTTCTTACATTGAATTTGGTAATCTGACCTTGAATCTGTGGTAGACTCTCATTCGCCAGTTTGAGGAGCAGCTTACCAAATGCCAGTCTACAGTATGTATGGCTGATTGAACTTGGCTGCAGACACAAAAAGCCCTCTCTGTTCTGCACTCTGCAGCCTTGAAAACATGCGGCGGGAAGAGCCGAACACACTTACTGGAAACCCTACCCACTAACCAAACAACTGGACTGAGATGGCTTTTATTCAGCTGAACCACAGAGGCTGTGATCACTTAGTTTATAATGCTAACTAGCTGTTGAAGGCCAAATGTCAAATATGGTATCTTGAGGCCAAATCTACTATCATAATAGCTATATACTGAGAAACGTGTTAATGGCTTACGAACATGATTATTTCCATTTGCTTTTTTTTCTTCTTGATGAATTAATTAGTCTCTTACAAAGCCATTTAAAAATATGCATCACAAGTTCCCAGAGCCAGTGGTGACGTCTTTAAATCAGCTGTTTTATGCAACCAGCTGTTCAAAATGCAAGGTGACTCAGTATATGTTACTAATAAGAGAAAAGCATCAAATCTTCACACTTAAACTAGAGAAGGTTTTCTTATATATTAATTCATGAATTTCTGATTTTCTATTGATTGACAGGAAACTTTGTTTCAGCACTAAAACTTGTACTCCTACGGTTAAACCTTTTACATTACCAGCAGAGACAATCACAGCACACAGTGTTACGTAAAATGCATTTTGTATTACAAGTCTTTGAAACTGACAGGTGGATGGCAGAAGATTTTTCCAAAGGGAGAATTACAGTTACAGTAAGTCAAAACTGTCACATTTTTTTTTTTAGAAAAGAAACAAAATGTAGATAATACAGACAGACATGGCTTGCCATTCACTGAACCAAAATGTTCTTGTTGGGCTAGTACCTCGAGAAACGGCCTGAAACAGACCCTGCAACAGCAGGTCTGTTGCAAGCGTAGCTTCCTGACAGTAAAACAAAGAGGAGGCGCTTCTTACTCTCGACACCCAAAGGAAACTAGTTAGTTTATACTGAAACTGCTGTAAAATTCTGATTGCCATCAAGACGCACTGCAGAGGAAGTAGGGCTCATCAGTTGGCACAGTCACAGGAGTTTTCTTAGGAAGGCACTTGACATGGGGTCATGTGGCATTATCCCCATGCAGCGACAGCAATGCACTAAGGTCCTTGTTTGTGCACACTAAAGAGGGACAACGTCAGCTAAGTGCAAGCTCCATGATAAATCCACTTTCACCAGACCAGAGAGGGGGTCGGAAAAAAAAGAAGCCCAAAACAAAATATGTAGGCGTTACACAACTCCACCACAGTCCACAGCGTCAAATACAGTAACTTATAAATTGGATCGCACTATATTGGGATTGGATTTGAGTAACCTGTGCAAGGCTTGAGTGGTGATTGATACGTGAATGAGAGATTTTTAAATACTCGCAGGTCTCCATCTTCAGCCCCAAAAGGCCTGGAAAGTGACCAATCCCATCTCTGCTTGGGGATTTGACAATAACAGCCCCCCATCATCACCATCACCATCACCACCACCACATCCAACCAATCTCCAAGACAGATGGACCCAGCCCAGAAGATGTAACAGTACAACTCAACAAATAAAAGCAAAGAGAACAAAACTAAACCAAAACACGTGTCTCTTAGGTTTCACAATAAGACATTCCCATTGAGGCACATTTCCAGAGAAGTGTCATATACAAAGCTATAAAAAATCCCCAAAACATTCAAGTACTTTGTCATGTAAACACTTTTCCAGACTACTTATTATACTTAATCGATTGTTGTTGTCGTCGTCGTCGATTTTCGTTTATGTGCAACAATAAGACAACAGTGTGAGGAGAGAGAATACTTTTGCGAAAACAAACAAACAAAACCAACCAAAGAAATGCCTGCAGGACATGTTAGAAGCTCAAATACAGCCCGGATGTTTTGTGTTGTTTTTGTTCTCGTTTTTTTTGTTTTTTTGTTTTTTTAGAGCAGGACACACGAACAGCACTTGTCGCCACCACTGGGGACAGTTGAGTAGTTCATCTGTCTGACTATTTCTGCAAACAGTTCGTCCACTGATCCTTTATTTTTGGCTGAAGTTTCCATAAACGGGCAGTTCCAGTCCTGGGCCAGCGCCTTGCCTTCTCCAGAAGACACCTCTCTCTCCCCCTCCAGGTCCACCTTGTTTCCCACCAGGATCATGGGCACTCTCTCGTACCTCTTCACCCGGATGATCTGGTCTCTCATGGGCTTGATGTCCTGGAAGCTCTGCTGGTTCACCAGGCTGTAGACCAAAATAAAGCCCTGCCCGTTCTTGATGTACAGGTCTCGCATGGAGGCGAACTGCTCGGTCCCCGCCGTGTCCAGGATCTCCAGCACGGACGGGGACGAGTCTACCTCGATCTCCTTCCTGTAGAAATCCTCTATCGTGGGGTCGTACTTTTCGATGAAGGAGCCCGTCACGAACTGGACCGTCAGTGCAGATTTGCCGACTCCGCCCGACCCCAAAACAACCACTTTGTACTCCCTCATGGCTGCGGGGGTGGTGGTGGTGGTGGTGGAGGTGGAGGTGGTGTTGGTGTTGGTGGTAGTGGGGTGGGGTAGGGGGGAAGAAAAGGCAGACACCTCCTTTTTCCGCGACGAAGCCTCCTCTCTCCCACCCGCTGACCTGCCCCGATGTTTTCAAGCCGAGCAGGCTGGGAAGGCTGCGCTCTCGCTCGGATACGAGGCCAATCCCACGCTGGCAAATCCTCCCAGGCTGCGCTGTGACGGCCGCGGAGCACGGATCCGACGAGAACGACCGGTCCTGGACATCAGTGTGGTGGATTAAAGCGCATTTTGATCGGACTGCATTGTGCAACGGTGCTTGGAAGCGTGATCGCTCCTCTCCTCTTGCATGGCGTTTCCTGCCCACATCCTCAGCGCGTCAAACGCCGAGGCTCAGTTCCGTTTTCTTAAAGGAGCCGTCACCCGAAACCTCGATCAGAGCTCAGCAGCTGAGTGTGCGTCTGTGTGTGACCTCTGACCTCAAAGCATCACGGTCATTGCTCTCAACAAGAGGCTACCCACTATCCTTGGGTAACTGTAACTATCCAGATGTTACAGACGCTTGACAGGCAACCTCACTCAACTCGAAATCTCTATGGCTGCTGTCAGTGTGTGTGATGAGATCTTCGTCTGTGATACAAACAAAACCATGAGAGATACAGATACATCATCATTGTCATCATCTGAATGCTCAGCAGAACTGATGCAGACCTTTACAAGCTCAATGGGCAAATCTCTCATTTATTTATTTATTTGTTTATTATTTATTGTGGCAGTGACTTCCCTGCACTGTGACCTTAAGTCTCTTCATTATATCCAGATCACTACTAGCCACACTCATAAAAATACACTGGAAAATGCCTTGAACTCTGGATCAATGAAAAGCAAATGAGGTGACTGAGTATCTGAGCACGCAGTAGCAGGAGCAGGAGCAGGAACTGATCATGCAAATGACTGCATGTGTGAGGACACTTAAGGCCCCAAGATACAGTTGCAGCTGAGGCAAAGTGATGCATTCAGGTCTTTTTATCCAGGAATGTAAGACACCCAGTGTACTCTGATGTGGTAGAGAAAGTCAAATCATGCATCATATTTTTTTTGAAAAAAAAAAAGTGAGTTTCTCTGCTGATGTTGAAAATAAAAGCATATCAATTTATAAAAAAAAATATACATATAATATTTTGGGTTTGTATTGGTTTGCATTTGTATCACAGTGGAAACACAACTCACTGTATGAATAAGATACCCAGGGGTGGGGTGCAGGGGAGTACCTTATATACAGTTCGGGAAATGCCTTATTCATAAGGCCTTAATTTTTTAATTTATCATCAGTTCTGACCCACATAATTCTGTACAATCTCATGAAAATTGCCCTGAGCACAGTTTAACCTTGCACTTGTGTCATGTATCAGTCTCTGAGGGGCTGCTCCAGTCTGCTGGTGCTGCACTGTAGTAGATAATACATCTATTAGATATAGAGATAATAGATCTGTCCCCTTCACATACATGAACTAACAAAATAATGGAAATAGATAATTGTATGGTGAGTGTTCCAGCAACAGGGCATCCATCTTTGTGTGCTGATAAATGACATCACTTTGATATCAGTTAACAGTGACACTGAATGATCAGAGCTATGTGTTCATTTCACTTACACATCCAGTACAGACAGACACACTGACCACATAACTGTTGCATGAGCAAATGAAATATTGTTTTATTCAGATTTTTTTTTCATCCATACAGCAAGAGTCAATTATGGCAACAATAAAATGTGCATAAACAAATCTGAAGACAGAAGAGTACATTATTGTGTGGCAACTGTTAGCAAATACATAATTGATGTTTGCACTTACAAGTAAAAAGCAGTCAAAGCGTACATGTGCCCCCAGCAGGGAAGACAAACCTTGGCTCCAGCCAGGAGACTGAACATCTGATTTGGAGAAAATGGTGCTTTGGTTCTGTAGCACCTACACAGCAGCCGCACGTCACAAACATGCTGACGCTGTGTGGCGACTGTTACATTCATTTTCAAAGACTAAATTTGCCAAATACACATTTGGTGTGGTGATCCTTCACCTGCTGAGTGCACAGATATGATAGCAGGAACAACGTCCCGTGAGTCAGTGTCGGCTGTAATTATATGGCTATGAGAAAGTATCCGGGGTGGATGAGTGCTAATATTTTATCATTCTTTAAATAACATGTTTGCTTGGAAAAATATTTTATCACACAAGAGTAAGATGACTTGTATTTGAAGTATTATTTCTCCCCACTGTGGATGTTATCTATTGTATGTATCATTTGAGAAAAAAAAAAAACAAAAAAACAAAACATATTACTGTGTATCTTGTAGTCTGAGTGTGTTATCTTTCCTTACATACTGTAACTATGCAGTTTCTTTTGTTTACATGTTTGTACTTTTACATGCAGTCAAATCAAACTATAATAGAATACAAAGTCTTGATAGTTGTATGTATCACCTGTACCATGGGAGCAGCAATACTGCATGACCAAGTCCAACAAATGATATATGGACATCACTGGATGTGTCATCCTATGAGAGGGGTGGAGTTAGCATGACATGGGGACATCCGTTCCCCTACAACATTCCCTGGCAATACTAGCCACTGATAAAATAAGACAAAAAGCGCATAGCTTTCTCTGAATGCATTGGCCAAGAAACTAGTGCCCTTCTTTGCAAGCAATTTTTTAGCTGGTCTTCTAATTTAAGAATTTAAATTAATCTAACAAAATTCCTTATAATTATAGATATTTTTTTATTCAAAATAATATCTCAATATGATACACATTTTTTTCTCTGTTCATTTGACTATATACAGAAGTGCAAAAAGTCAACCTTCGTCCCTTAGGTTAGAACTCATCATCTGCAGCATTTTGGACTTCTCCAGTCTGGAAAAGTCTTTGCTTTTCTCGCTCCTAATCTCACTATCGACCGAACATCCAGACACCCGTCAATCTCACTGCTCGTTTTGGCCTGACATTCAGGGCAAACTTAAGAAATATTCAAACAAAAGTACATATCTTTTTGAAATGGATACAGTAGAAAATAATTTTTACTCTAAAACATGGACAATCTATATCTCCATACAATATATTTTCAAACATGATCTTGACATGTTACAAGGAAAATTTAAGTTGGTTAAAACATTAGTTTTTTTTTGTTTGTTTTTTTTATCTACTCAGAGATGCTGCTGCAGTGGCAGCAAATTAATTGATCTCATTCCTTGTATCAAAAAAGTCTTTCATCAACAAAGTTAAGTGATAACGTAACATCAACTGAAAAAGACATCCAGCTATATGAATGAAGTGAATATTTAAAACTGACTCAACACATTATCATTTATATGGTTTGAAAAAGTTATGAATGTCATACTACCTCAAAATCTACAACGGCTATATCAATGTTGTCAAGTAATATATAGTAAGGCAAAAAAAGAAAAATCTACAACTACATACCTCAAATAGATTCAAATTCTTAAGTAGTACATAACACATAAGTTCAATGAAATTTAAGAGAGTAATTGTTACTTTTACATAGAGAGAATGAACAAAAAAACAAAACAAAAAAGATCATAAGCGGCATGTGAGAGAACTATAAAACATCATTGGTGTTCTTTACCTGCATGGTGATTGAAAGTACATTTGATTGGGCTGGGACCCATTAATTGTAATCTAAGGCTTTGTTAGGTACATTACAATCGGTAAAGACACTACACACCTCTGTGAAAACAGAAAAAGAAGTGATCGTACAAACTGACAGATGAATGAAAGATGATAAACACGCTTCCTCAACTGTTCAAGCCTCTTGAGAGATGCTTCTATAACCCTTTATGAATACGATTGAGAGAAAAAACTGTGCTTTGGTTTCCATAGTCAGATCTACACGTGAATGAAAACCTTCATGTTTTGCACTGAAATACAAGTCAGAGTCGCACAATGTGTTGTATTTCCTCAAAAATGAAAGTTTTGCTTACGATGGGATGTGAAATTAAAACAGGGTGATCAGACAAACAATCATTCAAGTGCACATGTGGTTTAAATGACCTAATAGACCTTTGGGTCTGTTGTTTTAAATTCCTATCAACACATGGCTCAACAGTGCTTCTTGGAGAGTCGCCCCTCTTTAAAAGAGGGGGAACAAGGTAACACAATGTTAATTGAAGCTACACCCTCTACTTCACCAGGCTTTAGAGTCAATGGACTTGAGCAACAACTTAATCCCAATAAACAAAAACAACACTAGTCTATGAAAAGAGGTATGACAAACTTTAGAAAAACCATCCATTTTTGATTTTTAAAAGAAAATAATTTTAAAAACAAACAAATAATGGCAAAAACCCCACTTCTAAAACTGATTAATTAGATTAAAGTTAAAAAAAAAAACAGAAAAAAAAAACACTCAATGGAGATTCTTGAAAACAAAACAATACAAAAAGAGCCATACAAAACTTTTACCTTCGGTAAACAAATAACACTGCTGAGATAACACTCTGGTTTTAGCTGTATGGCCTTGATGGCACATGACAAGGTGAGAAAAGCTAGCCTGGCTGTGCTTTCAAGGTACACAGGTATGTTGGTTTACCCAGAACATTCATATGTCCAAGACCCTCATTTCAACATCTAGTTTCACTAGTAGCCGTAAAAACACAATACTGTACATGCCTAATTCTTTTGGCGAAAAAAAAAAAAACAAAACAAAAGAAAACCTGTTAAAATCATTGTGCCTTTCAGATCTCAATTCAAATTCAAGGTGCATGTTTGCATTTCACTTGTAAACTATGAAATATGGCTATCAATTAAACAAAGTAAAGCAGAACAAATAAAAAGGGAAGAAAATTCTTGGTCTACTAACGTACCAGCACTGGATGTTGCCTCATGCAACCACGCTCTTGACCTTCTGTGCGTGCAGTAATGATAATAATTAGAACAAATTGAGTGCTATGATTTAGTCGGACACAGAGGTGTAATGTGAACGTTTCCCACCTCCGGGGAGACACATTGATCCCCCCGGCACCAAGATATCCTCTTCTCTCAGCTGGACGTTGAATTTGACAACGAATTCTTCTTGATATTGATATGTGGGAAGATGGCACAGATCAAGTGTTGCACCTTTGATGTTTACGTGTGTGATGAGACTCATCGTTGTGGACCGGCTAAGAGATGGCAGACCCTCCTTGTCTCATTGCTTGACATTCTGAAGGTTATGTACATAAAGGCTGAACTCTTTTGGCTTGGACGGTGCCAGCACACATTCATTTGATCTGTAAGACATAACAGGATTTCACTTGAAAAAAAAAACCCTAATATTTCTGCATTGTATTTACTTCAGATGAAAACAGAGTAACAAATGTTGCAATGAATAACAGAAGAAGTGCAAGAATTGAAATAGGAACTCACTGTTCTTGAGAGGAACTACATTTGAGTCAAGTACTTGTGACTACTCAGATGATCTGCAGATATTATTGGAATCTGGGGGGGTAGAAAACAAACAGGAATCAAATGAAGAACCAAAAAGAAACTCAAAGTGGATGTTGGCGGATAAAACACACTGAGATCAACAAATCTTAACCACATCCTCTCATATTACGATGAGCTCATTGCTGAAAAAAGACAAAGATGGCAAGATAGGAGAAGCAATTTGGCTACAGTTTGGCATGGTTCATTCAGACATGACATGTCATTAAGAATGAACAGACACTTCTTGACAGCAGGGCGGTGAAGAGGAGGATTGAGGGGAGGGGGAGATGAGTGGGGCAGAGGGAAACTGTCAGTGAGGTGGCTCCCCCATGCAAATCTAAGTCCTCCATGTTGTTGACCTGCACTCCTCAGTAAAATGCAGAAAACTGGTTGTGGATCTGGAGTTGTAACATGATGATTCATCCTAACTTGTCACAGATCTTTTCTCAGGTATGAGGATGTTGTATAATGTAGCTGATTGTGTATAATGTCCCTTCAACAGTGCTGACACAAAATGTCACTAATCTTCCTACAAGCTTATTTTAGAATTTTTCTGACTTTGATAATGAATATGTCCAGCTTAATGTAAACACAAGGAACATGGTAAAGCTTTGCTTTACGTGCTGGAAGCAGCAGCGAAAAAAGAAAGAAAAAGAAAAAAAAAAAAAAAGCCAAGCACCAAAGGGCACAGATAGCGACTGTTGCACAAGCTGTGCGAATGGCTCTAAAAAAATGTGGAAAAAAACTACCTCATACATACCAATTGCATGTATTCGTTGGTAGTCAACTTTGATAAGGAAGAGTCCTCAAAATGGGAAAGGACAAAAATTGAGGTTACAATGAGGACACACATTAAATGCAATACAGTATGTTTCTCCAAAAAGACAGGTCATCTACATAATGTATGAAACTAGAATATGTTGATTATAGTTACTGTAAATAATGGATACAAGAAGTTCAAAAACATGTCACAGTATGATATGTGTACACATGTTGGACTCTGGTGTAGGCCAACAAGAGGGAGTACCGCCTTTTATCCGACCCACCCCTTGCTGTAAGACACAAGCATCCCCAGATTGCCCATGTGCATTGAAAGACAGAGGTGAGGGAGAAAGATTAGAATAGAATAGATAGATAGATAGATAGACAGACAGATAGATAGACAGATAGATAGATAGATAGATAGATAGATAGATAGATAGATAGACAGATAGATAGATAGATAGATAGATAGATAGATAGATAGATAGTGAGTGTGTGAGTGGGTGAGTGAGTGAGGCGGTAGAGGTGCAAACCTGATTGGTGGAGGCAGTTGCGAAGGGAACGCTTGTGGCAGATGTGGTGGCTGCAGACACAGTGGCTGGAGTACCACCGTGCATCATGGGAACTTTTTTGGAGGGAAAATCATGTAAGCAAAAATACACAGAGGAGCAGTGTAGCCACATACACACCAGGCAAAGGGGGGGGGGGGGTCAGAGAGGGCATCCGATTTAACCGGTTCCCTATGTTTCCTCTGCTGACGCTGATAAGGCGTCTTGTGATCTGAGCGCTGGATGAGACACAGTGTGGCTGTCACAGCAGCATCTTGCTTCCACATTTGTCTGTTTCTCAGGAATTTAATGGCAAATGCTCTACATGAGAACTAAGCACTACAGAAAATAACACACACAGGAAAGTGCTATGACGTGAGTCTTAAGAATAGAGTCCTAATGGCAGAGGAGATGACGGGAAAGGTTTTAATTGAACTCCCTCAGGTTTTTAATGTTTTAAAAAGGGTTTTCAATTGGTGTCAAGTTAGACCAGCCAAAAAGCCAAGTTTAGAACAGCATGAGAACTAGAGTGCTCAAGCAATATACAGTCAGTACACAGAGAAATTAACAAAATAAAGGTCAATTAAACAGTTATTGTGAGCAGCTATTTTACAGGTCATATACAACATTTGCATTTCGCAAGATTTGTCCTTCCTTATGATTCACATCACAAAAAAGTTGTCTTCACACAACCAAAACAGCGACTTTCATGTCACCAGAGTAGCTACGGATACAATACTGTAAATTTAACTGGATGGTTAGATTTTGATGGCGTGAGTCACAGACATGAAGTTACAGATAACTGAAGAAGGAAAGCTGGAACCTACCAACGCTGGCTGCAGGTGTCATGCACAATATTGAGCCTGCCCATCATGCAGTGCAACAGGAAGTGGATTGGGTAGGGAAGAGAAATCAAAACAGCCCATCACAAGGTTTCGTTAGAGTGAGGGGAGAGATAAGGTGGGAAAAAAAGGTTAATATCTCTTGGACACAGTCATCAGTGATTGGAAAAGGCGAAGTGGTGAACGCATCATGAGGAAATCTGTTAATCAAATGAGAGTCTAAACTTTTGTCTGAAGTGTAATGCATATGAATGTATAATACACCATGAGTGAGAGTGCAGTTATGATTGAAACTATTTAGTATTAAACATTATATACACACTCTAGACAGAAGTGAGAGGAACAGCAGAAGCCAGACTCTGCAGCATTGCTGTTTCGAGGCACAAAAATACCACTTATCAACCCATTCAGCCCCACTCAACCCAGCCCAAGCCAAAGCCCCAACTATGGTATCTCATAAAAACATGAGTGACCGCACCATGGACACTTCAATCTAAAAAGGTAGCAAAAAAAAAAGCCCTCTCTTTTTTCTCACAAATGTCCATGCCTTCCTCAATCAGCCTGATTGTGCTAGGAGGAGGAGGAAATTAGTAGGAAGAGATCTATCTATGTTCTCAACATCTAATGGCCATGCAGTGCCATACAAAGCATAGTGCACACATTTGTTAAAGCATTTTAGCTCTAAAACTGCACTTTAAGATATTGTATGTTCAACCCTAATTGGCAAAGAATAAAATCTAAAGGTTTTACAGCTGACTATCTTCACACCTTTCTTCTGTGTGAAGAAAATAAACTTAAAAAGTAGTAATCAATGAACTGTTCCGTACTGCAGTCTACCACTTTGCCCAACCCCAGCCAAGCAGGAGCCAGGTTAGACTGATCCAGGCATCCTCTGGGTGATCAGAGCACTAGCGGTGGTTGCTTTCGGAGCCATACCTGATGGGAGGAAAGCTGCCTGCTGCTGAAACTGCATGTTGGCCAGGGCCTGTTGGTACTGGAGCATGCCGGTGTTAAACACGGCAGAGGCCCCGTTGGCCTTCTCCAGGGCTGCCCGCTTTGGCAAGGGAGCCATGACATTAGGGGCGATGCCCTGCCCGGCCAGACGGAGGGAGGTCAGTGAGAAAGGGAACAAAAAAGAAAAAAAAAAACAGATAGAAAGAGAGAGAAGTGCGTGGCAAAGAGAGAGAGGGTGTGTTGGAGAGAGGCAAAAAAGAAAACAAAAAAAGGTACATACGTTAGAGGACATTGAAGGAACAGCATCACAACATCCTTGTGTGTACAACAACAACAATTTCATCATATCATCAGTAGCAAGCAAGCAGCAGTCTGACACAAGTACTACACAAGCAGGAGCATGGTGCCTACTCGAGCTACTGGCTAACAAGCATTAATATATTCATTGTTTTATCAGGAAGCTTACTTGGACTCATTAACTTTGTACTTCTAAGGCTGACTAAATGCAACATAAGCAAGCATTAACTATTAAAACAATAAGGCCGCTAACAAGAGGTGGAACAAGTAGGAAGCACAGAGAAAGGGAGGCTGCACTGCTAGCTCCATGATAAACTGGGTAAGCCATGTTTAAGTGATGGTTCACTCTCAGACGAAGGTCAAAAATGGTCTCAGGCCAAGCGGCACGAGTCAGATGTAGAAAAATATACTTCAGTTGTCAGCATTTGCACCATAAAATGCTCTGTGTGTGGATTTTATCTTGGCATGAGGCCATTCCTGAGGTCTGAATATCTGAGACAAGAACTGATGATGGAGTGAACTATCATTTGAACTGTAATCATCTGTTATGGTGGGATCACTCCTGTATGGTTTTAAAAACTGTTCCTCTTAGCCCCACCCTTATCCATCTGACATGCACTAGCAACACAGACATGCACACATTTGACTGAGCTGCTCCACAACACTGACCACTGACTTGGACGTAAGACTGAAGCCATGCCACCATTATAGAAGCGCTTCTTCCCTAGTTCTCGCTGACTTTTTGTTAGATAGGCAACAGGTGATGAATTGATTGTGGCTCCTCATCACAAATTCCATACTTGAATTCGTGTCTGAGGTCGTTTCTATGTGACGAAAGTTGTTCGGTGTTGGATGAGAGCTAAACCCCCCTGAAAGCCACAATCATTTTATCACAGGCAATAATGACAGATAAACAGGAGGAAAAAACAGACATTGCACTGAGACAACGACAACAAAAATAGCTAGGTATCTTTGGTTAAAACACTGCTCTACAACAAAGCCACATGCCAAGCTAAAAGGTGAAAGGTCATAGTACCAGGTCAAAGGTTGCGTCGAGGGGTCGCTTCAGTGATTTGACAGCCGACTGAGTCTTAATTAGCAGGCAGCGAGCACATGATGGCAATGGGCCAATGGGGTTCAAGCGCATTAACATAAACCAGCAAGCAGAGGTGCATCATGGGGGCAGCAGTGCAGTTTGGGTATAGGTGAGAAAAAACAAAAACAAATAAAAAAACAAATCATTGGAATGCAATATACAAGGGGATAACAGGACTAAGGCATGCACAGTGTGGACACTAGCTCTACTGCTCAACAGTTAAATGATCATCAATAATCAATGATAACTACTAATCTACATTAGTTACTGTCACACAAAGATGGGTGAATATAGCGATGAAAAAATTATTCAATCATTACTTTAAGTGGTTATCAGTAATCATATTGGACAGAAAATATGGAGGCACAATTCACAAGTTTCTGTTTCACTGTGCACATCGTAGTCAGCGTCACATTACAATGATTCACCCCAAGCTCCCTGCTTCACTATGTCAATAAGAGCATGAAGAGAACACTGTGATCAACAGACGAGTGTGGCTGTACTATTATTCACGGTGCTGTTACTGTGAAACAGGGCTGACAGCACAATGAATCCTTTTTAATCATGTCAAGAGGAAGAGAAGTAATAGATAGGAAGCACAGAAACAATGGAGACACAAATAAGACCAGGGCATCAGAGAGAGAAAGAGAGAGGAACTAACTCTCTGGTTGTGGTTCTGGATGAGATGAACAAGGAACAAGACAATAATTTCTTCTGACATTAGAAAGAATAGTAAAGATAACATATGGTTGTAATGTACCATTGTCTGATCCTTTTTCATATCACCCACCCCTGAGGATTTTTTTTTTACCCAAACCAACATGCAGACCTTTAAAATTTGACCTGGCCAAAGCAGAACTGAAAAGCTACATAATACCAACCAGGAAGGTGAGACATGTTCAAACACGAAATGTGAGTATGAGCCACAGAACATTTTCCCCGCTGGGTGATTTCATATACAATAGATAGCCTTGATGATGTATGTTTAAAACTATCTCAGAGTTGCTCCTTTGCTCTTGTGTAGGTGTGAATGAGTGTGACGCCGCTTGTACAGACTGCTCACCATGGCCGCGGCGGCTGTGGCCTGGTTCACCTGGTGCTGGGCAGCCTTAATTTTGGCCTGCAGATGGGCGGGCGGATGGAAGTACTTGCACTTTTCCCGGGAGCATCGACCCTTGATGTAGTCCATGCACACGGTGACGGTGTTGTCGTTGGTGTCTATCATGGTGCTGTCTGCGGGGTGGGCGAAGCGACAATCGTTCTCTCCCCGGGAGCAGTTGCCTCTCTGATACTCCCGACACACCTGGAGATGAAGGACGGTGAAGGATGATGAAAAGAGTGGATGCACAGTATGTGGATGCAGCACAAGCATAGTTCCCTTCACTTCATGCAGAATATATCAAGCAGCATTCACGTTGTCACTGCAGAGGGACTATATTTACCTAAATCCATTCAACTTAAAAATGCATGAGACCTACAGTCCAATAAGTAGATTGAGATGCTTTAGGAGCTCAGGTTCCCCTTAACTGCAGCCTTCCTCTGCTCAATATCCTGTCATACCAAGCACAAGATCTATACAACTGCACAGCAATACAATATACTTCCGGTTCACTAATACACAGTTTCTGTGTTGAGATGTGAATGGATATTAAACCGAAGAAGTTCAAGTCTACAATAAAACCACTCTGCAAAATAACAACAAAATGTTATTTTTAAGTGGTTTTTCTGTATGAAGAACTGTGTGATGTGTTTGTTGGATTGTGAGGCTCGGACAGTCTATATGTAAGACACCAGAGGGCAGCACCTTCTTATAAGATAGATACCATGAACATATAAGCCTTGAATGCACCACATGGTATTTCCCTATGCTTTTCTGTTTGTATTTAAATGAATGTCTGCTCCATCAACATAAAAACAGTTGCATTTTTACTTCACTTTTTGCTTTTCCTGATGTGATGTAAAAGAGGAAGTCTGCCCTACCAAACACTTTTACATACACATAAACAAACACACTCAAACTGCATCTTCCGGGCTCCATTTTGTGGTTTTGTGATACGTATATTTTTTAAATCATAAAAGATTCAATGAGGCAAAATATGTTTCTCATGTTTCCAGTGCAGCGAAGACATGGTTTTGTTTTTATGGCTGTATCTCAGAATCAACGAGCAAAGGCATCTTTCTCAACTCAGCAGTGTATCCGTCCCCGACAGACCAAAATACATTACAATATTATGCTTTGAGCAGTTCTGAATTGATGGTGACTAGAAAGAACATGTACTTTTGCTGGTGTTATTTCATTATTTACTTTCGTTACTGCTTTCTCCAGTCAAATAAACGTTCAGCAAGTTCAAGCTCATCTCTGGTGTTTGTCTAATGACATTTCGTGAGGCGTGCTGGGCGAAATCACAAACTGTGCTGGATCAAGCCGACGAAGATTAAGTTTTGAGGTGCGTAAGCAGGTTCGTCAATACCACGAAAAGGTGTAATCCTAACCGCAACGGCACAGGGTTCACGTCCAACCCGTGGGCCCTTTGCAGCATATCATTTTCTCTGTCTCTGCCTGACTTCCTGTCTCTCTCTCTCTCTCTCTCTCTCTCTCTCTCTCACTTTTGGAGTCAAGGCAAAAATTTTAAAAACTTAAAAGGGAAAAAAATTATGACCCTGTTGGGACACATCTGTTATTCATAAGTCATAACTGGGCATTGAACAAGTCCAAGCTTGGTTCATCCTGTTTTAGTGTCTCCTAGAAACATTTCTGTTGTGCTGTGTGAATTTTCAGCACGTGTTGTCAAATTAATGAAGCTGTATTCTGAATTTGCATGACATTTCGGTCTTTGCGTGTGCTTTGGTAAGTTGCAGTGCGTTGAGCTCTCAGGGCCACCGTAGTACAATTTAGTAATCATTTCCATGGAACTTGCTTGAGGAGTGCCTTGATTCTGGGCCACATAATACATCCTTGCCACACAACCCACTGAGAAAACTAGGTCTTATCTGTCAGTCAGTCATTTACCTCAAGTCTGTCTGTTCTCAGCAGTTTCTGTGCTGCAGCAGCTGCAGCATTGGGGACTTGGCTGACGGTGGGGCTGGAGGCCATGAGGACGGGGGTGCTGGGCAGGATCTCTGGGGGCATCAGGCCTGGTGACACAGGGCTCAGGTATGGATTAAAGGCTGCGGCTGCAACTGCTGCTGCTGCACTGGCGTTAGTGGCCAGGCCTGGTGTCACTGAGAACATAGGCTGGAAGAGAGCAAAACAAGGACAAAGACATGAAATGGATGTGGATAAAAAAGATTTGGGGTAGGGGAAAAGAGAGGGACTGATGGAAAAAGACTGCAAGAGCCACGCAGAGAGTGAAAGAACTGCATATGTGTGAGCTTTCTACATGTATATGATCTCACCGTGGGCAGTAGCTGTGGTGTGTTCATACGTGTGTGTCCTCTCACCATAGGTGGTAGCTGCGTGCCAGGCATCATGGCGTTCGCGAGCTGCATCTGCTGGGCCAGCATGGCCATGTTCTTCTGCTGGATCAGGTTGTTCCTGCCATTGATCTCCAGCTGGGTCTTTAGGTGGGGAGGAGGGTGTAGATACTTGCAGTTCTCCCTGGAACAACGGCCCTGAAGGAGGAAATGTGGCATTTGTACAAATTAAGGACTTTTGTGGAGGTATTTTGAGGCATCTTCACTGACAAATCCTGACATATTTCACTTGTGCTCTATCATGAATTTACAGTTACAACTCAGTTGTGACTGTTCAGTTCAGTTAAAAAGAACATCTATTTTTTAAGGGCCTCTATTTCAGCCTTCATCATGTTCAGTAATATAATACTTATAATACTTTATGTACAATGAAAGCATGGTACCTTGTTTATTGCTAGCTTATCACACACTCAAATTCACATTAGGTCTGGGTTGAGTCTAGCACTAATTGTTAACGACCTACTATTTCTGTTAGTCCCAGCAGGGGCATGTGCACGTGCATGTTTGTGTGTTTGTGTGCTGGCCCCAGCAGGTCATGACTGACACTGTGATGCTGCTGGCCAGACATCCAGCTTAGCTACATGTCTGACTGACTCTATAAATACCGCCCACTCAGATGATCCGTATATATTGTATCAGCAGTCATCCGGAGGTCACACTTCAAAGCCTTCCAATAATTATCTAAGACAGGGATCCCTTTTTGCTGCCTGCTGTGAGTATCCAATTATACCTTCAGTCTGGAGAGGAAGAGTTGAGGAAGAACTCTGACACACACATGCATGCACATTCTCACACAAGCAAGAATGCATACTCATTAGTACATGCACACCGGGGTCGTGTTCGCGTAACAGGTGGCTGATACACATCACGCAAACATAAGAGAAACACACAGACAAACACGTCCATGGTTTAGGAAAGACGTGTATTTACTTTCAGCCCTGTGGCACAGCTGAGCTGACTGGCAGCCTGTGCTCTCCCTCGCTGACAGAGCTGTCCCCACTGGGACCAGCTCTATACTCTGTCATGACTTCATTCCCCTCTCCCATCTCCCTCACTGACACTGGAGCACAAGACAGGTGCGAGGCAAAGAGGGGGAGATAAGGCGCAGGGAGGGGGTTCTTAAATGGCAGGGGGGCCTCTTTAAGATTTTTTTTTGTCTGAAGTTTCTGTCTCAAGTTCTCTTTGAAATTCTTTTTAAATAATTTCAGATTGTGTTGCTCCAGGCAGGTCACAGTAACACAGAAAGCATGGAGTAGGATTACAGCCATGTATCCTCTACTCTGTGGTCCTGTTATCTTTACTAATGCCTCAATAGCTGCAGGGAGCACATGAATGAGGAGCCTGTCAGTGGTCAGTTTCCATATAAAATATCTGGTGTGAGTTACAAGTAACTGACAGAGGGATCTCTCTGTCTAATTCTAGTAGTTTACCAGAAAAATCAATTGCATAAACTATTTGAATAGTTACAAAGACATAGATGAGAGTGTGCAGGAAGTGAAGGCCCTTTCCTTTTGATGTCTGGATTTAATAATGATTCACAGTATTACCTTCAGTGAATAAAGATACAAGTGTGTACGGTATGGGGACATGCCACAATTTTCTGTCTACTACTGAATAAAATGAGTGTTTGTATCATTTTGGATGAATTTAAAGGAGAAATGTAGGGTCAGTGTCAAAGCCTGACTGTCTATGCTGAGGCAAAGGTCTCCTGTTAACATGTAAGACTGATGTGCATTAACTATGAGTGCATATATGCTGAGCTGGCATCAAGATGAATTCTGACACTCACAACTCTGAGAGGTGTGTGCGTGGGCGAGCGTGGCATGCATGTGCGTGAGACGAGAGGAGCTGATAGCAGTCATCCAGAGGGTGACAATGGCATGCAACGAGGGGAGGGGGAGAGAGTGTGTGGAGAGTGTGTGTTGGGGGGAGCTGGTTGCAAAGGCATGGAGGATCACGTTGCTTTCACCCCATATGACCCCGACTGTTGACCGCTGGCTTCACAACTGCAGTGGTGTATACGCGTGTGTGTGCGTGTGCGTGTGCGTGTGCGTGTGTTTGTGTGCTGAGGGCTGTGTCTGAGAAAGGAACATGTGGTTTTCTCTTCGCTTTAGCTAACTACGTCTGCCTTCCTGCCGAATCATCCAGAGAAAAAGTCTCCAACTTACACCGGCAGCCATTTTGAATAAAAAATCAGGTCCCAGAAGAGGAAACGTCAGGCTGCGTGAGAGGAAGAGCAAAGGAGAGAGAGTAGAGAGAGAGAGTCATAGTGACCCTGTAGCGAGACTCTGTGGCTGCGTCAGGGAAATTTTAGAAGTTGCAGAAGAAGTGATCAGTGTGAGCCATCACAGGGAGGAGAGAAAGAAATGGAGATGCAGACAGATGGAGGGGAGGAGGAGGAGGAGGAGGAGGAGGAGGAGGAGGAAGTCGTCGCTCCTCACATCATGTTTGCGGCTGTTATTGTGACATGAGCGGCCTTGAGGAGCAGCTAGAGACGGTGTCCACGGCAACAGAGCAACCCAGTCACTCCTGCTCTAACAATGCTGCGATTCCTGGAATCTTCCTGGTCGCTGGCAGATACAGGAACACAGCAAAGAAAATATTACAGATGCAGCCTAGCCTGCAGTCACAATAAGAACAGAGCATCCCAAAAGCCAGTCCTCTCTGTCCTCCATCCTGGACTCTGTGCTGCTAAAACAACCATCATGAAAAAGCCGACACTCCAGATAAATGATAAAGATGCCGTCTGTAACCTTTCTTATCGTTGACCCACCCCACTGGGGGGGAACAGAGAATTACATCATCTTTATGACAGCAACCCAATTTATATCAGGTAAAATCAGACGCCTCCAAATCAAAATTTTCATGGCACTCTGAGAAAATACCTGATGAGAATGTGATTAGAGACTGAAGTGATTTGTCACGGCTCAGGGCTTGTGCCAGAAATTAGGAGAACAATGAAGAAAGTGGTCATCCACGGCATTAGCTGATTCAGTGCAGGTTGATGACCAGAGAGCAGTTGCATATTTGTTGTGGGTTTTTGCTACTCGACGTGAAATGGCAGACATTGTGTTTGATATGTTTCAAAGCAGCTACTATACTCCACATAGCAAGAGTAAAACACAAAAGGTATTGTAATATTAAAGAATTTGTTGTTGTTACATAGAAATGTGTTATTAAATGTACGTATAGAATAAAAATGACTAAAAATGTAAATGATAGTTGGTTTAATAAATAAGTAAATATCCAATTATGTCAGTTGTAATTTTGCTAAATATTTCAATTACTTCAGATAAGAACTGTAGATGGTGAATAATTGTTTTATTGAAAAAGACTCTTTGTGATGAAACTGAATTATCGTCATTGTTTTTAAAATACAATAAGATATGTTATTATATTGTCATGCCAAGAGCAAAGCGGCTGCTGTTCTACTGAATTTTGCCTGCCACCTTCGTTCAGCTCGGGCTTGTTTTGAATTAATAGTGGGAGGGGGGGGGGGGGGGGGGGGGGGTCTGTGTTTCTCCTGGTGAGATCAGACCTGCCAAACTGGGAACAACAATCCCACTGGCTACTGTGTACTCTGATTGATGATAAGTTCTAATAACATGTCCCACCCTGATCGCTCTTTCTCTCTCTTAGCTCTGGAGTTGCACCGGTACACACACACACGTGCGTGCACACACACCCATACACACACACACACACACACACACACACACACACACACCCTGCTTTTGTGACTGTGTGGGATTTAAACAAACAATGAACCAATGTGTAAAGAATGCTGGGTGGGGCTGTATCCCATCCTTTGGAGGAGAAGAGATGAAGCATGCAGCAAGATGTACTAATGTGCGTGCATGCGTGTGCGCGTGTGTGTCTCAATGCAAGATTCAAACGGTGAAAAAGTGTCGGAAAACTGGTTCCTACTTAGGAGTAACAGTAAAATCTTTCTAATAAACCAGCAGGTCCCAACCTTTCTGACTTGTGGTTACTTGCTGCCGTTGGTTTGTATGGAGAGAGGTTAGGGCCAAAATACATCACTGATCTGCTATGTGCTGTTGCTGAGACAGGTCTGTTGTCACAGTTGTTTGACTGTGACAGAAAAGCAAAACAGCAACATTCAGTTTCTGCACACTACATATCTGTGACAAAATACCTGAAACATGAGGTTGATTTAAGATTTATCCCATTTTAACACAACTTTCTTCTGCCTTGTCTTGTTTTGCCTTTTACATCTAAACTGAATGTGTTTTTATGGGTTATGTGAAACACTTAAAAATCATTTAAATTCATAGAAAGCCCTAAGAGGTAAAATTGTGTAATTAACAAGAAAGAAAAATGACAAAAGTCCAAAGAATCGATTTTATTTTCCTCGTTTCTTATCTTGTTAAACATCTAATGAACTCTTAGATCTATCATGTGACCTTGAAGGATGTGTCGACCTCAGATATGAATTTATGCTATAAAAAGTGTTATGTGCTACGAATTGTGTGAAACCTTAACTTTATTTGTCTTTACTACAATTACCTCCAGTTGTTTATCTGTATTGCATCACTCACCTGAGAATAGGTGCAACCTGCATATCATAATGTGCAAAATAATGCAATTAATCAAATCTATTTTCCTTCTTATCTTTCACACTCCAGGGTTATGGTGTGAGACTCAGTCGTGTGTGGGGTTCTGGTGTGAAGCTACACTGCTCTCTGCCCTGCGTTCCACTGACTTCTGTCTAAACATACACAGAGATGAAAGCCCTTTCTCCTCACACACACTGTGAAAGAAGCTTTGTTCTGCTGGCGAGCAGCGGAGACTCAAAGGACCAAGCCCAGTGGTTGGTCTCTTTGTCTACTGTGCACTCAAATATGGCAATGAAATATAAAACATATCAACTGACCATGAGTGGATCATCTTACATGGCATGAAAACTGGAATTTCCTGACAGCCAGATAAGAAGTATGCAAATTACTGAAAACACACAGCGGCAAACCAAGGGACTGAGAATATTACGATGTGGTAGTGTAATCTTATGTTAAGTGCATTTGCAAGCATAAAACTGCCCCCCCCCCAAAAAAACACTCAATAATACCTTTTAACAGTAGGGTACAATTGATCTCCTTTTTGTTTTTAGCAGCTCAATTCAGCATTAAATTAGCAGTAAAGTCTTTGTTGAGAATGAAAAAGAGATCTAAGATCTATGCAGTTTTATATGATGCAGGGTTGTTTCTTTGCAGTGGCTTGCATTTCTATATCAGACCATGCGCACACACACACAGGCCCTTGGGAGTGTGTCTACATCTCCCTGCTGGGACTTGAAGTACACAGTGATTCATGTCGTGCAGCTTAGTGGTCAGGGAGTTGATGTGACCAGTGGGGCTTATGGAGATATGGAGGAGGGAGAGTGTTAATCTATGATAATAGTTACAATATGCCCCCGGTGACGCAATGCACCCTCACCAAACAACAACGGAGAGAAAAGGATTATAGGCTACAGTCGAGCTACAACACGGACCACACAGACAGTGATAAGGTTAGACGGATGAATACAGTGCGTTTGCGTGGGTGGGAATTTAAAAGTTTAGGGAAATAACTCAAAGATATGATGAGCAAACTGCAACAGCAGTAGTTTCAGCTGATGCTCTAATGTAAACACACGTATGTATCAAACACAGAGGCAGCCACACAAACCTAACTATTTATAAAGGCCAAAACAGACAGATACACACACACACACACACACACACACACACAGTGATGAGTTATTCACACTCATGAGGGTGTTGGTCTTCAGAAATGCCTCAGGTCAGATGTCACGTACACAGGAGCCCTGCGTCCAAACTTAGACCTCTCTGTTTCTTTCCTGACATGCCCCTCCTCCCCCCCGATATCTCTCTCTATCTCATTTCACACAGACGCACTTTCATGTGACTTTATTTACGCCAATTTTGCTCTACAGTGTGTGTTCGGTGCGCTGCTGCCTCTTCTCGTGTGAGGTCTAACAAGGTTAGTTCCGCACTTTTCATTATCAGTAATAACAGAGCAATCGCACTGGTATCGATCTCAGCAGCATCACTTTATGAAAGCCATCCAGCACTTGCAGTGTGGGTGCGGGAGATGGCCCTGGGAACGTTCATTTAATCGTCCGCGAGCTGTGCTTCCCAGTGGGAGAGAGAGAGAGAGGAGTCATTGCGCAGAAATCACAAGGTCCGGGCAGCAGCGAGGCGTCAATAACGACGTTGTTGTTTCTGAAATGACTGAGGTGTGCTCTGTGTCTGGAGGCCTCACAGGCTGAGCATCCAAGCCTGCCATTTATTAACTATTATGTGATACAAATGGTTAGACTTTACTTCTAGGCCCTTGATTCATTTAGAAGGGGTTGAAATATTTCTCATCAAAGACCTTCTACGTCCATATCCAATGTATTCTTACAAAGCCTCATACATAGATAGATATGGATTGATATATAGCAAACATATCACAATGAGTGCTGGACGACCATAGCAGTCGAGAACAACAGTGAAAATCAGATGCACTTTGTCACAAGCAAATAAGAAAAAAGAGGAAGTGATTTAAAGAATGGGTAACCAAGGCACAAAAGAAAAAAAATCTTTGACTAAGATAAGAAGATGCCTTTCCTCCATTTTTTTGTCTTGATCCTCCCCGTCCTTGTTTCTACCGTTTCACAGAGGCAGCTTCGCAATGCGACTTAACACATCAAAAGCTGAAAAAGAAAAAAAGTTTACGGGCATGTCACTTTTCCTTTTCTCTTTTATAGACCTTTCTTTGATCCCAGGTTTCTGTTCCCCCTGTCTAACCCTCACCACTCCCACCTCCATCTGCACAGGGTTCACTTCCTCCTCAGCTCAGCGACACCTGTATTGTATAAGCACAAAGAAGAAGTCTCTTCCATCACTGGCTGTGTAATAACCACCAGGAAGATGATTAATTTGGTTTGCAGCCCTAACAGATTTAATCTGGCATGTATTATGCTAATCTGATCTAACAGACTGTAATCCTATCCACAACTCTGATCCCACTGTCAACTGGCCTAATCCTTTTCTGCGTGTGATTATCTCCTTCGGATTTGGCACTAACACAAGCAGGATGCTTTCCCCCCTGTTTCTCTCTCACTTCAGTTTAAGAAGTGTTTTTTTTTTTCTTCAAATGTTTTTATTTTCTCCAACAGTAGATGCACTGTAAACTGGTTTATGAAGAAATTTTAATTGCTCAGGAATTTTGTTGTTGGAAGTGCTGATATCCAGAAACTGGGCTGGAAAAACCTGAGAAAACATGAAAGTTTCTTACCGGGCCAATCGCTCTCCTTGCACTTTTCAATCAATAAATAACCAACATCTAATCAATAACATTCTACAAATCAGCCTCAGGTTCAAAAATGATAACTGGTCATATGGTGATTAACTAAGAAACACATATGAAAAAGCTGCACGAGGAATGAAAATATGCTCTACTGAAATAACCTGTGTACGTAATTGAGGAAAGCCATTAAAGTAATTACACTACCAATTCTGGTGATGTATAACTACTACATTACGCTCCTGGTAGACAAGCTAGACAATGTAGCGAATGCAGTGCAGTACGAGGCAGTGGAAACATAGACTGAAGTGGTCAGTGCATGTCACACAAAACTAATAACACTAATTGGCCCTCAGGTGGTGCAACGGTTTCAGGTCAAAAAACAAGGACACATGATGGATCCTGACGAGCCAAAGAGGAGACAACATCATTTGATAACTTGATAAAAGTGGGAACATTTTTCGATGTTAAGGTTAGCGTTCATGGGTTTTCGTGATAGTTTTACCTCGACCTACAAAAAGCACTAGGGGGAATTAGGAACACTGAATCAGAGAAAGTAATTAAGGCCAATGCCGTGAGTGTGACAGGCCCAGACATACAGAGAAGGAATGCTCTCAAAAAAAAAAAGCAAAAAACAAGATAGACAGAGACAGCAACTGAACGAGAGAAAAACAGATGAACAGCCACCGCAACTATGTTTTTCCTTGTTGCCTCGCATTCTCCTGCCTTTCACCACTGCCACCAGCGGGCATATAGCTCCTGCCGCCCCTGGCACGAATTTGATATAAACACAGGGATGAAAGGTAGGGTAAACTTGACTGATGGATCTAACAGCTGGAAAAAGGGAGGTGCAGCATGAAAAAGTGTTGAGAGAGCTGAGTTTAAGCGCGTAGCTATGCCCTCAAGCTCCTCTCTCACCTGTCTAATGGGAGGATAATGGCCGAGCTGACTGATGCCTGGGTATGTGATTATTTGCATGTGAGGGGTAATAGGGGAGCTGCTAAGAAAGACAAAGAAAGAGAAAGTTAGAGACACAGGTGGATAATGACAGGCAGATTATAAGGCTCAGGGGATATTCAGATTTCATTAAACTATTTCATAACTTATTGCCAAGTTTTCCCCTTTTAAAGTGAAATGTATTCACATCTACAGTATCTCTTTTTCTAGTATATATAATATTTTTATGAGGAGTGGTGGAGGCATTCCCAGGACAATTCAAGGGAAATTATGCATCCTTACAATAAATGAAATGAAATGCAGCCTGACATATTTGGTATTATTTACAATTTTGGTCTCTGGCTGAATTTTAAAAGTTCTCTGGGTTTGAACTATATTGATTCATAAAAATAAAGCATGATTTTTGGCTGACTTCTCTCTACATGTCTAGATATAAAAAGCTAAACATTTATTCATTTGCTCTGATCTGTATCTTTATTAGCTGCATGGAAGTCCTGGAATCCAATAAATGTAAATCTTCAAATCCAAACCAAGGGGTATATGCATAAGTGTTTGAAATTTATGTGACTGCGTACAGATGCGTGTTTATGAGTTGCAGATTATATAATATTACAGCCATGCTCTTCACAATCGTGGCTATGATCTGGCCTGCTGAAGCAAACAAACCCTCAGGCAATGTGAGGTTTTATGGTATGTCTGTATGTTAAAGAGGGAAACAAAAACAGAAAAGCGAGGCTAGTAGAAGTAATCATTGTATCAGTGGTGTTATAAAGAGGCCCAGTGTGATGGAGGGACAGGGACGGCTGACACTGAGAAGAAAGACGGGCTGTTGTCGCCGATCTTCCGTCACATAAGCTCAAAGACTAAATGCACAGCCACCCTGATCTGACAAGGATGCACACACCACGAAGTAAGCAGACCAAAGAATGACTCTGTGTATGTGTCTGTAAGTGTGTGTTGTGTGTTTGGAGACCAGGATTAGTCTGGCCCAAACACAAATCCCCCTGGCATGAGAAGTGAGAGAGACGTAAGAATGGACCCGTCAACACCAGGAGACAGAAGGCGTAAAAGGCCCTAGTTACAAAATTAAAAGCCCCGTAATGTGAATCAGCTCTTATCTAGTAAAACCTGCTCATTTATATGGAGAAGACTGAGCTCAGCCAAACAGAAGACACTACGATATGAACAGCTGTCTTCTAGTAAAAGCTGTATCTTATGGATGACTGGATCCACCCCTTGTTAATTTAAAGGGGAGAAATATTCATTGTGGGTGCACCCACAGATATCCTATTAAAAATCCAATTAGAATGGAGGTTCCATGCATCAGCTGCAGAGGACAGAAGCCCATATGGATCCAGGGAACAGTGTCTGTCTGGATTATAGTATCACTGCAGTACCATGACTGGAGATTAGCGCAGCACTACTTAAAATAAACCTTTCTGATCACAGGTGTGTTGAAACCTCCATCCAGAAAACACATTTGTCTTGGTTGCATTTTGACACTATAATACTCTGCACAGGTGTCCCCTTTCCTTTTCTTCTCAAAGTTTTCTCTTGGCTACAAAAGTTTTGGCAAGAAGCCAGTGAGGCAAGCAATGTGAGGATCACACGTCCTCCAGTGGCTTTGGATTCCACATGCCCATCTGTGGCTTGTTGTGCAGATAAACACTGCATTTGGATTGTGTCTGAGAGTGGCACAGGTCTACTGACAGAGGAAGTTTCAGTTTACGGTGACTAGCTACTGTGGACTTAACATGCATGTCAGATCATTCCATCTACATCCAAAATGCATATGTACCAGCACAAGAAGTTTAAAAACAAGCCTTGGACTAGCATTCAAATAAAGTATTAAGATAAAAGAAGTGAAACCGTGCTAGTTTGCTCTGGTGTTTAGCACTTCATCGCTGTCCACAGAAAAGGCAACTGTTCCCTGCACGTGGCCAAGTGCACTGTGTCTTCTAATGCGGTGTGCAGCGTGTGACAGCGGTGTCAAATACACATTAGCCCTCTGAACTCATAACCATATGCTTACACACAGCGCAAGCGCGACATGTTGATTTTACTGCCCAGAGATTGGCTGGACAATTTGTTTGAAATCATAAAAAACACCGTCGACTAGCAACGCGGCTAATATTTACCCCACACGTCTGTCTGTCTGGCCAACCACCACTCAGTGTGTGTGTGTGTGTTAGACCGTGCGTGTGTGTTTAACCTGACTGTTCCATCTAACCACTGAATCTAAACATGCTGTCAAAATACGGTCAGCAAAATGAGAGGAAAGACAGATAGAGACACAGGGAGAGAGACAGAGAGAGACAGACACAGAGAGAGATAAATAAGAGGTATTTACCCGCCCTCTGCTCTGCAGGAATGTAATCTTGGCTTGGAACAGTGTAGTAACACAAAGAAACTCGCTGCAGCAGCACCACTAACACAGATATAACACACACACACACATATGTGCATGCGGTCACACTCTCAGTCTTTTTCTCAGAAGTCAGACATGATCACCGTGGGCGTGTCAGGCTCACAGGTGGACAAAGTACAAGGTCTATGCTGTGTACAAAGTCTATAATGTCGCCATGTTATGGTTACCTCTCTTCTTTTCTTTTACAACATGACTGGGCCTTAACAAAGACCTGCCACTGCTCGTGGGTTCACATAAGGTCACGGCTGATGTCATTCCAGCTCCTAAACTCACACTGCGTGAGTTATATATGCAAGTGTGTACATGTGTATAAGTGTGTGTTCATGTGTGTGTGGGTCTGCCAGGGTGTAATGTGAACCATCCTGTCCATGGATGGGTGTGGCCAGAAGTAAATGAGGCAAAAACCAGACGGAGCGGGGAATCAAGCAGAAGGAGCTACCAATGTGGGAGGAGAATGAAAACAACCAACGGAGTAAAAAAAGAAAGAAAGAAAGAAAGAAAGATAGAAAGAAAGAAAGAAAGAAAGAAAGAAAGAAAGAAAGAAGGAAAGAAAGAAAAGGATAACTAAACTAGAACAGGCTTGTAGGATGATGCAGTACTTGAAATAAGATGGTAGTTTTCCTGTGTGGGTGGGGTGGAGACTACAGTTCATTTACTGTGGAGAGTAAGCTATATTATCTTCGATTCATTCTAGTATAAACTAATGAGGCATGCATTAGCTCACTTGCTTCTGCAACCTGAGCTGCCTATTAAACTCCAATCTGATTAGGATTGCTTCAGTAAAGGACGTGGAGAACACATGTGATTACAACGTACCAAACATTACAGTGGGTTCCCTCCTCAACATATCATGCAAGTTTTCAACCCTCCTATTAATATTATTTGTCAGTTACTGTGTAGCTCAAAGAATTGCATGCCACAACACAGTTTTCCACCTGTCTTGTCAATCATTATGTTGCCTTTATACTAACATAGGCTTAAATACTTAGCTGTAAATAAAAGCCATTCATACTGATTTAGAATCAGTGTATAATTCCCAACCTGTCTGCTGAGTAGTTAATCATTAATAGACAAAGTTACAAAGCTGACTTTAAATCAGGGAGTCCAGGCAGCCATTATCCTTCTCCAAATATTTACCCCGCTTTGACATAGCTGAGCTGTCTGTGCTGCACCGAGCAGATACACAGGCAACAGCAAAGGCTGCACTCTGGGGTTAAGGCCAAGTCTAAGGCCAGTGAACACCCACACACATGCATGTATATTGTACGAGTTTGAACACGGACACACGCACCACGAGTTTCTTTTAATTCCGTGACCTAGATGAAAACTTGTTTCTGACTGATTGTCTTGCTTCAGGCTTATATCATCCACATCTGATTAGTGTCATGAACATCTTCCCATGAAAAATCGCAATTTAACTGGTCCTGCTGTTTCTGGTGCAAATATATTCCCTTTTCTAATTCCCTCAACATGCACTCTACAAGCATTTTTAGTGCGGGACACAAGTTTGAGTGTGTATTTGTGTGTGCCATGTAAAAAGGATGCCAAAAAGAGAGAGAGAGTGGCTGTTGGGGAAATGACTGGGTTTGGGTGTGACCTGCTCAGCTATGCACTGGTGATCATGTGAGACCTGTTCTAATTATACACTTCTCGAAAAGAAGGTCGATCCTCTCTCATGGACAGAAAGTGTGTGCACATGTGTCCAAGAGGTGCACTAGTGTCTGTGTGTGTGGTTGCAGAGGGTGCTCGTCTAGTCATGGGGATTGATGTGGATTCACGTAACGCAACTAAATGGAGAATTTGTCCTATTTTATCTGCTCAACCTGTGTGAGAGTGAAGTAGGACAAATGATTTTTGTCAGTGAACGCATTTGTGGGTTTATGAAACGGTAGAAATGTAACGACGTGGTGAGGGCGTCCGTGCTTACATGTTTTGTGTTTAGGCCTTATCTGCTGGTGTATGCATGCAAATACAGCAACAGCCTTTGTTTCTGATTTCCCCTATTCTTCCTTTCTTTCTCTCGTGCTCTCTCCTGCTGTTTTTTCCACTGTGGGTTTTAGAGACCTGCTCTGTTTTTCATTACCAGTGGAAAAAATGGGGCGATTGGTTAAAAAAAGTATCACCCATCTCCATTAATACAAAAGTCCTAGTGGAAAATGAGACCAAACTACTAAAATAGGCCCCCGGGTTCCTTCAAATAGTTCCATATATCTGCCAGCTACTCCTTTCCAGTGGCTGACATCGACCTCAGCATGAATGACAATTTAAACATATGTTCACGTATCGAGACCCTCCTGCCGCTAGATAAAAACCCCACTGCCTTCTCAGTGAGTGTGGACACCGGAGTGAACTACGGGGCTTGTGAGGTCTAGATAATCACTCGTGTCTAATGCTTTTGTAGCAGTTCCATTACCAATTTCTTACAACTTTTATCTTTAAGTTTTGGGCACCATCTTTATTGGTTATCGTAATATTTTATACACTCAATTACTTTCTCACTTTCTAGGAAAAGAGCACCATCAGTGAAAGGAAGAATCAGGTCAGATTGCAGGTTTTCAACAGGATTTTTGCCAGATTATCTACTTCCTTATGAAGACGTAAAACCACAAATGAGAATAGATCAGAAATGTTTGCCACAGTAAGGCATTGCATGGGAAAATAGTGTGCACACACAGCTATGCTATGCATGATACGTCATGATTAAATATGATGTATGATTAACGTCTGTTTAAAGTCAGTCTGACCATGTGTCTGTGTGTGTCTAACATCTTTTTGGAAAAGCTGCCACATCTCCAGATTTATCAATTAAACTGGGAAATTTCTAGAAATCAGGAAGTAGTTGCAGTTTCCATCAATAGGAATGATGCCCAAAACTATAAAAAGAGCAGTCAAGAATTATTTAATTCAGCTTGCCATTTTGACCCACATAAACACACAAACACATGCAAGGCATTAGCACATTGTGAGGAAACTTGGGAAGAGTTCAGCATGGGCCTGACAATGTTCCTCTGTCCACATCTGGTTATAAACACTGTTCTCTGAGTCGACTCACACACGCTGTCCTCATCATAACCCTGCCCTGCTTGCTCACTGCCAATGACCACGAGTCACACCAATGTCTGCCGGGGCAGAATACAAACAGAAGTAAAAGAAGAAAAAAAACTATGTGTTTGTGTGTCTGTGCTGGAAAATTTGGGTTGAGGTCCGCCCATCTCTAGAGATCCTGTGCTCTGATAAAAAGACAGATTGTGAAAGAGTAAGAATGAGAGAGTGAGAGAAAAAGAGGTGTTTGCTTTCCTGCTGCCGTCTACAAATGGAAAATTACTGCATACGGTGCCCTAAATCTGCCCCCAACCTTGCTCTAAAACACACACACACATATACAGACAGACAGAAACCCCCTCTAACTGCCCGTAGGCCTCTGCACAGGAAGTGGTTTGACTGAGTGAGAGCTCCATGATGACGCTATCGCTTTCGTTCCTCTCTAACTGTTGAGACGTGTCGCACTCTGGGCATCCATATAAGTTTGTACATGTGACAGTCCTTTCATTTGTGTTTTCCTATTGGAAACCTGGCACATGGCGGCGTTTATCACTTCCAGAGTGTCTGCGCTGATGTAGCAAATTCATGCAACTGTGTTTATGTACAATGTAATCAGTTGGAAATTCAAATAACTCCTAAGTGACTCCTGTTTGACATCAGTGCAGTAAACAGCTAAAATACTTCAGTCTGTCCTAGAAAATTCCACAGTGCTGTGTTAGAAACGCCTGACTTCCACTTCCTGAATCTGAAAAGCTGAACCCGCCCCTCTTTCTGTTCCCTTGATCACATGTTCCAGTCACCTGACCAGAAAGAGGCAGGACCAAGGAGAGCACATGCCCTCAGCAGATGAAGTTAACTATAAACTACTCCTTCTTCCACTTTATAGCTCTATACTTTCCCATAAATTACTTGTTAGACTGAATGTGGTGAGTCCTCTCTCTGTCTGAACTCTGACCTCCAGCCATCCTCTTTGCCCCCTTTCATTTTCTTACCTTGAGTGAGTCGAAGCAAGCGATGACCCGTCCGTTGTCCACCTGACAGCTCTTGGCCGGATGAGCGAACTTGCACTCCTGGTCAGAGCGTGAGCACGTGCCCCTCTGGAACTCCCTGCATACCTCCAGTGTCAGCCACTTCGTGTCACGGATATGAGCTATGTTCATTGCCATGGCAACGCGTTGGTAAAATGTATTCCAAGCTGAGATCTGGTTAAGTGTGAATAAAGTACCTCTAGTGTTTTAATCCACAACTTTAAGGTCTCTTTTTGTTTGTTTGTGTGGTTAAAGTCTGTGACACTCGCGTGTGAAGCTGAAATGAAACATTCAAAAAGAAATAGAAGCTCCGATTGATTGAGATGGCTCCTTGTCCGAAGTGAAATGTTACAGCACGATGTTTCTCTGGGGATGTTATTGGTTCATATTCTTGCTCCAACAACCACTGACGAAGTGATAATATCCAGGAGATGACTTAGCCTAACAAGTAGTTACCACTCTTGGCTTGGCTTTTCTCTTTCACTATTTATTGCTCGTCAAACGGTCTCATCTACAGCATTCATAAGCCAAGGTGGCAAACAGATGGACAGGCCGAACCGAGAGCCCTCTGGTTAGGTGCAGTGAAGCAGGCAACAAAGGTGATAGTCTGGATGAGGCCTGCTACAGGTAGGTTAAGGACACTGAGGACCGAGTGGAGGCTTAGAGGGTTGAAGGCGAAGGTTAAAGGCAAGGTGGGTGAGATGCTGCGTGGGCCTGGTGGTGTGTCGGGCTGCTGTGGTAAGGCTGGTCAGCTGGTGGAGAGCAGGAGGAGAGCTGAGGCTGGAGCCCTGCCGCAAGGAGGAGTGGATGGTGATGATGGTGAATGGACGAGTGTGGCCGGAGCGTAGGCTGCGAGGAGGGTGTGGTCACTGTCCTTGTACTCGTGTTACCGTGGCAGCAAGCGAGCGAGGCGGGGGGGGAGAGGGTGGAGCTTCAGCTGTAGAAGCAGGTCAAAGCTGCAGCAGACATCAGGGAAGGCACTTCCTCTGGGGAGAGAGAGAGAGAGAGAGAGAGAGAGAGAGAGAGAGAGAAACAAAAGAGGGGGAGACAGAAAGACAGATTAGTCTGATGAAACACATCCAAAGAAAGCTTCCACCTTTTTTTTCACTCATTTATCTTTCACAGGAGGTTCTGACCTGCAGTGGTTTTTAAAGTCATGCCACTGCTAAGCTTTGCAGCTGTGGGAATGAAGAATATGTAAAAATGTCAGAAATGCCGGGGTGTCAGCTAAAACAAATAATACTTTCACCCGCCCAGCGCTCTAAACACACATGGTGCGCACACACGATCATCACGCCACGCCACACACACACAAACACACACACACCGAGAAATGCACAAAGCAGCCATTCACAACTTTTCCACGTCTCCTGGTCGACGCAGGAAAATCTGATCAAATCCTGTATCACTTACATTTGAGTACAGCAAAGCCGACCACTGAAAATGTGTTTAGAGGTGAAAGAAAGGAAGAGAGTGAAAGCAAGGGGGAAGTCAAGGCAGGGCATGAGGGAGAAGAGGTTAGTCATTTCCCTTCTTGCGAAGAGGTGTGAGAGTGGGGACCAATGAGAGCTAGCAGAGTTGCAGCAACATTCTGGGCTGAGCGCCAGGTGAGAGCAGAGGGGGCGGAGCAAAGAGGAGGCTGACCTGCCTGCTACTGGGGAGAGAGAGTGAGAGAGAGAAAGAGAGAGACAGCCTGAACTAATAACTCTCAGTATTCCTATGACAACTTGACTCCTCGTGAACAGATGATAAACTTCTTGAAGACAAACAAGCTGTCATGAGAGGCCACGCTGCAATGATCTCACACACACGTGAACCTGCTGTGATAAACACGCTTATTATTTCACTTTCACAATCCTCCATTTACTTAATACAGAATAGATCGTGGTTGTTTTTTTTTGTTTTTTTTTTTTTGTTCAGAATTTTGCAACGCTGCCAGTGGTTTCTATTTTCGGTGAATCCATTGTAAAGGGTTTGCTGGTGGAATTTGAATGATTGGGCTCCCGGGGGCCCATTCTGCTCTTATCGCACAGGCAGGGTAAGTCACCACACCCTGTGTAGAGGAATCGCTTTTCCCAGAACAGCATGTGCACCTTCAGCAATCCTTACGAACTGCTGCTAACTTTACAGCACTGCATCACTGCAACACGCTACATCAGGACCCTGCAGCAGTGCAGCCCAGGTCATGATGACCCAGCAACATGGATATATGTTGGAGAGAGAGAGCACGAGTGAAGGAGGAAACTGCTTAGTTTCACCTTGGATGACCCGTACGATAGCAAAAATAGCATCACTGCTACAAATGACCTTTGGATTGCTAGCATAATGGCAACAGAAATGTTACAACCGCCCTACCCTCATCACACACACACACACACACACACACACACACACAGGCGCAAAGATAAACACAGCGAATTATTTTCCATATCATACACTTTAGACAAGACACTAAAATAAAATCAATTTTCAATAAAATACAAACACAAAAACATGTATCATCTCATGGCATAATATTTTCAAATGGCAGATCATAACATTTTATTAAATACTGCTATTTTTTTAAACAAGAAACAGTAATGTTTTTTTTCGTCAGTTTAATAGCCCTTTCATGCCAGAACACATTTTTGACCAAGAGCGACTGGACTGAATGTCTTGTTTTGGAATAAAACCAGTCCAACACATGCCGTTTTAATGTTTTCCTTACTTAGGGCATGCTTCTGTTCCCATGAACTTACTCATTCATCATTTCTTCCTCATTGCTGTGAAAATGCCAAGTCAGCCAAGTTTAATCTTTCTGTGTAACCCTATATTCCCTAGGACCTGTGTTTTTAATATCTTTTAATGTTGATGTTACTTGTATTTATTAGTGCAGCTCATTCTGACAGAGATGAAAGCAACACGCATTTACTCCACAAATATACTTTGTTATAAGTTGAAGTCAGGTAAGTAACGACCTCTTGTGAACTCATCAGACTGAGCTCAAGCCACAGCTGGAGATTAACTAATGAGGAACAGAGGCGCTTTTTATATATAGAGATGTGTTTCTTAAATTGATGGCGCCAGAGGCTGTCTTCAATCAAAAGAGAAAATGCGATGACTTGATACATGAAAAGCTGACGACCCCTACGTTGTGTATGGCTGCCTAATCGGTTTCTATGGTTTCTATTAGGGACAGACGAGCAGACATCTGTGTGAGAGAGAGACAATGTACTGTGGTGTAAGACAGTGCCAGAGTGATAATGAGGGCTCATCATGATCCATCATGTCTGGACATGGCCATCCTTTCCCTATTGATTTCTTCATCACGATGGTCTTTCATGTCAGTATGCCACTCCCTCGATCTAATTCCACTTGAACTGTCAGTGCTCTTTGTCTTCAAGGCATCCATTTCAAACAGATGACTGTTTAATATGATCTACTTCTCTCCTCTAACCACAAACTTTATTCAGTTTTAACCAGTGGATCCTTGACTTCTTTGGCTTTCCAGTTCTTTCCACCCCCTCCACTCTGACCACGCTTGTGTCTTTGTGCCCTCACTGTGACTGTCTGGCTTGCGTTCCTTTCCAGCATCCTCATCAGCACTCCCCTCTAGATTCCAAGGTCTTGCTAGCTGGTGCAAGGTCAACCACACTGGAGGAAGGGGAAATGGCGAGAGAGCCAGCGAGTGAGACCGTATGCTTCCCATCACCCCTTTCAGACACGTGGTAGAAACATTACATGGTAGCAAGAAGAGGAAGTATGTCTTCAGTATTAGCACATCCCTACCAGCTCACAGTCACGTGACACCCGTATATGCCTCAACGACTCAGACAGTTTCTGACATGAAAAACAAGCCTGCCCGTCTTTTCCTTCTCTTGGTAATGAGTCAAACAACAAATCTGTTCTCAACGCTGTCGAAATCCACCCTTCACCTCCACCAAAGCGCAAACTATGCATAAAACCTGCCAGTGCTATGCTTGATGGACTGTGATGGATGGTTCTCTGATGTTAAGAGGTTTTCTTGGACACTGAGAGCTGTTTATTTATGAAAACATGTCTCAACTGATTGAGAAGTTAGCACAATCAAGGCAGCATACTAATCTGGGCTAGGCTTTTAGTTGTCATTGTGACTGACTGCTAGAGACAACAAGGAAGAGGGTGTGGTTCACAGTTATGATAAGACTTCCTGAAAAATGACTGAATGTTAGATTAATTGTTAAGTTCAGCATGGCATGATACCACAGGTCATGAGTTACTAGAGGAGCTATTCTACATGCATAACGAGAGGGGGCAAACTGATGCAGTATAAGTGGCAATAAAACTCAAGGACAATAAAGGACAATAAAGATTTTTCTGTATCGTAATATCTGCTATGGCAACCAATCCAACGCACTGCAGCTTCTAACATGATCTTATTTTCAGCTTTGACTGCAGAGAAAGGGGCATCCATCTTCTTTGCTTTGCTGCTGGTCAGTAAAAGGACTGGTTTCAGCATATTGACAGAGGTGTAGTCAGGGTGACAGCATGCTGAGACAGGTCATCACAGTGGAGGACGCTGGAGGAAATGCAACACCCCGGGCCTCGCTTCTGCTGCTGCTCTATGTGCTCAGATTATAGCATGTCAATGTTGCCCTCGCTGACCTTTACGTCTACACACCAGCACATACAGAGACACGTGAACATGTTCTCCTCGCTGTCTCTGGATCTTTCTCGAACAGAAAACCCTCATGCAGAGACTCATGGCTTCTTCTCTTTAAGCCACAGCTCTTCTATGTCACCTCTCATATTGTTGAGAGATCACAAGGGTCTGCATGAAATGAATCCGCAGTTTGGTTGAATAAAGACTGTTGATGAAACGCAGCCCATTCAAACATGGATGCTCCACAGCATAGTTACTTGGTAGTCCTCTCCGTAGTTGGTATTGTTACTATTCTCTCCCACGTCAACATCAAGTCATCATCTCATCTCAACTATTAGTTTTACTGACTTAGTTGTCATCAGATTAAGTAACGTGGTTCTGAAAGAGGAATACACAAGAAACAAAGCCTATTGATCCCCCTGAGAGCAAACCTCTGGAGACAATGAGATCTCTTGTTTAGCATACATGGACAGAGCTCACACACACACACACACACACACACAAACTGACAAGACACACAAATGCAAACCTATACAAACACACAAACCACTATGTGTCCTGACACTGAGTATTCTTAAGCTGTGGTGAATATCTGACTGTGTGCAACACTGCATCTTTGTGTGCATATGTGTGTGTGTAAAGATGTGGTGAAGTCAGCGGACAGCGAGGATAATGGCTGGCATTACGGTTTAACGAGTGGCTCATTGGCTCAAATTTATTTTCGGCGTCGACGTGCCGAGATGTGATTTCCACGTATACAGACAGGTGACAAATTTCAGAAAAATCTGCATTAAAAACAGAGAAGCATAGCAACAAGAAAAACAACTGGAGAGCATTAAATCAACATGAATGTATAACCTTAGCAGTCATTGGATCGCAACCTAATAAAGCACCTGGGGGATTGTGGGAGAGGGTATTATATGAAGCAATATATCTTGGGGGACAGATTTTTCTGAATTAAACTTCAGGCAAATCTATGCTTTACTTAAATTAATACGTTTAAATCATGGAGATCACCTTGCTAAGATATTGGTCATGTTGCTTTTTCTCCAATGTACATACCTGTTCTAGATGTTATCCCTAAGACAAAAATAAAAATATACAGGCAGAAACAACAACAGCATAAGATGAAAAAAAACAAAATAATTAGTTTTGTGTAATTAATATCATATAATACTTTTGTTCAGCCTCTTTGTCACCAATTTTATCTTCAGCACTAGTTATCTGTAAAATTCTCATTTAGGTAAACATGCCTATGTATGTAGTATACCCACATTCTTGTGTACAGGCCTGCTAATACACTGAGGCAAACGGACACACTAGTGGTCATAGAAACAAAGGAGATAGCAAGGCAGCTAGAAGGAGAAAAAAGAAGATATGGCCTGGAATGTGTTATTAAAAGTTACAACTGCCTGTCTCTCTTTTAGAGATGGAGAGTTTCGCGATGTCGGGGCTGTGAGCAGGAGCCGATGCACCTGGGGTGAAGAAAAACAAGGGCAAGGCTTGTGTTGACACGTGTACCTCTGGACAGAATAACAAAGAAATAACTAGACACTTATTACTGACTCCACAAACAGCGGCTTCACACGCCACTTGCCCTGCTTATAGGAGCGGTGTGTGGTTCAGATACAGGTGAACGCTGGTGGTTTTTCACGCTGTATACAGAAGATGCTTAAAAATTACTACTGGTTACTTGATATGTAGTATGGCGGGTTGAAGACTCAATTAAATTCAATTACTGGTGTAATAAAAAAGTGAATCTTCCACAGTTGTTAAAGCCAGTTCATTTTTAGCTTAACTTTGATTTTCTTTGAGTGGAAGGTGACTTACTCAGCCAAACTTGTGTCAAACTGTTGCTCAGAGGGGTTGAAATGTGGTCATAACACAGTAAGAAACATAGAGTGAAGCTCTCGTGTAATAAAAGCTTAACCTGTCAGCGCATATTCAGTCATGCACATAATCCTGTCTGTAGGGCAGATCCTAGATTATAGGCAACGCACATTCATGCAGAGCGATTTACACCTCAATTTACATAAATATACAACCATACAGAGAGTCAGAAATCTGATCTTTGGCATTGTTACCTACTACAGACTGACAACAGCACGTTCTTCAAGTTCCTGCTAGACGGAAATTGACAGTCAACCTGCAGCAGCAGCTACCAATGGGATTTTAATTCCCAACAATGCAATCTGCAGCACATCTGTCTGTGCTGCACATGCTTGCATGTGTGCACATACTTGTGTGTGCGAGCTACTGTCTGAGCCACACCGAATCCCTCTAAGTCACAACAACAACATTCCTCATCATTGCCCCAACCACAGACGCACCATCAGGAGGAAGCCCAGAGAGGCCAGAGGGAGGAGGGCAGAGGTGGTGAGGAGAGGGACAAAGAGAGAAGAGGGGGGAGTAAAGGCTAGAGTTAAAAGCTCTGAAGGTTCTCTGGCTGTAGCTCTGTGATTTACCAGATGTATGACCTGCTGTTATTCAGTTTTTGGAGTCCACGAAGGAAGAAATATTTACAAAAATACATGAAAAATGTTGCATTTGAGTCTGACAAATAGCCAGATATAATCGCTATGAAAACACTTTCGGACCATTTATCTTTGTATGATCCACACAGACTGACTTAACTCCAGAAAAGACAGAAAAACATTACGGTACAATCACGCGTCATCTCCCAAAGCCTTAGTAAAGTAGGGAAGCTACTTACTTCTACTCCAGTTTAAACATCGACAAGTAAAATCCCTCCATTTAGTGGGTCTCCTTCTCCCTGTCTCTCTCGTTCGTGCACCTCTTTCCTTCTCCCTTCAACTTTCTTCCTCTCTCTCAGTTACTCCCCCTCTGTCAGACGCATGCAAACACTCACTCAGTCTCACACACACACACACACCCACCCACCCACACACACACACACACACACACACACACACACACACACACACACTAAGGCACACACTCCCACAGACAGAGTCACCCTCTCACACACTCTCTCTTCCCGCGACCCGGAATGCTTGGCAAGATTGTACTGTACTGAAATACTGTGCTCACCATATAAGGTAGCAGCAGCTTCACATGTCACACATAATTTACATGCAGTGGGGCGGGAGTTTGCCTTACACAGTATACACACATGGAGAAACACACATACACACATGCAATGCCATGCTTCCCCCTTTGGCCTGACGCAGCAAAGGAGGTAAAAGAGACACAATTTTTTTTTTTTACCATTCTCCTTGTTAACCAAGCCCTGGAGGATAACTCCCAACATGTCTAATGTTGAGTCAGACGAAGGGAATGAAAGCTGAGTGGGCGATCTATTGATCCTCTCCACTGCTTCCTGGAACAACCACGGCCCTCCAAACACACACACATACACACCAGCAAATTTCCTTGCTAACTAGCGCTACCCTCAGGAAGTAGCTATTGTGTGACTGGCTGCTTTGAGCCAAGAATGTGTCTGCGTGTGTGTGTCTGTGCATGCGTTTGTGTATATCTATAAAACAAACCGTAACAAATAGATGTTAACCCTGTGGCCCATATACTAGATGCACACACACACAGAAAACACTAAAGCAAACAATCCCCATATCTCTACCTATGCTCCACTGCACAGGCGCTACTTTGGAAAGTAAAGACTGCAGCACACACAGGAGGAAAGATCTAGATAAACCAATGAGACAAGGAGGAGGGTTGTGAACCAAGCTCTTACCTCTCACATTGCTCTCCAGGTTGTGTGTGTGTGCTTCCGCGTGTCGATTGACTCTGTGTGTTTATGCGTGTGTTCAGACAGGCCGCGACAGCAGACCCCCAGGCACCGGCTGGACCATTCTCAGGCAGGCAGGCAGAGCGCAGCAAGGCAGAGGGACTGGCAGAAGAGAGGCAAGCGAGTGAGCGAGTGAATCAGCAGCGAATGAGTAGAAGAGCTGTGCGGAGCCGAGCACCAGAGTGAGAGAGAGAGAGAGAGAGAGAGAGAGAAGAGAGAGAGAGGGAAAGAGAGCGAGAGAGGAGGAGTGTTTGTCTGTGTGAGTGTGTGTGTGTGTGTGAGTGTCTGTGTGTCTGTGTCTGAGTGTGTGTGCATGCGCGCGCGTTGCAGCGTTGGCTGTGCGCTAGTGTCTCCCCTCCCCTGCCTCTTGAAGTGGCTGAGCTGGGCTGTGCTGAGCTGTGCTGAGACGTGCTGGGCTGTGTCTCTACTGACTCCCCAGCCTCTGGATCGTCTGTCTGCTGCCCGACGAAAGTGGTGTTCGCTGGCGGCAGTAGCAACAGCTGTGGAGGAGGAGGAGGAAGAAGAGGAGGAGGAGGAGGGAGCCCTGACTGCACTGGGCATACAGATCCTGCAGTCCTCTCTCCCTCCCTCTCTTCCTCACTGAAGGATAGCCACGCCCCCCCACCCCAAAACAACACCAGGAAGTGCTGGCTCGGTTACAGCAAAACTGCCCTTGCCTTTCCAGTGAGGCTGAGGAAGGAGAGAGTGACGAAGGGGGGAAGGAAAGATTGAGAAAACACAGTAAGAAGATAAAGAGGGAGAAAAGAGGGGGAATTAGTAACGGGATAAATCTAAAAGCACAGGAAGTCCATGCGGAGCGAGGAAGGGCATTACAAGTTAAAGCTGTGATGGCATCATTCAACCAGATACTAATACAGAAACAAGGGACTTTGAGTTGAGGAAGAATAAGGAGAAAAACAGCAGCTGGAAAGAATGAATAGATTAAGGAGTGTGGGGGAAAGAATTATGGAAAGATTTACAGAGAGTTTGTGACAGATTAGGCCTGGCTTCTCTCCGGATCACCTCTCTCTTTTTCGTACTGCTTTTCTGCTGTGGCACGCAAACCCTCAGACACCTCAGCTCAGCTTCACACTCACAGCTCTTGCCCACAATATAGAGGCAGGACACCCTGGACTGCACTGAATCAAACTGGACTCTGCTAGTAGGTGGTTACTAATTCAGAGTAACACAGAGTGTTTAAATAGTTAGGAAATAACTATTCACAGAAAAAACTGCAACCACTACAGTTTGGTTGCAGGTCGGCAACATATTATAGAAAGGCTAACCGAGACATCACTGAGGTAACTGCTGTTGCCAGCTCTCCTGTATTGTTGTTGACTCAAGGATTCTGCCGGCACAACCCCAGCATCCAGGGGAAAGCCAGAGAGGCTAAAGGAGCCTCCAAGAATTTGATTTGGACCTGATGCTGCAATATCCGGTAGCCATGGTGATAGTGGCCTTGGCATCTGCAGGAATCTTTACAGATTTTGAGCTGTGTGCTGACGCCAAGTTTTTCTGACTGATCCTGCATGTCGTCTGTGACTCCCTTAATATAACTGTGATCATGAGAAAGTGCATTCATAATACTGCCTGTTTGGAATATTGAAAATTGCTTTGTTTCTATTGTATTATCAGTGTATTTGGATTTATAGAGAGAGAAGATTCCACTTACTGCAGCTGAATCCACTTTGTCTGAGATCACACCTGCACCTATGTGCTGACACATCAGCCTGGTCATGTGGAGATGTAAGAACTCCCTCCCTCTTCGGTTTATTTGCATATACATGTGTAACACTGCAAATGAATGTCCCAGGGCTCCTCCTATGTAAAACTGTCACGCCTCAGCTGTCTTTCTGTTCCACTCTGTTCCTCCCTCTGTCTCTGAACCAGTTTCTACTGCTGCACAGCTCTGTTTAATACAAAGCTGGTGATAAGTCATCTCTAATTTACACAGCAGGCCCTTAAACCCCGGGTGACAATCTGTGGTGGAGCCCCAGCTGCAGTGCTAACCCTTTACCTAGCCAATATTCTGGTGCAATGTGCCTGCTCACTCACAGAGCACAAATAACACACTGTGTAGCCTACCTCAGACAAAAGAAGGATGTCAGAGTGCTATTTTTGAACTGATCAAATTTTGATGGACAGTGGCATTATTAGTCACAACAGCAAAGTGCATGCCTTGATCTATTTCAAACCATCATTCATTAGTGATGGAAGGAGATCTATTTCCAACCATGAGAACAGCCCTGCATGAGCACATAGAATATGCCTTTTGGATTAGCAGAGCCATCTGTTTGACTGCCGATCAATGGGAGCGGCAGGTCATTCTAACCCGCAATTGAAGTTTTTCCTTGACCCATAATGAAGAAACATGATGACTGATGTTGTTGTGGCGCAATAGGAGACACATTAGCAACGCTTCCAAAAGATCTGGGCTCTCTGTGAAACTCTGACACTGACGTGGAATTTCCCCTCTTCTACTGCAGCTGAGAGTGTGCCAGTGCTTCTGCTCCTCTCTGCGTCTTTCTTTTTCTCCTCTGCAACGCCACTCCATATTTTCTATTCATTATCATTCTTAATATGCCATCTCCAAGTCCGTCTTTTGGTAACTGTGTCTCACCGGGGATGACTACATTTTAATTCCCCTAAACTTCCCAGCTGAAACAACCACAACCGCTTCTCTATTTGTCACAACCCACAGGACTATATTCCCCTCGTCCAATTAGTCCCGAGCCAAGCTCTGCAGTTGCCAGATGGTTTGCTCATTCACTTCAACAAGTATTATTTTCAGGTTTTATTCTGCGTATAATCTGATCAACTGTACACATGAGCCTATTTCTCCTTTTCTACTTCTTATTTCTTTACTTGAAGTGACATCAGCCAAGTTTTTTAAACTTCTTATTCAACGTGTCTTGTACCTCACAGATAACAGGACGGTGTGACCTTTGTTCTCTAAAGGATCAGTGAGGCTGAGGAGAGCTGTTCATGTTTTGAGCAAAGAGCAAGAGAAATCAACATAATGGGGTTGAGCAAACTGCTCACACACATACTCATGTTAACAAACTGAAAACAGGAAGGAGTGTGTGTGTGTGTGTGTGTGTGTGTGTGTGTGTGTATGCTGTGTGTGTGTGTGTGTATGCTGTGTGTGTGTGTGTGTGTGCACACCACATGTGTGGTTGTGTGTGTAGGTAAAGGGGAATTCCACCAGCTTTATACATCAAGATCAGTGAACTAGTTATGGGTTAACTTTTCAGTGAAAACTGTACAGTGTTTTCTGTGGTTATGGAGGGGGTTTGTCAAGTGTGAGAACATTACACTCATGATATCACCATCAAATTGCATTATGGGGGTTGTAGGATCCAGACATTTTGGAACTTGATTCACATGTGGGACTAATATCACTCGTGGTCTTAGCTGCATCAACTTTTTTTTTCGTTTGAAAGTCCCACAGATGTATGGCAGTGAAATAAAAAGAGTAGGAAGCCCAGAATCTTCTAGAAAGTTCCCCATGAATCACCTTAAGCCAACACAGTCTAGCATGGGTGACCCCTTTGCCTCGGTCAAACCATCAAATCCCTAACCTTTCACCTTTGTCCACCCTACTTTTCTCGCGCTCCTGCCTGATGAGTGCAACTTTCCACCTTAAGCTTCTCTATCATCTCAACGCTCTGCTATTTCCCAGCTCTCTGTAAATGACACTGGCTGGCTGATGTGAACTCTCACTCCACTGAGGAAATGTCCCAGAGCTTTTGTGTGCCATACTCTGACAGCTCATCTATCACTAAGGCCGCAAATACATATTACACTCCCATTACAGACCATCACAGCAACAACTGTAACAGTACACAGCATTGCATAAAGAGCCACAGCAGAGAGCAGCATTCAGTATCAACCATTTCCCTATGGTTTATTTTGGAGGCCCGCAAACAACTTCTGCTCATGTTATGTGTTACTTTAGAATGTGTTAGGAATACACTGCATACACAAAGACATAAAAATGCTACACATTACTAAAATGTGCATGAAAGAGGGAAAAGTTTTAAAAGTGTGTCTGCTGACAAATAGCCCTTTTCTGGTGTGAATGTGCAGTTATGTTTCCCTGCAGCACACTTTGTGGTTTTCTCTTAACTTATTTCCACTTTGACGCAGCGAGGGGAAGCAGGTGCAATTCGAGTTGTCAGGTTTGAAATACAGAGAGAGGAAATAGCACACTGTCTTGTCCCCATATGACACCACTGTGCATGTGTGTGTGTCGTGTGCGCACGATTCAAGCTTGCAGCTTATCTTGGAGATAAAATGAAAAACGAATGGAAACACCCTTTGCAAAGACGTCTTTCACTTGGGCTCTCAGCAGTTTTTCTGTCTAAACGTAGCCTGCAGATATACTGCTGCAAATATAATATAAACTCCTCTCACATCTCAAATGTCTTATAGACCCTTCATAGTGTAGAGGATAATAAGACATTGTTGCACACGGCTCTACTCCAAGCAGAGAAACCTTCCTCCTTTGTAAAGTGTAAGAGAAAGTAAATGAGAAACTAAGTCATCACCAAGTAGGCTACAGAATCGTGAGAAACGCATCAAAACAACAACAAAACAAAGAGGAACGTTGAATGATGTGATAAATCATTACTCAGTGGAGTCATTGTCACTTATTCATGGATATTTTACAGAGACATCTGCTTACCTGTGTGTCTGTCTCTCGCTGACGTGCCACTGGGACAGACAGCGCTACTTCAACACAGGTCACGCTGACGCAATGCATTGTGGGATGAACTGACATCTTCATTTCTCTCTTTTTCTACTTCTCTCGCTCTCTCATAATAGCACCTTCTGCTTGGCAACGGCCATACCGCAAATGTGGTCAGGTTTAGAGTGAACCATCACTGCGCAACACTAAGTCTCCATGACAACCACTCCTTATCTCATTTGCATCTTCTTCTTGTATTATCTCCTGATGCCAAATATGGTCAGCTTGTTATTATCCCCGCCTCTCTTTACATCCCACTGTACAACTTCCTATTTGCCTCCATTTTCAAACTGTCAGTACTGTATACACATACAATATACACTCTGTGAAAGATGTAAATGCACATGCAGACATGTCGATGCTTGCAGCCTGTGAATGTGTGAAAAGAGGAAGTTCCTGTGACATTAAACAAGTTTGCAGCCTAAAAGATAAGCAGTGAAACAGCTTGGTAAATCAGGAAGTGGGGTTTTGTAAAGGCTGCAGTTGAGAGATGTAGAAAAAAAAGAAAGGGGACTTGCAGGATGTTATCACAATTCTCGCAGCAGCTACATCATCCCAGCATTTTACTTACCCCTTCAGTTCTTCTTCATAAAGGTTGGTACAGGCATTTGCCCTCCTCCTCTTCCTCCCCCAAGGACTGTGTCTATCAAACTATCACTGGAATGTTGAACCAGGCCCCTGGAGCCCACACACACAGCAACACTCAGCAGCACTCAGCACCTGTCTCCAACTGCCAGTAGAGAGAAAGAGACACAGTCAATCACACTGGACAGCACAGCAAAGGGGAAAGAGCAGAGAAGAGTAGGAGTCAGACAACAAGCATTTTATCAGCAGAAAAGCACGTACTGAGTAGGTTGCACATTATTGTGCAACACATAACGTGAGGGTTAATGATATTCATTTGTTGATGACCTTTTGGCATATTTAACATAAACAAACAAGGTAAGACATGTTACCTCTTTCTCATGCCTGCATTTTTGTGTTGTTCAAATGAGAGACATTTTTACAACATAATGCTACTATCACAATGCATATTTAAAGCAGCTAACACAAGTGCAAACTAGTTTAATCCGGCAGTTTCAGAGACCATATTAAATGACTTTTCGCAATTGAATTAGAAGTTGAATGTAAGCACAGAGGCATATATAGATATAATGGAAGGCTGGTTTTTGAAAAGTAGAGGCAAATGAGGCAAAAGTGTGGAGTCCCAGTACAAATCTGGGAGGAACACACGGATTAAAAAGAGCATAATGACATAATGGATATTTATACTCCTTCAGGCATCTAAATATTCCCAAAAGGAAACAAGATAGCATAGCATATTATTTGTTCCCTGTGTCACTCGAGTGTATTTTTTGAATGATCTTTCCACATTAAAAAGCTTTAATGTTATTCATGTTTCTTCTCCTTTTACACAGGAAATTATCAAGAGACAAAACCTCCCATCTCAAGCTTCCTAGACATATCATCTCTCCATCTGACACTTTAACTTACCCAGGCAGTGTCTAGAGAACCTCTGAGGAAGCATCAGGGGCCCTGAGCACCAGCCGGCCTCCCCTCCTCTGGCTGCAGGGCTGGTGGGACTCAGAGGATTGGAAGTCAATGAAACCAGGCCTAATTTAGCCTCCACTGCTCTATGAGCTGCCAGGAATCAGAGTGAGACTCCTTCCCTTTTTAGGGCTCCCTGGACACTGCAGTCTGCAAGTGGCACTACTGCATTCCTAGCAACACCAAGGAGCTGGAGAGGGGAGAGAGATGACTGTCAAAATTTGTTATATGAAGGCGCCATTTTTTAGTCATCTAACATCTAAGTCATCTTAAAGTCATAACGTTGCACTGTGGGAACTGCTTAAACATAACAAATGTAATGACAAAGCACCTATTTATCAAAATTACTCACAATGTGACTTTATCTAGTCTGTCTGTTTAGAAACTTTTACAACCATCTTATCTTTAGTAGATATGAGGACAGCTTGCTAGTGTAAATGACTGTCACAACAGCTTGCCATAAAATCCCACCAGTAATTAGGTGTGAAGACAGGACTAATCAGAGAGTCTATACTTGCACTAACCACTCAGCCAGGCCCTGACACTATGTCATGTTATCTTTAATAACCCTGGCAGCACTGAAACTAAATGCTGCTGGCCTAGGAGGATATTGTTTTCTCCGTCTTGGGCTGGTTGCTTATTCATTTTACAGAGACACACATAATCTCATCATTTGTGTTTTAAAATGGCTTAGGAAATTTTGATTTTCTTTTTTATAAACACTTAATAAATTACTCCAACATACAATGCACTGACTATGAGAAACACTGATAAAGAGCAAAGCAAAGTATGATAAGTTGTCATAAGTTGCATCTTTAAGACTAAAGGCACTAAAAATTAAAGAAGAGGCAGGGAAAGGCTGTGCACTCATGAACAAGACAGACACATCATTAGTTATTAACCCTGGCAGCCCCTGTGTTTAAAATAAATGGATTAGATGAGGATTACTCATTGAGCCTCGGCTCCTTTCGCATCCCTGTGTTTTCTGCCTGTGATATTACTACACATGTATTATTGAAGACAGTGATCACATAAGCCATGGTATGGAATACACAACAGGATTATCTATGCTGGAGTGCTGAAGTCTCATCTTCACCTCCCACCTCCTATAGGGAGCACACAAATACATGGCCGCTGTTTTACAACAAATGCGTGGAATAACCCAATTCAAAGTGACATAATCCCATTAGTCTATTCAAGGTCCCTGTCCGACCACCCTGCATAATGAGGAGATAAAGGCTACTAGAGCAATATGAATAAGTAACTGTTTTCATAAAGAGAATTATTCGTGCCTTGTGTGTCATTGACAACTATTAATTCAATTAACCCCCTCACAGGAATTCATTATGACAATTTTAATGCACCTCTGTGTTTTATTACATCTTTGGATGCACATCAGCCCCTTCACCAATTATTAAGTTGGGCTGGTATTGTTTTCACTTTGAGTGATGTGAGTGTGTGTGTGGTACTATGATAAAATGTGGTCCTGGAGACACTGAGAACTTCCCCAGCTACATCTTTGAGTACTTTGTCTTGAGTCATGTTGGTGGACATACACCATAACCATGATAAGGTCACAACCAAGATGAAGTCATAAAACTTTACAAACTGGTGGTGGTATAAGATGGTTTATAGTTTACCCTGCCTCTTCCATATCCAACTCCAGGCTTCTCACCATAGAGTAATTGTTTGGAAATCCTTGCAGCTCTATGGAAATCCCTCTGCCAACTAACATCATTTATGTGAACGATGAGCTCAGTAACTGTCGTCATGCAATCAAATGAGGAACTTCATAGCTAGAGGCTAGTAAGAGGGAGGTGGTATCAAGTAGTACCAGTCTTTCTGGTATGTTCAGATAACAGCCCTCTGAAGGCACCGCAGTTAATTAATAATAAACAACAAATCAGAAACTAGAGTGGGTTGTCCAACACATGTTCAGCCCTGTAACAATCATTCAACTGCACTGCTAAATATTAACTAGAGATCCAACACACAATGGAATTACACCAGTCATGACGCCTATCAATATGCTGACATTCAGACTCCTCCATAGTCAGTTCTTCACCATTACATGAAGAGCATGCCCATCTTCAAATGCGGCCTTCACTTTTGATCTGTCAACACTGCCTGTAATGTTTTGTGTGACGGCACAGTTATGACACTATTACTAAAATTCATCCACAGACAGACATCACATCGATATCAGCACCTGTCAAGGTTGTGAAAATTGCCTCTAGATAGTCTGGGCTACAATCGCTGTCTCCTAGTTCATAACTAATTACTAACTAACTAACTAACTAATACGGTAGTAATGTCATTTTTATTGTTGGATGACATGAGATTTTGTCAATTACAAACTACCAAACATTTCTGATTACATATCTGGTGGTGCATTAAAAGAAAATTGTACATTTTGGGAAATTAGCACTAGTGTGCAATGGACCCTTTAGGGCCAAAGAAAGAACATTTACATTATATAAAGCAATTATAGGATTAGTTCATAATTTTTCACGCCTGTCTAAAATAAATAGTTTTATTTGCTCTAATCATTCCTCTAGTTCATGCTAGCCATTGAGCGACGGCTCCCTAAAGCAGTAAGTAATGGTGCACACAATTCCAGACAGTATCCAGTCTCATATAATAATATCAGTGTTTAATAATTACACTTCCTCATTTGGCTTAACACAGAAAAACGTTTCAATCTATATCAAAAACATTTTCTATATAGTACCAGAACTTCCACTTAGTAACCTAGCAACCAGTGAACTCAACATGGCACCTATTGTAACTCTAAAACTAGCTAAGCTGAGTGCCAGACATAATTATATCTCCCCGCAGCCAATCACATAAGGCCCTGAGCCATAAATAACAGACTGCTCCCCTACAGAGCACCAGTCTGTGCCGAAAAGTCAACAAACACTTGCTCCAGTAGGCTAGCAGCTCTCGCTCACTACTGGATTCGTCTTGCTCAGAGGAAGACAAACAGAGGGGGAGAGAGACAGAGGCCTATAGGTTTACAAAGAGAAAGAGAGATAGAGAGTTGAGAGGAAAAGAAAAACAAATGCAGTCTGTGATTACTGAGTCATAATGAAGGCTGTTGGATGGGACTGTGGCTATGAGCTATGTCATTAAAGACGGTGCCAAGTGGCTGGAAAACCTACAGGTTTCTATTTGAAACACTGGCATGCAGGAAGACACAGACACATAGCACTGCATTCAAAATGTCCTCTCAAATTGCTTCTTCAAAGTTATTACAACATTTCACAAATATTACAGCAATAATCTCAGTAGCAGAAGCTCTGGTGTGAGTGGCTAGGGCTCCACTTTCAAGCCTTGTAACCCCGTGTGTGTTTTTTTTTGCCAGGCAGCTACCACAGCGCTCTGTGAAACAGCTTAGTCTCTGGGGCCTTATATTTAGATTTTACGACCAATATTGAATTCTAACCCAATGTATTTTCACCAGGGTGATTTAAGATGTCACCTCAATAGGGCAACAAGTTATGGCAGCAATTACAAGCAGATCATATCACATCACGTGGCTGGCGGAGGACGTTGGTACATTTGTTCATTCTGGGTGATGAGAGATGGAATTGGGAATGTGTCTGCACGCAAGCTATAACCTGTTAAGTAACAGAGCACTTGTTTTGCTCAGGGGATGTGAGAACCTATCTAACCTCTTAATATTATTTCATCATTGTGATTGAGGTGATGCATTACAATGAAAAACTAATTTTCTCAAGGACTTGCAGCGGTGCTTTTCGAAAATATACTCTTTCTTAAGAGCTCTGATCGTATCACCAGAATGTCACCAACATGTCACTTCTTGATACATATTTATTGAAATATGTAAACATGACTGATAGAGGCAAGTCCTTGACATGTATCACATAATAAAAGCAGATGTGTCCTACACATCCCCTACCTCCTGTGCAATTTGTTTTATTTAGCACCTCTCATGTGGGAAGGTGACACTTTCCAGACTTTAGTGTGAATTATCCAGTGAGTCATGATCTTATCACTGTTTGTGACATATAAAGACGGTTATGTATCGGTGCACATCTCCACAATGGGGTCAGCTCAATGTTGGCCTTTCACTGAATGCTTCTGCCAATAATCTGTTGCTTGCTAAGTTTACATCCTTACTTTAACTGCATAGTCATTTTCACTTGGGGAGGAGAAGAGGGGTATGTTGAGGAAGGACTGAATACGTTATTCACTTTGATGTTATGAAATGAAAAAAGACAGACATAAAGAACAGTGATTGTCTTTATATCACTGGTTTGAAAGTGATTATAAGCATTTGCTAAATTACATTGTAATAATCACATTTCTCACAAACAGTACCCTACTACCTTTAAAACAAGAATAGATAAATCTATTCAATTTTTGCATGCAAACCTGAAGGACAAAAGTATTTCTCTAGAGGTGAGGAAACTGTATGTGATGCTACAGACAGAACAGCCTGACCCCTCTCTCAGCTCCCAGGATGTTTTCCTCAAGCCTCCCTATTGGGATTCTGGTAGCCTACATTCCCTGTTTCAAGGTCGGTAGCAGTGGCAAATTAAATTACTTGTCCTGTTTTGTGGTGTTGGCGCCAGGTCAACAGCAACTTGGCTAAAATGATGAGTGCAGGATTCTGGAGGGAGCTGCATTTGTCCTGACCCTCTGGTGTCATGTTTGCAAAGCAAGAAGCAGTGATGAAAAGAGCTGAAATCAAACGCAGTGTATTAAATTCTGCCTCTGTAATCACTTTTTAAGAAAAAAAAAAAATCAATTACCGCTGCTTTCAAATGTGCCACTTTATATTGTCGTCCTCTCGGCTTACCCTGCTGCTGGAGGATGTCATGTGCTTGCACATGGAACCAAGCTTGGGTATATTAGGTCTAATTTTGTTAAAGTCATACCACGTCACACGCCACCTGCTGGGCATATGCAATACCACGTGGCAGCTGTAACACATTTAAGGTAATGTCACATTAAACAGAAATATTTAACTGGGCAGAGTCTTCTCCACAGTCATGATGTTTTCCTGTCAGTCAGTCACCTCGTGTTAGCTGTCTCTACAGCAGCATGTGAAGTTTATCTCCCTGTTGCTGAGGGGTTGTTATCAGCAGACAAACAGCTTACATACCATTCTTTGGAATGGGAGGAACTCTGAGTATGTAATGTGGTGTCAAAACACGGAACAAGTAAACAAACAATTATACTACACACCACTGATCAAACGTGTCAGAATTCTGTTGCCAATAGCACCAGGCAATGTAAATCAACGAGGAGGCTCATAGTGACAAACACCTAATCAGCAAATATTAAATGTGTGTATTAAACCAACACTAAGTAACTTTTTAACCTTCATATAATATTTTCAGACCTTTTGTGATGGTACATCGACTTACAACAGGTTGAATGACATCTCTCTCATGGCCTGAGGGGGTCTGTATCGCCTTCACTGGCACTAAGCAGCTTGGAGGTGGATGGTAGGAACCCCTCCACACAAAAAAACTACAAATGTGTTGACTCTTTTACAGCATACGTCACTCCCCCCTTTCCCCATTCGTCAAAAACACGGAAGTCAATGCGAACGCCTATGCGGGATTACCGCTATCATGGCAGAAGCAGCAAAAAAACCAAAGAAATTCAAAGTTTTGTCTGAGGAGACTAAAAAACGAAAGAGGGAGAGTAACAGAAACAACGCCCAGACAAGGATTAATACTGGCCCGGCTTTCACTCGCTGGCATGAGCTCGAATATTCAAATAAACGTTCAGTTAAAAAATCGAATCGTTTATGAGACTATCGTCTGAAAATATGTAAATGTTCCCTGACTAGTGCAAACTCTGCACGGTGCGGACTCTGATGAGAAGCGGCACCGGAGAAAAGTTTTACGCCGCAAGAGAAGACTTTCCTCTCATTCAGCGAGGAGGACCGAACTGAACGGTACCGCCATGATGAGAAGCGGTATCGTTACAATATTCTCGGGTGGGGGGGGGGGGGGGGGCGAGTATTCGAAAAATAATCAATTAGTTCCCGGCGATAATTAAATAGTGCTTTTGATTGAAATGCCCATCCTTAGTTTGGACCCATCTTCTGTTAATTTCCAATCAAACTGCACGCGACCGGGACATCAGGATGTTTACGACGCTACGCGCTGGTGCTCATGGGAAATGGGGTCTTTCCTCTATCAAAACACTACCGCTTTGGTCCACAAGCGCCGGCAAACTCAACCAAAAATGAAAAGTCTTTAGTGTTGCTTTAAGTAATACGCAGTTTGCTCAAGCAATGTCTATTGCTCAGTTAAATTATCGCAACAACGGTTGTTTATGAAGTGGCTGATGACCACTGAGCTCATCCTCACTACCAACAATGACACTAATGTATTTTTATTAACACATTGGGGTTGTAGCTACAGCATTTCCTGTGGCCAAACCACAGCTCAGTGACTGCCATCCGCATTGTGAGTATCAGAGGATGTTACCTGAGAAGGGAAATGTACAGAATTTGTACAATTGATATGTACGCGACTCTTAAGTCATTGTCTCTAATATGTCATCACCGCATGAGTGATGACTAGGCTAAGGCTCAACATCTTATTCGGTGGTCAACCTTCAGTTTCTAAAAAAATAATTCATAATATCTTAATATTAATGTACCTGTGTGCAGGAGGTACAGCACATCTACATGCACAGCCACAACCACAACCCTAGTGTAGTTGCAGAGGCCCTCTATAGTGGCAAAGTGAAACACTGATATTGACAGTTAGAAACATCTATTGATTATATGGTTACATCTGCATAACCCCATTATGCAGATCCCCAGAAGATCTGGTCGTACACTGTGACCTTGTAATATTATATTTTTTTCTGTATCTTTGTCAATACTGCCTTTATCTGCACGTTTCCTCACCACATCAATTATTTATGTCCTTATGGTGTTTATATTTTTGATATGAGCTAGTCACGACCAGTGTCCTTGACTCCTTTTTGTGAAGGAAACCTAAAGCAGCTTTGCATCATTGCAATCTGTAGTCCAAGGTGCTACGGACTTCACATTCTCAACCAGAAGAGGTCAGTGAAACAATGCTTTTCTGCTTTCTACTCTGTACACAGGTGCTGGGACTACTAAACACTAGAGAGCAGCAGAGTCGCACTGAACAGATGCTCACTGACTAGTTTTCTCCTCTTCATACAGCAACCAAGTATAAACAGGTGTTCTTACTGTAAATTGTGATATATTCTACATAAACACATACAGCAGACACCCAAATATTCTTTATACGATGATAATAGGTAAATCTGCATTATTAATAGGTAAATCTGCATTAGTAGGACTTTTCACTGCATGCAACAAGGGCTGTGTGAGCCCTAACAATGAGGACACTGGTGCAGAAACTGGGCTGGCTGCTGGAGGTATGTGATTGTCACATACTTTACAAATAGCCTATGTATTTTAGCCACACTGAGAAGTGGTCTGAGTTTAAACAAGAAGCAGTTCACCCTATCACCCTTGCACACACTGTTAGACCACAAGTAGGCCTCTCCCAAGTTCCTATTGTTGACAGAGTAGATGAATATTTAACAGGAGGAAGGAAAGTGGTAGGCATCGGATCGCTAAGAAGAAAATAACACTCTCCCCATCAATAGTCTGATGACAGACTAGATGGCTTCTTTTGATTGGCTGCTTATTTCTTTGCTGACCCCAATGCTGTGCTTTCAAATCAACTTTGAATGAAAAGGGTCCAATGTCTATTGACAGGCTGTGTGTTTACAGGTCAGATGGGGTCGTGTGGTGAGATGGATGCACATGAGAGGGATGCAGAAAGGGTGGAAACGTACGTGGTCAGCACCGTGGACAGCGAACAGAGGCTTATCCAGGTGATCAGCGCGATGCGGACGGAAATCAGAAAGCTGGAGCTGGAGAACATGGGGCTGAGGAGGAGGGCGAGGGCCAACCTCCAAAAGGCTGCAACAGTTCCCATCATTACAGCAGAGCGCACAGGTAGCTAGATTTAATACGGGCTGCTATTATCATCACTATAAATGATACATAATTAGTCCAGAAATTCATGGGATAATGAGGTTTGAGTTTTTGTGGCTTTATTGTGCTTGAAGGTAGATCCTTTGTTTAATATTCTAATAGACTGATAATTATTAATCTCGAATAAATACTCTTAAATAGCCTATTTACCTTTTCAGGACTCACCTTTTTTGTTGTAAGAAATTACATTTGTCTCGTGCAGAGAGTGTCGTCATGACCGTGAGAAGATATTCAGTCTTCCAAGCACTGGCCAATCATCGAAGTTCACAGGTGGTCAATGTGAAGAGTGGGAAACTGACTGGAAAACTGCAACGATGACAATTAGCATGTTCAAACTGAACGGAGGTCATCAAACAGTGAAATAGCATTATTTGAATATCACCTATCTGACTGAATGGTAATAATGTTGTATGCGTTCACGACAAGAGAGATAGCCTAGCTGTCTTGATGATGCCCTCAATTAGCTTGATACAGGGTTAACATACTTGATAGTTGGAAAAAAAAAAACAGTGTAACTGTCACTGAATAAAGTTTTTTTTAAATGTTTTCTTGTCGTTATTTTCACCTACAAGCAAGTATTTTCGCGCCGCAACTACGTACTTACAAAGTTTGTGTCGAAATTTTAATATCACCCCGGAACCGTTGAGCGGTTATGATCAACCTGTGGAGTGCACCTGTCACTGACTTTACCCTCGCGAGACTTCGGTGTTGCGCAGTGGAGTACAGCCGTCCGCCATCACTGCATCCAAGCTAACATTAGCCAAAAACCACTGGGAAGAGAGCGAGTGACAACAACATAACAGACACACAGACCGACCTAATTCCCAAAGGGGAGGTCATTGAGTTTCCCTGCCGCTTTCCTGGCATAGAAAGCAACCTCGCAGCTGCCTTTCATGTAGTCTTTAAGTCAACTTAGAAACGAGATTCGTTCTAACTAACCATGTCCAACCTCAAAAGCGGCACCAAGAAGGACACCAAGATGAGGATACGAGCTTTTCCTGTAAGTATTTACCGGCTCTGTGAGCGCTGGGACGCTAACTGTGAGACTCGAGTACCGGGGATGACAGGTTTTTATGCTAGCAACTGCCTGCTAGCTACCTGGTCAATCGAGAAAAAAACATGTCATTGTCAAATGAAAACTGCTACTAGCATGACAGTTCACCTGAAGCACATCGACTATGTTATTAGCCCAGTTTATGTAACGTTAGCTGGTTTCTCGCTGTGTAAATGGAGTCGACGTCTGACACAAGCTAATGTTAGCGTAAGAAAACTTCTTCAGTGAGAGACTAGCAAATAGTAGCTAGCTGGATAGCAGGCCTATATATTAGCTGACTTGACGTTAGCCAAGTTGCAGTCACTCAGCAAGTATCATTACGCTATGGTAACGGCAGTCTCTGTTTGGTTGTTGGCATTTCTTAGCGGAACCTATTTGGCCGAGACTGTTAAAGATGACAAATAAAACACGGTTAGGCAGTGTTTGCTTGAGAGCTAACGCAACTTCAGCCTAACTCGAGACTAACGTAAACATAGCCAAGGTAACTTGAGTAGTTTATGTTGTTGATGTTGCCATGCTAGCTACCTGCTACTACTAGTACCATTGTGACATTTATTTTATCACCATCCACCGATCACTGGGTGCAATTACAAATTGGCACAATCAATCGTCAACATGATGTATTAGTTACAAGCATAACAATCAGGTAGTGAGATTTGTATATAGTCTGGTTCAGCTAGCCCTTGCTACACCCTTCTACTCCGTGTGTTGAGATTGTTGGTGTGAGCCATAGACAAAATTTGTTTTCCTCTGTTGGGTATCCAGGTTTCTGAGTGGGTGTCTTGCAGAGTGAGTCAGTGAGGCAGATGAGCGAGTGAACACAGTTAATCCTCTCTCAAGTGTTGATCTTTCATTCCAGTGCAGGACCTGCCACCTAGACCACAATTAACCATATAGTAAGGGTGAAGTTAAATTGATCCTCTTAAAGTTCTTTCTCATACCTACAGATTTAATCAGGGACAAGCTGTAGTTATTTTCAGTAACATTGCACCTGTACAACTTCTCCTCTATGGATACCATTTCTGATGCCTTCACTCAGGCTAATTGCTGTTATTTATTAATGGCCTTATACCGTTTCAGTTATTTCTCCCAACTTAAATCTACAGACCTCACTGTATGAGCTGTGTAGATGTCAAAGGTGTAAGAGACGTTTAGCACAGTAAATAACGGCCTCTTTACCATCCCTTTGCTAGACTCAAAAAAAGACAGCAGTTTATTGCAGTTATTTGGTTACCAGTCTGCTGGTTTCAAGCAGCACTTTCTCGTGTTTTTCTATTGTGGATCTTTTCATGTAGTGTGCTCAATTGGATATAAGAGTATTCCTTGACTTTACTCCTTAGCAGAATTCATAAGGAACATTACATCGTTTTCCATATTATATTTATAATCGAAATATCAACACATTGCCAGTATCACTACTCTGCCAAAATTGCTGTTTCTTATCTGCTTTATGCTGACAGCCCACTTATTTTTACTTTGCTTTTCCCCTACATATGACTGCAGTAAACCAAAATAAAAATGCGTTGGGTTTGTATCACAGCAGAAACAATACAATAATTGCCATGAGACTGGTTTGTTACAATGTCTTCATGTCATTTCTCTCCACACTGCAAGGTAGATAGCACTAAACATGAAAGTTATGAAATCTATATAGACATATCTCTCTCTCTGCTCTTAAACATTTCACATTATTTGTATGGATTTTTCTTTGACACTTTTGATCTATTCACTTGTATTGTACAGAATAATCCTTGAAGTTATTGTCCTCATTTACTGATACCACATCAAGGTCAGGATATATGTTTTTCATTTAATCACATTTTCATCTTTTTGCCCCTCCATAGATGACAATGGATGAAAAGTATGTGAACAACATCTGGGACCTTCTAAAAAATGCCATCCAAGAGATACAGAGGAAGAACAACAGTGGACTAAGCTTTGAGGAACTGTACAGGAACGCCTACACCATGGTGCTCCACAAGCATGGGGAGAAGCTCTACACAGGCCTGAGGGAGGTTGTCACCGAGCACCTCATCAACAAAGTAAATATATGTATTCCTTTCTAATGCAGCTGTTTTTTTTGTCTGTAATGTAAAGGCCACAGAGTAACAGTTATATATATATATATATATATAAAAAAAAAACACTATCCCATTGAGCCTCTTGTGCTGCATCTGCATGTTTTATTATGTTAGTATCAAAGTGTCCACGCCCTCCTCTTTTGATCAAGCAATAAGATACAAATGGACTGTGAATGGACTATGGATATTATATTATATTATATTTCCTACTTGTACAACTTGATCGATTGGGTTTCTTTTTTCAGGTACGGGAAGATGTCCTAAACTCTCTAAATAATAACTTTCTGCAAACACTGAATCAGGCCTGGAATGACCATCAAACTGCCATGGTCATGATCAGAGACATCCTCATGTATATGGTGGGTAGGCCGATGTGTGTGCCTTTCTTGTTGTTGTGATAAGTAAATGGTATAGTAGTAGTGGATTACTCACAAAGATCTTTATCACCATGCAGTGGTGAGGATTTTTTTTTTTACAGTAAGCGTAGCCTAGTGAGATTTTATGTTTCACTCATGTAAGTGGATTAGGGTGCTTGTTCTGTGTCATGAATAATTTTGTGCATTTGAAGAAATGGCCTCTTGTGCTTAGCTGCGGCCAGCTTCACCTACATCCTATTCTGGACTTTGATTGTAAGGTGTTGTTTCATTTGCAGGCTTAACAATGAGCCTCTGTTGCTGTATTTATTTGTTTTGTTGGAAAACTGGCAGCACTAGTTGATTTACTTTAGCTCACAGCAAGTCCAAAGTGTTTACAGGGTTGTGTGTGAGTGAGTGAGCCCCTTGAGATAGGCACAAGTGTAAACTAAACAATGGCATGGTCAGGGACTGCACAGCTCCCCTGGGCTTCTTTTGTTCTTTGGTCTCCACTTTCCTGTCCTGCTTTACCCAAAACGTTTGGCTTGTTGTAACTACTGCATACTCAAGGCCTGCTGCTGCTGTTCCCTGGCTGCTGACCTCTAGTGAGGAGCTGGACAGATGCACCAAGTGTGACTTTGCTGTTCTGTAATTATGCACTGGCCGGTATTTGTTATCCTGGATTAACGTTTGTGATGTCAAATCGTATGACTGAGTGGCATGATAAATATTTTATCACCCCTGCCCCCCTTGAACCTTGTGTTTTCTGGGAATAATTCAGACAGCCACTCATTTATTCTGGTGCTCTAATGATCTCATAAAGGTTTGCAGCCTGTCAGTGAGATTGTATAGTATATAATAAAAGCTTTGCTGGCACCTTCAGCCAATAGAAAAAGTATATTGCTGCACATCAAATTGCAGTTGATTTTTTTTGACAATACAAAAGTAAAAAAACAAATATTTGAAATACATACTTAAATATACAACTTCTAATGAGGATAGATACCTCTCACACAAACTGTATATCCCTCAATATATACAGTAGTATTACTTCTCTTTTACTTCTCTCATCTCTCAGGACCGGGTCTATGTTCAACAAAACAATGTGGAGAATGTGTACAACCTCGGCCTCATCATATTCAGAGACCAAGTTGTGCGCTACGGCTGCATTCGAGACCACCTACGACAAACACTATTGGACATGATTGCACGTGAGAGGAAAGGAGAGGTTGTAGACAGGTACGCAGGAGCATGGCTTCGCTGCCTCATCTAAAGGATTATTGTAACAACCTTCCTCAGGATGTCATATGTTTTGGTTGAATTGTGTCTTATCATTATGTATATTTATATATAATGAATTTCCCTTTGGGATCAATAAAGTAATTTCTATTCTATTCTATTTAATATTCATGTTAAAGCTCACCTTATATTTATTCATTACAGAGGGGCCATAAGAAATGCCTGCCAGATGTTAATGATTCTCGGACTGGATGGCAGGTCTGTGTATGAGGAGGACTTTGAGGGCCCTTTCTTAGATATGTCAGCTGAGTTCTTCCAGGTGAGTTGGTAATAAGTTTTCTTCGTGTTTTTGTAAGACCTGAAAGTCTTAAATAAAACAATGTACATCTGCTTTTTCAGATGGAGAGCCAAAAGTTCCTAGCAGAAAACAGTGCCAGTGTCTACATAAAAAAGGTCGAGGCCAGAATCAATGAAGAGATCGAGCGAGTTATGCACTGTCTAGACAAGTCTACGGAGGAGCCCATTGTCAAGGTGGTGGAACGGGAGCTCATTTCCAAACATATGAAGACCATTGTAGAGATGGAGAACTCTGGCCTCGTGCATATGCTCAAGAATGGCAAGACAGAAGGTAAAAGCCTATTTCAAATTCTCACTTAGAGATTAGAAAAAGTGATAGGTGTTCTATTTCTCAGCTTTTCCCTTGCTTTCTCTTTTTGTTTCTCATTGCTTTTTCCCCCACGTGTCCCTCTCAGACCTGGCATGCATGTACAAGCTGTTCAGTCGTGTGCCAAATGGCCTGAAAACAATGTGCGAGTGTATGAGCTCTTACTTGAGGGAGCAAGGTAAAGCTCTGGTGTCAGAAGAGGGAGAGGGTAAGAACCCTGTCGACTATATCCAGGTATGTTGATTCAACAGCGAGTCCAAACAATTGATTCTGTTGTTGGATGATATAGATTATGTTAACTCTTTGTAATTTCCTCTTCACTAGGGATTATTAGACCTGAAAACACGATTCGATCGTTTCCTCCTCGAGTCCTTCAACAATGACAGACTCTTCAAACAAACCATAGCTGGCGACTTTGAATATTTCCTCAACCTCAATTCCCGCTCTCCAGAGTACCTGTCACTCTTCATCGATGATAAGCTAAAGAAAGGAGTCAAAGGGGTATGCAGCTTCAGAGAATTTTCTTTCAAACTGAATAGCACATATGTCTATACTTTTTCTATTCCTTGCAGGAAATGAATTCTTTTGCATGTCTAGCACAATGACTTGCTCATTTTGTCTTCCTATCGTATTTGGCCAGTTGACAGAACAGGAGGTGGAGTCAATCCTTGACAAGGCCATGGTGTTGTTCAGGTTCATGCAGGAGAAAGATGTGTTTGAAAGGTACTACAAACAGCATCTTGGTCGCAGGCTGCTCAGCAACAAGAGTGTCTCAGACGACTCTGAGAAGAACATGATCTCAAAGCTCAAGGTAAAGAGACAAGAAGGTTTTGGTTACAGATGTCTACACAGATGTTTTGTTCCTCATTATATCACCCTCTCTGCTCATATTGACCTGCTCTTGCCCCATCTAAATCCATATCAGCAGTTTAAACTCATTGCTCTCTGGCTTTCTTACTTGCAGACAGAATGTGGCTGTCAGTTCACCTCAAAACTGGAAGGGATGTTCAGAGACATGAGCATCTCCAACACTACCATGGATGAGTTCAGGCAACACATACAAACAACGTCGGTAAGGCAGACAGACACAAGTTTCTTTTTTTTTTTTTTACAAACAAGGCACATGTAAAAGTTCACTCGTGATGATTTTTAAAGAGCCAGTCATGATTCTTATGTTAATGGAGGGAGATCTGAAGCACATTACTGGAAGAAATGAAGTCTTAAAATCATCAGAATGTTACAGGAAGTAAACCATAGTTGTGTAACTCCCATGTATCTCTTCAGGCATCTCTGAGTGGTGTGGACCTCACAGTGAGAGTCCTCACTACTGGCTACTGGCCCACACAGTCTGCAACCCCTAAATGTACCATCCCTCCTGCTCCTAGACATGCCTTTGAAGTCTTTAGAAGGTAATATTCTTATTTTTACTCAAGTGTTTTACAATACACACTGCAGAGGAGGCTCAGTGTTGTTTATATTGTTTCTGATGAATGTGATGCTGGCTTTTTGTTTTCCAGGTTTTACCTCGCTAAGCACAGTGGCAGACAGCTCACACTGCAACACCACATGGGTGGGGCAGACCTAAACGCAACTTTCTATGGAACTATTAAAAAGGTAGAAGCAAAATGTAATAATGCTCTTACTACAAGATGGTATTGAAAATGGAAGAAAACTTGTGGTTGTCAAGGAAATTCTTTTTGACTTTTTAATGTTCATCTTAAACTGTCTTCTCTTTCACTTCAACTGCAGGAGGATGGTTCAGAAGTGGGTGTGGGAGGTGCCCAGGTGACAGGCTCTAACACCCGTAAGCACATACTGCAGGTCTCTACCTTCCAGATGACCATCCTCATGCTCTTCAATAACAGAGAAAAGTGCACTTTCGAGGTGGGTACACAGTGAAGCACATCTGTGAAGAGGTTATTTTTCTTCTTTATGACATGACACATTATTGTTAAGGAGGACAGTGAAGTGAGGAGTATAATATTTGTGTCCATCTTCTTTTACAACCCCTCACATATCCCCATTTGTAGGAAATCCAGCAGGAGACGGATATTCCCGAGCGGGAGCTGGTGCGAGCGTTGCAGTCTTTGGCCTGTGGGAAGCCCACACAGAGAGTTCTCACCAAGGAGCCAAAGTCCAAGGAAATTGAGAACGGCCATGTGTTTACAGTCAATGATCAGTTTACTTCCAAACTGCACAGAGTCAAAATACAGACAGGTGGGCAAAGTTTGTGTACAACACACATCACACACATCACTACGGAGAGCAGAAGTCCCTGGCATTGGCAAACCATTGACCACTAATGTCTGGAAATCTTAAACCTGCTGCTGTGAATTTCTTTCTATGCTTTAAATGGTTCAGTAATGCAGTATTTTCTTCTATTCCCCCTGTTAAATATGGCCTACATTGCACAGGCTAACCTGGGGTTGGGTTAGGATTCTTCCTTCTTGCACACTACAATATTTGTCTACATTTTCTCCTTAAACCTGATCTGGTCCCTGTGTATCCAACCTTCTCAGTTGCTGCTAAACAAGGTGAATCGGACCCTGAAAGGAAAGAGACGCGGCAGAAAGTGGATGACGACAGGAAGCATGAGATAGAGGCAGCCATTGTCCGAATCATGAAGTCGAGGAAGAAGATGCAGCACAATGTCCTGGTGGCAGAGGTAAGGAAAGCATATGATAATACAGAGTTTGGTCTGTCTGGCTTTAGGCTTTGGACCATTAATGTTCTTGTGTCTCAGTATTTCAAAAATGTTAAACCTGTACAGTTCTCTTACACAGTGTAACATTTATTGTAACTCTTCAGGTGACTCAGCAGCTCCGGGCACGTTTTCTTCCCAGCCCTGTGGTTATCAAAAAGCGTATAGAAGGACTAATAGAAAGAGAATACTTGGCGAGGACGCCAGAGGATCGTAAAGTGTACACCTATGTTGCATAGAAAAGAAACTGTGGATGAGAGGAGGAAGAGACTGGACGGGGTGGAATTGTTTGTTTTCTTTGGACTGTTGTCACGCATGGACTGGAAGTTTCTTTTCAAGACAAATGCTGGGAACCTGATTCATCATCCCTTACAAAAACACAGTAAACACACCTAAATGGGGAATAAAATGTTGGCACAGAAAAAAAAATCCATTAGATCTCCTAGATGATTTTTAAATCAGGCCCTGTCTTCCCAATCCCTGCGAGTTTTAACATGGGTGGATCCAGCTTCAAGCTTTTCACTGTTTTACCCTTGTAGAGATCAAACTTGCAAAGAATCCCTTGGGGAAAATGTGAATGCACCACATTATTTTTTTGTTTCAATACTGTATAAAAATAATAAAATTATTAAAAACAGCAAATGTGGATTGTTAAAAAAACAAAACAAAAATAAAAATTATGAGTATTGCTGCTCTGTAGATTCTCACAGAAAAGCTCTGCTCTTCTACATTTGTCTCTTACTGTACATGTCAGTATAAAAACATTTATTTTGTCCAGGTGATGAGTCAGATTTGCTGGGGGTTCTCAGATGTTTTAAATGCAGTTGGTGACAGTGATTTTTCATGATGCATTTTACCAGCCTGGGCTTTGACTGTTCACTTTAATTGTTTGAGAAACAATGTTCTGTTTTCCACCTGAGTCCAAAGTCATAACAAATAACCATGTTATATCATCAAAACAACAGACAGGCATGTTTTTCCTCATGTATTCAATAACAGCTAATGATATACTCAATATCAAATCAGTTACTTCTTAAATCAATAGTTTATGACATTTTCAGCTCCAAGACAGTCCTGTTAACACATGTTGACATCACAGTTGAAATCAGGTGATACTGAGCTATGAACTGTCACGAAAGCTGTCTTTAAAAGGAAGAGGCAGAATTAGGAGTCAAATGACTAAGTACGACGAATGTGTCACATTTTTCAGTATTTGATCTCACTGTTACCAATAATTTAATGACATTGTATAACAGAGTTTAAACAAACTGAGGCGTGGAAGGGCTCAGGGGCCTTTGAACTTCTGGATCAGGTTGTGACTGAACAGCTTTGAACAGAGCCTCCAGCTGAGTCATGAAACCCTGAATCTCCTGAGAAGAACTGTGAGACCAGGCCAGAGGCAGGTGAGCGGGCACAGGTCGACGATCTGCAACACACAAAAAAAAACCTGTCAGACCAAGTGTCACCAGGTGATGACGACAGCAAAAATCCACAGAGGGAAACTGGGGATGAAGAGCCTGTCAAGATTTCATGCTGCTCACCTTGAAAGAACTGCCCACTGCGTGTCCTGGCAGCAACTCTTGACAAGGCCAACCATACAACAGTGTCTGCCCCTTGCTCTACACTGCGCAGTCTCTCCCCCATCATCTGGTGGAACTGAGGCATCGATGTGGACACAGCTTTGAAATGAAGAATAAAAAGGCTGGGGTAAGTCATGTGTTCATGTTACTGATGAAAACTCAACAACAGCTGATTCTGCTGTGAAGTAAATCATCCAAATAGGGTCTTTGTGTTTCTGTTAGATTAAATAATGAATCCTTTCAACAGTGTAAACAAAATAAAATAAAGTACTTTTTTCACATTATCAAAGCATTTTGAAAAACTGTTTGTTTCTAATAAATTGTTTTCAGCTTTTTTTCTTCTTACATCAGAGAAACAGTTTCTCAGCTACACTGTGGCAACAGGGGAGGAAAAAAATGACAGTAAGTTTATGTTTGAGTACCTGGTGTGTCTACCCAGCCTGGATGCATCACAGAGAAGTGAATGGCAGGGTTGGCCTTGGCCCACTGTTGTGTCAGCACCACCTGCTGTCTCTGAAGAGAAACAACATATTGGACTCTCATCTATTTCACCTCTATCTTCCTAATGCAGGCACCACAGTTCCACAAAGGGCCGATGTGGCTGCAGGTTTTTATTCCAACCAAGCAGCAGCACACCAGACTTGATTCAGTTAGTCAACTGATCTCAGTCTTCAGACAGCTGATTGGTCAAAATGTGTGTTCTTGATTGGTTGGAACAAAAACCTGTAGCCACACCAGCCCTTTTGGAATCAGTTTGAGATGCTTTTCCTAATGGCTTTAAGTATGTTTTATATACACTAATATTATTATAGATGTTGATGCTAGATCTGAAATCTGGAAATGGATCTACCGCTGTGTTTAAAAAAATAAAAAATAAAATACTACCATCTTTCTAGTTTGGTTTCCATCTTTTCTCCTACCTTGTTCTGGGCGTAGACCATGATGCCATCGAAGTAGCCCTTCTCTGACTGCAGGTCATTAACTCTGAGTTTCTGGACCAGCATGCCTCCTGAGGACACAGTGATCTAACAGGCAGGGAGAAAAGTGGCCCAGTGTGCTTAGACAACAGCCACTACAGCACAAACAAATGTGGCATTATGCTGTCCACATGATGCAGATGAGCAGCACTTTGTTTTGCGTAGATGTTGGTGTGTGTTCATACCACTCTCGGGTCCCGGCTCTTTTGTAGAAGTGGTATAAGAGTCTGGGTGAGGACATACACCCCTGGAGATGGAGAAAAGCTTCAGCCTTGATTTCATATTTAACAGGTCACCTTCATAGACTGGATCAGGTCTTACCCATAGTGTTGGTGGCAAAGTTCTTCTCCAGTCCCTCAGCATTAACCTCTCTCTTGTGCATCATACACCCTGCGTTACTTATCTGACAAGATCAAACAGATGAGTGTAAATCAACATCATCAATAGTACAGAGGACAATTTATGATGAAGACTACAATAGACTGGTGATATCTACCAGAACATTCAAAGATGGATACTGCTTCTTGAAGGCCTCTGCAAACTCCCAGACCTTTCGTGTCTCTGACATGTCCACAATATGGATGTATACTTCCTAGAAAAGTCAAATGAAGGAATGTGTTTTTATTACTTGACACTTTACTGTCTATTTTGCGTCAGGTCTGTGCTTGACAAACAGCACTTACTGTGTTCCCAGACTTATCCACAATGTCCATCCTGGCCTCTTCTGCTTTATCCTTGTTCCTACACACCATGTGGATTGTGCCGCCTGAAAACAAAACATGATTGAGGCTTTTTTTTTTTTTTTTTTAATCAACGCAAAGTGCATCACAGACATAAGACTTCTGCAGGATGCAGCCTGCTATAACCTTTCTTGGCTATGGCCATGGCTGCTGCTCTGCCAATTCCACTGTTGGCTCCGGTGATCATAAAAGATCTTCCCACGACGGACACATCCAGGTCCTGGGGCTCAAAGTCTTTGGATGCTGCTTCATAACCCTTCCTGAAGACATGAAGCAAAACGCTACTGGTAATTCATTTTCTCAAAGACAAAGTCACAAGATTGACAATCTCCACATTTTAGCTCCAGTAGAGTCAGGTGACGTGAAGGTCATCCTCAATACCCAATAGCTGTCAATGGAACTATTGTAATTGTACATAAAGGCCAGTTTGTGTGGTGATGTGTGCCATACAGCGACCAGACCTTTGATATTTCTCTGTTTATCAGCCCATGGGCTTAAAATAAATGGCATGGAATACTTTTGCAGATGCTAAACAAAACATTTACACTGTCAACAAGCTAGAATCATTGTACATAGAAACATTGTACAACACTGACTGAAATTCAGCAGCCAGCATTCCTCCTGTTTGACTGCACATCTGTAGACAAGCTTTAAAGTAATACTCAGTACTGACCTTGTGTAGTGGTGGATCCCATTCAAAAACCAGATGGCATTTCGGTACATAGACATGTTACCAAATTGAATAGCCTAACTATCCCAATGAATATAGCGCACCAGTCCTTGTCAAGCCCTGACAGAGCAGTATCACATGAAGAGAGGAGGGGGAGGGGGCGAGAGCAATTACTGCTCTCTACCGACCCGGCTCGGGTATAACACTTAAAACACTCACCCTGGCTGTGAGTCAAGTGATACCAGTTAAAGTTTTATCAGCTCACTCACTGGGACTACCTTGCTCAAACCACGTGGTGGACCTTTAGAAGGTAGGGATGAACGGCGGGTCGCGTGCAGCCCTTGTAAAAACTTGTACATGAACCAATCCAGATGGTTGTGATGTTTGGTGACGCCTCCTGCACGCCCTGCGCCTCACGCGGCCAGGAGGGGCGGAGTTAAACAACTTTCTCACTCAGCTGGAGTGGACGGCGGATAGATATGTGTTGAGCCGGACTAGTTGACCCCTAGCCAGGGTTAGAGTGCTTTAAAAAAAATAATAATAATCTTTTTATAGTGTTTTATAGCCCTTGGCGCGCCGTCAAAGATGGTAAGTGCTTGTTTGTGGGTGGTTGTTTTTTCTACGCATGTCTCTGGCTGTAAGGTAGCGTCAGCCTTTACTGTTCACCTGTTACACCTGTTGTCGCCGACAGGTAGCTAAAGCTAGAAATTAGACCTTGTACTCCACTTTGTTTTACACTGGGCTCTGTTTGTTGTCGAGAGGCCGCCCGACAGTGGTCTTATCTGGTGTCTTGGAGGTTTAATTGTGTGTGTCCCAGTTTTTAACGACACTCGGAAGTAAAGGTGAACGTTTCCTCAACCGGTCCCCTCAGTAAAACAGGTTTCGTCACTCCCCAGCCCTACTGGCCGTTTATCGTTTTTCAAGTTAATTTGCCTACCACAGCAGACACAGGAGATGTTCACCTGTAGGCTGACAGTATAAAGACTGGCTAAAGGCTTGTTTTGATATTTGCCTATAAAATGTGTTTGTTTTTTTTCTTTTGACCAGTTTGCATATGGTTTAAAAAAAAAAAAAAAAAAAAGCATGTCCATGTTTTGTTGTGAAGTTACAGTTTGGGAAAAGATGGCGGATAATATCTCCACTCTTTTGTGTCCAGCCACGTATTTGTAGCTGTAGTAGGCCTATTTACTATTTTTGGGGAGGATATTAAAGGTTAAACATGACTTTTAAATGGATAATTGGATATATGATGCTCTTTTTGTTGTATGGACACAAATATTCAAGACAACTCTCAATTTTATTTCTGTAACCCCAAATTACACATGCCTATCAGAGGGGCATCACAACACACAGTCTATTTTTAAGTGCTTAATGCCATGCAAAAAAAAAAAAACACTTCAGACACTTTCTTAGCCTTTCTTACATTAACAATGAGAGGAAGGTGTAAAGGAAACAATGTGGCACAGTGGTTCGGGTACAAATGTGGGGTGGGAGATTAATGTCCATTTTGATATATAGCCAAATTTGGTCCCAACGCTGGGAAGCACATTCTCTAAACATCCGAAACCCAACTCCGTAGCTCTCCTCAGAATTGGAAAGGAAACTTAAACTACCTCCTACTCAATAGTTTGTTGACCTTCACGTTTCTCCCTGTCAAGCTTTTTTTACCCCTTAACCAACAGTGTTTGGTCCGTGGAGTTACTATTTAATGAGCCATGACAACAGCAAGCCTTCCTTGACCCTTGATGTGTACACATGTGTATGTGTGTGTGTGTGTTTCTCTTGGAGGGTAGTTAATAATGCCCTGTGTGTGTATGTTTATGCCTGCACTACAAAGTGCCCCTCTGATCTTATGCTGTGTCTGTTGTCAGCTGCGCTTCCTGCTGCTCTTCAGTCGCCAGGGGAAGCTGCGTCTGCAGAAGTGGTTCACGCCCATGTCAGAGCGGGAGAAGAAGAAGATCGTCCGGGACATGACCACAATGGTGTTAGCACGGCAACCACGCTCCTGTAACTTCCTGCACTGGAAAGACCTTAAGATTATTTACAAGAGGTGGGTGCTGTTTGTTGCCCATTACTGTATGTGCTTCTTTGGACCACCAGTGACATTTTCACTGATGGTCACACCTACTGATTTATTCCCATTAATATCAACTTGTAATCCCCTTTTCCTCAGATATGCAAGCCTGTATTTCTGCTTGGCTGTAGAGAGCCAGGAGAATGAGCTGCTAGCCCTGGAGATTATTCATCGCTATGTGGAGCTACTGGACAAATACTTTGGCAATGTATTTCACTGTATTTCATCTCCTTTCATTCAACATGCAACTATAGTCTCAATTCAAATTCAGAAACTTAATTTCACCTCAAATCAAGGTCGTAGTACTGGTCCCTGTAAATATTATGATTAACCAGCAGTTTTAAATCTGAAAATCCACACACAGAAGTAGTAAATTCTGCTGCGTGAACTGTCACATTTTTGAAATAAGTAACCAACGTATTCACCGTCATACCTCCTCTCAGGTGTGTGAACTGGACATTATCTTTAACTTTGAGAAGGCCTATTTTATCCTGGATGAGTTTCTAATGGGAGGCGAGATTCAAGAAACCTCCAAACAGACTGTTAATCGCTGTATTGAAGCCTCAGACATGTTACAGGAGGTGAGTTGCCATGACACACACACACACACACACACACACACACACACACTCGCTCTCATACAACACAAAGTGTGGCTCGTGTCTGTGGTGTGACCATGTAACATCTGTTGCTCTGCTCAGTACAATAGAAGAAATAGAGATGTGTTTTGGAATTTAGCTTAGCGGTGATTCTTCTTTCTTTTTTTTTAATCTTGGTCGTGGGGGTACCCAAAGGCCCTGATGCCTGAAATTGATTTCTTTCATATTTTGCTGAACAACAATACTTATCATCAATGCTAATATCGAGCTCCAGTGTGGGGACTTGTGTCATTTTACTTGTGTGAGTGTGAGTCAAGTAGTCATTGTCATGATTAATTAACAGTAGTGCTGTTAATCCCTTGGTGTGCCTTTGTCTTTCTTGTAGCTAATCAGCTTGTGGATGTTAGCTGTGGCTTTTTTATATATATTTATATATAGATTTGTGTTTGTGTTGCTGTGTCTCTCACCCTCTGTGTGTGTGTTTGTCTCTCTCTCTCTCTCTCTCTCTCTCTCTCTGCCGGTGTTATAGCGAGTGAGAGACAGATTTCCCTGGAACGTGGCGTAGGTTTTAGTGTTGTTTTGGCTGATTCTTCCTGCTCTCCCTGTAGGCCCATGGCTCTGTGTGGTGGTAGTTTAACTGGGTGTGTTGTTCTGTTCCTCTGAGTAGCTCTGACTAATGCTTTTAATCTAGACTTGGAATTATGTGCAGCGTAGCCTCCCATTCATTTTGACCATTATCGCTTCAGGATGACAGCAGTGAGTGGTATGAGGTGGAGCTGTTTGGATGACCTTGAATATGGACAGAAAGGTTAGATGTTGTGTTTATGTTAGTTACCTGTCGTGTGTTGGTGTGCTCAGTGCTTAATAGCAGCAGATGTTGTGTGTGCGTGTTGGCTGTGAAAATTAATACAGTTTTAAGAGGCTAAGAATGTGATTTCTCCTTTGTGTGTGCCTTTTTCCAGACCCTGGAGGAGTATATGAGCAAACCTGCATTTTAACCCATGGGAAATAGACTGAAAGGGAAGGATTTCATGCACTGTATATGAGTCAAAGAAGTTTCTGTATATAGGAATGGGACTAAATGCAACTCTGCTGGACATTTTCAAAAAAGAAATAGGAAGGTTGGACGTCTGCTTCCATTCCACCTTAAGCATTGCTGCAATACAACTGTATTTGAGAAGGAGTGAGTCTAATATTTGTTCATACTCATGCTAAGGAAGGGGGTGGGGGGTTGCTTTTACATTGTTTGCAGTTATTGAACTGTTATGAAGTACTGATAGAAGATCAGGGATATGAAAATTATAACAATGAAGTGATGTTAGATTTACAAGTTTAGTTTTGATTGATTGATATTTAAATCACACATTAATATAAGTTTTGGAAAGCAAAACCAAAAATATTTTAGAAAATGTATGCTACGCTGCCACTTGAGTTAATATTTAAAGAAAAATGTCTCCAGAACAACAGATTTCTGCAGTTAAACCGTTTGCTTTTTATAATTTTTGAATGAGACCGTGTACGATGAATGTCAGTCACACTGTTTTTATCTGTATAACATATTACTCATGCGGGGGAATGTCAGTCTTTAAAAGGAGCCGTTGCCAGACTGGGTGTGAATATCACTGTTTTTCTTAATGTAAAATGTATGATGTCGGAGCTTATGATTAAAATATGTATTTTGATAAACAGTCTGCCTCGAGTAATCATTTTACTACGATTATTGATGTGATGGTTTATTTGATATCAGAGAAATTCACCAGATCTTATGTGTTTACTAAGACTCAACAAGATGTTATTTCCCTTGCCTCTTCAGATTATAAACCCAGACTGTCTGCGGAGCGGGCTGTGAGATTTATCTCTTCTTCTTTTTTAATAAGGCAACACAACTCAGAAAGAAGAAAAATAATACAGCTGATGCTTTATTCATCTGTGATTCATCATACATTATTGAACATGTACAAAATGGTTTAAAAATGAGCATACATAGCACAACCACTGGTAGGCCAACAATACAGAGCTTCGCAGTATGAAAGGGTTGGAAGGCAGGCGACGGTCTGATATTTAGACTTGGAAATATTAACCCATAATAATAACATTAAATCCACTAACCCTGAATATATAACGAGTCACAACAACACTCGTTCTCAGCCCAGCACACTGCCCCTAATGGAAAAATCTCCATAATATGTCTCTAGTACTTCTGTCATTATACTGTATACTTTTTAAAAGGCCAAGTCAGCATTATACTTTATAATTTACATGTATATTCACATATGTTTTTTTTTCTTTTTTGAATAGTTTGACATGAAAAATAAGCATTTTTTACCATTACTCTGTTGATTATAGTTGAAAATATAGGCCTGCTTACAAACACCATTAATGTGAACAAACTTTGAACAACATCACGAAACTTTAATAACTTGGATGTTCTTGTCATTTGATATTAGTCAATGTATATTCATTGTCGTTATGAGAGTGACAGCTGGTCGACATCCAATCAGAGTGTTTTTGAAGACACCTGTTTCACCTTTAATCTCCTGTGATTTCACTATAATGTTTCTAAAATGTTCTTTGCAGCAAGTAGGGACTAGTAAGTGTTCAAAAAAAATGTGTTGGACCTGTAAGATTGCTATAGCCTATAGTTCATTTTCGTCAGGGTGATATTACCTACCAGCTATAGTTCATATAATAGAAATTTGTAAACTAGATCACGTCCACCAGACTTTATTTTTGAGACAGTATAAATACTATATTCATAATTTCGGGCGTCTTGCAGGGGATCAGGCTACATCCCTGCCACTGCTTTTTCACGGTGCTCTTTCTCCTCTTCATCATTCACGGTCTGTGGGGCCGAGGTTTTTGCCGGTATCTCCTCTTTCCCCTGCATCTCTGTGGGATTTACTTTCTCTTCTGAGGCCAGCTCGGTTTCCCTCTTGACCAGTGGCCTCTTCTCAGTGTCCACTTGCCCCAAGTAGTCCTTCATGGCGCGCTCGTACAGCTCGTAGGGAAACTGGCCCTTCAGCTGCGCCTGGGTGTCCCGCTTGGTGATGGTGTTGGGGTACTCTGTGAGGATTTTGGCCGCCAGGTAGGTCGTCACCTCGTCTTCCACGTCACCATCGTCGTCGTCCTCATCGTCGGCAGCACCGTCCGCCTGGCGTTTAAGGGGCATTTTGTTCAGCTCGGATAAGAAGAGGTTCTCCCTGCGTCCGGAGGGAGGGGGGATCTTAACCGGACTCGAGTTTGCAGCAGGGTTGGACGCCAGTGGGATTCGGTCCGAGGAGGGAGGGGTTTTCATGGGTCTTTGCACCACGGGATACTCATTGCTGATAGTCTCCACTCCGATTATGTCTAAAAAGTCCTCCCTGTCCATGTCCTCAGGGGCGGTCTTGCTCTTCACAGGCAGTCTGCGGCTGAAGTACCTGATCTTGGGGGTCTGGCCGGTCGTAAAGCGCGATGAGGCTTGGGGGTCGCGGTGGAGCTTCCTGAGCTCCTCTGTGAGCAGCATGTCGATAAGGTCCTGAGGAGGGACGTGGAGCTTCAGGGACAGCTCCAGCAGCTCCTTCACCGTCCGGGGATCCACGATGGAGGGGCGGATTAGTCTCTTTCTCTGCTCCCCGGTTTTATCCCTCTTCTGCGTCTGGTCGCTCATCTCCAGCACCTTCAACAGGTAGTAATCTACCAGTTTAGTGTCATCATCGGCGTCCTGGTTCTGGCCGCCCCGGCGCTGCACCTCCTCCCTCTCCGCTTCCTCCTGGTCCCCGAGCGCCCTGGCCATTTCTTCGTGGCTCCCGTTGACCATCTCCTCTGTCTCCTCCCTCTCCTCCACGGGGACCCACTCTTCTCCTCCTGCCACATCCTCGTAGGCTGGGTTCCTGGGGCTGAACCCGTCCTCTTCCTCCTCGTCTTCGTCACCGAACACGTCTCTCTTCTGGCCGCCCACTGTAGGCATCCTCCCGAGCTCTTCAAAGATGGAGCGTAAATTGGCCAGACTCTGGGGTGTGTACTGCTCGTCCAGGTCCTCCGTGGCTCGCTTTGATGCATCTGTATTCTCCTCGTCCTCAAACATCAGCGGGTACTTCTTATGGGGCCTGGGGAAATTGCTGTAATCTACCGGTGCGCTCTCGGGGATTTCAGTGTCTTTGGTGCGGTGCCTGTGCGTGCGGCGGTCGTTCCTGGGCGCCGATGCTGGGCTCAGCTTCGTTTCTCTCCCGACCTGATCCTGCAGAGACTTGAGCAGGGCTTTCATCAGCTGCTCAGCGGTAATGTCCTGCCTCTGCATGCCTGGGGCAGGGCTTTGGCGGTCCCCGGGACCCTCGTCCTGCTGCGAGGCGAGCTGAAGCAGGACCTTGAACTTGTCCACTTCGTCGTAATCCACGGGTTCGGGTCGGCCCCCGTTCCGCTGCTTCAGGTTCTCGATGTACTCCAGGGCTTTGATCATGTCGGAGCTCGGTGGGTAAGCCACCGGCTGCCCCTCACTCTCCCCGCCTCGGAGCCTGTAGTGGCGGGGGAGAGACGCAGCCTGCACGGCGCATCCGTGGAGGAGGAAGGCGAGCAGGACCACGGCTCCCCCCGTGGGCAACTTGTGGTGGAAATGCAGCATTATAGGCTATTTATTACCTGCAAATCGTGAAAAAAAACACGAAATGTTAGTGAAGCAAAGGGAAATTTTTATTAATCACCTATATTTCAAACCCCCTACTAGAAAGCATCTGTTTTGATAGGGGATCTGTCTGTGTGTCAGGGAGTTACGCTCTGCAAATTGAATGATATGATGCTGTGTGTGAGGGAGATGCATCCACATCACTGGATGAGTCACTCCTCGCGTTGTTATGGGCAACCTCAACATCCGATTTCCCCTTAACAATAGCTATCATTATAAAAACACCACTTATTCCTCTTTATTTCACTATAGCAACAATCACCATACCGTATGTATCACATTGATAACCCTCATTATTACAACATCAAGTCTGGAGATCTGCGAGAAGCAATGGCTGAAAAAATCACTCCTTCTCCAATCGAATATCCTCTGATATACATTAGAATTTAAAAAATAATCCAACTCACTTTTGTATGTAAAAAACAAAACAAAACGTCCTACCTTTGGCAATAGAGCTCAGACAGCAGTGAGGGTGTATGGCATCTCCTCTGGAAGCGGATCTGTTCTCTTCTGTTTTCAGCACTTGGACAGCTCCCGTCGTTATATGAGGCAACACCTGACCACCGCGTCATCACACAACACACGCAATAGCCGGTCTTAAAAAAAAATCCATATAAATGATTCAGGTTTATGATATGGCATACTAAAGAGCTCGCTGTTTTTAAAAATAGCATCTCTATGCTGTCTGTTGCACAGCATTGACTGGGGATAAGAAAGAAGACATGTTTTTAAAAGTCTGGACGCAGAGGTGTTGACTTCAGGTCTGCTGCTGCTGCTCATGGACGCTCATATGTTTGCATGGATGTTCATTTAAATCCTCCAACTTACTTGATCTTTTTTTTTTTACTTAAAGAGAATAATAATAAAGAGTTATGAGACTGTGGCATCTTTATATTCTGAATCACGCGCATAAACTGTGAATTTCCCCCTTACACATTGTGCTCGTAAAGATCATTGCCTGCATGTAAAACATGTTTTGAACCATCAATTCCACCGTCACTAATCTCTATTGTGGCACATGAAGAGTTAAACCCTGTAGCGATGACTCACAGGCTAAAACCACCGCGGAGTTGTTGCTGTCGCAGTTCAGCAGCCCCCCACCCTCCTTCCCTCCCTCCCCGCCGCTGACAGAGATGGTGATGAGCGCCCTCCTGTCAGCACGGGGGCCAAAGCTGCGCGCGGCGTTCCTTCAGCTCGACCATGTACAGGGGGCCACAGCTGGGCACCCCGCCCATCAAAGTTTATTTGTTTCTTTGTACATGGATCCCCATTAGTCGTCATGGATGGGTGGTGGCAACGTTTATGGTGAGATCAGAAGCACTTAAAACAATATCTTTTCACCACGTTTCTCCCGTCATACACACACACCCCTTAAAAAAAACACTTCCTCTGTTTTGAAAAAAAGATTGAAACTTTTCTTTTAGGACACAAAATGAAGCTTCAGTTTAACTAATCTTCCCTCAGACCAGCTAATACTAATATCTATATTGAAACTGAAAGTAATATTTTCATGCCACTGCTCATTTCCATGTGTTTCCATCCACATATATGTCAGTCATTTACGTTGGGATCATTCTACCCTCACTGATGCTCCAGCCACATCTTGTCCTTTACACCCTTGTAAGTGATTCCAGCTATGTATACCAGCACTCAGTGCCCTCTGACACCCCATAAACATAAGTGCTCTTCTCATCTCAGGCCCCTCATTTTCATTGCACGTCTAATTGCATCCAACACGCTCCTTATGTAGTTCTTGTTGTGATCCTCTCACATCCACTAAAGTAGTGAAGGAAATTTTTTCAATTCACCTTCATGCGTCAAACACACACTGTGTCATCATCTCAGCAGAAACATCGACAACGTCAGAGGTGTTTTTTACTTGAATGCGCTGCCAGCCGCCTGCTCTCCATGGCTGGAGAGCTGCGGCGAGCCTCCTGATGTTAAAAGACACATCCATCTGCCTTGCTGCTGCTGCTGCTGCTGTGTGCTGGCGTGTTTAACTTCCTGTCAGTGTGTGTGTGTGTGTGTGTGTGTGCACAAAAGAAAGGGAAGGAATGAAAGAAACCGAAGCACAGTTCAAGAGCCCAACAGAGAGATGGAAAGAAAGAGAAAAAACACACAGTGCTGTTTGTGAAATGCGTTGTATAATCCCACAGCATCACTCCTCTGACACCACACCTCTCCATTCAGAAAGAGCCTCCCCCCCAAGCGACAGCAGAAGTCATGACTATGGTATCAATCATTTAAAGGTTACATTCTCCTGTGCGCCCTATTAAGAAATGGATAATAGAATATGCTCATTGTCTGCTATCAATTATACTTGAAATGAACAAGGACACAGAGGCCACATGAGGATGAATGCAAACGTCCAGCTCATGTCCACACAAATATAACATTTGCATCAGTCAGAGCCGTAATAATTTCATTAGAGTGAAAGGGACAGATGTTTTAGAAGTTCAACCTTAAATGGCCTTTAACTTTTTCAGCTTGTGTCCATCTACAGGCACACACTCTTGTACACAAACACAAGTATAGAAATACTGAGAGTATTTCAGTCAGAAAAGCTCCAATGTGCTTTTTCCTCTCCACACTGTGTGCTAAAAATAACTTGTCATATGGTTGTTGTGATGTGTTTGTGTGTGTGTGTGTGTGTGTGTATGAGTGAGTAATAAAGGCACCACAACAAAGAAACAGAAATACATTTTGGAGTGATATGTCTGGAGTGTGTGTGAGAGAGAAGAGTATGCACAGTCTTATAAAACAGTGATCCCCCATTTGTTTCATTGAGTCTGTTTGATTACTACAATAAAACCACATTGTCATTAATAAGCATTTCATCATGTAGCTGTATTTGTGTTGTTTCTTTCATCTAATCTAAAATCCCATCTGTCTATTTGCTTGTGTATCTGTTGTTGTGTAACTTACATCATCAGCCCCCTGGGCACTATGATGGTTCTGAGTGATGGATCAGAGGTTTTTAAACTCAAATCCCAGCAGGTTCCTGGTGGCGGAAGATTCACTGACTGAATCTGTGATTCCCCCTCCGGGCCTTGTGATGTGCTGTCTGTGTGCGTTGTTCCATATACGCAGACCCGCACAGATACTTTAGTCATTACAAACAAGACAAACATCTTCACTGATTGGCACCGCTGCAGTCGCTCTCTCTCTTTATATCCACGTATTTATTGATGGGAGCTGCACCAGGAAAGAGGCAAAACCATAGTAATTAGATTAAGAGTCTTTAGCACCACTCTCACTCTCTCATTGGCTTTATTTCCTGGTTTACATTACTTTATCTAAGACTCTCTCTTCTCCCTGTCTCTGTCTCTAAATGAACTGTAGTCTCACAAGCTGCAACTCCATGTATTGGCAAAGTATTAAAACATTATACATTTGTGACAGCCTTTATGAAATCTTGCCAGTATTTCTTTTATTACTGTAATGTGTTCAGTAAGAATGCAGCTGCGTCTCCATGAGAGCAGAGTCGTTTCCACTGACAAACTATGTTCACTGGGCCTATGTCGGCTCAGATGTTTTTCTTGTTAGGCTCAGACATGTTGCTCAGCTCTGCCAGCATGCAGTTATAGTATCGGGTGAGCCACTGGCCAAAACTGCAGGAGAGTTGTTGTCTAATGCCCGAAATGTCTTGATAAACTTAAGAGGGTTACCCAGGGTCTGAACGTTTGATGGTAGTTGCACAGTCTTGGAGCACCTCTGGACCAGGCTTTCATCCAGAAGATCAAATCAGCTGGTTTTATAGTGTATGTATATGTTCTCTACAATGTTGAGAGTGTTTTTAATTGCTTGGATTAGAAAGACTCCTGAGCAAACCACAGCATGAGGCATGACATGATGTGAAGGAGGAAGTCAGTTTTATGCGACTATATAATTTAATGGCTTCAGTATTGATAGTTATAGCACACCTATTTCTGGCTCTGGGTGAATTGCTGTGTTTCTTAGAGGAATTGATTGGCAGATCTCTATAGCTACACAATACTGAGTGTTAACACAGTGTTTTCACACTCATTTTCACAAACTGGTATATCTGATTTGATTAGACTCTCTTTCTACCCACTCCCCCTTTACCCCCACCCCCATCAAAGCCATTTACATAATCCCATCTCCTTGATCACAGTATAATATCTGCCATTATCTACGGCGTCTTGCTCCTCCTCCTCCTCCTTCAGTCTGTAAACCCACTGCTGTCGACAGGGACATTGCTGCTGTTTATCCACATGTCGATCAAAGAATTGATATCAGCTCAGCAGTCACAATGGAAAAACACACACACTCGTGTTCACATTTATGCACACACAGCCAGCTGCAAAGACACAAACACACACATGCTGCCTCACAATGCAGCATTTCAAGGAGTGTAGTGTGTGTTTGTGTGTATGTATGTGTGTGTGTGTGTGTGTTCAGGACTCTTGCTTTTAATTCAACTCGAGGGCCGATGACTCAACCAAGAGCCAAGGTTGGAGTGTTGAAAACACTCAGTGGTTTCAGCCTTGGATTCCTAGTTGAGAGCAATAACATTCAAACATGACGCTGTTGCATTGACTCATGTAGAAAAAAACAAAACAAAACAAAACAGATGAGCACTGTGAAAAAGAGAAAAATGCAACAAACAATGCAGTGGGGCAAGAAAGACAAAGACCACATGTGGCCTTTCTTCCCCCACTGCTTTGTTTTTATCCTCCTCCTCACCTCTTCACCCCCATCACCTCTCATCGTGAGGCTGGAGGGGTAGGTGGGGATAGGAATGGCACGCCTGTTGTCATGGCTCACCTTCTTTTCAACCAACGTCTCCATGGTGACGCTGCCTCACAGCCTTTCATCTGCCTCCACCTTCATCTCTTCCCACTGGTTTGGTATCCTCCTCTCCTCCATTACACATTTCACTTCTTAAGCATAGTCATTTTCTTCACTGGCATTGCATTCATTACTTTTCTCCTCCATTGTTCCCATCCGGCACATCCCTCCCTTTGCGCCAATTAACGATGGTTAAAGCATGGTCCTTGTCTTCAGGAGGCAGGTGGTTTCAACAAGGAGCAGAGATGGGGGTGATTAGAGCTGCAATATGTTGTCTGAGCCATTAGGACAGAGGAGCGGAAGTAAGGACAGGGAAAGTGTGCTGTTTAGGAGGAGGAGGAGGAGGAGGAGAGGGGGAAACTGAAGGAGAGAATGAAAGGAATAAAGAAATGGAGATTCTATACAGACGGAGCCTTTTTGAAAAGGGCACATGTCCACGTAATGCCACAGGACTGCAGCAGAAGACCTGTGAGAGTGGGCTAAGTATGCCTGCATTAATGAGACCCAGCTCACCAGCTGAGCCTTGGGTTCCAACTCTTACTAATGGTCGTCCTTTGATTTTGTCTGTAAAAGACGTCACAACATATGAGAAATACATGTGTCTATTCTTTTTAGCTGAGATTTAAATGAGAAGCCTGATAGGCCTACACACAGACATACTTCCTGTAAAGTAAACATTTAGTTGGAGCTCAACTTGGCACGAAGACTGAACACAGCAGGAAATCCAAAATGGTAACTAAAAACCATAAAACTGTTCATTTGAGGATTTTGTCTTTTCATTTGACAGACAGAAGAGAGACGACAGGAAAACCTCTTGAGTGTGAATCAGGGCTTCCCATCATGCTTTGCAATATGTCTCAGTTTTTTTACATTCTAACCCACCTCTCTTCATTAATGTCACTTTTTCAGTCACATCAGGAACCATTGCTCAGTTTTCTCTCCTGCCCTCCTTCAACTTCTTGTCCAGTTTGAGCTCCTCTCCCACTCTCTTTCCCACAAAAACAGTCATTCTGCTCCATTCACCCGTTATTATTAACCTCCATCCCTCTTGCTTTTTCACCCTGGCGGCTGCAAAGTCTCCACCTTGGTGTTCTGACTCATTCATTCTCAGCAAACTGACAGCGAGTCGGTGTGGGAGCTTGTATCTTTTTTCTTTCTTTTTTTTTTTTCTTTTACTCTGTGTACGTGGATATGAGCGCACATGCACAGATCATATTGCTGGTGTCTATGGTAAAGGGATGCAAGCGTGACGCACTGGCTGACGTCACCAGAGGCTGAGGCAGGATGTGTGTTTTGTGATGAAGAAATCCTGTCAATGAAGAGAGAGGACACAAAGAAAAGGCACCAACAGAAGGGTCTATTAGATTCAGTCAATATATGAATGTTAATCAAACCTTTTAATCAGATCCACATATTAACAGACAAATGCACACAAATGATGATGAGCTCTCTTTCTGCCTATGTAATTGGATTGTGGTATTTTGGTATTTTTTGCCTCTTTAATTGGTTGTGCCTGTAGCAGCCTTATGTCTTATTTGAGATGTACAGTGTCTAGGCAACCGCAGTGATTTTTATGTTCATTAAAGTCTGCCACCTTCCCCTGTCCTCCACAGCTTGACTCCATCTGGCCAGTGCATGGATGTCAGGCTGCAGGGAAGTGTGTGTGCGTGTGTTGGGTGTGGTGAATCCAAATATAATCTCTATCGGGTGTGTGCATGTCTTTTGCAATTGTTTAAAGATACCAGTGACACACACACACACACACACACACACACACCAGATAGAGATTATGTGGTTTCATCACTCCCACAGTGTGTGTGAGTGGAGGAGTCTGCTGTTTGTGATGTGTCCACATGTACTCACTGAGTGTGAACAAACAGCGGTCTCTGCAGTGTGGCACGCCCAACACTTCTCTCTTTTTTATATATATGCAAGATTTTTAAATATGCTCTTTCACATCCAATTGTTCTATTTTCGTCGCCCCTCCCTCTCTTCACAGTTCATCCTCTCATCTTTCCGTTATGTACAGTCTCATTTCACCCCCCCCCCCCACCACCACTCCCTCTTGTCTTCTCCGGTGCTTTATCTCTGCGGTCTCTGTCTCTCCTTCCACCACTCCCTGTCGGCAGTGTGATGATGCTGTCCTGGCTGCCTCCCAAATCGCTTGCCCTCTCTCACTCCTCCACCCCCGCGCCTCCCTCCCTCCTGATGCTATAAATATCCACCATCGGTGAGTCATCGCCTAGACGTATCAGTTGCCTCTCCCTCTGCCTCCCTGCACCTCCTCTCTCCCCCCAACCACCTCCTCTCCTTTGCCTCTCAGCTTCAAACTCATTACCAGAACACCTCACACTTTCTCTCACCTCCACTTTGGCCTTCACATCATCCTGGTGGCCCCAGCTGAGCTGAGGGCCAATGCTTGCTGTGGTGCAGCCAAAAAAAAAAAAAAAAAAGACACACTGTGACCCCAAAAAACAAAATCAGCGGGAGCAGGAGTGTGAGCGCAGTCTGGAAAACACAGCCAAGCCACCAAAAGTTGCACATCACATTCAATGACTTTCCAGCAGGGACATGTTGCCAATGCTCTTTTCACATGTCCCTGAAGTAACCTCAAATCTTTGACAAGATCAGATATGAAGAGATATATTTTGTTCTACAGCTTAATTGCTTTCCACATCGTGATTAAATTGCATGAAATCCCAGATTACATCAGTAAATTAAAGGAAAGGGCGTGTGCTTTACATTTTACTATTTGAAAACATGTGGCATCTTTGAAAATCTTCAACCTGGATTTTGATAGAAGTTGAGGTTCTGTGTTTCATCAGCAACCAAATGTCAGAGAGCTGCTTTAAAAGTGTCCTTTTTTTAAATAAAAGAAATGGAGAGCTCACCTTTCCTCTTGCTGCCCTGTGTCTCTACACTTCCTACTTCTAGCCTGACTCACATATTGGACTTCCGTGAATCGTACTGTCAACAATCCAGGGTCATATCTCAGTCCCAGTCGTCACTGTGCTGCCATCTTTCAGCCTCATATGTAATTATTCTCCTCTTTCTCTGGCCACCGCCCACCCTCACCAGAGTTATGAGGCAGCTCCAGTTCAGCTCCACTCATCCTTGGGCAAACTCCAACATGGCTTATTGGCTCACACCGGAGGATGCGCATGAGGCACAAACACAGATAAAAAGTTTTTTGCGCATTTGTGAGTCATAAGTAGACAGGAAGAGGGAGCCAAGCACAGGCGAGAGGAGACAGAGGAAGAGAGGAGGGGAGAGAGAGGAAAAAAGTTAGAAATAAAGTGTCAGATAGAAAAGAGAAGCGCACACACACACACATTGATGCATATCAGCACACATATAAACCACATTCAGACAATATGGAAGATGTCCTTCACTGTCTCCTGCTGCTTGGCAGTGTTGTTGTTGCTGTCTTTGTGGTGGAGTCACTCTGCTGTGTGTGTGTCTGCGTCAGAATCAGTGGGCTAATGAAGGGAGCATTATGCTTCTGACTCACTCACTGGTCCCATAGGGTTGGATGGAGGGAGCAGAGAAGAGAGGCGGGGTTACAAGAATCACTCATCACTCACTCTGTGGTCTTGTTGTTACTGTTTCACTTTAAATGAAAAGCAGGAGCAGAATTTTAATCACCCATGTTGTGTCAGATTGTGTTTCCATGAGGGGCTTGTTGCTGGAAATAAAGCAACACATGTAACCCCCGCCCCCTCCCCGCCTCCCCGTTTTCCTTCACCAATACATTTAAAGCTCACTGTGAACTTGGCATCTTGTCTCATTTGGATTTATTGCACTGTAATTTTAATTTGAAATCACTGTTTAACTAATCAGGCAGCCTCAAACCTCAAAGCTGCGTTGGCAGATTAAGACACAACAAATCAAATGCATCAGTGTTTCTACAGGAAATATTCAATAAAACGCCTCATCAATTTGCCTGAAGTGCAGCTTCTTAAGAACTGCGGATTAGAGATAAAGCAATTATCTCATAAACTCTATCAATTGCATCAATTTGATTGGTTTTTCTTATGACGCTACTGAATAGAGCAAATTTGGGCTTTTAACTTTAATCAAGATAAACGTATCAACTGAACTCTGTGTGACTGTGATGTGCACTTTACACTTTGCTTTAACAGACAAAACGCTTAAATAATTCCTAAATTATTTCTGTAATGCAATGTAATGTAACCCAGGCTCAGTGAAATCCATATGGCAGCAGGTGGAGGACGAGCTTTAATAAATTGTTCAATAAATTGATTCAAAACCTATGACTCTGTCTGAAATGAAAGAAAAACCCTTTGTTTACTAGCTCTGATTGAAGGTTGACTCCCAGAACTGCATGTTCTGTTTGCCACCACAAACCACATTCACTCACTCACACACGCATACTGTCCTCTGTTGCCATAGAAACTATGTTTTCAGGATGATTGGAATCAAGCTGCTGATCATACCAGTTATTCCTCACAGACTGTGTTTCAGGTTTTGGACACACTCACAAAGACCAGAGGTAATTACAACACAAACTTTTTTTTTATTATTATTATTTCATTACGTAATTTCCAAGGCCAAATCACAAATAAATAAGGAACAAGGAGACACTTGCAACAGCCCAGCTCACCGGGGCCACTTAACCACACAAAAACAAAAAAGGAGGAGACCCCAAAAAACTGGTCAGTAACAAAGATTATTAAATATGTGGAGGCTTTACACCTGTACAATTATTGGTTCCTTTAATGAAGTTTGATCATTGATCCCCTCCCCTCTTCATGTTATTTACATTGCAGGTGAAAACGACAGGAGCTGTGAAGTTCATCTTCGAACCACCGACTGTCTTTGCCTTGCCGTTAGTTCAGAATGAATGTTATTAGTGGGACACGGCACGTGTGCTATAGACAGAACGTGGGGAGTGTTTCACATTCTTAAGACCCCTGAAGACAGCTCATGTGTGTCAGAAGGCAACTAGCCGCCTCTTGCCAGGCAGAGGAAAAAGCAGCAAACAGCACAGTAAATCTACTGACTTTTCACTGAAATGTCAGGAGAGAAAAGTTTTTTTTTTCCTTTTTAAAGAGAACAAACAAACAAAGAACAAAAAAACAGGAAGGTCATGAATGTATTAATTTCTACATGCTAAGGTAAGCCTTCTGTGTTAAGCTAGTAGAGATCTGATAAAGAGAGGTTGTTAGAGTACCTGACTGTACCTTTATTAACGCTATATGTCTTCAGTACAAGCAAAGCAAAGTTTGCATTCAGAGAAGGCGGCTGAAAGAAAGATGGTGCCCTGTAAGGACCGCTGATCAAACACTGTTTAATCTTCTGTCCATCAAGCTAAAGAGGAGAAAGAAATACTGAAGCAGGAGCATCACCACCCATCTGAAAACCTACAGTAATTAATGTATGTTATACATGAGTTCAAATAAATGGCAGTTAACAGAATCCAGGGTGTGTAGACACCCCCTCCCCCCTTTTTTATATATACATTGCACATACAGTATGATACACATAAACTGATTTGGAGATACAGAAATGTTATTTGCACTCTGTGAAGTTAACTCAGCATAATGCTATATACTCACAATTAAATAAGGAGTGTATTCATAAGGAGTTCCTTAAAGTTGTTTAGCTGAAGTGCCACTCTCTCACTTCTCGCAAATATATACTCAGGTGCTTTGGTACGGTTGCACACACTTTCCATCATGCGATGTCTATAATGCCAAATATTAAATCCTCACTTTACAGTCTCATTAAAAAAAAGGAACAATACATAATTCAGCACAGTATGTTCAAATGGGCTACATCTACACTTCCCCATCAGTGTCTCTACCATTCTCTTTATTCCTATGCTTGTCTGCCATCAGGCCTTCATTATGCACTGAAGCGGAGAGTAACAGGCCTAAACATTCAGACGTTATCGAGGGGCTGCTGTCTGTGCGTTTCTATGCTTACTACACACTTTACTTTTAAAATCTGTGTATAAATATTGCACATTCATGTTATATTTCATATTCAGAAGTATAAAAGATAAAAGGAACAGTAACTAGGCCTATGGCAAAAGGGGTAACATGTACAGTTGCACCAAAAATATAAGTAACCAAAGGAGCAACCAAAGACGGGTTAACTAGTTGTAACTATTTCTCTATGGCAGGCTAAATTCCCTTGGAGACATCCATATGATGCATTGGTCATGACTAAAGGAATATGTGGCTGAGGCGGCAGGGCTACTGTGTGTGAATGATACCAACAAAATAGCCAATAAGACACAGGTTAGGAGGCATCCGGGGAGGGGGGGCTGCTCAGATATGGAGAAAAATGAAGGAAAAGGAAAAGGGGATAGAAAAAGTCCCAGTGGATGCCTTTTACTATTGATGTCTGACCCTACTGCAAAGGCCGAGAGCAGAAGGGACTGACGACAGGATCGCTTCTACTTGTCAAGTCAGTAAACACACACTCGAATGTACAAACTTTGGGACACAGGCAAATAATGGGAGAAAAAGACAAAAAACCTTGTAAACGAAGCTCATTAAAGTATAAGCATAAACAAAATGGTAATAAAAAACAAGAGGATAAAGAAAAAACAAACCCTCAGAATAATAATAATACACCCAGAACAGTAAGAAAAAGTATTCTGCAAAATCTTAACGCTCAATCTCTCAAGGCTTTACAACAGATTCCTCACATACTCAAAGCTGACGAACCATACTTGAAGACATTGCGACACACACACACACACACAAAAAAAAAAAAAAAGAAAGATAATTGAGATCCCTGCATAGATTCCAACCTGAATGTTACTTCAAACCCAGGAGGGATCCCTCTATCAGACTCATGCTACCCCCATTTTCCCTGCCAGGTATCTGCACCACAAGTCCGCACGACCATGCTGAACTGGTGGAAGGCTCCAAAGAGCACGGGGGGAGGAGGAGGAGGACGAGAAGCAAGAAGAGAAGAAGAGGGAGGGAGGGCTGGGAGGGGGCGGGGCTGCGCTCACATCGATCCAGATTCGTCTAGCCTGACATTTGTTTCACTTAGAGTCATGCAGACGTCCGACTTTGTGTGCCACATTGGTTGTCATAGCAACTCAGAGGGCTTTAAAAAAAAATCCATCGGAGAGTAGGCGAGTGGTGCGAACGCACCGCACGCGCATTCTGGCTGGTTCCGTTGTCTGTGAGGGACCTTCTGCCTTTTTGGTCTTGACAGAGAGCATTAAGCTGGATTCAGGAGTTATTTCCCCTCCTTTGATCGAAGCTGGTCACAGGGAAGCCGAGGAGGTGGTGTATGAGACGCTTTGTGTGTCTGCATTGATGTATATTATGTGTGTGTGTAACCTGTATCTAATAATATATATAACTCCTCTCCAAGTCATCCTGGTAGTGACTTCTGAGCTCCTTTTGTATGTGTGGAAGTATATACGTGTATGTGTTTGTGTGTTGTTTGGAGTGTGTATGTGTTATTTTCCACCGTACATCCGCTCAATGTCTTCCTGGTAGTGTGTTTTGAGCTCCTTGCGTTTCAGTTTGAATGCGTCAGTGACCAGGCCGGTCTCTGGTGTCCACGGTTCAGAACTCAGACGGATCTTTTTGGGAATCTCGAATCGCTCCAGTTTCGCTGGTTGGGGGAAGAGAGAGAAGTAAAATATCACATCAGAGTGATACTAGTGCAAAGTCTGGCACAAGACAGGAGAAAATGTCGCGCCAAATGTGAAGTGAAAATGTGACACAAAATGCAACCCTTTGTAGAGACGTTTTTTCCTGAGCTCATATTCAGACTTTAACATGCTACAAATTCAGTCCTACAACACAACAAAGGTGTTCATAAAGATGGTTTCTGAATCTGTACATGAAGGATTGTTTTCCTTACCTGAGATGGCAGCCTCAGTGATGATGTGGAGGACCTCTTTCTCCAACTGGGAATTATTGCAGAGCTCCTCCCATGTGCCTCTCACCTGCATCTGCTCTGCCAGCCCCATTAGCTGTTTGTGGTTTGGCACCACGAAGCTAATTACATATGACTGGTCACTGAAAAACAGGAAGAAAGTTAGTTTTTCCCCCCAACACCAAGTAGAACACCAAGAGCCTGATGGGAAAAGAGAAACCCAGTGTGTCTGCTTTGAAAACAGAAAATCTGGACCAAACAGCAGGGCGGAGTGCGGAGTCGTACCTGTTGGCGTAGGCACAGATGTTGTCGATGAGGGGGCAGTTCTTCAGGACAGCCTCGACCTTTCCAAGAGAGACGTACTCGCCTGCCTGCAATTTCACCAGGTCCTTCTTTCGGTCTGAAGGAGGAGAGAGTGTGCACGTCACAACCTGAGAGTATGATCTGTGATGTAAACACAACAAGTACTAGTTTGTGGATTTCTCACCGATGATCTTGAGGCATCCGTCAGGGTGGAACTCTCCGATGTCTCCAGTGCAGAACCATCTCTGGCCATTCTCATCCACAAAAAAGTCCTCGCGGTTCTTGCCTTCGTTTTTGTAGTAGCCCATGGTCACATTGGGCCCGCCGATCAAAATTTCACCTCGGGGGTTAGGCTTGTCTGTGCTGTAGTAACCACCTACGGGAGAACAAATTTGATTAGCACGCAATATCAGTGTTTGTAGTTGCTTTTATGTTGGATTGTTGTGATTTGACTCACCCTCCTCCCAGTCTTTCAGTGTGATCTCTGAACAAACAAGTGGAGCACCAACACGTCCTGTGCTGTAGTCCCAAACTGTGAAAGAACGTAGGTAATTACTACAAATCAAATTCTCCTCTGTTTTTATTTGCTCCTCTCTTAATTTCCCTACAGGCCAGGTAAACAACCACTCTTTCACATTATTCCCCATCTTACTCTCACTGATGGTGCCAGCTCCACAGGTCTCCGTCAAGCCGTAGCCCTGCCCCACAGGGCAGCACAGACAGATGTTCATGAAGCGCTGTGTGGCAGCCGAGAGTGGAGCTCCTCCAGAAAGCAGCACGCGTGTGTTTCCTCCCAAGAGCGCACGCACACGTTTGAACACCAGACTGTGGGGGCGGAGAGGGATGAAAAAAGCAACAACAACAACACAGCATGAAAACGATGTGTGAGAGGTGGAGGAGACTCCAACAGCTGACAGATTGAGATCTGAATCAATAGTATGCAATGATTCACATGTGCTAGAGAGATATCAAATCCAACCCTATCTTGTGTTGCAGCTTGTTAACAAAATGTTAGATGAAGAATGCGCGTTACTTTATGATTAACCACGTAGGAGCTGAGGTGTGTGAGTGTGTGTTACCTGTCACAGAGCGGTGTGCTGTATCCCTTGGAGATCTGCTCCATCTTGTAGTTGTAAGCCAGCACAAAGAGCGTCTTCTGGAACCTGCTCATCTCCTCCACTTTGGTCATCACGTTCTTGTAGATTCGATCCATGATTTCCTGCAAATGCAAGGCAGGAAAAGCCCCAGTTAAGACTTGTCATTACTGCGCCTGTTGACTTTAGTATGATAAACACTGTTAGGTGGATTGACAGGGTGACTTTGTGCAGCAATAAGAAGACTCACTGGTACAGCAGCCATGAGCGTAGGTTTCAGCACGCTGGTATCACCTTTACTACCCTTCTTTATCTTGGTGGACTGTGAAAGTGAGACAAGACAAGTGGTCAGCTCTTCCTGCGTGGTGAATCAGTACATTCATTACGTTGTGTGTGTGTATGTATATACACACTGACCTGGTCGGCCAGAGTCTGAGGGGAGGAGTAGCCGATGCGACAGCCATGAGAGATGCACACCAGTTCAGCGCTGAGCTCTAGAACGTGGGCCAGCGGCAGGTAGCCAATGTAGGTATCTGTCTCACTACCAGCAGAGAAATAACAGCAGGTTAAGCTTCACTATAGACACAGACGGAAACACAGTGTAGTGCGATGCAAAGAGAGTGCAAAGTGTGTGTTATAGCAGAGAAATAGCACCAAGTCTGACATTGACATACTTGAGGTTAGGGATACGCTCAGCCATGCCAGTAATGCCAGCCATGATGTTGCCATGGGAGATCATGACACCCTTGGGGATGCCCGTGGAGCCGCTGGTGTACATGATGACGGCGATGTCTGAGGGCTGTGGCTGTCTGCGGTCAACCCCCACTGCACAGGCAGAAGACAAGAGCGATGACGATCAGAGAGGAAATGCATCACACACAGATACAAACACCTTTTTCAACAGTGATAAAAAGTTATGATGAAGAATATATTGATCGATTTCGTAGGGTTTCAACAAATAACAGTTTTCATTATCAGCTCATATAACAACTATTTTCTCTTAATCATCTAATCGTGTCCTGCCTGAGGGCTGAGTGTCACTGAAAGTCATTGTTTGTTAGATGTAACAGTAGATACATTCAAAAGACATTGTTTCAGTGAGGTGTATGTTGTGCATTCTGTTTTCAATATCCAGGATTTTTAAAACTAGAAACATAGCTCAGCTGAAACTCGAGTGCACGCACATGCACACACACAAACATCAATTCTGTTTCTCCTCATTTTCCTAAAACATCGACCAACATCATTAGGGCACTGGGCGTTTGGCAAGTGCTGCTCTGACCTCTTGCTGACTCCATCATACCCAGCGCATCACTCCAATTACACAGCAGGGTGTTGGCTTTGTATTAAGCCTCCATTAGAGCACTTCCATTTCCGAGACAAAATTAGAAACCTTTTTAATCACATTGCACGAATACTCACTATTGTCAGGCTTAGATCCCATCTCCTTCACAGCGTCCATGTTGTACACCATGATGCCTCTGGGGATGTCTGGCCAGCTTGTGGGTTTACTGTCAACTACAATGACATATTGAAGCCTGGGCACGTCGCATAGTATGGCCTGAGATGTAAGAATGGAAGGGGGTCCATGGGAGGTGAAGGAGGAAGGCAGGTAAGAAGAAAAAGGAGTTAAGCAAACAGGACTGGGGCTATTGAATCCTAATGAATGAATAAAAAAAATGAAAAGTGCAGGGGCTTGATGATGACAGTAAAGCTGGTACCTTAAGCCGGCTGTGAAGCAGGTCTTTGCTTGTGATGATGTGTGTGACCTCTGTCTCGTTCAGGCCATGGGCAATGGCCGTGGGTCCAAGAGTGGCGTAAAGGGTCACAACTGTCAATTTTCAAATCCGGTTTAGTTGATCAAATGTCCACAAACATCTGAAATGTACATTCACATATGTTGTTGTGGGACTCACGTGGGAAATTGTACATGAAGCAGGCTTGTGCTGCGATGATCCACTCTGCTCTGGTCTCACAGAAGATGGCGATGTTACACTGGGGCCTCTGTCCGAGGGCTGCGAGACCACTGCCGAAGCATTTGGCTGCCAGGTAGGCTTCCTCGTACGACAGCCAGTTGTAGTTCCCCAGAATTACCTACACAACATGAAAAAAAAAGGTACATGCAATGATCCACCACACCACACCACATGGAAATTGCTGTCTGCACAAACAACAGGCTCTTGCAGCTTCAGACCATCTGTCCAGGAGCATTTTAAAACATAAATGTGAGCAGTGTTTAAACAATTCCAGATGTTGATGTCATTCATATGTGTGCTGATTTGCATTTCAAGACAGAAATGGTAACGTAGAACTGCAGGATGGAGATAACAGACAGCTGTCAGTTTGTTGATCCTGAAAGAGGTCTGGTGTTGTTATCAGTCATACAGCCTCATCATTCATACACAGTCACTTAGCGCCATCTGCTGGGCTTTTGGGGCTATTTTGCATCTAACAAGGGGGTTTCTCAGGCGTCAGAGATAGGAGCTGGTCTTCCACCCACATTGCTCACACAGGCAGGCTGCGCTGTCAGCCTCATTGACACTAACAAACTCACAGCTTCAACTTCACATGTACAAAGCTAACACATGATGAGTGATATAAATCACTGACTCATTACTATCTTGCTCCTGACAACAGACCAAATATTGGACAGAATGATGAAACCACAAGAGTACCAAGGATGGGTCAGCGTCTCTCACCTTCTTGAAGACCTTCCCATTAGGCTGGAGCTCATCCTCCTCACTGAGCACCTCCCTAGTGCCGAGACAGTCTCTCTGTGGGAACCTTTTTGCAGCGTGTTCAAACATTTTGTCCAGAGTGTCGACCCCGGGATGCAGCCACGCAACCAGCTTCCCTTGGCTGTTAATGGCCCTGTATGGCCCCGCCGGGTGTCTGCTAACCGATCGGGCCTTGATCTGGCGAGACCGTTCCAAATTGGTGCCAGCCCCGGAGAAGAAGTACCAAGGTAAGAAGGTGATGACAGAGTAAACCCAGACCACGGAGCGGAAAACCTGCAACAGCAGGGGGTTCATGTCCTCCTTCAACTTCATCTTTACAGGATGAAGTCAGCACCGGAGGTGAAACAAACCAGAGGAGCAACGATACACTTCACTCGTCACTGTCCTGCAAGTATTTCGACTTGCTGCTGAGAGTGAAGGTTGTAGGCCGGGGGTTCTTTTGTGCGGCGATTCGATCAGACCTGCAGCATACAGACACAACACAAAATCTTAGAAATATAGTCTGGAATACAGATGTATCAGCACATTTGGAAATATCAAGTGGCAGCACATTTGAAAAACTACCACCTGGTAAATGAATCCTTGCTCGCATGAAAACTATCTCTACCTATTCTTAGGCTGGTTCTCAGTCAGCACTTTTTATGTTACCAGAGCCGCTGGCTTGGTCAGTCCTAGCATGTCACCACAAATGTACCTGTACATGTACCTGAACCTGAGTAAAGCAGTTGTTGCAGTTTTGTGGCAGTATCTTGTAGCGTAATGAGGTTTGCAGGATTATGCCATGTGCCCTTCTTGTTACTGCTCACTACAAAAACCTTTGGATCGACTCAGACCGTCTCCTGGACAGCTCAGCTATTTCTAGTGTATCCTTAGGGCCTGAGTGTAAGTTGCACTGAAGGCCTGTATCCACTGAGCCTGAACATGCTAGAAGTAGCAGCAGTGACTCATTCTGCAGCTTAGAAGGAGAGGGCCTGAGATCACGTGGAGAGGTTAGCATAACTCGGCCGGCTAAAGTAACAGTAGTGAAAAGAATTTAACACTGAGCGATGATTTGGGCAGCACCTGGTTGTATGCAACCACAAGCTATAAGAAACAGCCTAAATATCTACAGGTTTAGAAGTGCATTCAGGAACATTTATTACAGGTCTAATTTAGGTAAACCAATATTTTTCCCTCTATTGTGCTATAATCCTATTCTACACACAGGCACATGTGCATTTACTTTCAGATAGGGTGTGAGTGTGAGGGCCAAACAGACTAACCTGCACTGCACCACACTCCTGTGCTCTAGTGAAGAGACTGTTTGCCTGGTTTAGTATTACTCTGCATTTGTTTCTACACAATAGATGTTTATCTCTCAATGAATGGAGTTCATTACAAATTTAAAGCAAGTGTAATATCTTTTTGCATGTGCATTTACTCCAGACTTCCTCATCTGGAAATGTCACTGAGCACCACATGACTTCTTACCGCAGGACAAGAAAAAAAGACAGTCACTTCCAAATTACCACATAGCACTTCTGCCCACTAATGAAACTGTAATTGTATGGAATTCTTTCGGTCTTTTCTGTGTAAATGTACTTAAGATTTTCATGTATCAATGCATTTTATCAGCACACTCTCTCCAATGCAAAAAAGGCAGCTGCATGTACATGCATAAGGAATAAATCTAAAGACGGTTAACGTGAGCCACAGAGAACCTGTTTTGCGGCAAATCACATACCACAACCAACCGTCTGTATTTATCCAGGGCAGTTACACAAAAAACATAGACATACTTGAAGGGTGAGCACTTGCAATACAGGTTCACTCATTGTGTAATTTGCTTTGTATGAAGTCTTGACACACCCACTCCTAGTTATTATTTAACCTACCATGAAATAAAGGATCAAAATCCACATGAAAAGTAATATAAAAAAAATTATTTGTGATAACTGTAACTCCAGCCAACCATGAAGATTTGTCATGTTATAAAGCCTGCACTTGGATCACATAAACTGTAGAGAATAATGTTTTTTTTTTTTTTTGTTTTTCAACAAAAGCTAGCTACACATAAGTCATGAATATAGCCTACTGTATCTACAGTGTCACTGTCAGAGAATCGGTACGCCTGCATGATGTTTAAGCACACGTTACCATCATGACTTGAACCTGGTGTATTCGTATTTTCCAGCTTATTATTTACATAAATAGATCATGTTACATTTCATTTACCTCCTTAGGCTGTATGTCGTTTTAGACACTATGTCTGCGTTGCTGGGGTGTCCTATCTGTAAAGTTCTGAGTTGTGTGTCGTTATCTCAGTTAATGGCTATCAGGGTTAGATAAGATAACAACACACTGTAGTGATAGTCTGCTCTCCTGTGATACCTATGATTTAATCATGCGTGATGCTGTCAGAGTCTATCTTATTGTTTTCATCCTAACAAGCTAATAACAGGACATTTTTACGCCGTGGTACCTAAGGCTACAAAAAAGCAAGCGAAGCAGCATCAAGATTAGCTGCTAGCAGACAGCTCAAAGACGCAGCTAGCAACGAAGAGAAGCTAGCGTGTAGCGCTCAAGCTAACCACTGCAGCTGTTGCTGTAACCACTGATACTATTGATGTAGTACCATAGCTTTCTTGATCAAAAATCACTTATGAATACAACTATGTCAAAGGTATCGTATTGTACACATATGAGTGGCGTAGTAAAGGCGACGTGGCGCGCTGCTGAGCTAGCCGGTAGCTAACAATCAGTCCCTCTCATCAACATCTGCAAAGCGTTCACACAGCAACACATTCTCTCTCACCTCTTTTCTCAACCGCTACGCCTGAGCCGCTGCAGGACTGGAGCCGATGTATTTATCCTTGTACCCACAGCTCCGACATAAATGTGTGTCTATTGATGTAATATTTCAACGCGATGTGTCTGTTTAAAAGTAGCACCCCTGAATCTTCCCTAAAAAGAAATATAATTTGAATAAAACTGTAAATCTGAGCATCGCCGGGCCAGTGCTGTCAGCCCGGAAGCTGTTAAATGACGTCACGACATGTCTCCGTCAGCGATTGGAGCGCTGGAGGTGGCGCGTGCTAGGGGCAGTGGGGACGTCATTGAGGTTACTCGCGGTCACAAAATGTCTAGGTCCGCCAAGTAAACGACACACAGTCATCGACACACAGAGGCGGGGTGAGCCCGTGCTGCCGGTTTATTTGAATGGGCCGACCATTACTCCACCTGCCCACCAGGTTTGCTAAACACACATGTCGTTTTAATTCAGTGATACCAAGAATTACACACGAGGGAAAGAGAGACAGCATACACACGAGTTAACCAGATAAAGAGACGCGGTGTGGAGAGAAAATTGACACTTAAACCCAGTTTCATTTAACTGCATAATGTACTAAATATGTAACATAATTATGTGCAATTCGTGTGTGTGTGTGTGTGTGTGTGTGTGTATGAGGGGCAGACTCCAGAGGGCTGTTCCAGAAAGCGGGTTATGTGAAAACTGAGCATGTAAATGCACATGCAAAAAGATATTACAGAGTTGAGAGATAGACTATCCCCCCGCCCCTCACTTCCTGGTCTGTGTAGCCTGTGTATGTGTATGGGCTGTGTGGCTGAGTGTCTCTGTTCAGGCCGGCGTGGTCAGATCTGCCCGTTCACTTTTACCGCGACCACCGGCTATGGCCAGCTATCCCCCCGCCCCTCGCTTCCTGGTCATCGCGAGGAAGCTGCCTGTCTGTGTTTATGTGTACGTGAATGGGAGTGGGTGTCTGAGTCTCTCTGTTCCGTGCTGGCGTGGTGTACCGCGACCACCGTTCAGGCCAGTCAGCCCCCGCCCCTCCTTCCTGTATACAGTGGTGAGGGCCTGCCTGCTCTGTGTGTATGTGTGGCGTGATCGTGTACCCATGGATGAGTATAAGAGTATATTCACCCTACACATAATTTCTTTGCTGCACAGATTTACAGTTGTATATACACGCTGCTGGCGGTGGTGTTATAAAGTCAGCCACATGTGTTTTGTTTTTGTAAGCCATACTGTGTGTTTAAGGAAAATTACAGCTCTTTGAATTTCATTTACTTACAGTCAGAGAAAAGCATCTTCCTTGTCTTTACTGCGTGTGTTTATAGGTAGTTTCATCATCATCATTAAGCCTTCAGGTGGCTGTGACTCTTTGTTATTAAACTGTTTAACTTCACAGTACTTCCACAACACGTAGGACGTCAGTGTCCACTCAGGCAGCTGTTACACAACCATTTATTTCAGTATATATATATGAATGTCTCAGACACTGCTGCAGATATTGGATTTGGGGGGAAAAAGGTCACAAGCATGTTTTTCAAACAATTTAATAATGAATGTAAATGAATATTTAGCGTAGCATACTGTACACTGAACACACACTGACGACGTGCTGAGGAGGAGAGACGATGGTGAGGACGTCCAGGACGGTCCTTCTCCTCAGGCCCGGGTGGAAGACAGGGAGCAGGCTGCACCATCTCAGGCCACAAACACCGACCCATGGAGGCCAAGTCTCAGTTTACATTTTACCACCGAGGAATATTAAGCCGTAAAATAAATGAACGTGGACGTTGTGAAACGAGGAACAGGTGTTGAACATCAGCTGCGATGAGACACTGCTAATACACACATAAACAGACAGCATGAATGACCCTCCAAGTTAAAATTGTTGAAAAATGTAGGGTGGGTTAGTGGGTCAACAGTTTAACGAGTTTAACAGGAGCAGTCGTGTAAAATCGGCGATGTCACATTAGTAAAACCAGTTATTACAATGCGATCTTATCAGTGAAAACGTTATGTTTAAGAATACGAGCTGACAAGAGACTGACAACAGACATTAAACATCATAAAGTTAAATTAACTCCATGTGTCCAAATGAAAACTCACCTGAGTTGTTTTCCTCACTTTTCTGACTGAGTTTTGTGCCGAACAGAGTCCTCGTTAAGTTTCAGCCATCCTCGTTCCCGAGACACAGCACGACCGCGCTTTGGGAGTGCCCGCACACAGCTGTGACGTCACCATGGGAAAACAGACTTTTCTGGGGCTTTTCTGGCCTTTTGAAAACTTTTTGATGGATAAAAAGTCATGACTTAAAAATATTCAATAAAAAGATTAGTAATTAACGGTGGTTACAGCTGGAGCTGTCCTGTGAACAGTTTGACAGCCGTCTCTTTTACTATTGCGGTCTATGGGAAAAATGCTTTTTGGGCCCATGGGGATTTTTTGTTGCAATACCAGGAGTGGCCACTGGGAAAAATCGGCGTGTCGGCTGAGGGGCGGCGCCGTATCCAGTTCTTATAATAGATCCATGAAACAAACCATACAAAGTGGTCCGGCGTTTAAGTGGTCCGACCCTGTGACAGCATTTAAGTTCCTATCACTAGCTTGTTAGGGCGATATGCCCTAATAATACAGAACGGAAAAACAGTGAGCTGAGTTTAAATGTATTTAAAGATTTGTTTTATTAGTATCACAGCCTGTCACTGACATTACCTGCAATTCCTTTGCAGTCCACCAGTGGGCCCCATTGACCTACTAACTAGTCTGTAGACCTGTAGCAAACAGAGAAAAAATGAGCTTGTCTTCGTGTTAATGAACCATTACTTTTTAGGTCGTGAACCTAACAGAGAAAATGTTCTGTTTTGCGTTTGCAAGGTAGCCAGTAGCACAGGAAATATCACAAGGAGGGGGAAGAAGTGATTGAGCATTGAGCATTGTAGCATATTATATATAAAAGAAAATGGCCAGAATTCAATTTAATTTCACCCTGTTGTGTTTTAAATAGACCCGAGAGACACATTTTTTTAATTTACAAACTTTTTTCTATTCTTTTTATGAGTATCTGATTTGTAACAATCACAAAGTGCTTCATCAGAAGGAAAATCATCAAAGAATGATAATTGGACAGTAAAACACAATTCATTGTTGAAAATTCTTCAACAAAAAATATTTTTTCCTTAACATATCACAGCAAAAATCAGTTGTCATACTTAATAACCTCGCCCCCTGGTTTTCCTCCTAGGAGTTTTGTCCATGTCATGCACCTTTTGAACTTTCCATAGGCCTTTATCACAGAAGACATTTTAACATGTCACAGTAGGGAAAATACAGATGTAAATAATAAAATGAATGCTGGCTGTTTTCTTTTCAGTTGCTTCAGTTTCAGGGTCCTCATATTGTGCGTGCTGGCTCACTGTTACACTGGCAGGATTTACTAGGACACAGCAAGCTCCAATTATGTTTCAGTGCAACCACCAGACATGATACCTGACATGATGATAGTTTCTCTCCGCTTGCTGTAAGAAATCATCCAATATAATCCTAAATATAACCAAAGCATTCATACCAGTGGTAGTCTACGTATATGAGTAACTGAACTTTTAGCATCTGGTGCTGATGTTCATCATCTTTACTCTGTGGTAATTGACTGTAACTCACACCATAGATTTTGGTGTTTGCAATAGCTTTTGTACATTGTTCAAGTAATGTTCTATTAGATAATGATGGCGGGCGTAAAGATGTGTTTGTGTGCTTTTTTTTTAAATGGTATAGTTCACTTGTCTCTAACCAGAATGACTGATTCAGGGGACTTCACTGTAATAAGTCTCTGCACTGCTGTCAGTTGTTTAAAGTTAATTTTCTGGTGAAGTCTGGACGTAGGCTGCAGTGAAAGTCCCTTTTTCCCATCTGTCTGTCTTACCACTATTTTTGGCTTTGGCCCGTAGCTCTTTGTACTTCTTCCACAGCTTGTCCCTTCTGGCCCGGTTTTCTCTTTTCCACTCCAGTTAGGTCCTCTCATTTGTGCATGTCAGCATCTGACGATGACTTCATTTAATCTGACCTCGACAAAAAAAAAAAAAATCAAATGCATACGTTGATAAAAAAAAAAAAAAAAAAACAGCTCCTTAGACTGCAATCATCTGACAGACACCATCCCTTATAGAGCCTCTCGCAACAATATGTGGATTAGTCACAGTGCTGATGTTGAAAATCAATATGGCCTGGTCCCATGACAGTAACTTTGAAAATAGACCTCATTTGTTAGAATGCAGTAATGAGTCCAGTTTGCTGATGCAGCTAAGAGCACAGAAATAAGTGGCTACCAAAAACCTGCTGACGACTATGGATGGTGGTTAGTGTTAAAACTAACTTACCTATCATTACTGTTGCAGAACATTGAGCAATAAGCTGAATTATTAGCAGTAATTTTTGATGGCAAGTTGGCTTTATTTAAAAACTGCAATGCCTGTCCTGTCTGACTGTCAGGGATGCCTGACCAGTCTTTTCATACAAGATCCAACAATGAGTATAATACCTGTCACCAGCAATTAATCGTCAGGTGGAGTGATGAACTCAATCTGTGAAAATCTGTTTGTGAATATGTGTGGAAGGATGTGACAGTAATATTTTTGGCTTCTTATTTTCAGGGCATTTACGGTTACTTTAAAGTTCACCCTCTTCATTCTTGATGAGCACCAATCAAAATCAATAATTTTCCACAATTTTATCATTTTAACACTAAGCATACTGTTTTGTTTTGTTTTTTCCCCTTTTGCTGCATTCTCACTTTTCTACGCCAGAGGGAGCTGGTGTGCACTTCTTTCATGAGGGCATTGCTCTGCACCCTGCATAAAGCCAAAACAGGATCTTAGCATTTGTCTTAGAGTGTTCAGGATCAGGACAGATGAGAGTCTTCTCTCTGAGCCACATGATGAAAGTGAAATGTTTAGGTGAGCCGTGCTTGACACTTTGACCTCAGACACTGATCCTTTCTCGCTTGTCTTTAGGGTGTTTGCATGCTTGTTAGGCCATATGTCTGTACAGACATATACTGACAAATACATGGACGTGCACACACAAGTTCATGCCTTTTCCGCCACGCTTGGGCACAGACACACATACACATAAGCATGTGATCACATGATGGAGCCAGGGTGCGCAAAGAGTGATGATAATCGCTCTCCTCAGGCTATGTCTTTGAGGTCATCTTGATGGGACGCTAACCATCAGAGGGCAGATGTTATGAGCAAAAGGAACACTTTCATCTCCTCTGTGAAATACGTGTGTCCAATGTGATAATGACACAGAGACACACTTTGCACACACTTAAGGCAAGACACAGTAAGACAAGAAATGCATCCTGGAACTGTCTTTCTTTGGGTGACCCTGGCTCTTCTCTTGGGATCCGCCACTGACCAGTGTCATGTGACTTGACAATATGTTTCTTCTAAGTTGTTGCTGCTGTAACAAGACTAATGAAACCAACATTTGTAACTTTAAATGAACTTTACATGCTTTCATAAAAGCCGTTGCATTGTTACATTCAAATCTTTTAGAAGTCAACAGGTAAACTAATAACTTTCGAGGCCCTGGCTGATTACGAAGCCCCTTGACGTCCAGTTGGACTCATAGGGAAGAAGGGGGAAGGGGTTTGTAGGGATTAGAGAACAAAAGGATCCTTCTCTGTCATCAAAGAGGATCTGCTCCCAACTCATCCCCTGCTCTGTGGCGACAGCTTTTTATTTTTCGGGAGTGACGGCTGGAGGGAGGAGGGAGGGTGGGATATAGTGGGAGAGTTTGATGGTAGGGGATGCAGATTTCAAAGTAATCTTTAACTTTAAGCCCTGCAGTCCCTGTGAAATGAAGCCCTCTGCCCCAGAGACAGTGTTGCCTATGGCTCCCAGTGGAAGCCTGCCACCCCTTCTCTTCTTTTTTTCCCCCAAGCTTTTGTCACGGTGGCATTTCAGTGGCATTACTCACCGACTGGATGACCAAATGAAGGAGTCCCTTTGAGGGAGCTGAAAGAGATGGATTTTAACTTCTGAGACCAGTGTCGCCTCTTAAAACAACACTAAGTGGGGATAAATGCCTGCTGTGTTATTAGGATTCAGCAGATACCTAAACCAAATGAAGATGTGATCATCAGTGAATGGTAACTGATCAAAATAACTCAAACATTTTCTAACAAGGGTTTCTACAGTATATGAGATGATGGGTGAGAAGGGATGTGTATTTATGGCCTAATTTAGGTGAAACAAATCCACAAATATTCAATTAGGCATTCTTTTATTGCATGCTCCCCTGTGACCTAACTCCTTTCAGAGTGATCTGGGCATGAACCAAGTCGTTAGTGAACTTTATATGTTCTTGCAGTTTATATGACTTGGTAAAGCAAACTTAAGCCCATCAGATGATTTAAAACCCCTAGGAGGTCATCTGCACTTCCATTGTCTCACCTCTTTACAGCACTACTTATTTTGGGCCCCCTACCCCAAAGTTATTTCTCTCATCTTGTGAAGGCTCATGTCCCCTCAGGGTCATTGGCTGGGGATCCCCTGCTGACCCGGTCCACCGTGGGGAGTCAGTGTAATAACAGAGGTGGTTATGGGGTAAACGGGTTCTGTCATTGACACAATAGGCCATGTTGTTTAAGGTGGTAGCAGCACAAGATGAGTATAATAAATCAGTTACTGACAGCTTGACACATAGACATGTACTACACCTGCTTACAGAGTACCCACCAAGCACTTTATGAAATTGGTCACATTTGTCAGGTCAGTGCAGCAAAGGTGGGAATGCTAATAGTGCTAATACTGTGCTGCTAATATTTCCATTAGCAAGCCAAATTAAAGTGTCATAGCATAACATACTTGTACATACAGTGTCATTTGTATTTTTGGAAGTATTGAAGCTTCACATATACCGTATCCAAACTTATCCCAGTAATTTGCTATAGATTTAACTGGAGGGTTTTATGGACTGTACATTGTTGATATGGTATGCAGGTTTTGCTTGAGCTATGGCACTCATACAGTCATCAGCTTAAGTGAGTATGGGCCTTTTTCACAGCAGACATTTAAGCAGATGTTACTAATAACATTAACAATAACATTGTTCTATTTTAGGCCCAGTAAGACAGTGTAACAGTGAGCCAGCGTACACAATACCAGGACTCTGAAACTAAAGCAGCAAAAGAAAATCCCGGCCATGGTTCATTTAATATTTTACACCTGTGGTTTTCATACTGCAGCATATCAGGGTGTCATGTGGAAAAGGCCTAGGCCGTGAGGGCTGCCTGACCTCAAGACTAGGGCTGTATGACAGGCTCTCCAGACACCAAAGTAAAAGTGCATGGTTAGATATCTGTATCTTTTACAGTCTAAAGTACAGTTATTCAGTTTTCACATAAACCTTCAAACCGCTGACACATTAGAGGAAGAAAAAAAATCATTAAGGTGCTGGGGCATCATGTGCCACCAGTGCACGTCCTCACTGCTACAAGTCTCTGACCTCTGGAGGGATAGGCAGCAGTTTCCATGAAGTATTCCCTGTTTTGTTTTTTCTGGTGATAATGATACATCAGTCCCAAATCTCTCTGCCCTAATGGGTTTAGATGTGGAGACTGCAAGACCTGTTGATTCACATCATTTCAACCCTTCAGTAACCCTTGTGCCCTATTGGAGTCATTGTTATTTCATTTTTTATGCCCCCCCCCAGTCCATTGTCAATGACACCTATCCACAAAAGCCATTGTGATATTGTTGGTTAGAGTTGTTTATCCATGTATATTAATACTGACATGTTTCACTTCTATTATAGCCTATAGCTAGCGGTCAGGCAAAGTTCATGTGTCAGCAGTGCATCACATTATTAGAACTGAGGGGACTAAAGTTGCTTGTTTCAGTTTCAGGTCGGTACTTCAACATGCACATTAACCAGGTGAGAATGAGCGAAAACAGGGCGAGGACACTGGCGACAAACAGGCAGACAGCGCCGACCGGCGATGTTGTGTTATTGAAGTTATGTACAAAGATGAGGCCCAGAAATAACAACACCACCATGGACAGGAAGGAGAAGATGGCGCACACGCAGCCCATCGCGAACGCAACTTGATTGCAAGTCTGACAGCTGTGGTCGCTCTCCTGGGAGGCTGTGGAGCAGACGGATGGACCCGTGGTGTGGTCGTCCGTCGCAGAGTTCACACACTCGTGCTTGGCCAGCGGCAGCGCCTCGGTCAATGCGGTGTTGTCGGGGAGGTTGTGAACATGATATTCCGGTACCGGAGTCCGGTGGCGACACACAGGGCAACTCACTCTCCATCTTCGGCCGTCCCGGGCGTGCAGAACGTCGAGGCACTCCTGGCAGAAGGTGTGGGAGCAGGCCAGCAGTTTGGGAGTGTGTTGGTCCAGGTCGAAGTAGTTATAGCATATTTTACACTCGTATTCATCGCTGAGAAACGAGTCGCTCCCGTCGGGCACAGAAGCGTCGGCTGCCTCCGCCATGTTCCGTCTACAGAACTGCTTTATTTCACTATAGCCCGTTCTGTCCACCGATGACCGGAATTACCAGGCTACCGAGGGGTATTTCCGGATGATGGCAAAACATGTTAAAGTGAGATAGATCCATATCTCTATTCCCCTTTATGACTCAGTCCCGGTATCTGCCCCGCGTCCATCCGGTGGGGCGATTACCTACAGACTTGTTGTGTAACCGGCCCGGGGCACAACCCGTGCACAGCGGCCAGACTGGGTCTTCATCACAGTCAAATTACCAGAACTAAACCCCGTTTAGCGCTGATAGACTTGTACAAATTGATTTCCCAATTCGGTGTCTGTCACCTGGTTGATTTGTCACAAGTGTGAGTCATGTGTATACGGCGGATTTAATCGGTCTATTTAACCGTATAATTAAAATTTAGCGCCCGCGGTGACACTGTGCGGAGCGCCGTGTGTTTGTCCGTCCGGCTGCGGTTCAGCACCACAGGCAGTGGACAGCGCCGAGCAGCGCGGCCAGCGGTGACACCTTTAGCTGCGGCTCGGTGTGCTGCAACGCAGGAGACACATCAGAGAAGCCTGCGCGTATCTGTGCACATAATGTTTACCTGCTGCATTTTTGCCGCAGGGCAGGAATTTGAAAGCAAGCTTGGAAGTGCCGAGGTCTTAAAAAAAAAAAAGCCATTTGCTACTACTTTAAGGATGTTTTAGTCTGTCTTGCTTTTATGGAGACTCATTTAGGTTTCTCTCATCTGGCTCTGTTGTCAAGGCAAGCATTGGCGCAGAAACACATGCATTTGCAGCATCTATGTCATAGACATAACACCTGTGAATGGCATTGCTTGGGCTGCATTGTAATCTTGTTATAGCAGAAATTATAAATAAAAACAGACCCCCACTGCTGGAAAATCAATCAAATGGTGGTGTAGCAGTGTGACACCTTCCAACATCCTTTCCTGTTTGACTGCTCAGGATTAAAGCCACGTCTACTTTACACAGGGATACCATACATGCTAGATTGTTGAATGAAAACAAACACACACACACACACTTCTTCACACATGATGGCACACTGTCTTAAGACAACCCCAGTATGAAGGTGTGCAGTATGAGCTGTAAGATACGTCCATACATTGAACTGACAAATGCCCTCTTGTGGCCACATTAATGCATGCATGCATGTTTGCACACTGATAGCAATGTTGACTTGGGTGATTGCATCCATAGTCTAACTGGATAAGAACTGCACACAATAATAACATGCAATTAATTACCAAACAACAGTGTGGTAACCGTAATGAGTTACAGTTGTTAATGAAAACAGTATAATCACATTCACTATGCTTTGGGAACTATTTGGGCCAAAGATTTTCACACCTATCAGACCATATTCTTCACATTCACTGCAAATTATAATATCTGTTATTTAAAGTATATTACAGTGGAGATTCTTTCTAACAGATCTAAAATATAGAAGTGATTTTATATCTAATCTTTAAGGAGGAAGTTTGATATCCACCTCTAGGTGTTGTCACAACAACAGATAACATGCGTTTGTGTCTCTTTCTGACATGTGGCAAAGTGTATTGTAAGACAGATAAGAATCTTACTCGTAACGCTGCACTGTTCATCATGGGACCATAAACTATTAGCTCACTGTTTTCAGTCCTTCAGTTTCGATGAACTGATAAAGTAACCACGCATGCCCACAGGCTGTGTGGTTAACAAATGCTTCGCTCCTTTACTTCTTTTCTCCCACTCACCTGGATTCACCTTCTGGGGTCTTTGTTATGATAACTGCAGTCAGCTTGAGTCCCTGCTGAAATGTTGTGGGTCACATGTATTTGATAAGATCAGACACATCCGAAAAACACTGCATCTTTTAGAGGCACCTTGTAGCAGTAACATCCCAAGGCTACTAATCAGAGTGGATTTCCTTATTCTGAAGAAACAACATTTCTCAGATGTCTATCTAAATGTCGACTTGGCCATTCTTCTAATCTGTTTCTCCTATTTCAAACAATGGTCCGCTCTGTAGTCTTTGTGATGCAAAGCTCTTTTGAATTGCTGTCTGTGAACTGCTGCAGGTTAATGAGGACAGAACATCAAACAAAACCAATATCAAAAAAAAAAAAAAAATCAATCAGATATTAGACTGGCATTACAACCACATTTGAGTCTACCTAATCATTCATAATCATAACCTGACATCTACTACAAATAATCACAGAGTGAATAATTAATCTGCTTACCATTTACACCTAATAAATGGAAGACCTGTCACTTTACAACATTATTTCAGTGAAAACAGTGCATTGGCTTCAGATTTGTAAAAAGCTGCCTCTGGGTGACATGGCAAAGACATAATAAGGTTGTAAATCATTATTTCCCTGACGATGATGAGCCCTCTGAGAATGACAGCGGTATAGAAACTGATATTATGGCACATTATTTGAAATCCCCTCACAGCAGTGGTGTGATTCTTCCAAGAACAATACAGTTTAAGCGCATGCTGCTTTACCAACTGTCTTTAGAAACCTAAATGCAAGTTCAAGTTTTCAACTGAAGTTGTCTGTTGCTCTGGTTTCAGCATACAGCATAAGCTCAAATTCCCCACAACAGTTACAGTATCTGTTTTACAGCTGAAGAAACGCATGACTGGCAATTTTAATTTTGAGAAGCTTGTTAGTTCAGCACTTGACTCCAAATAGTTTATGGTCAGATAATCACTGTGATGATTTCATTACATTTAAATGTCTATCTATATTTGATCTTGTGTTGTCGTGGTAATCATGAATGCTGAGCAGTATTGGAAGTCCAAGATTTTTTCCAGTAGTCTAAATAAGCCCCATACTGACACAGCATTATCACTATAGGGCCAAGCCAAGATCAAAACTGCCTGTGGGTTATTCGGCTATTAGACTAACTTTATCTTTAGTGGAGGCAGAGCAAATCATTGTGTTTATTTAATGTGTATGGTTTCAGAAATATAGCCTCCAAAGCCCCTGGCTTATTCTGTGCATATGCCTGGTAAATGCAACGCACTCTTTCTTTTTTGGGGCCATTTTGTTCCGTATTTTTGATGCATTTTGTCCACCACCACCACCACCGCTGCACATTTCTGACTCAGCTTACCTCTCTAATTGATTTGACATGGTAGATCCAATATCCTTTTCATGATAGTCAAACTTTAGTGTGATAACCTGCCACCGCCCCTCCCCCACTCCCTCCACTCTTTCTTTTATGGACATATAATGTTTCCACATGTTCTGTGTCCACTGTTCACTCTAATACAGGGAATAAAACATATACGAGCCACATGCCATGGGAGATAGATATGAAAGAGAGAGAAAAGGTGACTGCTGCTGGAAAGCGGAGTTAAATTTGACTAAAACAAAGATGAAGGATCCTCATTTTGCGTTCCTTAATATTCAGTGTGTTTTTATTTATCTCTCTTTTCTTTTTATAAACACAACTCTGTCAGTAGTGTCGGTAGCACCACAGAAACAGCTGGCTTCGCTTATTCCTATTTTCACATGGCGGGTTTCTTCATCCATCACCATGTGACAGTCTTTTCTTTGTTGTTGATATGTTTAGACAGTAATGCAGCAAGTATTGACAAATCTAATGGTGATCAAGTAATTATGTGGCAGCGGGTCAGCTCTGATGATGCCTCAGTTTGTCTTCTAAAGGTCATGACCAACCAGTCATTCAAGGAATGCAGGTTGAGGAGGCCTCTCAACTGAATCAACCACTATATACACATAAGCTACATAGATATAGCCTGGTGTTGTTTCTGGGGGGGGTGGGGTGGGGTGTATCGGTCTATTAAACACGCCTAATTATCATAATTATCAAAACTCGACAAGCTTCAGAAAAGTCAAATGATCCCTCATGTGGCTCTATGTGTCTATAATCGACCATTTGCACGGATGTGTTACACTGCCGTGTGGCTCGACCACGGGGCCGCGCAGCACCTATTGTTAAATTAGTGCAACTATTATGGTAGATGAGCATGCAGAGCCTTTTACGCGGAGTGTGGAGGAACTGGTGAAGGGGGAGACAAAAAAATAGATCCTCTTCTCCACCAGATTTCTCGCCTGACTTCCACAGTCTGTGGGCTGTCTGCTGGAGAAAAGGACTTCCTCTGAAGTTATCAGCCTATATTTCCATGTAAACCTGTGGGGATTGATGGGAAATTACGGCCGCTGTGTAACGTCTTTACCGCTCTTTTTAGATTTTGTTATGATGAAAAGTCAACGAAATAAAATGAAGTAATAAGCGTCACATACACCATGCCAGTGGTGGAACCTTTACAGCACTGCACGCTTCATATGGGCTATAGGCTGTAGACTGACGCACTGCAACAGGCCTGTTACAATGCAGCAATAACGTGAGGAGGACTGCAGAGATAAAGATAGCTAACAACGAGAAGAACTATGTCAGACACTGTTCCATGATAGGTGAATATGGGGCCTATACACTATATTAATCAAATGTCATCACTGTAAAAAACCTCACCTGTTGCAGTTTTTTTTTTTGTCTTTTGCCCTGTTTCACGCAAAGTCGATTTTTTTTCTCGCACGTGCTGCTGACTTTCTGCTTATAAATAAGAGCTGCACTGCGCATTAATAACCTAATATAATGTTATAGTCAGTCTGTTTCCCCCTAAAAATGATCGATGCAAAAAAAAAAAAAACTATAAAAGTAAATAATAATAATAACAATAACAATAATAATAATAAACATTTTCTAACAAACCATTTATTAATGATAAAAATACCAATACTATGTGGTGCTGATGTTAATGACAAGATGCCCTAATAATTATTTTATTATTAAGTGTATCAATGATCGTGTGTATGTGTTTGTGCCTACAGTACAATGTGTTGGTGTGTACCTGAGAAGCTGCATTGTATAAGAACTTATTAATTGACAGATAAACGCTCTGGTGGAAACTAGTTCCACACTGTGGGAGCCTGTATTTTATAAAATAAACCTGTAGGATTCTCTGTGGCTGTTTTCGTGCATCAGTGAAGTTTCCTGTGCTGCAGAGGCTCAGTGTGTCCTGACTCCTGACGATGAGGAGCATGATGTAGGCCTATGGATCCCAGGGGAAACAATCATCAGAGGTCACATCACCTATATCCTCCCTCAGGTGTTCGCTGAATAGATTTTATTAAAAGTTGTGCACTTTTGCCAAAAGTTTGAAGCTTGTGACACGACGCGCTGACCTCGTGAGGTCAATCCAGACAGAAGGGGAGCTCCGGCCGTCCAATCACAAAGCTCCCCCAGCCTCAGAACGTCCGGGTCTTTGACCAATCAGGAGGCGCAGCGCGGAGTCAGAGGGGACAGAGACCACAGATAAAATGTTTGACTCCCATCCATCCTCTCAAACCATCCTCCCAATCCTCGCAGGAACTGGTAGCAAACCTGCGCTTTAGGTTTTCAACTCTCACCTCAGCTCACACACCGAGCAGCGGATACGAGCCAGCTGGGATCCACTTTTCTTCTCAACCTGCTCACTCGAGGAAAACGGAGGCTCTGTTGCGCTGACTGTTAGAGAAGGGCGAAGTACTGCCACTATATATACATATATATTGAAAAGGGTGTTTCGTTTTCGTTGGATTAAAAGCGACGCTCAGCGGCCGCAGCTTCGTTTCCCGTGTCACCTGACAGAGAGTCAGGGATCATGACAGCGCTGGCCGGAGGTTTACCGAGAATGATGAGACCAACTCCGCACCAGAACTACCCGCGGGGCGGATACTCTCTGGAGGGTAAGACACCGCCACCAGTTGCTGCCTCACACTTAACCCAGGGGGGGAAAAAGAAATCCAACTTTTAGCAAACTTCAGCAAAGTTGTCCAGCTCTGTTTAAATATTATTACAATTGAATATTATTAGAAAAGAAGTTTTAATTGTCACTTTATAGACAAAAGCTGCAGAGCTGAGTCAGTGTCAACACGACCTGTTACTCCCATTTAATTCTCTTTATTGACACTGTTGTTTTTTTAATATATATATATCTATATATATATCTATAGGTTATAAATATGACTATTATTTGTGCTGTAATGTGTCACATTTCAGATATTTTCTGATGAACTTACTTTTAATGTTCTGATAATTTCTGTCCTGCAGAAGGTTGTTTTGCCTTTTCACACCACAGACACATACTGTAGTCAGTCACAGGACAGTGTTGTGTTTTTTTGTTTTGTTTTGTTTAAATCTGAAATTATATGGCAGTATAGTATGGTATAGTAAAGTATAGTATAGTATAGTATATAATAGTAGCACAGCCTATAGGAACTGTTAATAATAAGATTGTTGCATTACATCTTACTCACAGGTTAAAGATTGTGGTGTTCTCATATTTGGTTGCACTTAAAAAGTTCAGCTTCTCAACTCTATAAATCCATGAAAGGAAAAACAAGTTCTTCCACAAACTGACGACGTGTCCCTGCACTGCTGTCCGCGTGCAGTCTCCACTCCGCTAGGACAGGGTCGGGTCAACCAGCTCGGTGGCGTCTTCATAAACGGCAGACCGCTCCCCAACCACATCCGTCATAAAATCGTGGAGATGGCCCATCACGGTATCCGGCCGTGTGTCATTTCCCGTCAGCTGCGCGTGTCCCACGGCTGCGTCTCCAAAATCCTCTGCCGGTACCAGGAGACAGGCTCCATCCGACCGGGGGCCATCGGAGGCAGCAAGCCCAAGGTAAGAGAGAGAGACATACACACACACAGAGAGTCTTATATATATATTATAGTGTCTTTAATGAGATAGATGATAAAAGTTCATTTTACACATGAGCAGTGCTTTGATATACAAATACGTGGTTTACTAGAATGGCTGTAACCTCTTCTGTTATTATAATATTATAATATTCAGGATAATTAATCTATCCGCTTGTGATCGATCATAAAAACTAAAGTGAAAGTCACATAGTTAACGGGGCCTTCATGGAGGAGCCTTCATGTCTGTGGTGGCTGACTAAAGTTGATGTGGATGGACTTCACAGGCTCTCTGCGGCCTAATAACTTTCTGTGCTGCGTTCACATAGCCACATGAAACCTGGAAACAGCAGCACATGACCCAGCTTTTCTGTGTGGCCAAATGAGATAAAAATGAACCTGACCAGTGTGTGCTCTTTTCTTCTACTTCTCCTTCTTCTTCTACTTCTCCTTCTTCTTCTCAGCAAACCGCGACTCCAGAGGTGGACAAGAAAATCGAAGAGTACAAGACAGAGAACCCGAGCATGTTCAGCTGGGAAATCAGGGACAAGTTACTGAAGGATGGGATCTGCGACAGGAACAATGTCCCCTCAGGTTGGTGTGTAAAAAAAAACTCTGACCACCAAGAAGGATGTGAAAAGATTATTTTTTATTTAGACAAAACAGACACAAAATAAAAATGTCGTCTCTAATCTACTTTTTTTTTTTTTTTGCTTGGACATAATAAGATTTTTGAATTATATATATATATTTTAAATGTATTGAGCGCATATACATTTATGAATGCTGTATTTGCCTCAGTGAGCGCCATCAGCCGCATCATGCGCTCGAAGTTCGGCGGAGCTGGTGAGGATGACGAAGATGATGATGAAGTGGTGAAGAGGGAGATGGAGGAGAGCGAGCCACGGACGAAACACAGCATCGACGGCATCCTGGGAGACAGATGTAAGTGCATCATTTATGACGCGACCTCGCTGTGTGATGATGATGATGATGATGATGATGATTACGACGACGTGAACGAGATGCTTCGTTCCTGGGTTCATTGTGGAGGGAGGTTTTAGTTGTGTTGGCTGCACTTGTCAGATGTGCACGCGATGAAAAACCTAGTAGTGATTATAATAAATATGAACATTATATTTCTAATAGAGGGGTGATTTGGTTAAAACGTTAAAGTGACAGGTGTTCACAGGTGCTAAAGCCTCTGAGATTTAACAAATGTAAAGAAAAAAAGTGGATAATCAAACATTTGTCTAACTTCCAAGCCTGAGAAACTTTTTTTAACTTTTTTTTTTTTTTTTTACACTTAATCGGACACTTGAGGATGAACTTCAGGGGACAAAGCAGGGAGAGTCCATTGACACTCACACCTTAGTTTGACGCGCACAAAAGCCAAACTCCAGTGAGCGGCTCAGTGGTGTACAAAAAGACGCCAGGGCCTTTCACAACAGGGAAAGAAAGGGAGAAAAAAGTGCGCTGACAAAAGGCCGGGAGAAGACATTATGAACCCGCAATGAGCGATGAATTATTCACGGACACCAATAGGCCCAGTGCGACCTGGTTTATAGAATGCTCAAAAAAGTGCCAATCTGGAGGCTTTCCCCACTTTTTTTTTTTTTTTTTTTTTTTTACAGTTTGTATTCAGGAAAAAAAGACATAGGAGGAAAAAAAACTGCTCAGACTTTATTCAAACACCTGTTGATTTACGACCCAACTGGGGACTGAGGAGTGTTGCCGCGAAAAGTAGAAAGGTTGCTGTTGGAGACACAGTGCAGTCTAGAGTTAATTATTGATGAGAAGACCTCATGGGGACAGTGGTGCTTCTGGTGCCATCGCGCCATGACGCACAGGTTAGTTTGGAATTTTGCATTCTTGTGGTTTTGTTCGGATCTCGGTCTGCTGTTGGGTTTTTACGAGGTGAAAACTTAAGGCCTGCAGAGAAATAAAATAAACATCGAGTTAACACATCTGGCTGCTGCTGTGGAGGCTCGTGATTTTTTTTTCTTCCCTACAAATGTGTTAAATTCACATCAGGCCCTTTGCGTAATCAAATTGAACGGTGCCGTTACTTTTGCGCACGGAGCTTTTGTCACAGTCTTTGCGCAGCGAGCATGACGCCTTCAGCCAGTGAGCGCAGGGAAAGCCTTCTCTCCACTAGATTAAATCCAAACCTTTTATTCCTCTCCACTTTCATCTCAGACAAAGTCCGCCCCTTTCCTTTCCGCCTAGGGCGCACACATTCATGCAATATCTGTGGGCACTTCCATCTCCCTCTCCCAGGCGGGACACATCCCCAATACTGATCAGGCCCTGTTGACTTCCCCTAACTTCGAAAAACTAACTCCTGCACTAAATGCATACATTAATGACTGATTTTAGCGCAGAGAAGACGATCAGGATTGAGAATAACATGACTATCAATAACAGCTTTGATTGTAAGCTGCACTTTTTTTTCCAGATACATTTTTGGCACGTTTTTAATCAGCACTTTTAGGATTGTATTAATTAATTACATGATTTTTTTGTTTTGTTTTTTTGAAAGAAAACAAATAACATTAGCTATTTCACATCAAATAGGTGACATCCTACATGCAAACAGCCCTGAGACACTTTCCTCCCATTGATATACAGAAGAGCACTATTTCATTCTTGTGTCTCTTTGTGGAAGTAGTTGTTGTTTTTCTCTTTTATAGCACTTCATTAGAATGTGAAAAGGGTGGTTTGGGGACTGGGAGAGTGTCTTCTGGCCAAATATTGATTAAGTAGGTGTTTGCAGAGGCTATTGTTGTGGTGGAGAGAGGCCTGTTGCTCTCTGCCCCTTTCTCCTCTACCACTATTGTTGGCTTTCCTTAAGTGCTAAGATCAAAGCTGACTCATTTAGATTTATTTGTCTGGGAAAAGGACTGCTAAGGTTTGTGGGATAAAGTATACTGGGCAGCCCCAGGTCTGCATGGCATTAGCAAGCGGCTGGGACATTGTGGGGGGAGAAAGAAAGAAAGAAAAAAAAAAAAAAGGATGTTTGCTGGGATGAATCTGATGTCTGAGTTGTTTACATCTCCTTTAACTGTCGAGTTATGTGGACTGAATTTAAACAACGCGCGTAGCAGTGCTGCAGCTTGAGATACGTTTGAAAGAACTGCCCGTGCCATTTATCACATTTGTTCATAAAGCAGCGTGTGTCCATCTTGGTTTGGTATATAATTTTAAACAGAACCCGAAATAATCCGTCGGTGCCAAGAGTTTGTTTTTGCCATGAGTTAGACTGAATTAATTAATAGCATCCTTTCCTCTATTTATTACTGTTAGCACTTTAGCCTCATTTAACTAATTAAAGTAACCAAAGTCATGAAAGAGGAGTAGCCACTCTTGCAGGATCAATTTATGGCAGTGGGGGTGAAAGGGAAAGAGAGGAAGAAAAAGAAAAGCTCAGAAATACAAACAGTCAAAGGGATAACTTTTCTTTAAAGGGAATCCTGCGGTGCCAAATTGAATGAGCCCAGTTCTTTCAAATCTGCCATGGTGAACGCAGTCAACATGTAATAATTGGTTTCATTGAGGTGCATTCCAACAATCTGCTGCCATTCTCCTGCTTCTATTGTCCACAGGCAGGCAAATAGCCAGAGGGACAGGAGGAATCAAGTGCTGACAAAACATGAAAGATTTAGCTGCTTTTGTCAGAGGAGCTGAGTAGGACTTTGTTTGTGTAAATAAACTGGGTGAGTGGCTCCCTGTGACTTTAGTATGGATTTAGAAAGAGGGATATTTAGAGCGTAAGGAGAGCAGAAAGTTCATATTTGGGCCTTTTTTTTTTTTTTTTTTTTTTTTTTTAATCAGGCGCGCACTAGATTTTAAAGCAGCCAAAATGGACATATACATTTTGTAGCTGCCACATCTGAGCCATCTAATCCAATTTGAAAGTTTCATAACTTCTCACGAGACTCTATCTAAGAACATAAACAGATACCTCTCCCTAACACACAACGATCACCGGCGACTGCAAGAGCACGGCAAACAACCCACAACTGTAAACACCACACAGAGAGAGAGACCCTGCTTTTTTTTTCCCCTGAACGTGTGTGTTTGTTAGGGGTCCCTGCATTTCCACGGTGAATAAGTTAAAGATTGGAGGGTTAAGAGGAGACCGTCTCTGCGCCAGTCGCAGGAGACAGAAGGCCTCAATGCAACCAGAGGAATGTCTGTTACAGCCACATTTCCATTTTCCTCTCAGGGGCTGGGATAATGAAAGAAATTTATATTTGGGCCTCACGCTGCGTTTTCCTGCATTAATAGTGTTTATAATGCTAGTTTAGCCCATTGGACTGCAAGGGAAAGCAAACCAGAATACACAATATGTTTCTGCCCTTAAGATAGATAGATAGATAGATAGATAGATAGATAGATAGATAGATAGATAGATAGATCCATTTGTCTGTTTCTTCTCAAATATAAATACTCAGTGCTTTTGCGTTCTGTGTTGGCATGACTTTCAAGACTCCCTCTTTCTCAAAAAAAAAGAAAGAAAAAATCCACACTAGCTGATCTGCAACTGAATGCAGACTCTATGCTTCATTAAAGCCTCTTTCTCTGTTGGCACCCACATTGTGATCCTCCAATATTAATTCAAAGGACAATTAATGAATGCAGGCCAACTTTGAAGTAATGGGCCGAGGTCCTGCCCTGAGCCGGCCCCTCGGCGCTGATGTACTCTCCACATTCTCCCCACTAACCCCAGAGACACTGTGAAGTAACTGAAAGAGAAGCAGTGAGCAATGGAAGGTCAAGGAGAGGAGCCCCAGTAGAAAAAGAGCTCTCTATTTCCTTGGAAGTATTAGCCAAGCAAAACTCTGTGATGGGGAGGATAAAGGAGCGAGAAGAGAAAAGGGTCGGGGGCGAGGGGACTCTGCAAAGAGGAGCACAATGGGATAGTTAATTGAGTAAAGCCAGACAGCGTTGTCAATCACTTAACTTTGTTTAGCCTCAGTTTTTGTGGAGCTGTTTCATCCAGCACATTGCACATTATGGACACGCCAGCACAACTCTGTTGCTGTTTTGATTAATGTCTCTTTTCCTTCTTTGAACAAAGAAATCCTCTTTAAAAAAGAGAAAGAAAATGAACAGAAGTTTAGGATGTACATTTTTTTTTTTATGTGTGCAAAAGTATTCTGTTTATTTCCTACATTTGTCCAAACACAGGCATTAATCCAGCAATCACTGAAGGTGTGTGTGCATATAGAATTGAAACAAAGGAAATACAGCAAAAATTGGTGTTTGTAAAAAAGGGAAAAAAAAGGGGGCGCAAGGAATGTGATGATGGTTTCTCTCTCTGCTGAGTGTCTGTGAAGTTTTGTTGGTGGTGGGGGGTGTCAGTGGTGAGGCCGACCCTGACGGCAGCAGCGTTGTGCAGTAGCTGTGAAAAGGTCAGGGGCTAACCTAGGGTCACTTGACTGTTAAAACTATCAGGCCCCAGGAAAAGGAGGTTATGATAATGTTTGAGAAAAGACGAGAGTTGACAGACTCCTTAACACCAGGACGTCTCTAACCAGAGCAGCCAATGTGGATTAGACCTGAACTTTCATTTTACAGTCCACAGACAGGGTTGTGCTGTTATTTGAAAAGCGTTTCACTCATTCTTCTGATTGGCTTGCTCGTCTGTCTGCTCGTAACAGGGCCTGGCTGAGGTGAGTCTGTGCTGGTTAGTCTTCCTTTAACTGGAACGTGCGGGCAGACTGGCCTGTTGCTGCGGCCCCGCGTGGTTTCCATGCAGTTGCTTTGTCCCTGCCCCGAGGGTGGAAATGCCACCGTGAAACTGTCACCTAACTGCACCACAGTGGAACTAAATAATAACCACCACACACTGGGCACACATAATAGCCAGTGCAGGGCCATTTGTGGCTTTTTGTCACTTCACCAATATTAGACAGAGATACATCTTTCAGCGTCATATCGGCAGCTAGTTCTTTGTCCGTTAAATGCCAACCTCCTGCGCTTATTCACTCCATTTTTTTCTGTTCTGTCCAGCACATCATCATCTCCCTCTCTCCTCTCTCTTTCTCTCTATCTGACCCCCACCCTCCCTTCTTTCCCAGGCAGCTGCGGGTTCCTGGGGGCTTTTTAGCAAGTCAAGTGAGCAGCCCACTCACTCCCATTTTTTCCCTTAACTGTTAACCCCAGCTGAGCCCATAAGCTGTCAGTTAACTATTCTTTTCCTCCAGTGCATCTGCTCGCTCTGGCTCTATGTGGCATGCCACTATTTTATTCAGTGGCCCACTCACACTATGCTCCGTGGCCTGAAAGGGCCAGATCTACTTCCCTGGGCAAATAACTAGTTCATTTGTCTCTTCTGCCCTTTGTTTTGTGTTGCGAACACATGTCACCAGCTCAATTACCTTCTCTATTAACAGCCCCTGGATGAAGGGCTAGCCAGCCCCTACTAGGACAAGACTATAAATTGCCCCATATGCTCCACTTCTCTTTCTCTTTCTCTTTCTCTTTCTCTTTCTCTTTCTCTTTCTCACTGTGGCTCTTCATCCCTCTCCCTTCCTTTTTCTTTTCTTTTCCCTGCAACATCCGTGTACTTTAAAATCAATTTCGATTATAAGATAACACTTTGCCACTTTTCCTGCCTTGTTCATTTTTTAAACTGCTATTTTAAGTTACCTGTGTGAATTTCTCTGCACACGTGCACACATACATGAATGTGTGCGCCTGTGCATGTCTCCTCATATTAACATCTCTTGAGCGGGTGAGCGGGGAGGGGTGCTGAATGCTTGGCAAGGCAATTCCTGGCCAATGTAGTCTGCGCAGTAAACAAGAGCAGTCTTTATTCGTGCAGTTGGAATCCTCACTAGGTTTTTTTGGCCTGTTTGAGGCTCTGCTGCTGCTGCTGCTGCAGGTGAAGCTAATGGAACTGGACGTTCCCCAAGTTCACATCTGTGACCCTCTGGAGTTTATCTTCCCTGCCTGTCAGTCTTCTCTCTTGATCGATAAATGGTTCAGTTTACGTTGAGTGGCGGGTCTGCGGCCCTACCTGTTTCTCCTTGAGTGCCTTTACTGTTTATGTGCAGCCACATACACACCTGTAAATACACTTATTGAATATATTTGAAAGGGAACCTGTTGAATTCACTTGTTGAATTCTCCGGTATGGTAAATAAATAAATTCTCCAGTATGGTAAATAAATGTCCCACTATCCATTCTGCTATCAAAACGAGCTTGTTATTAGTTTATTAACCTATGGATTACTTTGTTTTTAAATTTCTGTTTTATGGATAATTCTGCAGCAGCCCCAATTTCCGCTTGAGGGATAATAATCTATCTTTCTATTAAGATTCTTGTCAGAGCTGTGGCCAAACTGTGAGCGGCTATGGACTAGTTTCAGCTCCCTAGTGCTTTAGCTGCAGCGTAAAATTTGATTTGGGTGTTTAAGTAAGGAGGTCGAGGCCTCCCTTTGTGTGTTTAGTATCCTCTTCTGCCGTTTGTTATGGGGAATGTGTGGGAACAAGCCTTCTCCTGCACCAGCGTGCCTTAAAACTGATCCGCAGCGGCGTAAGGGCCTCGTTTGAAAACGTCAAAAAGATGCGGCCTCAGCGACGGGTGAGCGCAGGGAGACAGAGAGGAGAAGTGAGTGCATGAGATGGAAGGGACAGGTCTCACTTTTAAGAATGACCAGCACCCTCCCCCCTCCCCAATTCTCCTTAGCGTGGGCACCCCACACCCGTTCCCCAGCATCTTCTTCAGGTGCCTTCAGCCTCCCATCTCCTCTCCAACGTCAACCCTCCAACACCCCCATCCCCCCCCCAACTTTGTGCCCCTCAGGCCATGGAGGGAGGGGATGAGGGGGTGCTCCCCTGCTGTGCCCCTCCACAGCCCCAGAGTAGCCCTTCTCTTGGACCCCTTTGTGCCCCCCCCCCATTCTTCCTCCCCCTACCCTTCATTCCCCCACTCATCCCCTGGCCCTACAGCCCCCTTCTCGCCCTACAGATCCCCCCCCTCTCCCCTGCTGGGCAGGTGACAGGCCCCTGAATGCGGGCCCGGGCGTCCCTGATGGCTCCTACAGATGGAGCGTGGTAATCGGTCCAATAGAGCCCTGCCACAGGCTTTTCCCTGCTAAGATACAAAGGCTTGGCCACATCATTTCTTGAAAAAAAAAACAAAAAAAACAACAGAGAGTGAGAGAGGAAGAGCGCAAAAGAGAAAACGCAAGCCAGAGGATGACAAAAGCAACACTGTCATTTGCCATTAAGGGAGAGTCTGTGACGGAGTGATGGAGTGTTTTCTCTGTAGTTACTAATAATAAAAACAGGGAGGGGAAAAAGGGAGGGAAAGACAGAAATAAAGGGGGCAAAGGAGGAGAGATCCACCCCCACTCTGCAGTTAACATGAGCTACAGTGCCAATGAGGAGCTTTCTCCTCTGAGGATTTTTATGAGCTCTCTCTTTCCTCCCTCAAGAATCTTTTCGTTTCTGCTCCGTCATTGGTTCTCTGTCTTTTTCTTTCTTCCTCTGTTCCTCGGCCATTAAAATGGTAACGACACCACAAGTTCCTTAGCTTGCTGTTTCTCCAAGTTTCGTCCTGTGGTGGTGCATATGTACTGATTAATACAAGTTGCACTTACTAATCCAAACAATGTTAGAAACGTGTTTATAGGAAAAATATCAAGTTTGGTTTTTCATGCTGTGTGGCCCTCTTTTTATGCTTGTTGTATTATAACATTTGCTCCTACTGGTCCCGGGCCACATCCTTACCTAAACAAACCACATCCCGAACTCATAGTGCATGTTCCAGTAGTATCTAAGCATCCAGCCAATCCCTTTTGAGCCTTTATGCCAGCGTGGCACCCTTAGTTCAACTGTAATAAAGAGGTCTTCTCAGCATCAGAACCTTGTGTGTCGGCGGTCCGGAGCACAGCAGCATTCCCAGGAATCAAATCCGTGTGTAATGCCTGGTCAAACACACACTGGCAACCGGCACAAACATTTCCTGCTTGGCTCCAGAGGCTCCAGAGGCAAGGGGAGATCCCTGCTACCCCCCTCCATGTCTGACTTGGCACTTTTTAATTAAAGCTTTAAATCTGGAGGGCAAAAGGAGAATGAGCAGTCTGGGGGAAACAGACAAGCCTCTGTCCTCTGCTGTAGCCTTTCTGTTGCTTACACCTGTCTCTCTGCTTTTGGCAGCCTAATTTCTTCTCCCTCAGCTTAGGTGTTTGCCGCATAGACGATAAAGTGTGGAAAAGGTGCAGTGAACCCTCCTCTTGAGGTCTAAGAGGTCCCTCTGGGGTGGATTTGGGAGTGGATTCCAACTCTTTCTGTCTTGTGTCCATCTGTGTTTGACACATTGTCATAGACTACTTTTATTGAGTGAAAGCCCACAGCCCAGACGCAGCAGATGCATGTTTGTGAGTGTGTGTGTATGACTGAGAAAGAGATGGGGGGATGGCATACATGTAATGGCGGACAATAGCAGGCTGTCACGCTAGTTTGTGGAGCCTAATCATTATTTAATAGATGGGTAACCTCCCCCTGAAATGCAGCAATAGTCCTCTGTTTCGAGTCTCAAGCTCTCATTGATTTCCTTCTTCTGCTGAATTAGATCCCAATGGCTGTCTCCCAGTTACCCAGTCGCTCTCTTCTACCCTCAACTGAACAAACAGATTAAGAAGCACCTGCAAAAGGCTGCCTACTCTTCACTATAGGCCCCTATTGGCATAGTGCACAGCATGGCTGAGACTGGGAGAGACACAGTGTCCCAGGGAAATAGATGCCCCAGAGGGATCTAGCCCTCTTTAATCCATGTTCAAGCAGCTTCTGGCTTTTGATCCCCTTAGGAACCACTGAGGAGTTTAAGGGAGCATAAGGACACAATCTAAGGTGGCTCAGTACCATGTGTTGAACTCAGCATAATCTATTGTCTCAGTTTTGGCTATTGCAGCGCAAAGTAGTTTAAAACTGTTTCATTTTTGCAGTCCTGAATGCTAAAGTAACAGTCTCTCTCTGTTTTTGCAATTTCAGCCAGTCACTCAGACGAGGGCTCTGACGTGGACTCGGAGCCGGGTCTGCCTCTGAAGAGGAAGCAGCGTCGTAGTCGGACCACCTTCACGGCAGAGCAGCTGGAGGAGCTGGAGAGGGCCTTTGAACGCACACACTACCCTGACATCTACACACGGGAGGAGCTGGCTCAACGTGCCAAACTGACAGAGGCTCGAGTTCAGGTTAGACACACACACGCACAGATGCTTGTCCCGCACCAGAGCAGTGCGTCGGCCTGTCATAGATGTGTGTCATGTGGGCGTTAAATTGCCTGGGACTGTTGCCATACATTCCTTACAGCCATAAGACATGCCCCCCCCCCTTACCCTCTCCTCTCCTCAACAACCCTCGACCTCATGCCTGACACCTCCCCTCCTCCTCACCACACATATAGACACAGACAAGCACAGATACACTGCACCCACTGTGTACGAAGACGGCTTTTTATTTTTGTCAGACTCTGCAAAAAGGTCTTAAAATAGATGATGTAGATAGTGTGCTAATATGGGCTTTAACAGCTGAAACACCCCTCTGGCGTTATCTGAACCCAGTGACTTGTAGTAGCACACAAAGATGTAATGTCTGTGGTTTCACTGCGTGCTCCAGATGTTAAGATCTCTATCAGTTCAGCTCCCTGTAATAGGTCCGAGGGGCCTCACACACATGCACACACGTATACATTCACGTGCACCGAGCTCACAGCCAAATACAGATAAGCAGTGTTGGAGTAACATCATTCTACTGGGTTGGCAGATAAATACAATAATAAACACTCTTCTCTCTGTTCTTCTCTCAGGTGTGGTTCAGCAACAGAAGAGCCCGGTGGAGGAAGCAAGCCGGAGCCAATCAGCTGATGGCTTTTAACCACCTCATCCCGGGTGGTTTCCCTCCGTCAGCTATGTCAGGCCTGCAGCCTTACCAGCTGACCGATAGTGCATACCCTCCAACTTCCATAGCCCAAGGTGGGTCCATGTGACCAACAAAGTCACTTGTACTTTTTATGCTTTAAAATATCAAAATGCATAAATCTGACACTGTCTCACAATAGCAGCGTTGACGTTTGTGTGCATATAGCAACATGTGGTGTTAAGTAGAAATGTCTGATTCTCCACAGCGTCCGAACAGCCCAGCACTGTCCACAGGCCGCAGCCTCTGCCCCCACCTCTGTGCATCAGAGTGGGCTCAGCTCAACTGCAGGGTCCCAGGATGGAAGCTCTGCATATTGCCTGTCCTCCGGACGTCACGGTTTCTCAGGATACTCGGAGAGCTTCGTTACCCCATCAGCACACACCAACACTGTCAATCCAGCCATCGGCAACAGCCTCTCACCACAGGTACGTCTTACCATCTTACAGATACACATGTAGAAAAAAGTGACGCAGACACACACATACACACGACATATACCTGGAAGTTGGAGGCCAGTGGTTCATCATGGTGGTTGTGAAATGCACCATATGGACACTCTCCTCTGTGTGACCTAGGAAGTGTCATTGCAGTGACATTGATGAAATCTTGTTAAGCCAGAAAACATGGTAGCTTTTCATTTTTGTTTATTCTGATGGGTTGTTTGATGAATTTGAAATGTGGCAAACGTCAGTCTTTGGGGAAGCTGAAAGGACCAAACATGAGGAGGGATGTATGGATGTCGGATGATGACACAAATCAAAACTGAAAAGACAATTATGGTCGATTACACAGTCATCAGTGTCCATCAGTGGCTCCCTACCAGCCTAGAAGATGGACTAACAGGCGTAAAACGAGCTTTTAACCGCCACAAAGGGTGGCCAGCCCACATGCAATGCATGCTGGGTACTAATTCCCATGAGAGAGAATCTCAGACTCCTGTCAGGCATAGATAAAAAACTGCCTCAGGCAGGTTTGTTACTTTGTGAATGCCTGAGGATGTATATATATTGAAAAAAGAGAAGAGCTTTGTTGTGTCTGCCAGGGTGCATGGTCAGAAAGTAGAGGGTGGCACCATTGTGGCTGAAGGTATAATTGACTGCTTTGATATATGAGCTCCACTGACTGACTACAATTTGTTTTTTTGCTCGTCAACAACTTGCCATATTTACTTTTTGTTCAGGGATTTTTATTTCCATTGGACAGATAAAAGTATAGAAAGACGGGGGAGTGAAGATGGCATGCGGTGAGCTGCAACCATCAGTGGTTGATGGTTTTAATCTTTGCCAACTCCGCTGCACTCGTACTTTGTACTTAAGTTAATCGCTCTGTCAAGGCATAACTGGACGCAAACCTGCTGGTAGCTGCCATCCTGTAACCGAGTGCACGGCTGTGGTTCACACAAGCACAGGGTCGCAGAGTGACTTAAACTCCAATAAAGAGGCCAAAGGTGCTGTGGCCTCATGGATGGTTTCAGCATTAACCTTAGTTGAGCGGCCTCGTACAGAATGGACATCTCATCTTGCATAGGGACGGCGTGCCTGGAATGTTTTCTCAGTCTGGAATTGCAATCACAGAACGTTCCAGTGTCTTAATTGATTGGAATGAAGTAATCTATCCTCTTGTAACAAAGTGTGTAATTTATGCAAATGACTCACTTTGTTGGCTAATTTGTTTTAATTCATATATTCATTGCAGCTGTTTGAATGTATATTGCGATACAGTTTTCTCTATTTCGGATGAAGATAGAATTAATTTCCTGATTTTAACTTAATAAGGGAGAGGAAATGAGAATTGATTAAATCCTATGACATTGATAGTTAATACATGAAGACCTCTTTGCTCTTACAAAACTTTACAGCCTCAGTTATCTCAAATAGAAACAGTTTGGTCTATTTTGTGTTAAATCCTCACCAGAATTATCTGGTCATCTGAACTCTAAATTTGTCTATAAAAGCCACTCCGCTGTATCCACTGGTCTGTGTCCAATCAGCAGATCCAGGGATTCATTTAACTCCAGATATGGTCAAATTAGAGCACCGTGCAGTTTTGATATGGATGAGGTTTACTTTAGATAGGTGATATTCTTGTCTGAGTGGTTAGCTGTGCTTTTTAAAACGGCAGTCAGGCCAGCGGTTTCCCTGTGGTGCTGGGTCCTTGGCGTCTCACTGCTGATCTGGTGCATACCAAAGGAATCCTTTCTCACCAAGGAAGCGAGCGGCCGGGATTTGCACCCCCCTGAGACCTAATCCCCGGAACAACCTCAAAACAGACACACCATCGGAAACTGCTGCTGTTTCAGTTGCAGACAGAAAAATGCTTGTACGCATGAGCTTGTAGCTCGAGATACAAACCCTGAGACACATGGAAACACAGAATGTGTGACGAAAGAGCAGAAAATGTTTGTATGAAGCTGATAGAAAAGTGCTACTTATAAATAATAAGTTGATTTAAATGAATGAATTCAGTGATTTAATTAAAAACTCTTTCTCCCTCTGAGGCCTTTGTGTAGATTTATTGGTCACTGAATTTATATATATTATTATAATAGACTCTGTGCAGAGGAGCATGTGTGTGCATTCCCTGCAGTGAGAGAAATAATGATTTAGTGGTAGGCTACGTCTCCGTGTTCGTCAGATGTGTGGGGTCAGATCACTCTGACACACCAGCTGTAAATTACACACATTAAAGACACATCAGAATGTGAACATGCGTGTGTATGCCAGCTGGCTGTCAGTTGGGAAAGTCTTGTTTTCACATCACTCTGCATTACTTATTGTTTGCCTTTGTGTGTGTGTGTTTTTTTTTTTCAGTTGACTTTCTTTTCCTCCAGATTATATTGTTGTTTTGAGTGTGTTTGGTTTGGTGTTTGGCTGCAGTTGTGTTTTCTCCTACGTGGACTGTAATTCTCCTAAACTTCATTTTTTGTAGACATTTTCATGACTTTGCTTCTCACGCAATCTTATGTGCAGCTGTTCACGATGTATCACCGATACCCTTACACCCCTGACATCAGAGCAAAACCACACACACACTCTCACACACACACACACACACACACACACACCTACCTACAGTTATATACACAATTCCACACATATGAGACGTAGCTCTCAGACACATACACAAACACACCCAACCCCTCATTCCCACATACCCTTTGGCCTCTTTACCTTGGCCTCACAAGGACACGGTGATTTGTGATTTAAGAGGAACAAAAGAAAGTAAGAGAGAGAGAGACAGAGAAAGAGACAGTGAGAGAAAGTGCATTGTTCAAAATGGTGGTGGATGCATAAAAATGTGTTGTTCTGCTTCAAACACATCGCATTCTCAGAAATGAAGTTTTTCATTAAAAGAAATAAAATTCCTTATTCCAATATTAAGAGCAGCCAAAGTCAGACTTAGATTATTTACTTCTTTTGTATCTATTCCAGTTGTAAGAAAATCATCAAGTGTCATTCCGAGGAAAAATAAGATTAAAACAAAAGAAACAAAAATCCTCTTTAATCTACTTCCAAAAATATGACAGGAGAACTTTAATAGAAACCACTGGGAGGGCAGAGGATTGATCTCTTTAGCCACCGTCAGCTCACTAGTCACTCAAGCATAGTAAAGAGAAACCACATGTGTGAGGGAAGCCAGTAATAATGTATTTCTGACAATGAACAAGGAGAGAGGCTCCACTTCAGCCCACCTGAGCGGAAAGGAAACGCTGATTTAAAAAAATTGAATGAATTGCCTTTTTATTTTTCATTATGAAATGTACTTTTTGCTGTATTTGTAGTTTATCATGTTATTATTATTTTGATATTCAGCACAATCAATAAATATACATAGAGTCAATACATTCAAAATATCAGTTCTAATCACCCAGTTTGTCTCCATTCCTCCCCTCAGGTGATGGGCCTACTGAACCCAGGTGGAGTGCCACATCAGTCCCAGAGTGACTTTGCCCTCTCTCCACTGACTGGAGGCCTGGAGCCTAACGGGGGCATGGCTGCCAGCTGTCACGGTTCCCAACGCCTGGAGGCTCTTCCAGGCCTACCCAGTATGCCCACCTTGCCTAGCACCCAGTCTTACTGCCCACCTTCCTACACCTCCCCAGCCTATGCCGTGGACCACCATCCATCCTACCAGTATGGACAGTACAGTCAGAGCAAGGTATGTTTGGAAAGATGCAGGTGTTTTCGTGCAATCTGTCAAAGATTTAGAGGTTTTTAAGGACTTTAATTTCTAGATTTGATCGTAAATTATATATAATTGATTAGCGGTCATGTCCTTCTGTAACCCCTGCTCCGGTTGAGCTGCTTAGTTTAGATTTTCTGACTCACAGCCCATGTTAATTGCACAGACCTCTCTGATGAGCGAGCTTCTCAAATCACCCAGCGCTGTGCTGAAATTACATGTATGTTAAAGAGCGCTAGTGGCCTGGTTACCTCAGTTTACATTACCATCACTGGACTATCCACGTGGGCTGATGTAGAGGCATGTCCGGGTCTTATCCCAACACACACATTTTCACTCACTGTCCTTTCATGACCCCGTATGATGAGCTTGCCCATCAAACCCTCACTTAGCCATGTAATGACCCATGCAACAAAGATAGCCGCTCAAATGAAAGGAGCCACTTCCCAAAGCGTGTTTGACAGGAGGGAGGGGAGTGTATTGGTCGGGTCGGCGTGTTGTTGGGGCTGATCTGAGGTACACTACCACATGTTGACTGGCCCATCAGTGGCAACATCTTGATGTCATTAATTTAGCCGGTCCTAAGAGAGACCCACATGTAGCTTTTTGGGGGTTTTGTGAAATGCATGTGTGTCTATGTGTATTTGTGAGCATAGACATATCGGTGTGTGTCTGTGTGCGTGTAAAGGCAGGGTAAGGAGCTCTTTAACAGGGGGCGATTATGGCCCTTGGCAGGCCAGGATTAGAACCATGTGTCCCACTGGAGGTCAGATTTAGAGTTGCTATTGATCAGTGGAGCAGAGCCGAGCAGAGATCCAGGCACAGGCTCAGTCTGTGGCTAGGGCTAGTTTGCCAACCACATTAAATTCAAAGATTGAAACTCCTCACCTTTTTTTTTTTTGTATTATTTAACCTAGAGCCCCAGCTTCCATTCCCACCTGCTGTTACCCCTCCCTCTTGCCAACATCTTATTTAACTTACAAATTCACACAATTTGCTCTGTAAACCATCAGAGGATTTAAGCAGTTCCAATTGAATACTATGCAAAATGAATCTTTTTAACCCTCCCTCTGTCTCTTCTTGTTCTCTTCAGGTGCCTTTCATTATATGAAGCCCCCAACATGGCCTGAGCAATAGGCTTCCCCCAGCCAGTCATCGCCAGAGAACCCCCCCATACACACACAACCTCTACCTCTGACAAACCTTCCAGGCCTCAAGAACAGTGAGAGAGAGAGAAAGAGAAAGAGAGAGGCTGGGAGTTTGAAGGGGTTGAGGTGTTCTCCTTCAGCAAGTAAGGGAACTAGTTGAGATGAAGGTGTAGTGATGGCGATGGAGGGGGTTGACTGGAATAATTGGGACCAAAGGCTCAGCCTCTCCTGTTACCTGGCACTCGCTCGTGCTTGTGCGTCACGTCATGCTCCAAGGACCAACTATGGTTCGTTGTCCGTGAAGAGGAAAAGAAGAGGGGTGGGGAGAGGGGAGTAAATACATTCGAGATTCTGTATTTGATTATTGTAATAAGTGCAGGGATGCAAGTTGAGGTGGACTTTTTTAAGCCCCAACTTGAGGCCAAGTTGATAGGGGAGGGGTGGATTGTCATGGCTGATGGGTATCGAGAGGCTGGATAGTGATAACGTGTTGCGCTTAGCCACAACTTTCCCCTGAGGATCTCTTCATCATAATGTCTTAGGGTGCTGATAATAACTGTACAGCCACATGATTCTTGTAAAAGACATTGGAGATAAAAAACAAATGTGACCACACCCGGGGGAAACCACCAGGAAGGCAAGAATCGAGGCCGCATGGAGTCACAGCAAAACCACTGCAACCAAAAGAAAGTGCAATACATTCATACCTCATGTAATGTAAATGAACACGGCTCAAATGTCCCTGAGTGTATCCTCGAAAAACTTGCTCTCTCTTTTCAATGTCATTCACTTTAGGTTGCGTGCATTGATCAATCAGGGGAAATCATCAAGAGATGAAAAATAGCAAACCTAGTTGTGATGTCATGAAGCCAAAAAAAATTCTCTGCCAGTGAATACTTCATTCAGTTTGACAGTTAATTTTTTTTTTTTTTTTTTTTGCATGTGAATTAGTTTTCATCAGGAACTTGCAAACCATAGTTCCATTTCTTATTTATTTAGTGTCGTTCAAGTTTTGTATTTCCTCTTTACGTCTTGTATAAGTGCTCTTAAGTGCTTAAGTCTTACACAATGTTCATTATTCATGTCTTTTTTTCCTTTTTGTATAATTTCCATTTACATCAGTGTGAAATGATTTTGTTGTAAGAAGTTTTGTGTACAGTACAGCACTATTTACTATTTATAATAAACTATATGAAAATACACAAAGTGGCTGATTTGTCATCTTTTTTCATGTCATGCAGTCATGTGCTCAGTTTATTTCATGAATTCATTAAAATTTGGCACATTTAAAACCACAAAACACTGAAAAACAGACCTGGAAAATGAGTAAATGAAAAAGAAAGTTAAAATAGTTTACAGAATATGAGGCCATTTTTCTGGCCATATGCCAGTGAGTGTCTTTCTTCCTTTCTTTCTCTCTTTCTTTCTTTCTTTCTTTCTTTTTTCTTTCTTTCCTACTTCAAACATCACCACAGTGGCGATATACCTTCTCTTTGCGATCTGTGCACCTCATGCACACTGTTGGAGCACTAAATCATAAATATATCCCCTTTCATAAACACTCCTTTTGGACAAATTCCTGCTCCCTGGGGGCTCCTTCACACCCCCTTGATGACTAAAGCAGAGCTGCTGTAAATTATATAAGCGCAGCGGCCCACAGACACACCGGGACATCAGTCACCGACATGGGTTGTGCAGGGTTCAGAGGGGTTTTGGCTCTCGCTAGCAAACAGAAATGAAAACACTGTTCACCCAGTTGGCAGACTCCTCAAAAGGTTACAGATATCAGCAGTGCATTTTTATCACTCCCTGTCATTTTTTTCCCATTCTCTTGTGGAGGTTTAGGGATCAGGTATACAGCTGTCCATGCCATTCATGGCATCAGTGTAAAGTGAGCATGTGAGCACCCAGCAAATACACTGAATGTGTTTATTTTTGTAATTTAATATGTTTGTGGTATATTTTTTGTTTGTGTGTATCTCTGTGTTAGCACATTTGTTTGCATGTCTGTGCTCAGTTTGTGTCCAACATGATAAGATCAAGACAGGATCACATTTCACTATTTTCTTTGCTTTCAACAAACTTCTCTCTCTCTTTTTTTTTTTTTTTACAAGTGCTCAACTTGTAAGACACAATGAGTGAAAAAGCCAAAGAGGTTGCTTTGGAGTGGAGTGTCAGTCAAGCACCAACACACTGGAGACAACTTAACCTCTGACCCCAACACTCTTTGAAATGAGTAGACTACTTGACCGGAGCTGACAACAATCCAACCGTCTCTGCAGCTTCCAAGCCCCTAAATTGAAAGTGAAGGAAGAAAGCACAAAGAGGACGGGCTGGGAAAAAAAAGAGTTTCAGATAGGAAAAAGATTCAAAAGAGAGGTTCGGAAAATGCTTTAAGCCAGAATGTCCCGGGAGAATGGAGCATCGACTGATATAGATTCATTCCTGATCAAAATGACCAACAAGTCTGTAGAAATCATTCTCCAAAGGAGCTCATAGTTGTGCTTTCATGATATTTTGGCTGCATCCAATAGGCTGAATGGGAGTGGGCTTTATCTCTGAAATACCACCTTATCAAGTCCCTTGAAGAGTGGGTGGATGACTCACAGCGTGCCATTCCCAAAGTGGGTGCCTCTTCACACTTTGCATCTGTAGTCCTCTCAGTGACTCTGGACCCATTTTCTTTATCTGTTTTTGTTTGGTGTTTCTCCATTTTGATATGAAACCTATGAACCGGACGCTCCTGTTTTCTCTACTCTCCAGATGCCAGCACATTCTGGACACTGGTATCGACATCAATGGGCACCAAATCAACGCGACTGAGTTCAACAGCACAGCGAGCCCTCTGTCCAGCACCAGTCCAGTGTCTGCCGTCTCCAGCACCAGGGAGACCTATGACAATGCTTACTTCTACATCCTGTTTGTCATGTGCTTCTACGCCTTCCTTGCTACGACACTTTTCAAATGCTTAGGCAGCGATGAGGAGAAAAAAGACCCCTACGAGGAGTTCATGAGCGCTGGGCAGTCGTCAACACAAAAATTCAACACAGGCTGCATGGCAGAGAAGTTTTACTTTGAAGAGGAGAGCAGCCTGTGAGCCACAGGCTTTCTCAGGAGAAGGAGGGAGAGTATGAACGCATGGGGGGATGTTTTGACAGTCACCAAGCCAGAAAAACGTCAGTGCGGCCTACTCAGGCAAGACCTGTTAGTGATTTTGCAAAACCTGTAGTAAGTTCATTCTCCCCCCTCCCTCCCTTTCCCCCCCTTTTCCATCTGACAATCAGAAATCTCACGCGAGCAGACCGGCCGGCCGGCAGGAGGAGACAGCTGCCTCTGATGATCTGAGAGAAGGGTGGAAACATGGAGAACTGTGGGTCAATGGCAGGCCGGAATCTCCTCCTGTGAGGCCCAATCAGGATCAATAACACCGGGCCCTTCGACATGCACACACCACAGGGAACCAGGGATACCTCAACAGACTGGCGGTGTGGACAATATGGACACTGTGTGTGCATGTGTGTGTGTGTGTGTGTGTGAGAGAGAGAGAGAGAGAGAGGGAGAAAGAGTTAGAGAATGAGAGTACTGACCTGACACTGGCTTTTGAGTTCTATAAATTCAGTTAACATATACTGAGGAATTGGATAAGGATTCTACATTATGTTAGGGCATTGAAGATGAAACTATTTACATTTATATCATGCTATGGACAAACTGTTTATATGAAAGTGACTATATACATTAAGTTGTATCATTTCAGTCTTTTGCCTGCAGAAATGTAAATTTACATTGCAGCATCAAGCAGCACTTTCAACAGTAGCCAAAGGATCTGCAGGTTAAAAAAAATGTATATGCACACAAACAATGTTTCTGAACAAAATAAAATGACATCCCACTCTCCAATTGGCTCTAATTAGAGCCAAAGCTCCGTGCAATAGTGACATTCCTTTGCCTTTACATTGTAACTGATCTTTTCTGGAGAGTCGACGGCACAGAGCTACAAGGGCCGCTCCAACCTCTCGGTGACCCCGTATGATCTACGTTTACAAAGCTGTGGCGAAACGTGAACCCGAGACTCACTCTGTAGAATTAACTTCAATTGCGCAGCGGGATCGTGGAGAGGAGCTTACAGGGAACACACGCTTCTGATTTGCACCACACATCGCTAAAGTTACATTTCAGGGGAGGACGTTTCAGATTAGCAGGCTGGCAGCTGAGCAGGTACAGTGCGCGAGCCACGTCTCGGATCATCACGCATGCGGACGCACAAACGCGTAGAAAGAAAGTAAAGATGAAAGAAAATGTTTAGCGATAAAGTTTTTTTTTTCTTTTTTTTTTTGCGCAATTAAATCTCCAGGGGTCAAAGGTGGGTGTGGACCATAGACTGACTGACAATGCTGGTCTAATTTGAACTATCCGCTCCTGGAGGTTATACCGGTGCCTGAGGCCATGTGGACCTGTTTCCTCTTCTTCTCCTCATAATTAAATTTTTGTCTCATCCTCCTCCCTTGAAGTGCTGGGGTCACAGATCCTACTTAACAACACAGCATTCATTCTCTTTGGAGCAGCCTGTGCTACAAACACAAGGCATTGTTGTTGTTGTTGTTTTGAATCTTATGGTTTGAAATGGAAAATAACTCTGAATTTCAACCTGTATTTACACTACAGCTGCTTTCATATAGATTTTTTTTGATTGCTTTTTTTAGGTGGGTTTGATATGTCTGATCTTCAGGGTGCAACCTTCACAGCTCTGCTGGAGGAAGGCTTGGCCTCAGGTACAAACTGAAACTGAGAGAACAGAGAGAAACATCAAGTAGCTACGACTATGAAGACACATGGAAATGATGTCATCTACAAGAGACTGGCTATTGATTTTTTGATAGTGGAAACTTTGATGAAGATTATATAATTACACTGGACAAAGCCTCTATAATCTCATCTTCATTTTCTCCTTGTGAGTTAAAATTTACAATTTTCAGGTGAACAATCACTGTGAAGACATATGAAGACAGAGAAAATGAAAATGTCCACTGTTGACTAGATCACTAAATTAGTCAAATGTGCTGTAACCTGCCTTGATCTGTGCTGATGGTAGATCTGGGGTCTGAAACTGTGGATATGGAGCCATCTGCTGGTAAATATGTGATACTACTAGGCCTAGTATCTAAGCTTGTTCTGGTTTCGTCCAATGTGGTTCCTGCAACAAATACAAAAACACCATCATTAACATGCATTTGAAAAAAGTCTAGAACATTTTTAATCAGAGAGATTAGATGTGATTTTTTTTTCTTTTAGCTTCAGCATAAAAATCCAAATTACCAACCTGTGGGGACTGTGAACACTGAAGTGATGCTATCATCACTTGATGTTTCTCTGACGCCTGTTGCTGTAGTGGCAGAGGCTGTGGATGCTGTGGTTGTGTTGCCATCTCCTGGTGTAGATCTAGTACTGCTGCTTGTTGTGAGTCCATTTGGCAGTGCAGTGGACGCTGCAGTCGAGAGGAAGGTTTGTTCAGTGCAGCAATTTCCTTTTAACCATGCCATGCACCTTTGATGTCTTATGTTGTGCACATGTGAAGTTGTAGTCAGGACAGCAGTCCCTAAATGCAACACATACATCACAATAACAACCCCTGTAACAGCTGCTGTTTATCCCAGAGCAACACAACAGTGGAGGATCTGCTCAGCCTGGGGCACTCAAGAGTATTGTTACAGAGATGAAACAAAAATATTTAGGATTATTATTATTATTTTGATTATCTTATCCCAGATAAAATAAAACATAGCTAGACAACCTAGGATGAGCTGGGCTGTAAACCTACCAGGAGTAAGACGTGTGGTGCAAACCAGTCCATGGGCTTGGGATGAACTGGGACCAGCACTACCCTACAGATCCCATGCCCTGTCCAAATAAATACAGTAGCCTATTATTCCTTCCTGTGTTCATTTAAGTCCTGGTAATGATTAACATCAACAGGCTCTGGATAAGTACAGAGTATTATTGTAGTTATTTACCTGAGATCCCAATCCAGACCACAGAGACTGACCTGAAGATTGTTCAGTGTAAAGATCTTCTATTGTGTTTAAGTGCTCAAGTATCAGCAACATTTCTATCACCAGACTTTTCAAATTAAACCCATTTGTAGTCAGTGGAGCCATTTGTGGTAGGATAAGACACATGGCATTGGAAACATCAGTCTTCACACAAAACAAAGCAAACTGCAAAGATGTCATTTGCTATTCAAGAATCAGTACCAAAATATGTGAGACGAGCACAAAAATGAGACAGTAGGTACCAGGGATGAAAAAAATAGTAGCAGGCTAGACAAATTAGTAAAATTGTGTTTGATTCAGCTTATCTGACCACCCATGTTTTCAGTTTTATTTAAAACCTGATTATCAGAAGCTTTAGTTAATGGATGATTGATGGAATGTGGTAAACTGTGAGAGAACAAACTCTGTTTTGTTTCAGAGATGCTGACTGTGTTACACTGCCTTCACCAATAGGGTGGCCTTGCAACATTTGTCCGCCCCCCCCCCCCATCACACAAGCACTCTTCCTCTCTAAGTAGGCTAGAACTACTAGACAACATGACGTGAGTACTAGTCTACCAGTTTGCATTGGCACTGACCAATGTCCGAATGTAGCTAATTACAGCCAATTACACTAAATCACCATACACGTAAAGGTGAGGACAACGACTGTGTTGTGATTTGGGCTGTATTTCAACTCATTGACGTCACGCCGCCGTGCACGTACGGTCCATATTGACGTCCGCTTTAAGACGCCACATTTACATAGTGCTGGAGGCGTTTACGTGAAATAGTGCAGGTTAATAATCATAAAAAAAGTCGGCCTTTATTGCGACATAGGCCTAAATACGTCTTGTGTTTTTGCCAAATGCTTTTGAAAGAGGAACCATCACAGGAGAAACTCCAACAGCTGGTCGACCGGCCAACTGTGTCAGTCATAAACAGTCCAGTCCAAACACCAAACAATCGAAGCAATTAGAATTAGTCGCACTATGGCCTCATAATAAAGACCTAAATGCTAAATGGAGGAGTTAGCCTGTGAAACTGTTCCAGGTAACTTTGGGCACCGAAGATGGAGAAAAGACACGAGGATTTCTGGAGGCGAGCCAACTTGCAGTGACCGCAGCAGGAACACGTGCCGCTGGATGACATGGACACTGACCTCTTCACCTCCATGAAACAAACATGACTGACAGGAGAATGGACCTCCACGTCGAACGACGTGAGTTAAATCATGTTAATTCCTCTCTCTGTCTTTTGCTCGCTGGTTCCCTTCTCTCCATATGGCTTGTCTTTCTGTCTGGATTGACTTCCTTGTGTAAGTGTGTGTGGCTGGTTATGACACTTGGACTCTGAAGAGGTTGTTGTACAGTTGTTTAAGTTGTGGACACTGTTTTCTTGCTTTTGATACTGTCATGTTACTGCTCCTGTCTGGGCTTTGTTTGCAGGTTTTTCCCAATACACACGCTTCCTTTGTTGTGCATTCATTTTTGCACAGTGCAGCTGCTGGAGAAAGGTCCTTTATTTGAGCTTTTTGTTGGAAAATCAAGATTTGCCTCCATCTGCCTGTGATGCTACATGTACTTGGTGTTATGTCACATGGCATTGGACGTGTGTCATCCTGCCCTCAGAGGTTGTCATGTTGATTGTAGTTGCTTCCTCTTTATTTAGTGAGGTTTGGTTGAAATGTACACCTCAAAGCCAGGCTTACACCTTAAATATCCTAACTCTAGCTCTAACCCTTGCATAAAATTGCCTGTGCATGTGTGTATGTCTATGTGTGAGCCTCATTGTGTTTCACAGAGACTTTTTGTGAATGTACGGAGGGAATGGCTCAGAAATATCAATGAAATAGTTGATAAACTGAAGTGATATCAGAGGAGTCCCTTATTTGTGAAATGGTCTGGTGTGATCTCTGTCACCATGGAATCAGACTGATGAGACCAGCAGTCACATATTGTACAGACAGAGCTAATCAGATCCAGAGGATGTATGGTACGTGATGTTAATGTGTCTTTTTACAGACATGCGGCTAGATGGATAGAACAAATCAAGGGAGTGAGGAGGACATACTGTACTGTATCTTAGTGTAGGTGTGCCTGGTATGTGACCTATGACAAAGTCAAACTTGGGAAGACCTGCTTCACCACCCTGAGCAGGTCTGTTCACTTAAAGACCCCATGAAATTAAAATCGTACCTTCCAAACTTTAATCCTGTATCCTGTATTTTCAAGATATAAAATTCATGTCAAATTTTTTTACATCACAATTTGTGTATTTTCTCTTCCTTTAAAACAAATTCAGACAAACTCATCCTACGCTCATTGGTGGAGGAGAGGAAGTCCTCCACAACAGAGTGCAGGGCTGTTTGTTATTGAGATCTTGGTTACTGACAGCCCCACAGGGGGTGCTTGACATTTATTCGGAGGATACTGGCTACTATAGATGTCAATCAACATCGTTGTCAAATGCCCCCTGCCAGTATCATTTTAATGGAAACATGTAATCATGTGGAAGTGGATGGCATTGTGAAAGCCGTTTCAATGCATCTTTAATTATAGGTCACATACTCTATACATGTGCATTCAGGTACAGTGTAGTACAGTATAGATGTCCTCCCTCATCACATCTGATAGTGTCAGTCGATAGCAAGTGATGGGCAAGCAATATTTCCTATGCAAGTGTCGCTCTTGATGCTGCAGCAGTGCATACTGTACATGTTGGTGGGATTTCCATTGTATCATAATAACAACAAATACCAATAACTTTATTAATATAGTGCTTTTCAATGCAAAGTTACAATTTTTTTTTTGAATATGGTCTTAACTAAGCATGAACTTACTTCACTGACTGACTGGCTGGGTGGGGCCTCACAATCATGATAGTGTGATTTATATGCTATGTAGAGATTACTTCATTTATAAATTTATTCCCCACATCTGTTACTATTTTACAAATATTCTTGTGTACTTCCGGTATATAACAAAGAGGTCTGTCCGCTCATACAGATCTCACAACTGTAGACACAGTCACAACATCCACTTTCAATGTGTGTTGTAATGTTTTTTTAGATGATTAAAGAATTCAAAGTAATGGGTGCTTGCTGGTTAAGTGGTTAGAGCACATTCCATGTTGGCAAGGTAGACAGGTAGTGATCACCAGTTCGACTATACACCTACATGTCATTATCTTTTGTTTTGTGCATAACATGTTTTTGAATACAATAATACTCAACTCACCACTGTAGAAAAGCAAACCAACCAGGAGCACAGAGAACACTGAACAATCCACATATGAGTTGTGAGTGTGACTTGAATATAAATAAAACACACAGAAATTAACAACAATTTCTATTTCCTTGATTTAAATGATGCTTATTGAAGTCTGTCTGTTCAAGGAACACTATTGTCACTACACACTTGAGACTACAGTGAATGAAGTAAAGCTGATACATGGTGCATATTTTTATTGCAGAGAAAAAGAAGCAGGACACCTACCCATCACCTGGCATTAGAATTACATCATTATGATTATGAGAATATTTGACAGTTTACACACAACCGCAGGACTGATTCAACATTTTGGTGACACATTATGGTCTGGTGAATTAGCACTTTCGATTTTAGGCAGGATCTTAGGCAGGATTAGCCAACTGCATTGATGGCAATGGTGGTGAAGACAACAAGTTCCCATGGTCCCACAGATGGTTGTCTGACTGAAACAAATGGCTTTTCTCAGGTGGGTTTGATGGATTTGATGGTCAAGGTGCAGCCATCACAGTTCTCCTGGAGAAAGTTCTGGGATAGAAACTATGAGGAAAAGACACTGGCTGAGTAGCGATAAAGGTGCAGTGTGTAATGATGTTTTGTGACAGTGCAGCATAAAGTTTGTTTATACTTACTTCAGATAAAGCCTTTGAAATAGCATCTTCATCTTCCACACTGCTCGCTAAAAGAGAGGCTTTTATGTGAATGGTCACTGCTTGGTGATCTGAAAAGAAGCACAGATCCAAATGTGTTTGATCATGCAGACAGAGAACTATAGAAATTAAATATATTAATCACCAACCTGTAGCTGTTGATGCTGTGGACTGTGATGTAGTGCTCCCCCCCAGTGGCGTAGATGTCACACTGCTGCTTGTTGTGCTGGATGCTGATGATGTGGTGATACCTGTCTGTGTAGGTGCACTGCTGTTTTGTGTGCTGTTTACTGTAAGAAGAGAAATTATGCTGAACTTGTGCTAATGTCTGCTGCTGCAGAGGTGGTGCTGCTGTTTGTTGTATCAGAGAGTGTGGCTGTACTACTACTTTGTCAGGATGGAGACTGTACTTGTAGGTGTAGTAGTGGTGTCTGTTATGTTAGATGTTGTATCATTAGAGACTGTGGATGGTAAAGTTGTTCTGATACCTGCTTGTGTAGTAGTAGTGTTGCTGTTTGTTGTGCTGAGTGCTGTTGTGGTGACATTTGGTATTACAGATGTGGCACTGCTGTTTGATATGGTCGGTGATGCAGTGGTCAAAGCTGTAGAAGATCAAAGATTTGCACTATAAATGTTGTTCACTTAATTTTGAAAATGTTTTCTAATTTTTTAGGTACACTCTCACTCACATGTGCAGGTTGATGTGTAGTCAGTACAGCAGTCACTGGCATTGAGGCAGAACTCATCACAGTAACAACCTATTGTTCTTCTACAGGTATTGTTTTGACCAAGGCAGCACAGCACTGGTGGACCTGCACAACCTGGAGCACAAACAACAGATTTTGCGAAGAACTTAGATAAGGTAAAGGAACGCTGCTCTTGAGGAGAGTGGAAACAGTTAGGGTGTGTTGCGGATATTACCTGTAGGTGTAGGTGTGGCCGTGGGAGGTGTTGTTTGAGCTAGAAAATTAAAGGGGATATTTACATGTCATTTCATTACTTTGTCAGACAGACATTTGTACCCCCCTGGCATTGACACATTGTCATGGATGGATAGTGTGGTGCAGCCAAACATGGCAATCATGCAGTTTAATCACTCTGTCAGATGTGATACAAATGGTTTTCAGATGACTACCTCCACTTCTTTATTCTTCAGCAGCTACTTAAAAGGACTTGGGGCAGGATCAAGAAATAAGACTCAATACAGACACGACGGTCGTTGCGGGTAATTGCGTTTGATTGATGAGATGCTGCTGATAAAACGTTCGTTGTCTTCTTTGTGGGACTTTTCAGTGGACTTTGTGTGGTGGTGGGTTGCTTGTTTTCTTTTGTATCCAAGTCGAAAGATGTTGAGAACGCGCATTCAGCGTCATCTGACATCACATCCGCAGAACTGTGCGGGAAATTCGGACTCCGAATTGCAGTACATTATGCAGCACACATCTTGTTCCAGGCAATGGAAAGATACGTGGGTGGGCTCATTTTTCTTGGTTTTGAGTGCTTCATCACCCATAGCATTAAAAAAAACTTAAAATGCATGTTCAATTTGTCACAAATCCTGCCCCAAGTCCTTTTAACAGGAAAAACAGGCTCCAGGAAGATTAATATTCGGCACTTCCTTTAATAGGCTTAGTCATGTTAAAGGAATGAATTGTATGGACAATATACCACACCTCAGTGATAGCACTGATAGATAACCCGTCACCAAAAGGTGGACGGTTGTTCGATTAAGTCACTTTAAGTCACACAAGTAAATTGTCTAACCATCACAATTACTCCAAAGCTGTTTAATTAAGGAGAAAATGTAAAATCCTGCATAGTTTCCTCTTTAACTTCATTTAGCTGTTTAATATTAAAGACAGTAGGTAATGTTTTACTCACCATCACTGAGAGGTGCAATCATCAACAGGAGAAAGACACACAGGGAAAAGCAGTCCATGCCTCTGTGTGGCTGCTGAGTGTAGCTGAACCCTTTTTATATGTTCGTATGAGCATTACAGATACACACACAAATACACTCATGACTAAGCATATTGTTTGATAGGAGGGGAGGTACAATACCTTGCCCTGTGATTATCATATCATGTTACACAACTTGTGGTGGTAAGTTTTCGCCTAGGACATTGTCAGGCTGCAGACATGCCAGGGATGCTTTTGCAGCTTCACTTGGGTGTCACCTCATGTCAAGTCATATCAATCTTGGGACCGATATGACTTGACATGAGGCAATGGCCATGTAAACACAGGCCCAGCAATCTGTGCAGGAAGTGATTTTTCTTCCTCTCAAAGCTCTCCACGGTGAAGACTGGAACTTCGCAGATGAGCATTGGCCAAAAGCCAACATTTTCCAAGAAGCCCTGACCTGTCTACTGAGGAAAGCCACGAGCTGAGTTTGTTGCTGGCTGCTTGGCTTGCAGCGTTGTCCTTCAGGTCGCTGGTGAAGAGCTTGTCCAAGCTCTTAACTGGCATCTCACTCACTGATGGCATTTTGGTGTCTTCCAGAGAAAAGCAGAAATTATCCGCTACCTGGCGTTTCCTCAAAACCAAGAGACCTTGATTTTGCAGGCTTGAAGCTCATTCTGGCACAAGTAATCAGGTGACTTCACAAGCATGTTCATGGCCAGTGTGAAGAGGGACACAAAGATTTTGCTGCCAGTGATGATTCCCTTCTTGAGGTGATGCCATGCGAACACGACACCCTCGGACTGAAATTAGGATGTTTTGGGTCTTCTCTGGGACGTGATATTTGGTCAGCGCTAATTCCACTAGCTTGTGCCGGATCAGTCCGTGAGCATTGGCAAGGTCCAGCTAAAGAGCTGCCAGGTCTCCTTTGCCCTCTCAAGTTTCTCTGATGAGTTGGGTTACAGCTCAAGTTGTTACAAGTGTTTTTACCCAGTTTTATGCCACATGCCACCTGACATTTTCTGGGGGTGGTCAAGTTAAAATACTGTTAAAAATGAATGTAAACAGTTTGAAAATTTAAAGTTCTGGTCTCAAAAATATGTGTTTCATCGATATTTTGATACCTTTTTTTAAAGCTTTGTCAATGACCCATTTGTATTTATGTGCACACACTCTATGACATCGTTAAGAAGGAGGAGGAGTAGTTGGCATCTGAATGCATCACAATGTCACACAAGAGATATCATCACACAGGGACTTGTAGATGATTTGTTGTTGTAATTAAATCTCCATAAACACATTTTGTTATCATAAACTTTCAGATATGATTTCTTGCCTCACAATTTCCACAATTTCTCACGTATTTTAAACTTCACAGTAAATGCAAGACTTTTACATGTCCCTTGATTTCATTTTGTCTGTGACTAATTTAATTTTATTGAAACCATTCAGATTTATTTTACATACATATGTAAATGTGTCTAGAACCTCTCTCCCATCATTAATTTACCCATTTTCTTCAGTTTCAATTTTTTTCTTTACTGAATGATTCAGTGATTCTTGCTATTCTCTAATGTCATCACTTGATGGCACTGTTGCATTGTTGATATTTCTCAAACCGTGCTGACAACTTTTGTTTGAGGCTGTCCTTGATTGCAAGACAGGCTGAAACAAGGGGATGAAGATTGTTGACAAATATGTAAAGGGAGAGTAGATTTACACAAAGGATGCTCTTAACTAAACATGAGCCAACTTAACTGACTGGCTGGACAGTGGCCTCCCAATCATCGCAGTGTGATTTATGTGCTATATATGCCGGAGTTACCTCATAAATCATTAGGCTTGCATGTTTTTTTCCCACTGTTTTGATTTACACCACATTATTAACTTATTCACCAATCCATCGTTATGAATATGAGTGTTGGATTCACTGTTTGTTTGATGCAATCCATCCGAACAGCACCATCTTAATCACTTTGTACTGTTTGGCTGTTTGGCTGCAGAACTAATAGCGTTGATGAATATGTGGCACTATAACAGTTTATTTTAATTAATTTACTTTAAAGATATAGTATGTAAATGTTCTGCATTAAAATGTCTAAAACCATAACAAAAGTTCTACATCTTGGGTTTGTTTTGTTATCCCAAAAGTTTCCATTAATTCTCAAACCTAGGAATTTTAATCAAGGTAACTCATTGTTTCATTTGATTATCTGTCAGTGGTATCGTATCTCCTTCATACCTGCATCAGCATTGTGATTATCACCTAGAAGTGGTCAAAATTAGCTTTTTATCCACGTTTAAACCACATTTTTATTGTAAGATTTTAAAATCTCTGTCATTTTTAGCTCAATAATTTAACCAGATGAAGGATTTTATTATTGGACGTCGATAAAGTAACAAGCTGTGAAAACATTGCGGCAGTTCAGCACTCAGCTCTCCCTGTCTTCATGAGCCTGCCAAACAGTGCCTCAGAAACAAAGAGTTTTGGTGTGAAAATACTTTTTCTAGTCTTTTTTCTCTATATTTCATCATTGGGTTCATTTGTTTTGGGGAGGAGGAGACCTCTGTGGATGATTAAGCTCCTGTTAAAAATGTCCTGGATGATTGATTGGATGATGATTGAATCTTAGGCAGGATTAGCCAACTGCTGTGATGGCAATGGTGGTGAAGACAACAAATTCCCATGGTCCCACAGATGGTTGTCTGACTGAAACAAATGGCTTTTTCTCAGGTGGATGTGCTGTGTCTGATGGTCAAAGTGCAGCCATCACAGTTCTCCTGGAGAAAGTTCTGGGATAGAAACTGTGTGAGAAAAAGACACTGGCTGAGTAGCGATAAAGGTGCAGTGTGTAATGATGTTTTGTGACAGTGCAGCATAAAATTTGTTTATACTTACTTCAGATAAAGCCTTTGAAATAGCATCTTCATCTTCCACACTGCTCGCTAAAAGAGAGGCTTTTATGTGAATGGTCACTGTTTGGTAATCTGAAAAGAAGCACAGATCCAAATGTGTTTGATCATGCAGACAGAGAACTATAGAGATGATGTGCAAAAATCCATGTCACTGACTGTACCTTTATCTAAGCTAGTGGTGGTTTGGGTATCTGTGCCTTTGATAGTAACTCCAGATGTGCTTCCATCTGCTGGTGAAGATGTGACACCGCTGCTGCTTTTTGTCAGTGGTCCTGCTTTGAGGACAAGGAAACTGTTAAAAGCCTGAGGTGTAGGTGAGCATGCCAGAGGAGACAGATGTTGGCTCAGACAATCATTTATGAATATTGCCACATCTAGCTTTGTAATCATAATGACTAACTTGTAGCTGTAGAGGCTATGGACTCTGAAGTTGAGGGGCCCACTGCTGGTGTAGATGTGACACCGCTGCTTTTTTGACTGGTTGTAGCAGAAGAGACAACGTACTCCGAAGTAGTGCTCCCCCCCAGTGGCGAAGATGTCACACTGCTGCTTGTTGTGCTGGATGCTGTTGTGGGTGGTGATGATGTGGTGATACCTGTCTGTGTAGGTGTAAAGCTGCTTTGTGTACTGGCTGCTGTAAGAGGAGAGACTGGATATGCTGAACTTGTGCTAACGTCTGCTGCTGCTGCAGAGGTGGTGCTGCTGTTTGTTGTATCAGAGAGTGTGGATGTACTACTGCTTGCTGGGATGGTTACTGTACTTGTAGATACAGTGGAAGCTGGAGTTGCACTCACATCTGTCTGTGTCGATGTTGTAGTGGCGTTTGTTAGGTTGGGTGTTGTATGAGTAGAGGCTGTGGATGCTAAAGTTGTTGTGACACCTGCTTGTGTGGGCGCAGTGCTGCTGTTTGTTGTATCAGAGAGTGTGGATGTACTACTGCTTGTTGGGATATTTACCGTACTTGCAGATACAGTGGAAGCTGAAGTTGCACTCACATCTGTCTGTGTCGATGTTGTAGTAGTGCCTGTTATGTTGGGTCTTGTATGAGTAGAGGCTGTGGATGCTAAAGTCATTGTGACACCTGCCAGTGTAGAAGTAGTGCTGCTGTTTAATGTGCTGGGTGCTGTCGCTCCAGGGACTGATAAAGAAGTGCTGTTGCCTCCTGGACTCGATGTTGTATTACTGCGATTTGTATTCGGTGCTGTTGTTGATGAGACCCTGGATGTCAAAGTGACATTTGGTGTTGCAGATGTGGCACTGCTGTTTGATGTGCCGGATGTGGTCGGCGATGCGGTGGTCAAAGCTGTAGAAGATCAAAGATTTGCTCTATAACTGTTGTTCACTTAATTTTTGAAAATGTTTCTGAATTTTTTAGGTACACTCTCACTCACATGTGCAGGTTGACGTGTAGTCAGCACAGCAGTCCTTGTTATTGAGGCAGAACTCATCACAGTAACATGTTATTCTTCTACAGGTATTGTTTTGACCAGGGCAGCACAGTACTGGTGGACCTGCACAACCTGGAGCACACATGGCAGAGTTTGCACAGAGCTGAGATAAGGTAAAGGAATGATGCACTTGAGGAGTGTGGAAACGATGAGGGTGTGTTGCGGATAATACCTGTAGGTGTAGGTGTGGCCGTGGGAGGTGCTGTTTGAGCTAGAAAATTAAAGGGGATATTTGCACATCATTTCATTACTTTTTAAGAAAAACAATATTTAGCGTGGGCTTTTCTCCAGAGGGGTGAACACCGAGATTCACAAGTAGTGTCGGACAGACATTTGGATCCCACTGTGTCTGGCAGGGTCACATTGTCATGTATGGATAGTGTGGTGCAGCAAAATGACTACATCCACTTAAATATTCTTCTAACCCTAACCCCACTTAACAGAAAAAACAGGTTCCTGTAAGATGAATGTGCTGAATCATATATTTACGTAATCACTTTGCTTTTTACAAACTGATCAAAGATCAATAGTAATAATAATTGTGTGTCAAACTTAATAAGTAATTACACTTACACATTTTTTTGAATTATGGAAAAAAGTTTTAGCTTAACTTCATTTAGCTGTTTAATATTAAAGACAGAAGGTAATGTTTTACTCACCATCACTGAGAGGTGCAATCATTAACAGGAGAAAGACACACAGGGAAAAGCAGTCCATGACTCTGTGTGGCTGCTGAGTGCCGCCAAGCCCTTTATGTTCGTGTGAGCGTCACAGATCACACACACACACACACACACACACACACACACACACACACACACACACTAATCCTATTGTTTGACAGAAGAGGAGGTAAAAAGCCTTTTTGTACCATTATCGTACCATGTTACAGAAGTTTCACATTTTTTTGTGTGTAATGAGTTTCCTGGTTCCTCTGTTCAGACTGCAGACATGCCAGGGATGCTTTTGTAACTACACCACGGACTGATATGACAAGATATGACTTAATGCCAGTATAACCACAATAGGTGTTTAATAGAGCAGTTACAATTGTGCTGTCACCCAAATACATATTAGACCCAAATGCAACATTCTGAACAACTTATTCCATGTTTTATTTGTTTACAACAATATCAGATATCAGTGATAAATAGTCCATGTGTAGTCATACCTTCTAATTGTTCAAACACACGCTACAATAACATCACTTTTGAATAAATAGAATGTGACATAATCAGTCAAGTCTCATATACTGTCACAGACTCCAGATATTTCTTGGAAAACGGGAGGATCTCAAGGAGATGAGTAACTTTTAAAAGAATATAAACTTCCACATGAAACAGTGCAAAATCCCAGACAGGCACAGGTGCAGCAAGGAAGGTATTCACTAAGATACACTATTTATAGTTATTGTTCTAAAAAGTTGGAGGTAAAGAAAAGAAAACTGGACATCAGTTCTACTGGTTATGTTTATGCAAAGTCATATTTCGAAGCTTGAGTTCATGGTATGAGGAAAAACCCCCAAATCAGTATTCATTCTCTTTGTTCTTGAAGTTTCCTTGTAAACTGACTGAGTAATATTTCTAATAATAAACTTTGTCTAGGGATATCTTTCTGTGCCGTGTCTCATCCTCATATCGACCTGATATTTACACTCTCCAGCTCTCGCCAAACTCTTGAACACTGCTGGCCATGGTACCGTCTGGCTTCATCTTGTCATTCCTCTTGTGACCGTCAAAGTTCCCACACAGACCCCTGACTCTCCTTTTGTATATCCGTGGTAGAGTGATCTCTGCAGGGATAACATGAACAATGCATTGTCTCTGTATCTCACCCAGAAAATAACTCATTCTTTGACATGAGGTTGATAAATAATTAAGGAGTGGGGATGCATCCTGTTAGATGTGTTTGATGACAAGAAGATTACGTACCTGCTTTACTGTGTTCATCAAACTCCACTGAGAGGCCAAAGTCTGTCTTTAGGTAGATGTGAGAGGAATGCTTCCGGATGTTTAGACCAGCAGTTGGCGAGATGGGAGTATTGGTTCTCTCTCCATCCACCTGGAGGGAGATAGAGTGGCGGATGTGTCAGTAGGACATTCAAGTTGACTTGTGAGAACATGTATTTGCTCTTGTACGATTATGTATGTTGTGTGCCGGGACCCACAAAACATCCATATTTAGTAGGACTGTCAAGTTGCATTTGTAAGTCAACTCAAACTCTCTGATAGTCTCAGCTCTGGTGTCCAGCTGACAGCGCTGTCGGCAGCCCGGCAGGAGAGACTGTGCTCTGTGGCAGGATTTCACAACTGAGCATTGGTCAAGATCCCAACTTTTCCTTTGACTATGTGAAAAAACTAATGTTTTATACAAACAAAATAGGTAGTTTAGAATTAGGTGAAACACAAGTCATGTTTGATTTGGCACGAGAGAACTGACACGGTACATGCAGGAGAGTGAATGATTTCCCCTATTTTCAGATAAAGTTTAATGAAGAAAGGACACCAGTTATATTATTCAGTGTAAGGCAAAATAAATAAATAGGATAATTCCCTGTGACATTTCATAATTTCACTTCTTTAGTGAATCAATGAATCTCCAGATCGACAGGATAATCATATTCCCAGATACTCATATTCCCCAGAGGATAAGATCTACTGATTTTGGTCACCTCTTTCCTATGCTGTGTTTCTGGCTGGATAAAATTACCAAAATTAATGACATGTCCATCAGCTTCAGTTAGTACGCCAACATACTCTAAAATGTTTGCAAAATCTTTTAGGAAATGTGTGTATGTTTGTACACATTTATACTGTCCAATTTGGGAAAGGGATTTCAGCCTTAGGACTCAGTGTATGCAACTGTTGGATATATTCTTTCTGTCTCTGTCTGTTTGAAGTGCCAGTCTGGAAATAACAGTCTGGAAATAACATAAAGCACATTGTCTGTTTCTCTACTAAAGTAACACCTTGCAGTAAAAGATGGGAAGTGGTGCTGATTATTACCCTCAGTGTTTTCACAAATGTTTGCGTGTAAGCAGATGTATGATGTTATCCCATGTACCTAATGTTATCTGCTGAAGATGCACCACAGGAAAATGAGATGACAGCAGTTTGGTGTTCTAAATGCCCTTGATACTTACGAGCAGCCTCAGATTCCTCTTGAACTCCACAGTGTGATCATAGACTCTGATCTTAAGCTCTTGTAATCTGTGGCGCCCCTCATTCTCCTCACTGTCTTCATCATGTTTGTGATCATCACTGATGTCATCATCATCATCTTCATCACTGACATCATCATCCTCGTCTCTGCGACTGTGGTTTTCCTCACTGCTACTGTCACCATGATCCTGACTATTATCATCATCATCTACCGAGCGTCTATTGACGCCCTCGATGTAGACATCAGGAAGGTTGTTTGGCAAGTTATTGGTCTGGACCAGCACGTACGAGTGCTCGCCCTCAAAGTCGTGCTTCATTTTGTCAAAGGTTCTGTACTCAGGGTCTCCATTTATAGTGCACTCACTAAATCCTGTGGAGCAACAAATGTAGAACAATTCATAAATTAATGAGGAAGACATAAGATCATTTAGATTTATCAGACTTATACACTGGCATTTACTGCACCTGTTGACTGGCAGTAATATTCGCCCCTGTCATTTTGAAGACAGACAGCATTGCCATCACACTCATCTTCGTCATCACAGTCAATCTTCCCCACACCGTCGTCTTTCTCACATTCACATTTCTGACTGCAGTGTTTGGTGTACCACACTTCATCGAACTGCCAAGAAAGAGAGAGTCATCATATGGGGTCCACAGGCAATGCTCTGGTTTCAGGAAGTTGTTGATTCTTTCTCTCACCTGATGTTTGGTGCCATTTCTGTCCACACATCCACATTCTTGGACAGGTACACAGTGCTGTGATTTCTGCACAAAGCCATCATCACATACACATCCTGGTACACAAGTGTCACTCTCACTACAGTGTGGTGGGCCATTCAGTTGTGTACACGTTGGATTGCATGGAGGGATACAACTTGTGTAGTGACTGTTCTCTGGGCAAGAGGGTGCTGGAGATAGAGTATATACTTAGACATAAGCATAAAAAGTCAAACAAAAGAGGTTTTTACAGTTAATTTAAGGCAGCAAAGCCAAACAAACTATGCCATGGCCAGCTGAAGTTGACAGGCTAGCTGTTGACAGTGGGTTGGATAGCAGTGACTAGCGTTTGAAATGAAATATCTAGATATAGCACCTTTTTAAAAATGCAATCTGGATGATTCATGTGAAAAGTAAGTAAAGTAAGTATGTAAAACCAATATCAAGATCATAATATCATTCATTCCATGTATGTGTTTTATGGGAAACCCCTAAGTTGTGTTGTTATTGAGGAGTTCAAACTTACTTGGCACAGGTGTAGTTGGAGGCTGTGCTGTTGGTGGGTGTGGTTTAATTGTTGTTGTAGGTTGTGGTCTAGCTGTTGAGGTGTGTTGGGCTCCTGCTGTTGTTGTAGGCTGTGGTCTCAAGGTTGTTGTGGGCTGTGGTGTAGCAGTTGTACTTTGAGGTTTTTTTGTGGTTGATGGTTGTGGCTGCATTGTAGTTGAAGGTTTTGGTCTTGTTGTTTGTGGCTGTGGTTGAGAAATGGTAGGAGGTTGTGGTCTAGCTGTAGTTGGAGGTTGAGGTCTATAACTTGTTTGTGACTCAGGTTGACCTGTGGTTGGAGGTTGTGGTCTATTTGTGTTCGGTGGTTGAGACTCATGTTGAGCTGTAGTTGGAGGTTGGGGTCTAGCTGTGGTTGGAATTTGTGGTCTAGCTGTCATTTGTGATTCAGCTTGAGCTGTAGTTGGTGGTTGTGGTCTAGCTCTGGTTGGAGGTTGTGGTCTACCTGTCGTTTGTGATTCAGCTTGAGCTGCAGTTGGTGGTTGTGGTCCAGCTGTGGTTGGAGGTTGTGGTTTAGTTGATGTTTGTGACTCTACTTGAGTTGTAGTTGGTGGTTGTGGTCCAGCTTTGGTTGGAAGCTGTGGTCTAGCTGTTGTTTGTGACTCAGCCTGAGCTGCAGTTGGTAGTTGTGGTCTAGCTGTGGTTGGAGGTTGTGGTTTAGCTGTCATTTGTGACTCAGCTTGAGCTGTGGTTGGTGGTCGTGGTCCAGCTGTGGTTGGTGGTCGTGGTCCAGCTGTGGTTGGAGGTTGTGGTCTAGCTGTCGTTTGTGATTCAGCTTGAGCTGCAGTTGGTAGTTGTGGTCTAGCTGTGGTTGGAAGTTGTGGTTTAGCTGTCATTTGTGACTCAGCTTGAGCTGTGGTTGGTGGTCGTGGTCCAGCTGTGGTTGGAGGTTGTGGTCTTGCTGTCGTTTGTGACTCAGGTTGAGCTGTGGTTGGTGGTCGTGGTCCAGCTGTGGTTGGAGGTTGTGGTCTAGCTGTCGTTTGTGACTCAGCTTGATCTATGGTTGGAGGTTGTGGTCCAGCTGTGGTTGGAGGTTGTGGTCTAGCTGTTGTTTGTGACTCAGCCTGAGCTGTACTTGTTAGTTGTGGTCCAGCTGTGGTTGGTGGCCGTGATCCAGCTGTGGGTGGAGGTTGTGGTCTAGCTGTCATTTGTGACCCAGCTTGAGCTGTGGTTGGTGGTCGTGGTCCAGCTGTGCTTGGAGGTTGTGGTCTAGCTGTCGTTTGTGATTCAGCTTGAGCTGCAGTTGGTAGTTGTGGTCTAGCTGTGGTTGGAGGTTGTGGTTTAGCTGTCATTTGTGACTCAGCTTGAGCTGTGGTTGGTGGTCGTGGTCCAGCTGTGGTTGGAGGTTGTGGTCTAGCTGTCGTTTGTGACCCAGCATGAGCTGTGGTTGGTGGCCGTGGTCCAGCTGTGGTTGGAGGTTGTGGTTTAGTTGTCATTTGTGACTCAGCTTGAGCTGTGGTTGGTGGTCGTGGTCCAGCTCTGGTTGGAGGTTGTGGTCTTGCTGTCGTTTGTGACTCAGGTTGAGCTGTGGTTGGTGGTCGTGGCCCAGCTGTGGTTGGAGGTTGTGGTCTAGCTGTCGTTTGTGACTCAGCTTGAACTATGGTTGGAGGTTGTGGTCCAGCTTTGGTTGGAGGTTGTGGTCTAGCTGTTGTTTGTGACTCAGCCTGAGCTGTACTTGTTAGTTGTGGTCCAGCTGTGGTTGGAGGTTGTGGGCTAGCTGTTGTTTGTGACCCAGCTTGAACTGTGGTTGGTGGCCGTGGCCCGGCTGTGGTTGGAGGTTGTAGTCTAGCTGTTGTTTGTGATTCAGCTTGAGGTGTGGTTGGTGGTCGTGGCCCAGCTGTGGTTGGAGGTTGTAGTCTAGCTGTCGTTTGTGACTTAGCTTGAGCTGTGGTTGGTGGCCGTGGCCCAGCTGTTGTTGGAAGTTGTGGTCTAGCTGTGGTAGGAGGTTGTGGTCTAGCTGTCGTTTGTGACTCAGCTTGAGCTGTGATTGCTTGTTGTGGGCTTGCTATGGTTTGGGGACTAATTGTAGCTGTTAACATTGGTCTCGATGTAATTGGTAGCTGTGACCTTGTGGTCACTGGGACATCAGCAATTGTTGTGTGTGGGAGCTCAGTTATTGTTGATAGATTCTCAGGGTTTTGTGTATCACAAGCAGTTGGGTCTGCTGTTGTTGTGATGGTCTGTGTTGTAAATGTAGTTGTTGATGGTCGCTGTGGTTTCGATGAAGTTGTTAATGGTGGCTGTGTAGTTGATGAGCTGTTGTCTGGAGGAAGCTCAGGTCCTGGTGTTGCAACTGAATCCATGGTTTCAGGAGCAGGGGTTGTTGGTTCAGCCAGATCTGTGACAACAAATAAGACAGTGTCAGCAATTATCAGTTATGCTATATTTGCATGAAATAGAATGTCGGAAGCACAGATTCACCTGCACAGTGTCCGTGTTGAAGCGATATATCATCTATGGCCACATCAGACTGATCATTGGAACCTATTCTCCCCTCAAAAATGATCTAAAAAATAAGTGCACAGGTTAAAACTAATGTTGTTGCATCCCGATAGTACAGTGTTAGGCTTTTTCTTTGCAAGTTTCTGACATAAGGCAGGTTAGGGAAAGAAACATCTTTCAGTAACTCACCCGGAAAGCTCCAACTGTGGTGAAATCGACCTGAGCCAGGTGCCACATATTTCCTTGATCATTCCTTTTCCACCAAACAGCATCAGTTTTTCTGTCCTGGAGCAGGTAAACATGGAGGCCCATTGTGTCTGCTGAGCCATACATATGGTACCAGAACTGCAGACACTGAGGACCAGAGTCAGAACACTCAGAGCTGATGAGATGAGCCGTGTCTCCAAGTGATGCACTGCTCCCTTCGATGTAAAGATAGTGGCCATCTGGATAAGACCATTAAAGTTGGTTAGTTGAGCTAATACATATCATGTAACATTTTCTTTTGTAAAGTTTTTATTTAATTCTTTCTCTTTTCAAAGGGTGTCCAATTACAGCTGGCATTGAAGTCTAAATGTCAGCAATGCTGTTATTATTAAAACACTGAAAGACGATGAATGACTTCATTCACAAGCAGATGCTCCACTGACACACTCTTGAGACCACAGAAAATTATCTTGCAGCATACACTCATGGCAAGACAGTGTTAATCAGTCTATCATTCTGGTTTGACAAGGAAGAACTGCTTCAACAATGGAATTTTCACAAGTCATTACTGTGGCTGTGACTGACATAAATCTGGAAGAGTGTGCTGTTGCTTCCCTGACAGTTCAGCACTTTCTTAACACGGCATACATCCACACTTGGCACCTACCTCCTGTGGTGTGATCTGAAGATGGGCCCGTCATCATTGTGGGAGTGGAGCCACTATGCCTCGTCCAATCGAAAACATCAGCAAGCAGTTGACTCCAGTGACATAAATCTTGCTCGAAATTGCAGTGGAGTTGGCATGCTGGAAAGAAAAGGCAGAAATATTAGGAGATCACTGACACAGTAGCTCTGAAAAAATCACAAAATACTGGATGCTGAAAAAAAAATGATACAAACATCAAAGCTGTGGAGTTACTGCTGTACCTGAGGGTGCTGGTGTTCTCTTGTCTGGGGCTTCAGTTACATTGTACTTAATTGAGTTGGAAGTTGCTTCCACTGTGGGTGGCACTGTGATAGTTGCTGTATCATTGACCAGAGGGGTCTTGGGGGCTGCAGTGGTTGGCACAGGGACACTTGGAGGAGCTGTGGCAATTAGATCAGGTTTGGGTGGTTGTTCTGTAACAACACCACCTCGATCTGTTTGGAATACAACAGAATTTTATTGCACTCAGAATTGGGATCAAAAACTGCTTTCCAGACTTGTTAGTGTTTTTGCTGTATTTTTTGATTCTTACCAGAGCAGTGACCACGATAAAGCTTTACATCGTCTATGGCCACATCTGATTGATCATTAGATCCTCTGCGCCCCTCAAAGATGATCTGAATGATGTTATGGAAATCATTAGATTAGACAGACTCTATTGTACAATAATTTTGCACCTCTGCACTGGTGTGAGATGAGTCACCTGAAAAGCTCTGGTTGTTGTGAGGTCCACCTGAGCCAGGTGCCATGTATTTCCTTGATCGTTCCTCTTCCACCAGACAGCATCTGTTACTCCGTTCTCCACCAAGTATACATGAAGTCCCATTGTGTCTGCTGAGCCATGCATATGGTACCAGAACTGCAAACACTGAGGACCAGAGTCAGAGCACTCAGAGCTAATTAGACGAGCCGTGTCTCCATGTGATGCACTGCTGGCTTCAATGTACAGATAGCGACCCTCTAGGCATGGATTAAGAAAATACAAAATTTGTAAACATAGGTTCCATGGTGGGATGAATTTTTTTTTCTTTAGCGATATTTATCATCATTTAGATATAGGTGTCACATAGTGTAAGAGAGTATTACCACCACTGTGGTCAGCAGAAGGCCCTGTCATTTGGGTGGGGGTGGAACCGCTCTGCCATGTCCAGTCAAAGGCATCTGTAATCATCTGATTCCAGCTACAAAGGTTTCTGTCGAAGCTGCAGTCGAGATTACAGACTATGGGGAAACATTTGCAAAAAAATAACATGCACCTGATTGTTGAGGCAAGTTTAGGCAATCTGTAACCTTCAATCACCATCAAAAACTGCACATTCAGTATTTATTGGACTAGACATAAATGCTAATTGGTAACCAGAATTCAACATTTGTGGTACACAAACAACTGACCCATAAAACATAGCTTCCTCTGCACTTACCTGGGTTTGAGGGAAGGACTTCTGTAGTCACAGAGGGAAGCTCAGTTCCATTAACTAGACCATGGGAGCTACCTAAAGGAAGTAACTGATTTTATTAAAATCATGAGATATCAGGTATGATCATAATTTGAGATGTTTTAGCACCATCAAACAGTGATTGATGGGGCAGTATATGAGTCATTGAATCAAAATAGGAAGTTGTACTTCTTGTTAGAGGTAGGGGTCACCTGAGCATGAGCCAAAGTTGATGGAAATGTCATCGACGGCCACATCGGATTGACCATTAGAGCCACGAATTCCCTCAATAATGATCTGAAATGAATGATGTGAAAAGTTAATTCTTCACTGTTCAGAATAAGGTCATGTTTTTTTTTCTTGCAAGAAATAGCATGCAATATTCAACCAGAAGCTGTTGTGTTGATGACATACTGCAGTGTACTTACCTGGAAAGGACCAGACACTCTGATGTCAATATTTCCTAGATGCCATTCTGGTCCCTGGTTATTCATCCTGGACCAGAGCTTAGTAGCTCTGTTGCCTTTGAGTATGTAGATACTGAGGGCCATTGCTGTAGCAGAACCATGCATACTGTACCAGAACTTTAGACAGAGTGGGGCATTATATTGGCACACTGAGCTCATCAGGCGGGCTGAGTCTCCATGGGTTACTCCGTCTCCCTCAATGTATATGTAGTAACCGGCTAGAGAAATGGTAAAAAGCACATTAAGCATGCATGCACATGCACAACTAGCAACCAAACAGGTGTAATAGTTTGATCTGACACTGGGTTGTACCTCCAGTGGTATGGTCCTGGCTTGGCCCTGTTAGATCTGAGGGGGTGGGTCCTGAATGTCTTGACCAATCAAAACTGTCCTGTATGATCTGCTCCCACCCACACATATTATTTTCAAAGTCGCAGTTCACGGGGCAGACTATGAAAAGAAAAATAACACAATGAAAATGAGAGTTCAAGTAAAAAAACAATTATCCACAAAAACATTACTTAATCTAATCTGTATGTAATTACATAAAAAGTTATACACATGTAAATAAATACATTTATACATTAAACTTGTGTAAAATTGTTGCAACAAGAGGCAAAGGTCAAATGTGATTTTTTTTAATACATTTTTTTGTGTGAATTTGATTATAAATCAGATTATGTCACTGATTATTCTGAACCAGTCACAGATACACTTTTCCAACCCTGAATGCTCTTACAAGTCTGATCTGGTGTTGGAGAAGTGGGAGTTGGAGTTGGTGGAAGAGTTGAAGTGGTTGGGGGTGCAGCTGAAACACGAACAAAAACAAAACAAAAAGCCAAACGAACGAACAAACAAACAAACAAACAAAAAGGGGGGGTGAGTTCATCATCTAGGCAATATTTTGTCTTGGGCCTTCTCTTCCACATTTTAACCACCTAATTATTTCTCCAACTTTGCTCATATCACTGACAACTAAAAAATGAAACAAAAAAGAATTCTTCAGGTTTGGCCCCAGGCAGTTGCATAGTTTACATATGCAACAGGGCCAGTCCTGTGATGTCATTAAAACAATGACGTCACAGGACTCACAGAATCTCACAGAATGACACTTTCATTGTCCAACATGTGCAACTCACCACAGGCTGTGCCTGCCTGCCAGGAGGGCAGCTTCACTCCTGCAACCTGGCATGCTGCTGCGTAGGACTTCAGAGATTCACACAGGGTTTGTCGGTCACCATTTGTGGCACAATAGTCATACGCACAGCTACGAATGTAAGCGTCTGGGTGAACGGGTTCATGACAGGGCATGAAGGGATCTCCTAGTAGTGCATAACACTGACTGTAGGCCTCATCCTCTTCATCGTAGTCACAGAGCCTGGTGTTGTTTGGATAAGCAATACACCTAAAGGAAATGTTTAGACAGTGGAACAGCATTAAAACATTTGGAAGTATGCTGTCACCTCAGGATAAGACAAGTTGGGTGTTTTGGTTAAGTAAGGTTTACAAAGAAAACATTTGATCTGCATGCAGCTCCATGAGGTTACACAGTGGCTAAATGCTAATGATAGTATGCTAAAATTCTTCAAATGACAACATGCTGATGTTCAGTAACTATCCTGTTTACCAGGCTCATCTTAGTTTAGTGCATTAGTATTAAGCCTGCATGATATCAGCTAAATGTGCGAGGAGACTGTTTAATATTGTGATGACTTGTCATAAATAGGCATGTATTCAGATTATTAGATTATTAGATTATTATCAGTATTAATCATACAGTTCCTGTGTCTTCCTAAAAACAACTCAAAACGCTGTAGTACATATGCCAGGCCTGTAGTGGCGCTGTAACACTGTCAAATACACCAAAAACAGAAAACAAATCTTAACATTACAAGTCAACTAAACACAAGCAGTCATTCCAGAACAAATATGCTGATTGATGCCGTGTGGATGTAGATATGCTGTATGGTAAAACAACTTACTCATTATTGCCTGGCACCCTCCAGCTGTTACCAAACTCAAATGCATCTGTAGCGTTTTGGCCATCTGGAGTTACAAAATCATCCTCCGGATATCCAGAGTAGATGCCACACATTCCACACAATTCATACTTGTAATGCTCATCCACCTGCAGAAAGAGTCTGTACTGCCCATCTACCATAATTCTGAGGCCAAAGGTCGTGTCCAAGATAATATAATTGCTCTCCACGTGAACCCTCACCGAGCCGTACATTCCATTGGCGGAATAGGGGAGTTGGACCAGGCTGTTATTCACCTAGAGAGAGGACAATCCATTAAATGTAATTAGTCTATTCCAGTGAGAGCCATGTTTGTTTTTGAATGCCAAACAAGCATTAATATTTTTTCTATTAGTGTAACCAGTTAGAATCCAAATAGCTGTTCAGGGCAAAGTCAAGTAGGTCAGCTGTTAGTGTGTATATTCATGTAAACCCTTGACAGCAAACAAGTGACTTCCTCCAGTGACCTGACAGAGCAGTAACTGACTCCTATAAACATGGGTGTGGTGAAAGTAAAGTCATTAGACACAGCCATTAATGAATTACATAAGATAATAGGGAACAGTGGCACAACAATAAATGGGTCACGTGCAGGTCATGAGAGGCTTACATGGACTTCTCCACTTTGATTCAGGGTCAGGGAAAAATCTTCAACCTGCAGAGTCACAGCTTCCAGTTTGGACCGGGTGAAGTTCTCAAGGGGAGGATGCATGTTGTGTCCAATCACAGTGAACTGGATTGAGCTTTCTTCTCCACATGTTGTAGCCAGCGTGTAACTGCAGCCCCCTTGAAAGTCATAAGCCACTTTGTCAAAGGTGATGTAATGTGGATCACCATAGACATGGCAGGTGGCAGGTGTGAAAGGAAAGCAGTCTTTGACCCCATCTTTGACTTTACAAACTTCATTGTCTGCACATTGCATTGCGGTGCACTGCAGCTCATTATTACCCATACACTGGCACTGTTGCACACACTCTCCTTCCCAGAATGTCATTCCTTTCTGCGGGGGAAAAGGGATGTGTGTAAATAAATAATAGCACTGTAGCCATGTATAGGTGAATTTGATATTGTTGTCACGTCATGTATGTTACTCACCTCATAGTGTTTACCGTTATGCCAACACCCACAGTCCTCTGCTGGGACACACTTTCCCCCACTGAGTTTGAAACCAGACTCACACTCGCATCTTTCCTCACACCTTCCACAGGGGCCAGCTAAATCCAGGCTGGAGCACACCTCGGGACAGCCATCAGCACATGAGTTATAGTAGCTGTTCTCACCACACTGAAGGGCTAAGGGGACCCAAGAAAAGAGAGGAAGGAGGACAGTGACCTTAATTTTACTGTTATTGTACCAATAATTTGCCACTGTTTCCCCTATTTTAAAATCAGGAGGAAGAAAAGTCTAAGCATAAAGCAATAAAGTAACATACGGCAGAATGTGGAGTTCCTCCATATGGGCACAGTGACTCCAGCCTTCTCACAGACATTAGTGTAGACCTGTAATGCCTTGCATAGCACTGCAGGGTCACCATGAGCATAGCACATGCTGACCATACAGCCCCTGAAGTAACTTTCTGCCCCCAAAACTGAATTGCAGTCAGCAAAGGGCCCAGTGCTAGAGAGGAGCCCTCCACAGAACAGCTCGCTGGCATACTCAGCCTCCTCTTGTGGGTCACACTGATGAGGGACTAGAATGGTTTCACAGGAGGAGGTGGTTTTCCCAGTCTGCCAGCTCTCAGCCAAAGCTGTGGCGTCTTTGGCTTTTGTGCCGTCAGGTTTGCAGAAGTCATCTTCTGTTTGGTGGTTAAAGTTACCACACATGCCGCAGACTTGATCGGAGTATGTTGTGGGCAGGTTGACATTTACAGCACCAGTGCTGTCATAGGAAACAAAAAGCCCAAAACTGGTTCCCAGTACAACAGCAGCAGGGTTGCTTTTGATATTGATGGTGCCATTGCTGAGGTTCAGCGGAAGTTTCCTCCAGACTCCATTAACCTAAAGAACAGTATAAACTTTAGATTTCCTTATCTGGCAATATTGACTCACTCTATCTGACAGTTTGCATAAAAAGCAGCATTCTGATGATAGATGTATCTTTGGGAATTGATAAGGCTGATAATTCCTGTAAGAATTCCAGGACATTATGCCAGTAAACTCTGCACTTTATGATAAAAAAAAAACAGCTTATCAGTAGAATGGGCTGCAGATATGGGAACTGTTTGATGCAGTATGTTAGTGGGTGCAGCCCTCATTACAACATAAAAAGGTGCCCCAAAACCGAGGTTGTACAGACTTAAGTTAGATATTATGAATTTGAGGGCCAGTGTGAAATAGGAAATAGGAATAGGAAAAAAATGGCTTCTAGTATACAGATGTTAATTTAATGCTTGAAGATGACTTCTGCAAATTACTGGCTCTTTCAGCTATGAACAATGAGAAATACTCCTATTGTCCTTGAGATATTGTCTCAAAGGGAAAAGCAAAAACCATTAAATAAATAAATAAATCTCCCTTTGTGTAACACAGTTTAGGTTGAAGTAATATCACCTTTTAAAAGAACTCACCACAACTCGGTGTGTTTTCTGATTCAACAGGGACACTCTGAAGCTCCCTATGTTCACAGTGACCTGCTGGACAGTTGGCAGAGATGAGTTCCCGTTCTGCTCATTGACCACTTCCACACTGAACATGGGCAGGGCCTCAGCAGGTGAGCGGGTCTTGGCCAATACGTAGGTGCACGGGGCCATGAAGCGGAACAGCACTCCATCAAAAGTGCTGCAGTCTGTGTGACTGTGTATAGTGCACGTCCCAGGGGTGGAAATCCCACTGGAGCTTCCTCTTTGAGGACCACAGATTTGGCCCTCAGGGCACTGAGAAGGAGAGCAGGAGAGCTGGCCGGCAGAACAGAGGCAGCGAGTGGACTCATCTGTCCATATCTCTGTGTTAGATTCACACTGGGGTCCTGTGGGGGGCATATGACTGAGTAAACAACCACTTTATAACCATAACACCATCTGGCTAGGAATAATTGATTAGTGATGTTAATGAATTATTGTGCTCAGTGTTAATACTGTATGGACCGTCAACACATTTTCCTCATTATCTTAGGTATCCAAACTATTATTCATGTTGGTGCCTTAATTCACGTTATCTTAATTAATCAGCACAGTGAAAGTAATTCTCGCTGCCTAACTAACACTGAAATTGTGAGACTTGATAAAGAATATTTTACATTGTTAAACTTCAGAATCTTTATTGGTTTCACTGACAGTAATCTGATAAGTGTTATGACAGCAGTGGTTTTGTATCCTGTAAACATTGTTATTACTGAAACATAGTAGTTTTTTTCTGCAAAAGCAGGCTGCAAGAGGAGCAAAGGAACACTTACCACATGAGCCTCTTCTTACACCTATCTGATTAAATGTGATCTGTTCCCCCGTGGTTACTGCTTCAAGTACAACCTGGTATAAAAGCAGATTATCTCATCAAATATATAAAATAGAAAAGTTATATTTTAAATCACCAATGTAATTCAGTTATAGATAAACAAAAACATTCACTTTTACCTGAGACCTTGGTGGGATGATTTTCAAGGGGACAAACACTTGTCTCCATGTATTTCCGGGTTCAGCAGAAGAGGCCCAGATTTCTACCTGACTGTCACTGCTGCTCAGGATAGCTCTAAGTTCAGAACTGTTGAGGGCAACTGGGGCCTGGTACCAAAACTCTAAGCAGCCCTCGCCCTCCAGCCCCAGCAGGCTGCTCGCTAACATATTCAATGTCCCATTCTCTGGAGAAGAGAAGGATAATAAGAAAATGCATATACACAAGATATCATCATACATATTGACCATGCTCATTTCTAGTTTAATTTCTAACCCTAACCCTGTTGTGGCACCTGCTTCTGAAGTATAAATTCACTGAGTTGATGCACACTGGTGCTTCATCCTTGTCAAAACCACACAACTACTCAGGTTAGAAATGAGCTTTTGCACCATGTCATAACTCCTCACTAAAAATGGGAGACCATTTCCTTGCATTTGTTATTACCATAAAACAAGAAGTACATCTGTTGTGCTGCAATTATCATTAAATGCAAAATAGCTGTTTAGAGTGTTTTGTGCTAAATTTGAACCTCAGGTGCAGGCCCTTTACTTTGATTGCCCCTGGGAGAACACCAGGCTATAAAAGATTATTAGCCTGCTTCAGATCAATTAGCGATATGCGGCGAGGCACAGACAGTCACAGCCTGTCTGCAGATTAAAATCAGAACTGTGGACTGATGTTCCATATCCTCCACAATAAGGGAGGGGTAAAATTAAAGGTTACTACGGTCACGTAATCTCTCCATGTCAGAGTGAATTCATTATTGAACCTGGCAAAATGTCTTTAAAACACGACTGGCTTTCAGATTCATTATTACATTGTTTTTTATTCCATGAAATCCAGTGCTGTGACTCAAGTGTAGTAAATGTTGTTGTGTTCTGTACCTGTTTGTTGTTGGCTTCTTGTCCAGTCACAAATCAGATTGTTCTGTCTGTCATAGAAACACCGTGTGACATATTCTATGTAGGGGAAAAAGCTATTAGATATCATATGTGTGCTCTTTTCTAGGGAATATGGTTTGGAGTGAGGTCTAGATGTAATAATTCATACCTGCATTTGTCCTCCACTCTGGTAGAGGAACTAATGAAAAGTCATTTTCAGCCCTGACAAAGGTGAATACATGACAATGATCGGTTTTTGAACTATTATGCCATAAATTCATAAAACACTTGATTGATTTTAAAAACAGAATCTCCCTGATCCCTCACTTAATAAAACTGAGCCATATAACAATATTTAAAGTAACATACTGGACAAAAGTGTGACTGTTAAAAGTTGAATTATGTTGAGACCCACCTGCACTGAGTCACTGTGTGAGAGAGGAGGAGTAAAGTCACTGTGACCAACAAATCTGTGTGGATGCCCCCAAGCATAGCTGATCCCTTAACGGCAGCCTCTCAGCTCTGTTCTCCCGTTGCTAATCCTCTCTGTCTTTGATGAGTTGAAGAATGAATGATGAACAGTGACTGCTATGGAGCTTCTCTGCGAGAAACGCAGTGTACAGTATATGACCCTTTCACTGCCAGCACAGAGGTGTCGGCCCTCTCGTGTCCCTGTCAGAAGACAGTGGAAGGGTTTAGACATTTATACAACCTCTTTTACTCACTCCCCCTTCACACACACACCTAACCAGGTAACCTCAGTGGTGGGTGGAGAAATAAAACTGGAGGACAGGAAGACATAAAAGGGGTTGGACTGACTCTGTGGAGTAAAAAAAACATTCATAAAATGACGACAGCAGTAAACAGTGATAAGCTAGGTCTGGGTTTAGTGTTGCTATGTCAAACTCACATATTCAAATGCTTGAATAAAACAAAACCAAAAAAGAGCTCTGTTGACTTCACACTGTAATATAATAGTGGAGCCAGGTAAGGTGAAAAACAACTATTCAAACAATGTACAGGGCACAAAAAAGGAGAAGTAACCCAAGCATAGTGTTGTATTTTCCTACTAATTACCATTCTGCTAATTACACCTTCATGATTTGTTGGCATTTTTCATGATGTAAAAACAGCAGGAGTCTCACAGCTCATCTCTGTTCTTCTTACTGTGGTTCTTGCAGTCTATTGTTTGTGTTAATTTCTGTACACATTCAGGCTGTTGATGAATATCCTGTAATTCAAAAGCACACTTTCATTAAAAGAAGGTTGCAAGATTATTGAAACCGTAATAACATTATACCCTGAGAGAAACTGAAACCACGGATTATTATCAAAGATTTGGCTTTGAACATGTTTATCTGAAGACGTGACTTTTAATACAAAGGTATTAGATAGTGTGTTCTGTTCAGAATATCAAAGCTGATGAGCCTCATGAATTCTACATGCAGTAAAAGGGCGACAAGATAATTTCCTTTGTAAATCTGTGCTAAGCCTTTAACTCCATCACACTTCAAAGCAAAGATAAGCCAAAAAAAAAAAAAAAAAAAAATAGATGGGCCATTACGAATGTCAGCTTACGCAATCCATATTCTTGAAACGTACACAACGAGGCATGTATGCCTCGTGACCTGATAATGTTCGGAAAATGAGTGGCTTGAAATAGCGTCTGTTGGACTGTTTCTTGTGTATGTCAGCCAGAAAGTAGCACACACTGTAAGAACAGGTGGAAAAGAGTGATAAGAAAGACACATTGTGTATGAGGTGCTGTGTGACCCACCTATTGTAACATTCCTAAAGCATGGAAGGATAGTGTCAACAGAGAGGGTGGACCAAAACAAATATTGGACCTCTTTAAAGCTGTCCAGCCATAAGAGAGGGTATTTGTTTGGGATACCAAAATTACCAAATACTATACTGTACATCTCGAATATAAGAAGTGAATCTTCCTTTTTGTGTCTTAACTGAAGAGATAATCTACACTTATCTTAAAGATACCTGCTTGATTTCATAACTGATAGTCATGGTTTACCCTATCAGTGTCTCTGGTGTGTGACTAATGCTGCAGGACCTCAGCTACTCATAAACTGACCCATAATCCTGTGTACATAGCACAAACTGACATTTTAAAGGCTTTAATGTGAAATAAAACTGATTTACGGCTCCACAATATCTAGTCAAAAATCTCTACTCTCTAAAGCAGCACCACACACAGCGATACACATAAATGTGCTTGACTTCATTCAGTTAATATTTTGTCATACTCTGTTATTCATTGCCATCTACTATACACAGACTTGTGACAGCATCACTCTCTTAACTACTAACTAGTAATTTTACTGTTACCCAAATAGGCAGATGATTAATAATAGTTACTCAAGGCTTCTATTTTTAGCAGTAATGGCCATGGTGATTACTGGAAGGGAGTTGTCTGAATGTGATAAAGCCTCTCCGGGGGTTAAGTGCATTCAAAGTCACTTTATCAAGGTGTATACCCACTTCTTAGTCAGTTGTCATGATGCATCTTATTGGTAACCAATACAGTCACCAATGTGGCAACCTTTCTGCCCCACACACAAGGGTGGTAACGTTATCAATATACAGTCATGCTGAAATATTACTTAATCAGTCAGAAAATGCTGATTAATTACATACCTATAAATCCATAAACCAATACTTGTACACATGTCTTAGACCAGATACATGTCTCCAGCCAACAAATAAAAGGGCCATTAATAATCAACCTTGTCCACAGGAAGCAGGAGAGAGAACAACAAGGGGCCACAACCAAGCACAAAGCAATATACTGTGGACCTTCTGAAGGATCATTGTGAACTGCAGATTCTATGATCCATGACTAACAGTTAATAGGCCTATGTTTGCTATTTGAATGGCCTCTGTGCTAGCTCTGCTGTGTCATAGGAAAAAATCTGTAAGCAGAGGAATGTTCATTTGGAAGCAACAGTGTTTTTTTTTGGAGAGCAGGTGTACCATTAAATATTACTTAGTACAGAAAGTGTCCTGTTAGATAATCTGATGAGCACATCAACATGCTTGTGATTTTCCACTGGCACATTTTTTTGATATTCTTCTCTCCAGAAAGTTAAAGTACAAGTGGGTGAGAGTTAAGTGGCCTTTGTGCCACTAATTCATCCTGAGGAAGTAGAGTTTAAAGTTATCTCTCACACTGTTTGTCATTTTTTATGTGCAGAAATGCATAAAGCAGTATAAATATGGGATATTTAACTTTTTTGTCTGTCTTTGTTAAAACTGGATTGTCCAGGGAAAGGTTTGTGAATGTGGCTAGTAGTGCAAAGTGCTTTGAGCTGTTGTTAAGACCAGAAAAGAGCTCTAAATACAGTCCATTTATTATTGTTCCCATTAATTAGTAAGACACCAGATTCACACACATTTGATTCACTCACACTCAGATCCATCTCCTAGTCATGCCTTCTTCTCATAACATAATTGAACATGAATCAGATCCTATCTCCTAGTTCAGACTGGCCGTTTGACCCCTGAAGACATCTGACTCACCTCATTGGTTGACGAAAGCATAAGTTTGTTATCATCTCTGTCTATATCCTTACTCTCCATGTGCCTGTCATTAGGGGTGCGCAGAGTACAGTCCCTTCTAAGGAGAAGTTGCCATTTGATGATCACTTCTAAATACTGAGTAAGTCTTTTTTCATAGGCTATTTGTTTGCCAAATTATGCTGCTTGCAAAAAGTTCTATCATTGCTTTGTTATTACAGCCACACAGACGACGTTGCTGAACAAACTAGATAAAATATCATTTTTTCATCATGGACAGTGCTGGTATTTTTGAATACCCAAGGATACCGTAATGTCACCAACCTTTTGCCACTCTGAATGTCCTGAAACACTTTTGCATTCTGACATAGTCGACATGCCCTCTCAAGCATGTCCTGGCCTTAACATGACACAGCTTATGGGCAGGACCCTTACCTGTGGCCCTTCATAAAAATGACTGGTTTTCTATTTGCCTGTTTTGTCCCTTGGAAATCCCTTGTTGCTAATCTTGGGAAAAAGCCCCCCCTCTTGCAAAGTCTGCCTTGATCACCTCTTCGACCCCATTGTCAGAGTTCAGCTTATACCAGGCTTGCACCCCAAAGGTCACCTCTGCTGAAAAAAGAAAATCAATCCGCAATGCAGTCTTTCATCTATGAATAGGTCACTCGATGGCATATGAAAATCTTCTCTGCTTTCCCTCCAGTTTACTTGCGTCTTTGCAGTCGGTGCTCCCTGGAGATGTCCTCAGCTGTAGCAGCAGGTCAAGGTCATGTTTGACAGATAACACTGGGCAAGACAGGGCAGGCACTGAAACCTCTGCCATGTCAGAGCTTTAACACTTTAACTTTCATTGTGCACTGATTTCATATACTCAACTGGGATCATAAAGGTTTTTTTTTGCTGTCTGAATGGGTCAAGGTCATCAGAATCTCAGGTTTGTTTCTATTCATGCCCTCTTTCTCTTCTCAAAGGAATATTAATAGTTTAATAGATTATTGATACTTTGAAGTGTGTGTGTATGTGTGTGACATTTTGGCCCTTTTATCCATACATGATTTCTTCTCTACTCCTTGAAAGTTTATAGAACATTATGTATGGCCTTCAAAACGCTGCGGAGGACTGAGTGCTTGTGCACCTCATTGATAGTTGTGGCAGTAAATTACATCGGTACATGAATGTTGAGGACATACGTAACTGCTTAAGTGGGTCTATATAACATTGCATTTTAAATCCCCTGACTATTTATGGGCACATTTTTACAGGAGCTGCCATTTATAGTCTGTCTGCTGGAAAATGACCTATTTTCAATGAGGTTTTTAGAATGAAAAGTTCCCAGTGAAGGGTGAAGGGAAGCAGTGAAAAGCCCCCCTCTGGAATGTAAAGTAGGTAAGGTATAGGTTAAAGCAATCTCTTAATTCTTCCGAAATAAAACAAGTCTATCAAAACAAATTAGACTTCAGTGTGCGGCATCTGCTTAATATTCATTGAATCATTTAACTTGCCAAAGCATTTCTTAATTTCACAGGGACAAGGCAAACTTGTTAACATTTCACCCTCAAGCCTCCAAAGCGAACAAGTGTTTATAAAGCAATAAAGCAATAAATAACCTCTGTCTCATTCCAATTATTATTTCAATCAACACACCCAATTTAACATTTGTCGGTTTTTGGTTATGCGTTTCTTTTAATATGCTGTGTGTTGCCTTCTTTTCCTCTTGCTCCCCTTTTTTTTCTCCTAAGACCAAGGTCATGAGCTGTCCTTCCCTCCTTCTCCGTTCCTTCCTTCCGTCACGCTCCATTGAAAAGTTTCCATGCAATCTTGCAGGTGTTTCTTGGCCTGTGGCGCTTCGTTTCACAAACAGAGCCTGACTTCTCCTTCCGCCGCATGGTTGCTAAACAGGTTGTTTAATGAATACAGGTGCTGTGTTCTGCTCTGCCTATCAGGGAGACATGATCAATACTGTAGGCAAGCTGCGTTTAATTGTCTTTTGTCAACACTGTGAGAAGGAGGAGAGAGGAACATACCCCACCCACCCATATCTGCCCAACTCGGGGCTTGTGCAGGCATTCATTCTTGATTCCTCATAACGCCTGATGTCACATGCAGCCATCTCTGTTCGACATTGTTTCTAAAATGCAATGCTTTATCAAGTTCAGGAAGAACTCCTGAAACAAACAAACAAAAACAAAGAACAGTATCAACTGTATCAAGGTGATAAATCAATTTTTGGGTGCATGATTGTCAAGATTGTTCTTTCATTGAGTATTTAAGACCTTATATAAGAATAAACAGTTTTATAGAATGATGTCAAACACAAGGCTGCCGTTTAATGTGCCAAAATTGTTTTGTCATGGCTGCCTTTTACAGTCAAGAATTTGTCTGCTTTATTTGAGGTATTTAAACCCTCCTAAGGCAGTACTTCTTAAATTGCTGTGCTCATTGTCTATAAACCACATTCATGATGACACTTACTACAAGCTAGTGGAGAGGAACATTAACACCATTGAATCATTTCACCAGAGGGTGGCACTCTATCTCCTTCTGAAAACCACCCGAGGATCGGAGCTGAGAGTGAGAAGTTTCTCAAGGTTTACCAGTCAGTCCATTACATGAAAACCACACCTTAGAGTGATGGAAATGTATGATGTTGAACTGCATATTCATTTTACATTTATGTAACTGCTCTTGAATACATGTAGCTGTATGATATAATGTAGGAAAAAAAAGTATTTGGATATGGATTGGCTGAAACATTAAGTCTGAATTGGGCTTTGCCAGGTATTTCATGCCCATAGACCTGACTCAGGAACGGATGAAAAGAATATGAATTTAATTACAATAACAATTGATCTCACTATCTCATCTGTTAAAGCAAGATAATTCTCATTTGTGAGGTCTGATAAGGAATTGGTTTTTTTCTGGGTTCAGTGATTCTCTCTCTGATAAACCTTGTGCCTGACTACAATACTCGGGCAGACAGTGGCCCAGTGTCCTATCTCCCCTCAATTAACTTCAAACTGCTCTCCATTACACGCTACAATGAGACATGCAATTTCATTACCTCACACGAGCCCATCAGCGCTACTAATTGTTTTTCTTTTTATTTTCAGCTTCCCCCCCATCTCCCGGGGAGTGGGTGTGACGATATCCCATGTTCAGAAAGATAGAGGGATACAGGAGGTCGTGAAGTGAGGGATGGGGAAGGGGGGTATGACAAAGAAAGAAATGGAGACAGAATCTTTTCAGTTGTCCTGGGTAGATGCTGTTTATTGGTCCAGTGGTGAACAGAGCAGGGGGAGGTAGTCTGTATAACCTTCAAAGGCCAGAAACCTGAAGCAGTCACCGACACTTAATTTACAATCAGTAAAAGGTCAACACAAACACAGACACAGACACATACGGAGAGAAGCTGGCTGTATACTGAGCTAACTGGCCAACGTCAGCTTGACCCCACTCTATGTCCTTCAAACACAACAAATCATCAGTCCTGCTCTGCGAGAATTTAGAAGTACTTCTTTGCACTCCAAACAGCGTTAGGTACTCTCGATGGAGAGATACATAAACACACATCTGAATCACAAAAGATAAGTATAAAATGTGCAAATTTTATAGCTAAGTCATCAGCAGACTGCTCATTGCCTGATCAAAATAATTTTCTACTGCAAAACTTGAGGAAAACCCTTACATTTACATTCCATTACAATTTGCATGAAGATATTGATCATTTGAGACTCTTGAAGGGGAACTATGCAAGTGTGCTTGCTTTCCCGCTGTTTTGCGAACCCTCCTCCCAGCCATGGAGTGGTGGATAACGTTATTTATCATAGACATGTTGCGATGTGTATGTCTGTGTGTGTGTGGTCTTATCTGTCATAAACAAGAGATTACAGGTTATTGGGTGCCACTGAGATGAAAGCTGGGACTCTGAGTTGGAGGCCCTGATCTTGCAAGGTTTGTTTTCGGTCAAGAGGTGCACCGTGGAAGACAGAGAGCCTCCATTCTCCCTGTAAAGTTACAAGTTATTTATGTAACCATCGCAATTACTCTGAAGCTGTTAAAAATGTAGCATAGTTAAGATAAAAATCCTGCATAGCTCCTCACTTACTGAAATTCTACTAAATGTTTCATAAATACCTAAGTCAAAAATTATCTCTCTTAGTGACTACCTTGTTAAAACTTGCTACTGTATCTCATCTTGCAATGTCAGTTTCATTGCCACATGAGAGCAGTGAAAACAAACTGCAGTCACATCTTAGTGTTTTTAGTGAACATTTGTAAACTAGCATTTATCGACAGTTGTGTTTTGCATCCTCCTGATAAATCTAAAACCACATTCTCTTCCCTGCTCAGCTGTATTTTGCTCCCCACCAAAGAGAGCATCGAAATAAATGTCTGGCTGCTAAATACTCCACTTTGTGCACTAGCAAGTCGCTAAGTTTGCCTCTGTGTATTTGGTGCTGAGTAGGAAGCAAACAGTGGGGGAGCTGTCTCACTGAAAAACATCTGCTTGCTGTTGCTAGAAATGGCACTGAAGAGAGTTGTGAAATAGAACCAGAACAGAAGTCTGGGACCATGAAACCAAACAATTATTTAGAAAGACACTAAAATGCTGTGGGAATTACATAGGAGGGTGATCATTTTAAGTGGAATTAGAATTATTATTATTATTTTCCTGTTATTTATTCATTTTATTTGTAAAGGGACCATGTGCAGTAATAAACGTAAATGTTACCATTTGGTGCATTGTACCAGTTTGTTTATAGCTTATTTACATCTGCAGTCCCATGGCAGAAAACAAGCAAAATATCCAATTCACAATTAGAAAACTGCGTTTGCTACTACTATGAATACCGTCAACATAAAAACATTTTTATGTTGATGATTTGCTCTGTCCCAGAATAGGGGTTATTCTATCAGTGATACTGTAATGGTGTTTTAAAGTCATAGCACGCTATAGTGATCTTAGGGAAATGACATCACCTGCTCTGAGTCAAGAGAGCGAGCAGGGCAAGAGCCAGGAGGACTCAACAGCCACTTAACTACTCAGAAGCAAGAAGTCTCCTCATTAATAATGCAATGAGTTGTGCATAAGAGTAGCATTTGGTGATGTCACACACAGTCTCACCCTAACCCTGCAGTGGTACGACTTATAGAATGACTCATTTTACCTGAGATGACCACAGAACGCACTGAAACAAGTGATTTCATTTTTTTCTGCAGTTTTCGTTGTATGATTACAAGAGTCAGTTTAAAATGGGTGTCTCAGTTGGTGTGTTGTTGGTTGCATGGAAAGATAATGTGGGGGATTGGTAATTTGCAGAAACTTTCACTAACTGAGAGGATGCCAAAGCCTAAACTCTGTACATTCTCTTTCATGCCCCTCCTCTCAAGCTTTTGTTTCATTTCCCGAGCTGTCCTTTAATGCAGCTCTCTCTCTCTGTTCCTGCCCGTATATGAGCTGAATTGAATAGAAAGCATCCAATTGAATGTGCCCCAATGACTGAGATGTGAGGCAGGGTCTATCCAGTCTCAAACTGAAATCGTTTCGGTCGTGCTATCCGCGATTTGATTCGCTCGCCCAACCAGCCGAAACCAGTTTGTGATGAGGTGCTGGTCTCCAACAGAGCTATAGAAACCACATCCATGCTGCTTCACCTTCGCTGAGGCATACAACTATTACACTGAGAGAAAGATGAGTAAAAAGACGACTGACAAACAGGCAGAGAGACGGAGAAAGAGAGAGAGAGAGATAAGAGGAAAGAAGTCTTGGAGCTTCAAGGTTGCCTGCCCAAAATCCTGTGCAGTCGAGCATATAAAAACAATCAAAGCTTTCAAACACACACATACACACAAATGCATTTTTTGTACAGCTTCTTAGTTTTGCCATAGTTTCTTTCCATGTCTCACATTTTTTTTTCATGACATAAAACACACGGCCATTGTTTGTAATGGTCAGCCAGTAGGACTTAGAGGAGCAGTGCCTTCATTTTATTTAACAAGAGGTAAAAGAAAAACAGTGCAAAGATGAAACCTTTGGTATTCTAATTACTGGGTGATCTGCATATAATCAAACAGCAGTGTATTAGCCCAAGGTAAGGCCTGTGTGCCATGCCAGGAAGAATAAAAGTATTTTTCTCGTTTTCTGTAAAGGGACCTGGCACAGAGGCGCACCGCCAAAACCCTCATTATGTTTTGAAGATCTGTCTTGCCTGCAGCACCCAACCTATGCCCCTTTTTTGCTCAACCTAGCTGTAAAAGATAACAGTGAGCAGCCGCAACCAGGTAGAAAGGACCGCATTTGAATGTCAACCGTCAAATATCAGAGGAGAAGCTACAAATGGCACAGCAACTTTGTCAGAGTCGTAAAGACACACATTATCTCAACATGGAGCAATGGTGATAAGACAAATCAAAGTGAAGGGAATTTTAATCACGATATTGGTGGATTAGACTTGGGAACTGAATGGCATTAATTTGAAGTTGCCTCACACAGCCCTGAATGCAAAATGAAAGCAATTCATAAGAGATGCATAAAGAATTGGCATGGTAGGAGGTATATTTTAATAATCGATGCACTGCTTTATTTATGCAAATACAAGGTAATTTGTAATTATCTGAGTGGGTGCATGTTTGTAATCTTTTGAAATCACCTCTTCAGTGTATAACTAACAGTATCCATCTATAGCTTTCGATGGTAATGAGCTAACACGAGAGTACAGAGAAGGGGTGAGATGCTTCAACGCTAAAAATCAAGCATGGTTACCATAGTGGAGACATATTCACAGTACTTCATTATCAGGCTCAATCACCTCTGATTTGAAGCCAGACCTGCTGTAAAAAAACAAACAAGCAAAAAACAGAATGAGTAACGTGAGTGAATGCTCAGTGTGTTTGACAGTCGACCAAAAGATTAGAATCATTCTGTTGAGAAACACCATTCACAGTTGTTACAATAGTTTGCTATATACTTGCATCAGGTTGGCTACATGGGCAGAGAAACCTTCCTTGGAGGTCCGATTGCGTTTTCCTGAGGTACATCTGTGTGTGTGTGTGAGTGAGTTGTGCAACTGGCAGAGCCTGCACCATGTTATGTGTCTGCATTCCTGGGCCAAAGTTGCCTTGACCCTCACTCTTCTGATGCAACTTGTGTATCGGCGCACTGATGAACAGGAGTTTTGGAGTTGTCTCTAGAGGACCTGAACACTGACAGAAGGCTACGGTTGCACACTCAAATAGTCGATAAACAATCTGAGCACCACAAAGGAACAATAGCCACCATTCTATTGCCCACCCGGCAAACACGTCCTTTTAAAATGTCAAATGAAAAAGCTATTGCAAGGGTGCAGTGTTCTTTTGATTCAGAATGGGCTCATCATTTGACCACTGGCCAATTTATGGACTCCCTCTATCGTGGATACAAAGCAGAAGAGTTAGACCTGCAACTATTTAAGAAATTGCAGGAAAGCACATGGAATCTATAAAACCATTCTTGACATGTGTGGAAAGAAGTAAAGGAAACTAAAATAACAATAGCTTGAGATGTAAGATTTGTGGAGAGGAGTAGAGACTGAGAGACACTTTAGAGAAACACAGAGTTTCTTATTTATCACAAAATCCCAGAAATACTCTCCGTCAACTAGCGTCACAATGAGTCAAAAATAGTAATGTAAACAAGTGATGCAGACAGGACAGATTAAACAGAACACGAATGCAAAGCCAGATGGATCCTAATAATAGCGACTGAACGAGAAAAGGACAACAGTGTGTGTTTCAAATATACAGTAGCCACTTCCTTTGAAGACCATATGAATGTGGATTCAATCAGATTTATTATGCCTCCTTCTTTGGAGCTGGGCCCAGTGAAACCTCCCTGTCTGATCAAGCCAGGCTTTCTTTTTTTTTTTTTTTTTTTTTATCCCTTTGCTAGCCTTCAACCAGTTCAACCACCACTCCTCTCATCATCTCTCATTCTCTACATCTGTGACACCTCCCCTATCCAAGCATCTTACATCCTTTTGCCCTTCCATCCCTTCACTATGTTCTTTTACCCCTGGAGCGAACACATCTCTGTTTCTAAGGCCCTGTGTTGCCTCACATTATTTGAAGTCACATATTTCTTCGGTGCTACAGCATGCTTGCCCAGTGCAATAATATGAAAACTGCCCATCACTGTTTACAAGAACACATCATTTTATGGTACATTGGTCGTAAAAAAATTAGTAGTCAACCAATTGGGCTATCGCAATCCCCTTACCAAACAATGTTAATAGTCCTGCAACATCAGATTGTGTTTAACTTCATATTATTTATACCCTATATATTTAACAATGTATTGATTATTGCAGTATTAACCTCTTCCACTCCCACCCTATTTTGAAGCAAAAACGCTTAAAATTCCATCCTCATATTATAATGGCTGTAGTTTCTGAACCAATTTGACTACATGCATGAATGAGGGCTTGCCAGAAAGGGGACACTATAGAGTTTCTTGTGAAAGTGTCAAAAACACTTTAGGTGTTACTGGAACAGAGCAGTGGGCCAGTAAGTGAGCAAAAAATTCAGATTTTCTGTCCGCCTAAAAAAAAATAATTAAAAAAAACAAAAAATGGTCTGTGTGGCTTTATCCATATAGGTAAATGACAGTATAGGCCTGTAAGCACACTATCAGTGAACACCTGGTTCAAATTTGAAGAAGATAGCACAAAGTATTCATACTTTGTGCTATCTTCCTCGGACATCCAAGGTTCTGGGTTAGCCTGGCTGTAGTCTCTGCGGTCCGGTCTGGCTCCCCGTAGCTATCACAGCGGTCAGCTGCCCAGCTGACTAATATGGGTGTGTGTGTGACTGAGCATGCGCGGCTGAGGGTCCCCCTGTCCGAGGTTCTGGGTTAGCCTGGCTGTAGTCTCCGCGGTCCGGTCCGGCTCCCCGTAGCTATCACAGCGGTCAGCTGCCCAGCTGACTGTAGTCTCCGCGGTCCGGTCCGGCTCCCCGTAGCTATCACAGCGGTCAGCTGCCCAGCTGACTAATATGGGTGTGTGTGTGACTGAGCATGCGCGGCTGAGGGTCCCCCTGTCCGAGGTTCTGGGTTAGCCTGGCTGTAGTCTCCGCGGTCCGGTCCGGCTCCCCGTAGCTATCACAGCGGTCAGCTGCCCAGCTGACTGTAGTCTCCGTGGTCCGGTCCGGCTCCCCGTAGCTATTACAGCGGTCACCTGCCCAGCTGACTAATATGGGTGTGTGTGTGATTGAGCATGCGCGGCTGAGGGTCCCCCTGTCCGAGGTTCTGGGTTAGCCTGGCTGTAGTCTCCGCGGTCTGGTGTGGCTCCCCGTAGCTATCACAGCGGTCAGCTACCCAGCTGACTAATATGGGTGTGTGTGTGTGCTCTGACTGAGCATGCGCGGCTGAGGGTCCCCCTGTCCGAGGTCTGGGTTAGCCTGGCTGTAGTCTCTGCTGAGTCCGGCCCGGCCAGCGTGGCTCACTTACTATTCTCACCGGGGGCCAGCGGCTGTGGCCAGCTGCCCCCGCCCCCCTGATTCCTGCTCTGTACCGTGTGCCCCAGTGTTTGAACGGGTGGCTGAGTGTCTCGGTGAGTCCGTGGCCAGCGGCTGTGGCCAGCTGCCCCCGCCCCCCTGATGCCTGCTCTGTACAGTGTGCCCCAGTGTTTGAACGGGTGTCTGAGTGTCTCTGCTGAGTCCGGCCCGGTCGGCGTGGCTCACTTACTATTCTCACCGGGGGCCAGCGGCTGTGTCCAGCTGCCCCCGCCCCCCTGATTCCTGCTCTGTAGCGTGTGCCCCAGTGTTTGAACGGGCGGCTGAGTGTCTCTGCGGAGTCCGGCCCGGTCGGCGTGGTACTATTCCCGGTCGGCGTGGCTCACTTACTATTCTCACCGGGGGCCAGCGGCTGTGTCCAGCTGCCCCCGCCCCCTGATTCCTGCTCTGTAGCGTGTGCCCCAGTGTTTGAACGGGTGGCTGAGTGTCTCTGCTGAGTCCGGCCCGGTCAGCGTGGCTCACTTACTATTCTCACCGGGGGCCAGCGGCTGTGTCCAGCTGCCCCCGCCCCCCTGATTCCTGCTCTGTAGCGTGTGCCCCAGTGTTTGAACGGGTGGCTGAGTGTCTCTGCGGAGTCCGGCCCGGTCAGCCTGGCTCACTTACTATTCTCACCGGGGGCCAGCGGCTGTGGCCAGCTGCCCCCGCCCCCCTGATTCCTGCTCTGTACGTGTGCCCCAGTGTTTGAACGGGTGTCTGAGTGTCTCTGCTGAGTCCGGCCCGGTCAGCGTGGCTCACTTACTATTCTCACCGGGGGCCAGCGGCTGTGTCCAGCTGCCCCCGCCCCCCTGATTCCTGCTCTGTACAGTGTGCCCCAGTGTTTGAACGGGTGGCTGAGTGTCTCTGCTGAGTCCGGCCCGGTCAGCGTGGCTCACTTACTATTCTCACCGGGGGCCAGCGGCTGTGTCCAGCTGCCCCCGCCCCCCTGATTCCTGCTCTGTAGCGTGTGCCCCAGTGTTTGAACGGGTGCTGAGTGTCTCTGCTGAGTCCGGCCCGGTCGGCGTGGCTCACTTACTATTCTCACCGGGGGCCAGCGGCTGTGGCCAGCTGCCCCCGCCCCCCTGATTCCTGCTCTGTACAGTGTGCCCCAGTGTTTGAACGGGTGGCTGAGTGTCTCTGCGGAGTCCGGCCCGGTCAGCGTGGCTCACTTACTATTCTCACCGGGGGCCAGCGGCTGTGTCCAGCTGCCCCCGCCCCCCTGATTCCTGCTCTGTAGCGTGTGCCCCAGTGTTTGAACGGGCGGCTGAGTGTCTCTGCTGAGTCCGGCCCGGTCAGCGTGGCTCACTTACTATTCTCACCGGGGGCCAGCGGCTGTGTCCAGCTGCCCCCGCCCCCCTGATTCCTGCTCTGTAGCGTGTGCCCCAGTGTTTGAACGGGTGGCTGAGTGTCTCTGCGGAGTCACCGGGGCCAGCGGCTGTGGCCAGCTGCCCCCGCCCCCCTGATTCCTGCTCTGTAGCGTGTGCCCCAGTGTTTGAACGGGTGGCTGAGTGTCTCTGCTGAGTCCGGCCCGGTCAGCGTGGCTCACTTACTATTCTCACCGGGGGCCAGCGGCTGTGTCCAGCTGCCCCCGCCCCCCTGATTCCTGCTCTGTACAGTGTGCCCCAGTGTTTGAACGGGTGGCTGAGTGTCTCTGCTGAGTCCGGCCCGGTCAGCGTGGCTCACTTACTATTCTCACCGGGGGCCAGCGGCTGTGGCCAGCTGCCCCCGCCCCCCTGATTCCTGCTCTGTACGTGTGCCCCAGTGTTTGAACGGGTGGCTGAGTGTCTCTGCGGAGTCCGGGGCCAGCGGCTGTGCCAGCTGCCCCCGCCCCCTGATTCCTGCTCTGTACCGTGTGCCCCAGTGTTTGAACGGGTGGCTGAGTGTCTCTGCTGAGTCCGGCCCGGTCAGCGTGGCTCACTTACTATTCTCACCGGGGCCAGCGGCTGTGGCCAGCTGCCCCCGCCCCCCCGATTCCTGCTCTGTACAGTGTGCCCCAGTGTTTGAACGGGTGGCTGAGTGTCTCTGCTGAGTCCGGCCCGGTCAGCGTGGCTCACTTACTATTCTCACCGGGGGCCAGCGGCTGTGTCCAGCTGCCCCCGCCCCCTGATTCCTGCTCTCTACGTGTGCCCCAGTGTTTGAACGGGTGGCTGAGTGTCTCTGCGGAGTCCGGCCCGGTCAGCGTGGCTCACTTACTATTCTCACCGGGGGCCAGCGGCTGTGTCCAGCTGCCCCCGCCCCCTGATTCCTGCTCTGTACAGTGTGCCCCAGTGTTTGAACGGGTGGCTGAGTGTCTCTGCGGAGTCCGGCCCGGTCAGCGTGGCTCACTTACTATTCTCACCGGGGGCCAGCGGCTGTGTCCAGCTGCCCCCGCCCCCTGATTCCTGCTCTGTACAGTGTGCCCCAGTGTTTGAACGGGTGGCTGAGTGTCTCTGCGGAGTCCGGGGCCAGCGGCTGTGGCCAGCTGCCCCCGCCCCCCTGATTCCTGCTCTGTACCGTGTGCCCCAGTGTTTGAACGGGTGGCTGAGTGTCTCTGCTGAGTCCGGCCCGGTCAGCGTGGCTCACTTACTATTCTCACCGGGGGCCAGCGGCTGTGTCCAGCTGCCCCCGCCCCCTGATTCCTGCTCTGTACAGTGTGCCCCAGTGTTTGAACGGGTGGCTGAGTGTCTCTGCTGAGTCCGGCCCGGTCAGCGTGGCTCACTTACTATTCTCACCGGGGGCCAGCGGCTGTGGCCAGCTGCCCCCGCCCCCCTGATTCCTGCTCTGTACAGTGTGCCCCAGTGTTTGAACGGGTGGCTGAGTGTCTCTGCGGAGTCCGGGGCCAGCGGCTGTGGCCAGCTGCCCCCGCCCCCCTGATTCCTGCTCTGTACCGTGTGCCCCAGTGTTTGAACGGGTGGCTGAGTGTCTCTGCTGAGTCCGGCCCGGTCAGCGTGGCTCACTTACTATTCTCACCGGGGGCCAGCGGCTGTGGCCAGCTGCCCCGCCCCCCTGATTCCTGCTCTGTACAGTGTGCCCCAGTGTTTGAACGGGTGGCTGAGTGTCTCTGCGGAGTCCCGGGGCCAGCGGCTGTGGCCAGCTGCCCCCGCCCCCTGATTCCTGCTCTGTACCGTGTGCCCAGTGTTTGAACGGGTGGCTGAGTGTCTCTGCTGAGTCCGGCCCGGTCAGCGTGGCTCACTTACTATTCTCACCGGGGCCAGCGGCTGTGGCCAGCTGCCCCCGTCCCCCCCTGATTCTGATTCCTGCTCTGTACAGTGTGCCCCAGTGTTTGAACGGGTGGCTGAGTGTCTCTGCTGAGTCCGGCCCGGTCAGCGTGGCTCACTTACTATTCTCACCGGGGGCCAGCGGCTGTGTCCAGCTGCCCCCGCCCCCCTGATTCCTGCTCTGTACCGTGTGCCCCAGTGTTTGAACGGGTGGCTGAGTGTCTCTGCGGAGTCCGGCCCGGTCAGCGTGGCTCACTTACTATTCTCACCGGGGGCCAGCGGCTGTGTCCAGCTGCCCCCGCCCCCCTGATTCCTGCTCTGTACAGTGTGCCCCAGTGTTTGAACGGGTGGCTGAGTGTCTCTGCGGAGTCCGGGGCCAGCGGCTGTGGCCAGCTGCCCCCGCCCCCCTGATTCCTGCTCTGTACCGTGTGCCCCAGTGTTTGAACGGGTGGCTGAGTGTCTCTGCGGAGTCCGGCCCGGTCAGCGTGGCTCACTTACTATTCTCACCGGGGGCCAGCGGCTGTGTCCAGCTGCCCCCGCCCCCCTGATTCCTGCTCTGTACAGTGTGCCCCAGTGTTTGAACGGGTGTGGCTGAGTGTCTCTGCTGAGTCCGGCCCGGTCAGCGTGGCTCACTTACTATTCTCACCGGGGGCCAGCGGCTGTGTCCAGCTGCCCCCGCCCCCCTGATTCCTGCTCTGTACAGTGTGCCCCAGTGTTTGAACGGGTGGCTGAGTGTCTCTGCGGAGTCCGGGGCCAGCGGCTGTGGCCAGCTGCCCCCGCCCCCCTGATTCCTGCTCTGTACCGTGTGCCCCAGTGTTTGAACGGGTGGCTGAGTGTCTCTGCTGAGTCCGGCCCGGTCAGCGTGGCTCACTTACTATTCTCACCGGGGGCCAGCGGCTGTGGCCAGCTGCCCCCGCCCCCTGATTCCTGCTCTGTACAGTGTGCCCCAGTGTTTGAACGGGTGGCTGAGTGTCTCTGCTGAGTCTGGCCCGGTCAGCGTGGCTCACTTACTATTCTCACCGGGGGCCAGCGGCTGTGTCCAGCTGCCCCGCCCCCCTGATTCCTGCTCTGTACCGTGTGCCCCAGTGTTTGAACGGGTGGCTGAGTGTCTCTGCTGAGTCCGGCCCGGTCAGCGTGGGCCACTTACTATTCTCACCGGGGGCCAGCGGCTGTGGCCAGCTGCCCCCGCCCCCCTGATTCCTGCTCTGTACAGTGTGCCCCAGTGTTTGAACGGGTGGCTGAGTGTCTCTGCGGAGTCCGGGGCCAGCGGCTGTGGCCAGCTGCCCCCGCCCCCCTGATTCCTGCTCTGTACCGTGTGCCCCAGTGTTTGAACGGGTGGCTGAGTGTCTCTGCTGAGTCCGGCCCGGTCAGCCAGAGGTTCTGGGTTAGCCTGGCCGTAGTCTCCGCGGTCCGGTCCGGCTCCCGTAGCTATCACAGCGGTCAGCTGCCCAGCTGACTAATATGGGTGTGTGTGTGACTGAGCATGCACGGCTGAGGGTCCCCTGACCATTCTGAAATGTTTTTTTCATGATAAGATCCAGGCAGAGATGAGAGTCCAAATGGACACATGATAACCAAATGGTATACTGAGACACTAAATGTGTTTTTCTCATGCATTTTTTTATCACACAAATTTGCAATATTGAATTGTTCAATTATTAAATTATGCCCATAAAGTATGGGCATACCTAACCCTTTCCTCCGTGTTTCGACATGGCGACCGCGGACACCACGGTCGCCATGTTCGCCATGTCGCCATGTTCGCGCGCTTATATTTACGAGTCTTCTCCTTCTTCATCTTGTACACATTTACGATTGAATCAGCTAAATATTTATTTACACTGTCCATTATAATACATCAATGTCCAGCACCCTCCCTTCAACATCCGTGTCGTACACTAACTTCAAAATAAAACCGAGGGAACGTCTCCCTCGGTTGAAATGGGGAAAACGATCACGCTTCGGACTGTAGATATTCCGTATATTCTTGTGCAAAAATAAATGAGAAACAAAATAAAATCGATACTGAATTAGCAAAACAACCTAATGAAGCCACAGATACCAAATACGCCACGTTTACCAATGTAGTAAGCCCGCGCAAGCTGAAACTGCAGAAGAGGAGCGGCTCGGGGACGCCGGCGTCCCCGCGGAGTTGAAGAGATTAAGTTAGAAGAGTAGTGAGAAAATGTTATGGCCATTGCAAAATCAATTCATTGGTTATGTAACCATGGTTCTCTGAGTGAACAGAATATTCCTCTGAACACCAGAAGATGTCACCCATCAGAATTGTTACCAGCCACGTTACAGATGGTGGTGCGTAATCATCCGAATCACCTGACCTTCAAGGGTCACTCCCTATCTATCAGACATGCATTACCTAGGTGGAGAGATAGACTGGGTATAATAACTGATTAGGCATGGTTATGGTCAACCAGTCAACAAAGCTATACATTGACAGTAAAGTAAAGATCAAGGTCATGGATAGATGAAAATGCCAACATTGACTAATAATATAAGACTGACATAGATCATGCAGAATGAGCCTTCCTAACTTTAATTCATTTTTTAGGCAGTTTTTGCTGCCACTATTTTCTTCATGAATTCTGCCACTGTACTAAAAACTCTGATGATAAAAGATAGATATAACAGAAAATAATTTGTAAGACTCTGAGTTATTTAAATTAGATGAAAGGATGATAATTTTGTTATTTTCTGGCTACTTAATCATAACCTGTTCTTCAGGCTGGTGAGATACAGCTGGTCCCTCTCCCTCCCACCTTCCCAGCCTTTTTAGAAAGGGAGGGAGCAGGCAGATCATTTCTGGTCTTAACATTCACAAACTGTGCCTGTCGGATCAATGTTGAAGTAGTTTGTAATGTCATATACATTGTATTACAGAGATATTATAAAATCCAGCAGGCGCGATCTAACCTCTCAGTAATTTATTGAAGTAGTAAAGTATGACATATTGTATACTATGTCCAGATCGTTCAGAAAAATCACTGACATGCAAATGTACTGAATTACATTTCCACCATTGTCCAGCAATACTAATCCCATTTGGAAAGGCTATTGTTGGAAGATGGAAGGAACATTCTGGGGAGCTTTTAACCTCAGAGGACATGCTCTCTGATAAAGGGCAGTGATGGAATATTCTAGTAGTGGGTCCATTTCCCTCGGAGAGGTACAGGAATATTTAAGACACAGGGTATTTTTGTTTGTCATCCTTGCATTACACAGTCTGTTGGAACAAGCAATAAAGAGTGTATTTCAGCGGTTAAAGTATCACAGTGTCCAGAACTCCTAGGGGAGGCCATGGAAAGTCTGGTCCAGTCTAAAAATGAAATCTCACTCATGTGGTTTATTCTGAAAATGTATATCCTAGCTTGTTTATTTTCTGTAGAGAACACCTTCCAAACTGTACATCTAGTTATTTATCACAGATTAAGTGAACACCTCACAGATAATCAAGGGATCAAGGGAGTTAGCCATGGGTTTTCTTAATTTTGATGTTTTCTTACTGCCACTGCTGCAGCCTGTTTAATAATGCTGTGTTCATGCTTCTGCTATTACAACATATCAAGCTTGTATTTCTTGTAAATAACACAAATGTTGCTAACTGAATATCCAACTGAGAACTGTTAAAGATGGAACTATCTTTGAATAAACCTTAAGAGGATTATCAAGAAGCTAACGTGCATGTAAGAAAAGAAAAACAAAACAAAAAACCCACAGACAAGCTTATGCAACCCATCTAGCCTCTGTGTAGGCATAGTTTTAAAAAAATGTACACATCCTCTATTGTGGAACCCTGTCTGTGCCAAAAACCTTCTATGTGGCAACCTGAAGCCTTTGTCTATCTGTCAGCTTTCTTAATGTAACTTTCTTTCGTTGCCAAGATCTAGAAAATGCTTTAAACCTCTGCTCATGTTTGTCTGTGTGTTGTACTGTCCTACGTGGTGTGTTCTTCAGGCCTCAATGGCTCTGTGATGAATCCTTATGACCCAGCAGGCATCTGCCCGTATTACAGCTGGGCCAGACTAATGAACTGGACCCAGACACAGTCATAATCAGATTAATGACTATGTTCAGGTATAAAATGACCAAAATCAAAGGGGGAGAAAGGCAGACACAGGGAGAGTGTTGCCGGTCCATGGCTAAAGGGTGATTAGACACCGGGGACAGGCATTGGGCCAAGGTCAGAGACCAACCAGCCAATTCTAGGTCAGGAGAACGAACTAAGCCGGGGAGCTAAATAAATATTAAAGGTGACCAGGTAGTCAGAGGCCTGCAACATTCTGTCTGCCTGCTGTTGATGCCATATGGAAAATTACACTAAATGAATACAGATCACTAATAGTTTTGAGAGGCATATGGTGACAAAGGTCAGGGCCGTTCTTGTCTGCCTCGGTCACATCCCTAAGGATAGTTTGACTCCTGGCATAGACTGTAAAAAAATTCCAGGCACCAACATCTCGAACAACATGTGACATGAAAACAGTGAGCGCATGCACAGTAGAGCAAATGTCAGAAAAAGGTAAAGCTTGTGATAACAAGAAGAGACTACAAGCATACCAATCAGACAATAAAGTAAACACTGGCTTCCTCAATAAATTGTATGCATGGGATGCAGCAAAGTAACATGCAAAAGGTGGAGTGAAGAATCTAAAACTTAATATGTACAGCTGGGGTAAGGATCAACCTGCTGATTTGTTGTTGCTATTGTAGGTTTCATGTTTTGCATTTTTATTGCCACTACTGTGGTTGTGTCAGAGGATGGGCGAGGGAGCTTGTGTGAGGATTACTTCAGCCATTGTACGGGTATTTATTGTTTAAGCATGTGCAGCGACATGACAGTAGAGCAGTGGCATTACCAGCCCGAGCAGCAGTCACCCTTTGTACACCCTGCCAGTGACTAATTGGAGTAGACTAAATGGCTAGTGGGGCAGCTCACACTGAAAGAGCAGGAGTTCAGACTAAAAACAGCTGCAGGAAGTAGAGGAATCAAGTCATTATTTACCACTAGTTGTTCTAGTGACGTACGCTACTCACAAGAAGTTAGGGATATTTGGCTTTTGGATGAAATTGGAGAGTGCACCTAAAATGCACTATAACCTTTACAGGTGAACTTAATTTGTCCTTCTCTAAAATTTTGAATGCACATGTCCAAGTGCTCAGTTCTGCGTTTTGTTTGTGATGGCTGTCAGAGCCCACACGTGATGATAATCAAACTTGTTCAGGCTTCAATCTGCTGAATGTCAAGTCAATCTTTATCTTTATTGTCTCAAAAATGGCAACGCTAATGTAGATATGAGCAGGATGTTAATGTATGCCTGTGAGAATCTCTTAATTCTCTCATTGTAGTTCATACAATGAGAGAATCTTTAATTGAAATGTGGAAATTGACATACGGTAGTATGTCAGTAGTACCATATGTTGAAGCAGCATGGGAAGGTATGCAGTTATGTTTCTGTGGAGAATCAATTGTATTTCAGTAATGACAACAGATAAGTAATGGTGGCTTTAGGGAGGTTCCAAATAAGAAATGTAGCATTTACAGCTTAGCATTTCTTCTTGATATACAAATTGCAGGTGCTTTCTCTCATCTTATCTGTAATTCTTCTTAATTATTACAGATTCAAAGTCAATTAATAGCTTTGGCAACAAAAACAAATGACGGAACGACAGTGCGTCAGGAGTATGCTTATCCTCCACTGGATCCAGTTTTGCAGAAAGCTGAATATTCTGTTAGTGTTCAACTTTGCAGATGTAATCAACAGATGCCAAACCTGATCTACAATGGATATTACTTGGAATATGGTCCATGGATGCTCGGTGTCCATATCCTGTGGTGGAGCACTTTGCAAATTAAATGCATTCAGATGGGGGACACGCTTTACAAAAAATCCATTTGAATATTCATTCAGTGAAATGCTGTGAAATTCTAAATTGTGCCATTGGTTATGTTGTGGTGATCTTTCTGATTGTTGTGTTTTCTTAACAAGTTGTCGATTTGAATGCGCTCTCTCTTTTCCACTCCTGCTATTCACACACACTTTCAAAGGCTTTCATGTAAATGCAGTCACACACAAACAAACAAACAAACAAACAAACACTCATGCACGATTTCACCTCATCCAGCAGCAGCATCCAGGTGTCCAAGCGGGGAGCCAGGCAAAGGGGCACCTGGGAGTTTCTTCACAGCAGGCACAAAGCACCACATTAGAAAGTGCTTCTCTTTCTAGTCACTTCTATCAGCTTGAGACAGTCACCACCATCCCACACAAGAAAAAAGAGAACTGTTTAAATGTGTTAGTGCTCACAAAGGATGCAAAAACTAGCACTGGCCTTTTTATCATTAGAGCATGTTAGTATATAACTGAAGTAAATAGCATATGACAACATTAGCATTTTTATGGCACAAATTAAGCTGAAACCAATGGATTTTTGTTGTGGTGCAGATTGATAATTTTACACAAGCATGTTACTATGGCACGCTGTGCCACCCACTATCACCATGTAAATTCTCAACCTGTTGGAAACACCCTGGGGCTTCATTCTGCAGTGCTCGTTGTTATGTCTTTAAAATGATGATTTGAAGGAAAGGTGGAGACCAGCAACATACTCCAAACACCTTTCTACGTAACATGGCCTTAAATTCCAGGGAATACCGCGTATTTGACATTCACCCCACAAGGCAGCACGTCTCCAACAGAGGGTCGATATCCTGTTGTTCTAATAACATCAGTGGCACACGAGCAGGCTTAGTTTTTTTTTTCCTTTGACTGAGAAAACTTAGATGAAAACGAATGCTCAATGCACGTATTCTCTCAGAGACACAGAGGTAATAAAACGGTCGTGTTGATGCTGAAAACCCTGTACGGGTCCACTCCACCACCACCCCACCCCACACATACACACACAGTTGTACAAATCACTCACATGCACACACACACACACACACAGAAAATTGATCAGAAATCATCAGGGGAACAAAAGAACTGCACAAATAAGCAACAACCTCTAACAATTTCAGAGACGTCACCTTGTGCATTTCCACAAGACTGAATCAAAGACGATTTGACAAACCATTCCTGCCTTTACGTCACTTTTACACATTTGCTGAAAATGTTTTAAATCTGTACTTTACCAGCTGTTGTTTGTTTGGATGAGATTGTCTTCTATGTTTATGTTTATTCTTCCTTTTTCTTCCAAAATTCTGATTATTTGTGGCCCGATGTTCACAACAAAGGACTGTATGATTGAAACATGCTGACATGTCCTTTTCTGTCGGTGTATCTATTGAATAACATCTGAAATACACAACCTCTAATTATCCCAGGTCTCTGGAGGATCTGTAGTTTAAACTGTCTTTGTGGAAGATGAATTAAAACCTGTACTTTGTGTTGATATAGTTCTAATGACTTGTCACCCTCACCTACCTCGCACTGACTGTGATCTCCTCCGTCACCAGTCCCTGCACTTTCAGACCTGACAAATTCAGGGATTCTTCATTCGTACTTTTTCACCACCTGTAATAATTAATTGCATTAAGTTAAGCGTTGATTGGGAAGTTACTGGATATTTAGAAACATTTTTAAAAAATCAAAAATGCTTGAATTCTAAAAAACATAATATTCACCAACTTGAGCAGTCATAAAATATCAGCTTGACGCTGCGTGACACTCTCCTGCCTTAGGGAATCAACAGATGCTCTTTAGTGGAAATTCCTTCAGGAAAGTTGAGGCTCTTGTCTTCTTTGGCAGTTTTGGCAGCGCCCTTCTTGTTGCACTGTGCTGATTACGATACAGCACCAGCACATTGGCTCAATGCCGCAGTCACAAATCACAGAAATCCATAGAGCGCAATAGTTGTTGGATAATAACCCATCCGAGTTTGTAGAGAGCTTCTCTTTACTCAGGGAAAACCTTGGTAATGCTCTTCAGTTGAGAAACGTGAACATTACTGTTGTGATAATGCAAAATGATTGTGATAATTTTGTCTCTGAAATCTCAATTTATTGTTTAATGTTGAGGGATTTTTGAAAACAGCAAAAGGATTTGAAATCCCAACGATTTGGCTCCAACTGTGTGTTTAGCTCAGTTTCCAAAGCAATTCACCTCAGCACATAGTGATGTTTGCGATCTAGTCACTTAATGTATAAGTGTAAGTTTTATTTATTTTACTTTTTCAGTCCCAGTTTTATTTTAATTAGGTCCCACTGCAGGAACACCTACTCATGTCTTATCACCAATTAGTATAAAAACATGCTGTTGGGTGCATTGAGATCTGGGTCAGAAGCTTCCATGTGGACTGTTTCCATTCTCCTCGGTGTAGATCAACTAAAAGCACAAGCAAATGTATTATTTACTTGTGTTGGATTATAGCCTGTAACTGTTTGAACTCACAGCCTCCTGCCGGTCATCACTGTAGATATGGATAGCTTAACTACGAGAAGCTGCTGCACTCATCACATATTCAGAGAGAATCATTTGCCTCCATCAAGTGGTAGTCAAAGCTTGCGAAGTCTCCTTAATGATCCTTTTTATACTGTAAGACTTATGAATAAAACACACCGGGGATCGATGAATTATTGACTATGTGTCATCAAGTAAGAAAAACCCTAATGAAAAAGTGATATCAATCCAGCCAGTGGTGCCACGTGTGCAAACAAAATCCATTAACTTTATATGGTCACTAATCTTAAGAGTGATTACCCTGACAAAATATAAACATAACTTCTGCACAATGCAAGTGAAAACAAAGAAATCATCTTTACAGTGCACTAATTCTTGGTCACATTTTACAGCCATTTTTTCTATATATGTATTGGAAATTGCCTATATTGCTCTGAAGTATCCCCCAGTGTGTGGTGGTTTAAGCTCTTGGATGGTTCAACCCTTAATCACAGAGTTGATAATAATTCCATTAAAATATAAGAAGAAAAATGAAGACCCAGCCCACACACACATATATGTCTACCTGAGTTTCATGCAAATTTCACTGTAAATACAGCCTGTGAGTCAGTAATTGACTGTGCCCTTTAATAACAGCCATGTCCCCCACCCCTCACACACACACACATCTCAAATGTATAACACCCAAGTGCACATTTCCATGCAAATAGCCTCGAATTGCATCACAAAATATTTAAAATACTCACATCAGCACTTGCTGCCCGCGTCTGCTGTCTAAAGCTAAATAGTGAAGTGGTTCTGGCTGTCTGTTTCTGAAGAGCAGTGCAGCTATGGGCCCATTTTCTGTCTTTCCCTGACAGCCCTGTGATGTGTACAAAGCCCCCCATTCCTCAGCTGGGAAATCAGCCTTACTACAGCCCCGTCACAAACAATCAGCACTCATTACCCACTACACAGCACTACATTCTACCCCATTTACCTGCAGCGTCTAGGTTGTGTGTGCATGTGAGTGCGGCGACGTGTTCGTGTTCGTCTTGGTGCGTACCGCTTATGATGATTTTTGTTTGTGCACAATGAATTGCGAGTGCTCTTAGGTGAATTGCTGTTAGCTGCATGGCTTTCAGCCTCCAACTTGGTGAATGAGCTCTATGGTCAGACGGTGTGTTGATGCTACCTATGCCCACTAACCTTGCACTGAGTAGAGCAACTGTCAAATTCACAGAGATGCTTTTATCTGCCTGTTGTGGTGCCCCAACATTGAGCACTCAACCAATTACCTCCCCTTCAGACATAAACATGTATGCTGTGTTGCTACTCTCCTCTGTCTCTGCCTCTTTGAAGGACATGATGATCACAACCAACCTCATGTCAGGGAGAGGGCCATTCCAGGAATTGAGTGTAATTGGTGAGGAGAGCTGTGAGCTGGTTGCTCTGTGTGTAAGCAGATTACAGGCTGGCATAGTCGAAGACCCCCTTAGGGCGGCACAACATGGCTGTTGGTACGTGGTGTGTAAAACAAGCATGTCACTCATGAATTATACATGGAGGAATGCCCAGGCATGAAATTAGGAGAATGAAAAAAAAACAAGGGAATAAAAGGAGGCGAAAATAGGAGAAAGACTGCAAAAAGAAAAGAGGGAGAGAATGCGCTTCATGACAATTAAACAGAAAACAGGTGTAGCCAACCACCAGGAAGCCACCAGCCGTAATTTTGCTGAAAGCAGAGAGCTCGGGTGCCTCTGCCATTTCGCATTGTTTGCGACGCATTGTTGTCGTTTTGTGTACTTAACCTTCCCGCTAACAATGAGCTTGTTTTGCATAGAGTCCAAATTGTTGCTTATCATTTTTGCCAAAGAAAGGCTTCTCCATGCACAAGCTTTTGTTGTCACTTGGATGCGTGTCGCCTTTAGGATTAGTCTCTTTCATCACTCTAAATGGGCCCTTTTGGACTATTAAGCTTTCCACAGCACAATATGCTTCACTGCTCATTAAACGAAAATAACATACTCATATACACAGTGCGTAAGCCAAGATATTTATTGGCAAATAGACTCCGGATGTTCACATTTTCCAGAAACTTTTCCAGAACGGTTTTGTTCATCAAATGTTTTCATCAAAGTTTTCACACCTGTGAAACCCCTGGCAGGCGCGCAGTCATTGTGCCTGTGTCTTCACACTCGGTATCAGGCTAATATCACTCTTTCAGAAGTTCTTGCCTTTGTTCTCTGTCACAGTAGAAAAAACGAGGGTTAATGGCTTTGTTTTCTTTTTTTGTGTTCTTAAAAGCTTTGGGAAATGAACTGTTGAACCCTGGAAATGAAGCCTATTCAATTAGTCTCTTTTTATGGAGAGTGTGATTATTACCAGAGAGAGAGCAGGGACTACTTTTCAGAACACGGTACAGAATCATTTTTAGAAATTAAAATAACGCACTCGCACAAAATAAATATATTCTATATTAAGAATGATGACTTGACTTGCATGCGTCATTGTTGTCACTGTGTTTTATGCTTTATTCCTGTAAGTTTAATGCTTGTTACAAAGCAAAGTTAGTCACTAACTCAAACCAGTCAAACAACCCAGTTCACTTTGAACTGACACATTTTCGAGGCTGCAGTTGTAATCGAATCTGGTATATTAAAGAAATAGTTGATATATTCAAGTGTAGACCTCATTATAAGTTGGGAGATGTTTTGACAAACTTTTTTTTGTTGCAGCACAGTTCAGTCAGTCTCCGGGCAATGTTAGCAACCTGTGCCTCAGGTAGTTGATCATTAAATATGTATGGACATTAAGGCCTTGAATATGTTTTTCAGGACAAATATGAAATCTGAAAAATCTAAAACAAACAAACAATCTATAACATAATCTTGGCATTTTAAGGTATTTTGAGTAACACTGTGGCAGACATATTCATTTTCCAGTCAATTTATTTCACAGTCATCTTTGAAACGGAATGAAATAGCTTATCTCTGACACATTTTTTTTAACCAAAAATTACAAGGCTGCTGCACCGCAGGGCCCAAGCAGTAGAACATCAGCCCATTGAGAGTGTCACAGTTGATAATAATGCTCATTTCAAGACACATGACAAAACAAAACAAAATCAGCACGCAGAAAGCCAGCCACCGATTGAGATTGTCCAGTGCCAAATGAGCACTGCCAGTGCAGCCTTAGCAATTCAAATCACCTCTCTCCTGTGCTTTGCATTAGGATGCGGCAGAGAGAAAAACCTTGATAATGGTTTTCATTTACCCCCTAGCCAGACTAATCACACCAGCATTGGTTCCACTCACTGCTCTGGCTGACGCATTGGAAATACTGCAGCCCAGCACTGTAGGTGGCATTGGAGCAGGTCGATGCTCCTGCATGTTCCTGTGTTCCTGTGCCAGTGCCAGTTTTTTTGCCACACAACCTTCAGGCAGGAGAGCAGAGGATCCTGGCAAATCTGTGGCAGCACATGGGGGAAAAAAAACCCCTCACACAAACAGTCAGCAGGCAGTGAGCGTACACTTGGAAGCGTCTCTGGATGCTAACCATTGCAAACTCATCACCAGGGGCCAGATGCAGAAACACGGCACAACTGCACCATGCATACACCACTTCCTTTCGCATAAACACATTTATAGAAGGATGTGTAGTAAGAATGCATGCACTTCATGCATACTTCAGCCCATGGACAGACCAAACTGATTTCAGGCGTAAGCAGCAGAGTGATATGGTAAAGAGGAATCCACATCTAATTGAGTGTGTAGATATTTCACAGTCTGCACAGATTTAAATTTAGATGATGCCCATCATAAACCATCTTGATAAACAGATAGATAGATGGCTGGATGGATGGATGGAGTAGTAAAACAGTAGTAATTAAATTATTCCATTATTGAGTGACTTATTATACTTTTATACCACTTTCTGCTTATATGCAAATAGCATTTTTATGGGTGTTTCAACATCAATTTGTGACTGTGAGAGTGGAAATAATATTTTCTTTTCGCGTAAATATGCACCATATTGTTTCAGACAGTTTAATCAATATGGTTAAATAGCACTTATACATATTATTGTGTTCAGTCTTGAACCACAAGCATTGTGCAGCTGGCCCCAGGGAGTGTCATATGGAGTAGCAGAGTAAAACTATATCGCTGTTTATTTATTTTACCCTGAGAATCTGGTAGATACAGACAGTTTTCCTCTTTTCTTTCGTTTTTGCATTTTTTTTGGATTTGTACATTTACATAAAATCTAAATATTTACTATGTACTCTACAGCACATGTGGTGCAGCGCTGATGACACAGTACTCCTGGAAGTCGGGCACATTCGGCAGCTAATATAATCTCATTAACTCAAGCATTTAAAGAAAAAAACACTGAATTATTAAAGATACATTTGACAGTTTCCACAGAGTGTGAGTAGAAAGCAGTATGGATTATTCACTCTTATTTTTATTCCTCCATAAATATCCTGGGCAGTCAACACGCACTCAGAGAATTAGATAACTGGCTCATGACTGAAGTCGATTCCTTCTGCCATCAGGCTCAATTCCATTCCTGAGCTAAAGTCACAGTTTGATTTCGAAAGTTGTGGATTATTCTCAGTAAATTTACAGCTGTTTAAAGATGCTTTGTGGAAAGGGCAATTATATTCTGTCCAAGCCACGTTGTTTTTTATTTGTGTGTTTCCCGTTGATGCATCTCGCAGGAGCTCTGCACTTCTGTGGATGACCAGAAAGAAAGGACAAGAAAGAAAAGAAAGAAAGAAAGAAAGAAAAAAACAGCAGAGAACTCTTCCAGCTAGAAATCTCCACCAGGCTTTTTGACAATTAATCATTCAGAGCTGAAGGTTCCATTTGTGGAGATTGTGTCCATTTGCCTCATGGTCGAATACCTGAATAAGTCAAAAGCAACAATGAGAGAGAATTTGTCCTTTGCTTAGCCATTTCTCAAAATAACTCTCCTGAGGCTGAAATTGAGACAATGAGAAAAGGAGAAGGAGTGGAAATAGGAAAGTCAGATGTGTGTTGACACTATGCACCACCATACTCGCTCTGCTGTCTATGAAAAAATAAAGACGGACCACTGAGGTCATGCTTTATTCAGTGTAAGAGCCTCTTGTGTTTTTGTTGCCTTAAAAGACTAATAATAAACCCTGTCAATGTCTGTTCCCGGTCCTGTCCCCTCACTGTATCTCCATATTAATGTCATGCCAGGTTCCTCTGTGCTGCTCCAACACGAAATTAAAAAAAGGAAAGACAGAAAATTACAGAGAAGGGGTCGTTCAGCTTCACTTCTACACAAGACCATCTCTATCAAAGACACATCATGGTGTGTTCAGAGGAGCATAGACCTTCCAGGAAATGAGAATGTGCTTAAAATACCAAGTTGTGTTAATTTCCCCACATAGATCTGGAAGTTTTTTTTTTTCTGCTGAGACCCAATTATCTGTGATTTTAGGCTTATGGATCTCCTGCTCGGGCTTTACAAACAGCAAATTCTAATTACAACAAAGATGCAAGGACAGATTTTCTTATTGTTTGCTGTGATGCTTGATTAGGTGGATGGAGTCATTAAATAGTATTTTCCTGCATAATTAGCGAGATGCTGACAATCAGTTTAAAAAGTGTGATTATGAATTAACACTTTAAGACCCACTATGATCCAAATGACGGAGGGTTTGTGCTGATTTTTTAAGCGAGTTTCACTTTTTAAATCACCCTCGTCCTCCTCTCCTGCATGTGTGGTGCACAGCTGTATGTGAAAGATTTGGCAGCCGTGGGTAAAAGACATATTTGTTAGATTTTTGGATTGTTGTCCTGTTGTGGAAGCCAGCCCTTTTTTTCCCCAGTCTTGCTTATTTGACTGACTGTGTGACATTTACATCCAGAATTTGCTGATGTTTGGTCTGTGTAATGTTTCCTGTGCTGCTGGCTGCCGCACAACTGCAAAGCAGAACATTTCCACCCCCGTGCTTAACAGTTTGTCAGGGTGTTCTCTTCATTAAATGCTGCTCCAAACACATCTTTGGTGGTTGTGGCCAAAGAGCTTTTAACTTAATCTCTCCACAGCACTTCTGTCTGTCTGTCTGTCTTTCTGTGTTTCCTCTGCAGACATCAGACAGTGACTTTTGCAGTGAGGTGGCAGGTGTGTCCTCTTGTCCATGCAAAACCTGTGCATCAGTGCTGCATCACCACTCCTCTGTCGGTTAAACCTCCTTTCAGGTACTTAGCGGTCATATGTAGGTTTTTCCTTAGCTTACCATCCAGCAGTTGATGTTGTGCAGCAATAGTTCGCCTCAGTGACTATTTCTTAATTGCATTTTGGACTGTCAATTCATTTCAATTCAGTTGAGTTCAATTCAATTCAGTTCAGTTTAGTAAAACTTTATTTATCCCTGGGGGGCAATGAAAAGCACACAGGGCAGTTGTGCATAGTGACACAGATGAAAAGGATAAGGAAAAAATAAGTTCAATAAAGTGCAAATAAAAACAAGGAACATATATACATACATGAACAGGCAAAGTTAACTGTGCCAACAGACTGTGTGAGGTAGCAAGTTTTGGGTCCATCAGTGCATGGGAGTGTGTATGTGTGTTAGTGTGTCTGTGTGTGTGTGTTGGGGGAGGGGGCACATGGACATCCTTGGTCAGAGGAGCCCATTGTTGTTGTTGTTGAGTGCAACCACAAGGCTTGAACTGTGCTTTGTGTCATCAGCTGACAGCTCCTGATGTTTGTCTTTGACTCATTTAAGGCCTAATGACTTAATGAAGTTCTGAGACCTTATCAAGAGAAGGATCTCAACATTTACACATGCCACATTATATTTTTTTCACGTTCTAAAGGAATAAAGTATAAAAAGTACATTGTGAAGTAAAACGTAAAGAAAGGTTAATCTAATTTCTGTTTGGTGCTGGTGTTGTATTTACTTATTTCCACGTCCATCTTGCAAAAAAAGTGTTTAAACTTTTTCATATAACTTTACCAATATATATACTCACTTATAATGATGTTTTTTTCTGTTATCTCTTGGATTCCTTACAGTCATTACCATTGCTAGTGGTAATAAAATGTAGAATTCAGTGGAATATCTTTTGGGAAGAGATCCTAGGAACTAGAAACAGAAATATTTGTTGAATTTCCAGATTTTTGCCAGAGCTCTGCTGTGGATTAGCTTTCATTACCATGAGGCCAATTAAACATCGTGACACTTCATTTGGCAAGAGAGTGCAGTCTAAAATCTAATGGAAAGCTTTTTGTGCATCACAAATTGGGGTATAATTTCGGTTTTATGTGATATGTTTTCCACAAACTAAATTGCCGCTGCTTGATGAAGCTAAAATTTAATGCAAAATGCTGTGTTTTTGTGTGTTGCTCTTGACATCTCACACATTGTGTGGATAAACCATCTGGTTTTCTAAGATAGCTTAGAGAAATGAATAAATAAAGAGGAAAAGTCTAAAACTGTACAATGACTATGCATACTTCACGTCCTGTATTGTGCACATGTGTCTGTCTGTCAGTGGCTTTTGGTGTATGCGACTTTATGCTTCATCTGCTCGAATGCTACTTCACTCCACTGCCACTGATGCAGGCTGTCAGGGAGCAGCAACATGGGTCTCTAACCTGTCACATTGTGGCGTGGTATTGTTTGATGATGAGAGAGTGCTGAAGACACTCAGCAGCCTCTGGGGTGATCAGCTGCTGTAGAGGTGCAGCAATACGGCCTCAAATTTGTTTCAGGCTGTGGCTGTGTGACAGGCTGACGTTTTCTTTTTATTTTATCTTTTTTCACTGCTTGATCTCCTTTTTTCTACTCCGTCTTCTGTTTCAGTGCTTTCACCCTTTGTCCTTTGCTAAGTTTTACTAAATGAATCCTTGCCCCCATCCACTGCATCAAAGTCAGACAAGACTGAAGCAGGAACCTGTGCATGCGGTTAATCTCCATACTTGGTCTTGAGACTCTCAGACCCAATCAAGTCTTGTTCCCCTGCCTCTTTTTGTTTGCCACACAGAGTTGGGATCACTGTATTTTACTCTGAGTTCATCTATATTTACTTGACTGTTTAATAATGAATAACAAGCAGCCACTCTTTCAGTGAATTTGCTGAGTCTAAAGCTCAAAGTTGGTTTGAACCTTGCTGTCCTCCGTCGCTCTGTGAGACATCCCATTGTGAGTCTGTGGGCCACAGGTGTGAGACATTGAAATGAAGCAACACTTGGCAAGCTGTGCTGGTTCCAGCATGGCCTTCACAGTTTTTTTGTACCAGACACTGTAGCCTTTGGGTTCAGGGACTTCAAAGCCCCTGGGCTGAAGAGATGGAGAGGCTCATGGGGAGAATGAAGGGTGCTGAAAACACTTAAAGAGTGCTTTTTTTCTAGGTGGCAGCGCTAACCTTGAGCCCAGAGTACATGACATCAGAAAATGTTTCCCTATTTACCCCTAATTTAACCCTAAGAGATGAAGAGGCTTTCTGAGTTGTGAGAATTATTATTAAGTAGAATTATTAGATGCTGTTTCTGACTGCTAACATTTATTGAAGCTCATTTGTCCAGTGTAGAAAGTCTATTGGACTCACATTTTTAAGAATGAAATGTTAATGCTGCTCACCACAACATGTTGGTTGTGGTTTACAGTTTGTTCTGCTGAACCAGAGGGACCAAATATAGAATATATACATTTCAATCATTCAATTTGCAAAAAAAAAAAAAAAAAAAAGATATATTAACATATAATATACATATAGTGGGGAGAGGTTGGAAGGATGAGGATGGGCCACACCCCAGACAGCTCACCAGTCTGTCACAGAGCTGACATACAGAAACTAACAACCTCACATAATCACATTCACACCCGCAGGCACTTTAGAGTCGCCTAGTAACCTACAATGTCCATGTCTAAGTAACTAGATATAGTAGCCTTATATATATAGTCATCATAGCATGTGATATATTCTCATGATCATACAGCATGACAGAGTATGCCAAACTATGATGTTATTTTCAAGAACATCAGTCAGCATTGGGAAGTGACTCAGTTATACAGGTAAATACTGAGAGGGGGAAAATACACTTAGAAATTCTCCAACAAAGTTACCATGTCTCTGCATTTCTCTCTTATAAGTACTGTTATTATTTGCTCTTGATAACAGTTTTATTTGTAGACAGAAATGGAGGCGCCTCATGTTGACAATATACATGGGTGATCTTTAAAAAGTGTCCTTGCTGCTGTCCAGATCCCCTTTTGCTTCCACACCATACTGAATAGAACATTACCTTCCCCTCCCTCCATGGCTTCTCTATCTTTTCTCCCCCTTTCTCCTGCTGGTGTGCTGTGTGACAGCTAAACACTGCTGCCTGCACCCCACTGATTTTCATAAAAATTGCATGCATCACCCAATCTCTCTTCAACTTAATATCCACCTCGAAGGCAATATGTGCTTACAGCAGGGGGAGAAGGAAATATGGGCTGGGCTGGACAGTGGCCACGGAGCATCAAGAATATTCTCTGTGACAGAAGCAGTGTGGGGAATCAAATTAACATATTAAGAAAATTGGACTTAATGAATCTTAAATATATATTGATGAACAGATTGAAATTTAAATGACGTTAAATATATGTATAGCAAAATGTGATAAATGTTAGAGAATTCAGCATCCAATTAACTAAATCACAGAATCAATGAAATAAATATCTTATTTTATAACTCATTTCTATCTTTGATAAGAACATTCATACACTTATCATATGTTTTCCCCATTGAAAGTTTTTCTGCCTGGTGCATTTCAGCTATTTTTTGAGTTAAGATGAAAAATGCCATTTCATTTTTTTTTTTTTTTTAATATGAACTAAAATGTGTGTATAATCCATTCCAATGGCAAAAGCCCAGATTCTATTTTCAAATTAGGCAGACAGAGTCGCTGAAGCTGCCAATTCAAAAATGAAAATGTGCAATCTGTTTCTAATTTGATGACAGTATAATAATTTAGGGTTTTATTTTTGGAATGCTATACATAGGGATTTTTTAATTACACTGTTGTGTGAATAAAGTTGGAGTTAAATCATGGACATGACATTGAAATATTAATAGTTCTTTATTTTATTACTACACACAGTCTGTGTAGGCTTTGCACTTTCTCCCCCCATTAATGGATTGTGATCTTTCCTGTCGTTATCTCTCATGTGATACGGAAATGGGTATCTCCAGTGTTCATCTCTGATGAGCTTTGCTTGCGAAGCATGATACACTATTGAGATTGTCTACAGATGCATCTGTGTTTCTCTCAATTACCTCACCATGAACAGAGATTTGCTGAATCAGCAAGGCTATACATGCTCAGTCTGTAGAGAAGGGGGATTTACTTCACAAAGGTGAACAGTTAACAGGCTACAGACTGTTTACCTGCTGGAAATTGCCCAGCACACATTAACCTTTAATTGAGTAAACACACGAGAAACAAGGTATAAAAGTATGAACAATGTCTGTTTATCACACTAATGTCCCACTTCATATCTGTAAATATCACTCAGAATCAGGCAGAGGCTGTGAGAGAAAAGGAATATAAAACCAGTAACAAAAACTAGAAGAGAGAAAGAGGTTAGAGACGAGACACAACAGTGTGTGTGTGTATTTGTGTGTATATTTAGAAATGACTTCAAGCATCTCTGATTGAATCAGCATGATATCAGATTTGTTGAAAACATGCGGCGTGCTGTCATCCAACATAGAGCTGTCAGTGTGCACCAAGACATGCTAAGTGTGAATTGTGAAGGCGGTCTCATCTAGCGGATGCCCTCCTGGCTCTGTGGACTGCCACTGGTTCTGTCCGGCCCTTCGACTTTATCACTGAGTGTTGTATTTTTTGTGTGTGTGTGTGTGTGTGTGTGTGTGTGTGTGTGTTTCTTTTGCGACACATGGCTTTGGATCAAATCCAGGGACAAGAACAACAGAAGCAAACAGGCTCCCTCTTTCTAAGCCAATATACATCCTCTTGCTTGTCCATGCAGCCATGTTGAGCTTGTGTCTTGAATGAAGAGATGAGGAGAATAAGGGGATCAGCTCTGGGAGAAGCTTTTATATCAGACCTGAGGAGAAAAAAAACAGGGTACGGTGTTTCGGTGTATGTTGCTTTTAGCAGCAACTACAAAAGGTTATTTGTTCACTAGTGACTGTTGCCAGCCCTACCACACCTAATAATAATGTACATACAGTAATTGCACCTCATTTGTGGTTGTGCCACAATTGCACAACATGCCTCTGGCAACAGGATTAACAAATTCAGCTGACATGCCCTGTGTGCCTGGGTTCCACGCTGCCAAGTGGGATTTGCACTGTATGCAATGAATTCATGAAAACGGAGGCCCATAAGTCACGGTAGGTCTCAGATGTATTCTGAGCATCTGAATACAAGAGGACCACATTAGCTGCAGGAAGCTCTGACTCTGGCAGCTTCTACAGCTCACACTTTTCATTCTTGCCAAGTAGCTTTGCTCCTGCTGGGTCTCCGACCCATGTGTGGATTGACAGTCTAAGTAGTAGTTTCCATGTTACCAAATTCTAGGCTGGAAAAAAAAAAAAAGTCAGACAGAGAGTGCCCCCTGTCTTTGAATCAGGTTGCAGCTCTGTAAGCTAAAAAGACAATCTCAATCTATCTCTGAAGAGAGCGAGAAAATAAAACTTCGCCAAGGATGCCATTGCCACCTGAGCAGCTTTTCTGCGCGACCCTGTCTCTTTGTGTTAGAACTCCATTCACAAGAAGAGAATCAAAAGAATTTAACCGCAGCTAAGAGGAGGGAATTGTCTGATTTCTGCACTGTGAAGGTATCAGGTCCTGACAGAAGGCTCTTTAACAGGCGCTCTGCCCCGTTGAACCCTGTGACGACTCGTTGCGGCCCAGCAGAACGACATGGGGCTTCTTGGTGTGACCCTGGCATGGGGCCAGACACCTGGGCAGGAGGGAGCTGAGGAGCCTCTGGGACCAAGTGCTGCTTGCTGGTGAAACCACTGTGGAATAAATGCTTGATATTAGTTTATATAGATTCAGTTTATTTTTGCCTGTCCAGGGGTTCATAATGTGACATATTTTTTGTCTCCCTCAGATTCATTGTTAGTTTTTACAAAAACACCATTGAAGCATCTTTTATGGTCTAGAAATTGCCACTCAATTATCTGCGGATATAAAAAACTACAGATTCTGTAAAGTCCACTATTAGTTGGCAATAAGACAACCCATCAATCAGCAGCTTTCCTCTGCCACATACCCTGTCATGTGCGGTGACAAATATTTGAGTGGAGTGGCATAGCACTTTCACAAATGAAGAGGAGAGTAGTAGCAAAAAACATCCAATGGAAAAGAGCATCTTATCCAGGCTCCACGAAATGGACCAGCTACTAAAGTAGTTTTTTTTCTTCCACACTGGAGTTAGAGACAGGAAATGGACTGACAGTAAGTGGGAATCTGAATTACCATCGGAAGATTTCAGTGAAGGCTTCATGATGAATAGTCTATGTGCCTCCTATTGAATTCTGACACTGAACGTGGTGGTGAAGATTGAGCTGCTAGATCTACATGCCAGTGGGATGTGGGACCGAAAGTGGACTCTGTCCTCCTTCATATGATCGAGTCACTAAGTTGCATCCTCGGAGTGGATCACACAGACGGTCAAAAAGGAGAGAGATCAGCTCAGGAGATGTGGAGTTCATATCTTCCTCCCCCAGGGCGGTGATATTTAGCCAAACCTGTCTGTTGCAGATAGTGATCAGAGCTGAGACAAAGCCTGTGGCAGTGGTGTGGTGATGCAGCAAGACAGGAAATGCAGTAGGATACACATATCAGATTTCCTCTACAGAGAGAGAGAGAGAGAGAGAGAGAGAGAGAGACCTGAGGCTTGTGAGCCAGCTTTAATTGTTGAAACCAGTGAATGCAGAATTTCAGCATCTTCATCTATAAGAGTGTATAGACAGCGTACTAAGGCTGAATGTGTGTTTGTGTGTGTTTTTCAGTTTTTCACTGCAGTGCTGGATAGTTATAACTTACAAGACAGTTATTATGTAAATGTCACAGATGAACAACGTTATGCACATCCCACATGTGTTCTGTGGTGAGGATGTCCACACTGCGCACATTCATATGACCATGCATAAACACGTGACTTTCTAAAATGATCCAAGTTCGTTACAGTGAAGTGAAAACACAAAATGAGCTGGGTTGCATTATCTGCATGCACTAATCAACTGCATAGAGCCTGCATTCGTTATCATCCTCAGAAGTTTTGCTGTTTAGACAGCAATAACAATTTTACTATTCATAAACTGAAATAATTGTGTTTGTGTATGCAGTGTGTCCTTTGGTATTGTTTATCCTTATTATTTAATGTCAGCCATTATACAGACTGTTTGAATAGTATTTTAACATTCGATAACCTTTACCTTTAGATTCTGGAGGCCGGATTAAGTCATCTGTAGCCTCAGTGGATGAAGTTCAAAGTAAAACAGGAGTTCACATTTGGAGTGATTATACTATGTTTTACCATTTTTAAGCTCTTCAGTTTTACAGGTGGCAGAAATATAGATAGATAGGTAGATTGATAGATTGATAGACTGATAGATAGATTTCGTAATGAGTGCCATTTATAAAACAGAACCATGCATACACACTGCTGTATAGTTCTGAAAATAACGTATGCATATTTCTGGTTTTGTGCGTACACATATGTTTTAGTCATGAATCCACACATTTATGCGTCCAGCCCCTGGATGGTCACATTTAGCATGTGCACCGCACATGTTTTTGTGTCCCCGTCCTTTGTGTGAATGTAACAAAACCATGAATATGTAAATCGCTTCCTCTTCCTTTTCACTTCTCAATCCTTTGGCTTTTATCTCATTTTAATCAAAAGCAAGGGCACACAGTGCATTTCCTGTTGGACATGGCAGGTAGCGCACATGCTACTTATGTGTAATCTGCAGGATTTGGTGTCTGGATTTTTTTTTTTTTTTCCAGGCCCCGGCAAAATAGCTTTAAACACATGCAGATATACGTGCTGAAAACCACCTAAAGCGTTGGTGTCTCTGAGCTCACATATTTATGAATACAAAACGAGCTCAGGCAAAACAGCTTTATTGAAATGAAGAAATGTTTTTCTGAAACCGTTTGAAGTAATGTGTTATTAAGCACCTACACTGGTTGTAGTAAAAGACACTGATGAAAAATGAAAATTCTGATGAGAAAGTCACTTCTATAAACCCAGTTAATCAATCACAGAGAGCCTACTGCATGCATTTAACTGAACCATTGCTCAAAATGACTTGATTACAGTTACTGCTGATTTAAAGGGGCGTGAAGCCGAACTGACGTGGACTGCTTGCAAATTTCATGACAGGACCGAGATCCAACTGTCATACCTGTTTAACGCTTCACACCCTCACCTTGTATCTACATATGAAAACCAGCGGGATCGATGCAGAGGAGCGCAAGGTTGTAAGAATGGAAAATCAATGGCCACAAACATTCATTATGGGAAAAACAGCACAGAGGGCTAGTGCTTTTAGTGCCTAGGGTTAGGTCGATGAGTCTCAGAGTCAAAGAGTCCACCTCTGACGTACGGGAGTGAGTTATTGGAGTGTCACCTTTATCTGCTGCAATGAGCCTTTTATGTGGGCTTCAGTGTTGCTGAAAGGATTTGCCCAGTCAAAGGCAGGAGGAGATGCAAACGCCGCCTATCTTTTTTACTCCCAGGTATGAAATATTAAGTGGAGTTTTAACGATAGCTGTGTGCGACTCAGCAGGAATCTGACAGCTCTTAAAATACAGGGCAGAGGTTGGAACGCAGACAAATGGAGGGCTGGAGAGATGTGGGGGAAGTTGTATTAAAGCTGTAGGGGTACATTTGTGCCTGGAGAAATTGATGTCAGCAACCTGATGAAGATTTTGGATTAAAACTGAATTTTAAAAGTGGCGTGATCACATGTGTGATTATCTCTTAGAGGAGCGTGACTGATGCTTCCTCTGAAATCAAAAAGTTATTTTATTGCATTTCTCTGTAATAGCTATTTTATTTCACTGCTGAGATATAATTGGTGAAACAGGGAATAAAATAGATGTCTGATCCCTATCCTCATGTTTCTCTGTCTGTCTTCCTTTGCTCTTTCTTTCGCTCTGTCTTTTTTCTTGTCTCTGGATAGCAATCAATAGTTATTATCTGCTGAGTGTCACGATAGACACTACACAGAGCCCCCATTCGGAGTTGATGGTGCTTTTTCATTATAGCTGACACTAGTCTAAACAAAGCAGGCCTATTTCCCTGCCACCAGACAAACACAGTCTCCATAATGGCAGCAGATAAAAGAGAAGCAGGAGGGAAAATTGAGTTTCACATAATGGGGAATCACTAACTCGGGACCACTTCTTTTCCCACTCCATTTTTCCCCTCTTCCACCATCTTGCTGTGGAGTATTTGGCTAATACAACAACCCAATGAATGTTAATTTCTTACCTCTTGCCAGTGATCCATTCCTTCTTCCATTCATTCATCCCTGTTATCCAGTCCAAGAGTAATTTTGTTCATCCATCATCCACCCATCCATCCATCCTTCCATGCATCTGTCAGTTTGTCCGTCTATCCATCTGTCAGTCTCTAGGTGGGTATGGGGTGAGCTTGTTTTGTTTTGACGGGGGCTGTTGTTTCATAAAATAAATAAATGATATCTGCGCAGCGGAGTGGAAAGCATAACGAATGGCAGTTGGAGAAAAGGCAATTTAGGGAGAAGTGCAGTGGCTGGCGAAGGAACAGAATGGGTTTTTACTGTGAAGTATAACCAATGCATTACAAAACACATCACCAGAGGTTTATTGAAAAAGCCGAGTACCCCTCACTCCCCCCTCTATGAAAATGGCCAACATTATCATGGCCTACATGGTTAGGCACTGAAAGTCACTTTCAGAAAGTCAGGGGAGAGATTTTTATTGCGGTGGCACACAGAACGAGAAGAGCCCCAGGTGAATGACGACACAAGAGGTGGTCGTTTTTCAATTCACTTACATGCATAGGTGCAGATAGGTTTCATGGCACGTGGCGTGGGGGTCACTGTGGAGTGAAACATTGTGAATTTTATTCACAGTATGCACCTGTTTGCTTTTCACACCTGTCACTTAATACAGACATATGTAACACAATATCCAGACTGTCAGAAAAAATGTTTTCTCTTATCGGTTCGGCATCTTTTTAAATGGTTGTGAACTAAATCACCAATAAAAGCTTGTAATGGCTGGCTGCACTAGAATTTATTTACAAGGGGCAGCTGTGGGGTGGAGTAGGTCGCCCACTAACTGATCAGAAGGTCAGCGGTTCGATTCCTGGCTCCTTCAGCTCATGTGCCCTTGGGTAATAATACGCCAAGTGTATGTGTGTGTATTGTCCAGTGCTTTTCACCTTCTCCAAGACTAGAAAAGCATAATACAGCAAAGTACATAACATACATAAAGTGCAGTCTGTTTACCACTTACAATGGTGCAGTGAAACCTTCAGTAAGTCATCAAAACTGGTTACAGGTAGGGATGCACGATAATAACAGTACAGGTAATTATTGGCCCGATATCTGCCAATTATTACCAATAAATAATTATCAACAAAATACATAGGTAAATCAGATAATTACATTTTTAGCCCATTACTAGAGCCAGTTATAATTAGCCAACATTGCCCTGATTTCACACATTTTCAGTCTGTTTTCAGTTGATTTGAAACAATAATAAATGTTGAATATTGAAGAGTCACAACTGTTCTTCTTTTTGTAGTGATGTTGGTTATATTATTTAAGTCAGATGCAGAACTAATATGTTAAATTCATCTTTCATCTTTAAATTCAGCTTTTCTTGTGTATAAACACACCTAAATTTATCGGTTATGAGAAGCAGGATATCAGTATCGGTGGGGGGAAAAAAACAGTTACAAGAATAACATCCCTCTTCAGAGTCCAAACTCATCAGTTATATTCACTGTTAATTTTTTTAAAATTATTGAAATGAAGAAAAAAGGATATTTTGAAATGCTCCTTTTGCCTCCAGCCCTCTGAGTAGACTGGCTGATGGATGATGTTAGCAAAGATACAAACTGTGGGCTAACTGTATAACAGAAGAGAAGGGCAGATAAGTGTTTTGTTAGCAGTGTGATTGAAGATAAATGACCACATTTCATTTTACCTCTTTAAGCTGACTGACTGTTCAGATTTTTACATTTTTGGACTGCTCAGTGTGCCACAGCAGACTGTCTAATTAGCTGCTGCCTGCAAAATGACGTTTGTGCTTCAAAGTATTTGGCTCTTTCTGTGTCATGTCGCTGTCTGGCAGTCTGGCAGTTAGTGTCACTGCCAGCCAATGATGGAACAGCGAATTAAAAAGGTATATTAATAGACAGGAGGGCTCCATGATGAAACCAAAGAAGAAGAAAACAAAAAAACATGCAATATCAAAGGAACCACGTACAATTGTTATAAATGTTTTATGAGTCAAGATGCTTCTGCAAGAAATGTGAAATGTTGGGAAACGAGAGATTTAAAAAAGGCTGTTTTTCAAACCAATTGCACTGACAAATTGCAATGGCATAAGTAGCAACTCGCAAGCCATCAAGACCCCATGAAGATTACTACCATACACATTTCATCAACTTCAAGGCCTAATGTAAATATTAGAGCCACCAAGCAATAATCAAAATATAGATGCATAGAGGTTTTAATAGGAAAGAAAGGAAATAGATTTGCACATACAAATGTGACATCCAGCAGACACTATTCTTTTAAGTCTATTCTAAGTTACCTTAGGTTGTTTCATAGCTGATAGAATCTTCTTCCTTTTGCCTGAACAGCGACAGCTCTATGATGGCAGACATTGCTTACTGGCTGACTGAGTGATCATAGTTGCACCAGTGTTGGTCAGCAGAAAGCTGTATGACTGATTTCCCCACATTGGCCATTGCTGGTAAAAAGTAAAAGTTTCTAGTGTGTGCCTGTTTACAGGCTACAGTGTTTCTAACTTAGAGCTTTTGAAGCAAACCAAACAGAGCCCACTTCTCTAAGTGTGAACAAAGTGCTTCATTTTTGCGACACTTTTTGCTGCCGGATTTAGCCCTTAGATAGAAGGCATAGTATTGTACAGGAGAGTGCAAACCTTTAAACCAGATATATAAATCCTCTGAAGTACATGAATGAAGGTGTACACCTTCCACACAAGGGAGTACACATGCACCTTACCTTCTCCCGCTGGTCATGCTGTGCAGGAAGTGTGGCTTAAAGGGCATCATGACACCAATGTTTTGTGGGTTCATATTCAAGAAAATAATAGGGTTGTGGATTACCAGTGGAACAAGTAAAAGCCAGGCTGGAGGGCAGGGTACATGATGTACTGAATGGACGTGCTGGTTTGGGTCGGATTAAGGCCAAAAATATATACAAATGACTCAGGTTGGGTCTTGGTTCCTGTTTTTTGGGCCGGGTTTGGGCTGAGAATTAATGCTAGTGAGTTGGGAAGCGTCAGGTCCAAGTTTCAGCACCCGCAGGTCCCGCAGGGCCGGGCTGGGTCAGGTTTTAATTTTCAGGCCCATTGATAATGTTGATAAACCCAATAAAGCTTGACATTACATTGCTTTACCACATACACATGCCCACAGCAACAGGGCTTACAAGCATTAGGCTACAACATTTTTGATACAAATTTCAAAGCATTGACAATCAGCCTGGGGGAAAAAAAAAAAAAAAAAATCCTCATCATGGTGACGGGCCCCTGACGACCCCAGGCCAGGGTAGTACCCACCTCTGGTGTAGATGTTGTGACGTGTGTGTTTTTCCACATTGCTTGTCTCTTGGTTTAGAGGGATGCACTGTTTACTCCTAACACACAGTTTACAAAGAACCCCTGCTGACAGGAACACTCAAACATGGCAAAAACAAACTATTTGGACCAGACATATTGCACAAACCTCCTCTAGACTAAGGAAAAAGGGTACTTGTTAGTCAAAAACTGCCATAATCATCTGGTCTGCATATCTAACAGAGCTGATTCCAGGGCCTCAGTCCTCTACTGGAAGTCACGTACCGTCTCTGTGTATGAGACTAATTTGCAGTCATAATAAGTGCACCGCTCCCTTTTTTGTGTCCCTAGGCCAATAATGAAGTGAAGTCAGGGCTGTGAGTGCTCTGTGAATTTCTGTTATCTAGAATAGCTTTGCTTTAAACTCTCACATCTTCAAACCCGCCATCATTTCTTTGAAGAGCACAAAAGGGCCTTTAATTTACTACTTTATACTTTGACTTATTGTATACTCCAACCCCCACAAAACTGTAAATAACTTGGGGAGAAAATAAAAGCTGAGTCACTGAAATTGCAAATTAAAAGGCTATCAAAGCCAGTCATCAGCTTTTAGCAGTGACGGAGTGAAAAGCAACATCTGTTGCCTTTTGTCTGATATTTGAGCTATTTTGAAGGATGAGGCTGTTTGAAGACATTTTTAGCTCATTCTTAGAATTTTCCCGTTGATAAAAGTCACTACTTGTTGGACTGTCATGGACGTCTTATTTGCCCTTTTTCTCAGTTACTGTCAGACCTGTCTTTTCATTACATTTTTTATGCTGTTTCAATTTTCAGATTCACCATATGTTGATTTTTTTCCCCACCCTTTTTCATCTGCACAAACAAAGACGCTGCTGTCAGGTAAATTAATTTTTCCCATCGCCTGAACGTCTGTGTCCACTGTACTATTTACAGTATTCAGGCTCTGAGTTTATCGGTGCATATTATCATTGGATGAAAGACATTAACCAAGCACTATCGGCGGTACACAGATTGCTGCTATCATTTATCCACCGCCCATGCTGCAGTACATTGTGTTCTCCGTGCTGTTGAATTGGCTCAATTGAATCCATCTGCTGTAACCATTGTTTGAAAACCAGGTAGGGTGCTTCATGGACAGCTGAATAAAGTTGCTACATAGGACTAGAGTGCAGCCTGTAATTTTTCCCCTACAATGCTATAGCATGGCAGTGTGAGTCCTTTGTGGAAGAGCATTATGGTGAGGATAATACAGCCTTGTAAAAAGCATGCCCTGCAGTCCAAGGGGAGTGACTGACAGACATTCAGGCATTATCACATTAACACCTGGAGCAAGGGAAAATCTGCCCTTCAGTGTAAAAACTAGGTTACTGTTTGCAGATGTACTAGGCTGACAGAACATATTAGATTATACAAGCAACATGTTGTCTCTTTGGTTACAGACACATTGATATAAAAGTGTTTTGTGGAGAAACCAAGACCATATATGCAAACTAACCTTACTGCCCACCAGCATTGATATTAGATTGTCCCAAACTCCAGATTATATTCAGTAGGGACAACTTTTGATGATTAGTCCAAACATTTCCAAATTACCCATGTGTGCAGATTTCTGCAGCACCTTTCAATTACTATTCTTAACAGGAGTGTCCTGACAAGAAATCAGCAGTATTTATTGTTTGTTCAAATGCCTGATATGATGCATGTTAACCTTTACCCGACCATGATCTCTGAGGGCCATGTGAATTATGATCGTCAAGAAACAAGGGTGGAAGCATCTTGACATTGTTACAGAACCATAAAATCTCACATAGATTTTGACTGATGGGTGTAAAACCTGGATCTGTTGAGGTTCAGACTAGGAGTTAGTTTTAAGAATGACTTCAAGGTATCATTCCCAAACCTGATCTAAGCAGTCTTTGTAACCTTACTAACAGTGTGGTTCTTGTGTTGTCCAGACTGAACAGCTATGGGATGGATGGTAATTAAATTTTAAGCTAGCACCATATTGAAGTTAGCTTTTGTAGTTTTAAGTGAAACGTATCACATTCATATCTGCCTTTGGATGAATTGTAATAACCTTATTAATGCCTTAACCTTTTATCTGGAGACATCAACAGCTTGAAGCTTTGATTTCTTTAAATTTTGCTGAGGTGCAGCTTCACTGAGTCAAACCCCAGACAAAATTATTTTGTGCCTCAACCAAATCAAACCTCAACCACTGCAGTGGTAAATTTGAAAACAGGCATGAATACTTTTTTAATGCTTATATAACACGGTTGGAGAAAGCACTGACAGTGTGATGTGTTTGGAAGGCCCAGCTGAGGACTACTGTCTGCACTTTAATGTTAGCGCTGCAACAAAAATGTAAATGATAGCTAGATTGTTTGGTAATGAAATGCGATACACACATTCAAAGGCCAATCTGAATATGATACGGGCAGTTAGGGCAGTGATTTGACTTGTTTAGTATATTTTATCTTCATTTGTTTTAGGTGTTTGTTGGGTGTCAGGTAGGTACATGTCAGTGAAACACTGTAGGTCTATGATGGGCAGTATGTGAGTGACTTTTATGCAGTGGCAGCATTTGGCCCTGCATGCTGACGAGAGTGTATCAACTGTCTGAACTCAGTGTTCCCCGACACAATGTCACAGTCCTTGCTGCGTGAATAGCCATCTCATATATATTGCATTAAATTGCTTTGGCTGACGTCGTGGTTTTTTTTGTTTTGTTTTTGTGTGTGTGTATCTGTGTATATGAAAGAGTAGGGGTTGTGCACGGGTGTTTTCTTGATACATGTGTTTCTGTATCTAAGAAGTGTTTACTTCAGTCAGAGATATCCTCCAGAAGCTGGGTAATCTCAGCAGCACAAATACATAATGTAATGATGATAAGATTAGCTTGTAGCCCTGTGTTTGCTGACTGGCTAAAGAGAAAGGACGGTGAGCATCTGTAGAGAGTAATGAAGTCCCACTATCAGCTGCACAAGCACAGATAAATGTGCTGCAGGGGGCTTTGTATATATATTACAAATTAAACGGGAGACAACGTCAAAAGTTGACCTTCCAGCGGATCCAGATCTGTCCATGACACTGGAACTAAACATCATTATTATGCCATCACTGTTTAAGGTATTATTGATAATGCTGTGAGATTTAGCCTGTGGAAATGCTATGCAGTGGATACCAGATGTAAACAATAAAGGTTTACAGGCAGAATACTGTGGTTGGTGAACATCAGCAATGCAAAAGGCTGTTGGTCTTTGTCTGAAATTGATTTTGATGTGCATATATGCTCAGAGTACAAAGGAAGTTTTTGTAACAAACTATTAAAACTCGAGGATTTGCATGTCCAAGTAGTGAAATTAATTACTCAGTGGTGGTGAGTTTTAATCTTTTAAATCATAAAAGTCCCCCTCACCTATCGTCATTCCGTATTAAACTTTAATTTATTTATTCATATTTATTTTAATTGATTTTGTCATTACCATTCTCCTTTGGTAAATGAAACAGCTCGTCTCTGTTTGTCATCTTTGTTATTGTCACAGCGCTGCCGAGAATTGATCTTTTAAATTCAAAAGCTTGTGCATCGGAACACGGGGTCCTTACCTGTTATTGATTATCCTTCAACCTTTTTTGACGTGGCCTCTTTGGAGAATTCTGCAGTGGAATTAGAAACAAGAAAGATCAGTGTTTTTACAATATGGCTGAGGTTTTGTCATAACCGCTACTTCCTCCTCAGTGAGAAAGTGGAGGTGAAAGACTTCCTCCCTGCAATCAGGATAGGACTCAGATGTGTGACAGTATATCAAATATATGAATGCATCCCCTCAAGTCCTCTATTTATTGTCAGACTGTTTATTGGGCATATTTTCTGCTGGAGTTATGTGTTATCAAATATGTAGCACAGGAGAGAAGATAACCTCTAAAATACAGCTGCCAAGCACTGTTTTTCCCCAGCTAATCTACTTAAAGCCTGTGTAGAGTAATATGCAGATTTGTTTTTTTTTTTTATCACTTTTTAAAATCTCTGTCTCAGTCATTTCACAAACTGAACTAGGATCGCACAACGCAGCACCACAATCCTTCACACCTAACACTCACACCGAATCTCAGCCGCACAGACACACACACTTGAAAGGCACACAGGATGGTCACCTTCCCTCTCTGTGGGATGCTTTCTGCGCTGAATGCTGAAATATTGGCATTCAGAGAGCAGAAAGAAGCCAAAGGCCAGGGAGAGGACGCACAAACCCAGCCAGAGAGACAGACATGAAATGATTGTTTTGGAGTGCAAACAACAGGGATAAAAAAAATTGTATGTGTTAATAATTGATGTGTTTTCAATGAGCTTTTATAAGCCTTTTTGGACATTCAATTAAAAAGTAAAAAATAACAACAACAACGAAACAAAATGGGAAAACGTTCACAAATATAACATGGAAAAAATACCACAGTCACTAAGTGGAACCTGTGATTGATTCATCACGACTGGCGCTGTTAGCAGAGAGCAAACATTAGGCTTCTTCTATTTGCACAATATTGGAAAAAATAGTTTAACTTCTGTGAGAAGCTGTTGAGGCAAAAGCTCAACAGCTCGCCTTGGCTGTTTTAAGACATTTTGAAGATGATCCATCCTTATGTCTGCAAATGAGCTTCTGTTTTCACCTCTGATTGTTTGTCAGCAACATCACAGAGAAAGTACTCAAGTGATTAGCATGAAATTGGTGCAGGGATGAGGGAGAGTGGGCTGGCAAGAACCCGTCACATCTTTGGAAAGGTCTGGTTCATTTACTATCAATTTGAATTTGAAGGTTTGGTGTATGTTGTTTGACAGTGACCTTGGCAGAGGTCTGTATTGTCTCTGGAGTCTTTCTAGTTTGTTTGTTTGTCAGCAGTATTATGCAAAAAATACTGAGTCGATTTGCACTGAACTTGGTGAATGGACGTGGCCCAAGACCCAGGAACCTGTTCAATTTTGTTGTGGATCTGGTTTCAGATTTTTCTATTTGTTCTTACTATTTGTTCATTCAGAGGATCACATTGATTTTTTGTGTGTGTGTGCCTTAACCACTAAATCACCAGGATGCCACCACCAGCCATCTTGGTTATGTTAACTAATAATCTATTAGATGCCAAGATCAGATCATTTTTACACATAATGTCCAAAAAATGTTCATTCACAGTGTTTTACACACAACACAAAACTATAAAATGTTTTAAAAAAACGTGACTCATCAGCAGGCCAACAGTACACTTCTTTAAACTTCTAAAAGAAATATTTGACAGGGGAAACAGAAATAGCTCTAACGCTGTATGGACAGTGTGTGGTTTGGTTTTGAATGTACGACACAAGCTCACAGTGCTGGTTTTGTGACCTGTTGTTTTTGAAATGACTTGGCTGGTATTTCACAGCTGAATGACATTATTTGCTCCTATACAGAGTTGACAAAAGCCTTTTGCTCAAGTGTTGTAGGTGTTCCCGCACCACACTGACTGTGCGGTCAAAAAGCAACAGAAGAAAAGCTGCATGTAATGCACAGAGATTCACAGTTTAGTCGCCAAAAATACCAGCCCCCGAATTAAGCAATGAATTATAGCCATGAGCAACAATTAGGGGGCTGCAAGCTCCAACGAGTTTAATCAGGATTGCTCAAAGGCATCCTGGGTAATGAGCAAATATTTACTAGGCCACACCCACTTGAACCAACCAACCCCCCCCAGAGCATGCACACCGGTTTCCTAATTCACTAGCTTTTCAGGTAAATGTTTATGGCTTTGTGGCGCCCCCTATGGACCAGGACTAACACTACTCCCACTCACACACTGAACACATTGTCCCAAGATTCATGGTGATTGGACAAATGGTGAATGAGTTCTGGCCAATATTTGATCATTTTTATGTTTTAATCATATTGATTTATTAATTCATTTGACATTATTTTACTTGTCCAGTTATAATAGATATATGTAATTAGTCCAATCGAAACAGTCGGCAAATGTTCTCCCAGCTGACATTGTCCCATCGTGCTGTAACCCTGCTGACGACAGCCACCGTGTTGTAAACTTACAATTGCTGGACTTGTTTTTGCACCGGTGTCAAGTTTCCCCTATAGTGCAATGACATCAGCAGAAAAGCTGAAGATGTGCGCCAGTGTTTTGACTAGCTTTAATTATTCATTAAAAATATGCTGTCTGTTTGTCCTGATAAGGCGCTGGCTCATTCACTTCTGTGCAGTCGTGTGAGCACAGCTGATTGAGCTAACTGTACTCTAGCTGCTGCTCTCAACATTTCCTTCTGCCCAGAATCAATGTCCTCCCTCCATAAAAACAACAACTTAAACTGAGCTGGCCTTGGATTGCCTGTCTCTCGCAGCTATTCCATTAAAATCAAATAAATTCATTTTGAATTTCAATGCCAAAACAAAACTTTTACCTTCCTCCATCTCCTAACTTATTTCAGCAGTCTCTTTCTGCAGTAAATGCTCTATGTGGCTTTAACTTTCTGACAAAAAGGCAAAAGTTTAGAAATCCAATGGTAAAGCTTTGCCAACAATTGAGCTTGTTAGTAGCAGAGCGTGAGGCTTAAATTGGCATCTCAGAGGTGACAGGTGTGTGGTCCTGCATTGCCTGCATTTGTATTCATCTCACTTTATTCAAGAGGAGGTGTGTAGAGACGGGAGCAGAGGGATAAAAAAAGAAAAAGACAGTCTAATCAATTAGGCTTTCAAGGGCTCTGCTCTGGTTTCCCCCTCCTAATCAGATACAGCTCTAATTCTCTTCTGCCAAAAAAAACGCACAGGGTGGCCACCCTAATGAAGAGTGAGGTGCAGCCATGTCAGCCCACCATGAAGCCTATGGGAGCCTCTGCTTGTTTTTCCAACATTTCCCAAACATCCTTGCAGGAAGCTCGAGATGTTGAAGTGCCACCTTCACATCTTTCCCCTGTGATGATGAAGTGGTTGTTTTGGCAGCAACATAAACCTGGACCCAATCCTCTCATGTAATGATCTGACAGCTGTGACCTTCATGGGAACCTGTCCAGTGACCCTGCCGGTGGAAAGCTGCTGCTGCACCGGTCTTAGAAGACAATCAGAGAACTCTTCGGGGAGTGTGGTGGAAATAAGAGGAAATGTTTGGCGCAGAGAAGGGACCAGCTTGGAGACACAGTAATTTGTCTGGGTGTGAGCCTGCTGAGCAGAGTCAGGGTCGTGCAGGGGTAAGGGCAGAGTGTATACTAACAGCACATGATGAGCGTGCTCTGCCACTGGAGCGTAAAGTCGCAGGGCATGGTGAAAATAACCCATGCTGAACTCCACTTTCAGCTCATTTTGAAGAAACACAGAAACTCTCGACTTCCTTTTTTTTTTTTTTGTTTTTCTTCCTGTGTCACTCACTGATACTTTACTTAAAAGTAGAGAGCGGCTCATTTTCAGTGTGATCGGTTGTAGATATACAATACTGTAATACTTACATTCACACACAATAAGATACAGCACACACAAACAAGATACAACACACAAACATAGACAAACAGTGTTCACACACACAGACATGTCTTTGGACTGTGGGAAGAAGCTGGAGAACCTGGAGAGAACCTATAGATATGAGGAGAACATGCAAACTCTACACAAAAAGCCCCAGTGCTGGGGATCAAACCTAGAACCTTCATGCTATGGGACAACTGTGTCAACCACTGCACCATCGTGCCACCGTCCTGTAAGACCAAAGTAAAGCAACTATTAAAGAGATCCAGAGAGAGAGATCCATCCATCCATCTCTATAGCACTTATCTGTGGAGTCGTCGCGATGGAGCAGCCAGTCCCAGCTGACAAAGAATGAGGGTGTACTGGAGTACCTGGACTAGTTGCCAGTGTCTCACAGGACTGACATAGATATATGTCTCTATGCTAACAACGCACACACACTCATATTTACACATGAACAATTGAGAGTTGCTAATCAACCTAAAGCGCATTTGTTAGGTCTGTGGGAGGAAGCTGGGGAGAACCCACACAGAGAGAACATTCACACTCCATCCAGAGAGGAGAATCAAACCCAGAACCTTTCTGCTGAGAGGCAACATTGCTAACCACAATACCATCTGAACTGCCAATCAAAGGAAGGTTACAAAATGTTTGTCTAGCTGTCAGTTACCGTTTGTAAAGAGGAAATAGGCTGGTTACACATCTGAAATCATCATAGGTGTCAGTCAAATTCAGCTCAACTTTTGTTTAATGTTTTGTTTTAGCACAAGTTCCAGTCCAATCCCTAAAGTCAGATTTTACATATCTGCAATATTTGAGAGTTGCCATGTTTTCCGCTCACTCATGCGTGACCCTTCATTAGTCTTCTCCACAGTACTCTGTAAAAAGTCGCCCACTAGACGACTTGGCTTTTGCTGTGCAGAGCCGAGGTGTATTCTGGGGCCTGTAGCACTGTTTCGTTAAACATACTGTGAATGTAATTAAATCCAAGAGCTGCCAGTATTTACTGGCAAGGTGGGTGGGGGCGGTGGGGGTGGGGGGTCAGCCTCTCTGTGCTCCTCAAACAGCCCTCCATCTGTCTGATTGGATTGTGGTCCCAGGCAGTACCAGACATGACATGGGCACTGGAGGAGGCTGTGCAGACTGCAGGTCCACTCCAACATAGCCTCATGCTGTTTTTAATACAATATGACCTAGCCAGGGGGATTCAGCAGCAGGCCATAATAGATAATAACCAAAAAAAAAAAAAAAAATAGTGTGTTTGCTTATGTATATAAATATGATAAGATCAGTTATAGTATTGTTTTCACTGTGATGTTTTGTCCTGATAGAGGATCACAGCTTTGGCAGTTTACAGATATACACTGTAGACTATGAAATGTTTAGTGTCAGCAGAGTACTGAAAGGGGCAAAGGAACACAGATTTACTGTCTAGTGAGTTTAATGACTTCATGGTACAAAACCCAATAGAAACATTGCAGAAGAAACAGATCTTATTTTAATTGATTCCCTTGACAATATAATGTGTACTGGAGGTTTTTTTCATATTCATGCAGGGTTATCTGTGTGTGGAGTGGCTTGGTGATATAGTGTGTGATGGTCCTAAGACACACTGGGGGATGTTTATACATTAGCTAAATTACCATCAGGTGTGAATCGTTTTGCATTGCTGTAATTAATTAATTTAACTTAATTTAGCTCTTTCAAAAGTGTGCTGTAAAAAAGAGAGCAAAATAATAAGAAAAGAAAAGAAAAGTATTTTCTGATTTGATGGTTGAAGGTTCATTTTGCAAGTGACAGGTTATATTAGGAAATGTGAAATAGTCTGATGTTGTTAGTGCAACAAGAAGAGAGACTTGAATGAGATATGAAAAATGTTTTCTGAATTTGGGGAAAATTCAGAAAATAGCCCAGGTAATCAACCCAGGTAATGACTTTTTGACTTCATCAATCATATTGTGCTGGATTGAGCCCTGCAGGGATCTAATTTTGCAAACGTGCAGCTCCAAAACCGAAACTGGCCCTGTTACTTACAATTTACTCAAAATCAACTGTTGACACACCCCACACCAACCCCACTCATATAAGCCCTGCGGCTAATATTTAACAGTTGGTAATGACACAGCAACTCCGGACTCATCCAGATTGTATTTATGCAGGGCATCTGCCACTGTGGTGACCCACTCTGTCATTCAGATGTTTACTCGGTCAGTTCCCACTTGTTGATATAATGCACAGTGACAGAGAGTTAACTGCTTATACAGTTACTATGTGTCCACATGTGCTAAGTGACTCTTTGTTGGTCAGTCTGCTGCATTAGTTCTGGACTGAGAAAAAAAAAATCACTATCTCCTCTTCCTGAGTTATGGTATTAATAATAATGACTAGAAACATTTTGTGCACATTATGATGTCACAGTGATGTTTACAATTTGGATATGGAATCATAAAAATGCTTCAGTCATAGTCACCTTGACCTCTGACCGCCAAATTCTAATCAGCAAGCAATCCTTGAATCAAAGTGAATTTTTGTGACAAACTTGAGGAACTTTGGCACCAGTTGGGCCTGGATCAGACTACAGCAGTTTTAAAAACCTAGCCCATTTTGAAATTGTTTTGCATCACTCACACACAAGGAGCAGCTTTTGGCAGTAGCCCTCCCTCTAAACTCAAACATGCACACATTAGGCCTGCCTACAAGATCTGAAAATAATAGCACATTACAAACTCCAGGATATTATTAAGATGATTCTGGAGCAATCAGGGAACAAGAGAGCAGGAGACTGTGGTGCAACAACTTATTGTAATGTTTCTTTGTTAAAACCTTGCAGTGAGAAAAATCAAGTGTGAAAGGTTGATAAGTAAATGTTTGGAGAGTCATTAGCCTTAAGGACTAGACTGTTAACTGTTGCTTGGCAACATAGCTGCTCTGGGACTGAGGTTTAATGGTAATTATCCTGATTTAACATCCTAACCATCAAACATGTCTGATGATAAAGTGATCACATTACCAGATGATCTGGGCTGAACTTCAATAATGACTGAGATCAAGGAAGTTTCTGAAAGCAACTCTGAGCAAGGAGAGGACAGAAACTTTAGTGAGGAGGTGTGGTTGACCCCGTTGCTAGGTATGACTCAACCTTTTTGAAGCTCTGATTGGTTGTTAGAAAAAAGGAAGGGAAAAACCCAAATGCACTCCTGGTGATGAATGGTCAGTGAAATCCACCGATTACAGAGCTAAAATAATTTTATCTCACAAACAACTTAACAAAGTTCAATAAATTGTTAGTCAGATTTAAAAGAAGTTACAGATAGTTTGAACATACTGACTTGTGCAGTCTTCACATGCCGATAGTTATTATATTTACTTGCATAGAACGATTTTAGAGGGAAATACAGCTCCAGAGTTACAGCGAAAGCCAAGAGGCAGACTGGAACACAACACGCAGCAAATTAATGTAATGTTGTCTGATCAATTACATCAACAACACTGGAAAACCTGCTACGTTCATGAACGTCCGTTTGTGAGCCTGCAGCATGTGGACATCCAGTGGAAAATGAACAAACAGCGCTAGAATACGAGGCTATAAAAAGAACTGTAACTGACAGATGGATTTGGTAGTCATCATTGCTGCATCGATGCATTTTTACAGTTAAATATCATAATGGTGCAATTCATTTCTGCTGTTATTGCAGTATTTTGTGGTGGGAGGTCGACCAAAAAACATTACTCCTGCGCAGAGTAATATGTAGCGTTTCATTAAATCACTGTCGTTCAGTGTTTGGAGAATATTATTCTGACCTATCTGTCTTTCTGCCCTTTCCTTCTCTGCTTAAGAAAGATCTTAGGCCTCTTAAATGTCCTCCTCCCTCCTCTTAACAGTTTGTCACCTTAGGAGCTCTCTTAAGGGCTGAAATGCTTTGTGAATAACTTTTATCTTACCAAAGGAAAAGCCTAAGAAAAATCTTAAAATTCTAGGAATTCTAAGATTTTTCTTAGAAGGACATAAGAGCTGCTTTTAGTCTTAGGATTCTTTGTGAATCCGGGCCCTGTACTCTGAGTTAAGCATTACCTGAGACAAAAGCCTGATATTTGACGTATGGCTTTGATACTGTCATGTTGGGACTCTTGATTGAAAGCTGCTCTTTGGTGCATTTCACTCAGAGGCATGAAATAGCATGGCCACCATGCCATTTCCAACTGATTAGACACTGTTACCTTCTGTTCCTCGGACAGTTGTTCTCCAGATAGTACAAAGACCACGAGGACAGCGTGTCCTTGTCATTAGCTCTGTGTGGAAGCACCAGTCTTTACCTCACCAGGGGCTGTGGCTGGACCACAAAAAACCAACCAAAAAAAAAAAACTGTGTCAAGTGAAGGGGAAGATAGATACCCCCTGATTATGGCAGTTAGGATTCATTGTGTGAGGGAAAAGATAGTGATTGAGGAGGGGGCAAGTCCTTGGAAGTCAGAGCCAGAATGACTGAGTGAAAACAATGACAGATATGATGAGGCCCTCTTGATGTGGAACCGGTGGGGCCAGAGACGGAGCTGTGGGAGAGGGCAAAGGAGCCTCCTGTGGAGACACTGATCAAACACGGTGTTCAGTATAACGATGTGTAGATAAAGACATAGCCTTTTACTCTGAGTCACTGGGAAGAAAGGGAAGAATAAAGACAAGAAAATGAAAGACATCTCAGAAGGCCCGTGTGTGGCAATGTTCCTTTAAGATGGTGAGAGAAGCAAGATGTGTCTGAAATATTACCCTAACGTTTCAGATTTTTCCATTTCTTAACCCCCCCCCCCCGTGCACCCCTCATTCACTCACAATAATAAAACAATCTTTTTCTTTTTTCTCCCCCCTCCCAATTTCTCACTCCAGAGTCAATCTTAGTGAAATCGTTTTTTTCAGGCAATTCACCAAGGTTACACAGGAACAAATCTCAGAACATGGCCATTTAGCTGTTTGCTCAGTTTTTTCCCCTGAAACATGCACAAAGTGAGGGAGCGCCCATAAACTGCACTCGAAGCCCTTTCACTTCACACGCATGCCAACAAACATAATTTTAATTTACTGTAGAGTGTGGATATTATTGTTGACAGTTGGTTTATTGTAGGGTTTTTATGCAATTACTGCAGTCGCGGCGGATCACAAAGCCCGATCCAACCTCCGTCTCGCAGTTATTATTAATGACGAATATTCTTCACTGTCTTTGTCTGATTGTAATTACATTGGAGCAAAATCTAATCCGGACACCAGAATATGGATCAGATCACCCATTAGAGGGCACGCTTCAGCCCCATTCTTAAATTACAATAACACTTTTTTTTTCTTCTTTTCTATCTTTTTTGATTTTCCTCTCAACTTGCCTTTTCTTCACTTTGTGTTATAAGCCCCTTGTGAGCTCATCTACCATACTCAACTTTGTCTTCCCTCTCTTTTAATTTTTTTCCCCTGCACTCAGCCTCTCTCTCTCTCTCTCTCTCTCTCTCTCTCTCTCCCTCCTCCCTCTCTTTGTCTTTTTCCCCCGCCATGCAATAAGGACTCACTCCACCAGCTCCCTGTTCAGCTGAATGTCGGCATTCATCACATCATCCAGGAACAACTCAACAGTCCCACTAACGTGCTGTGTTAGAGAGCTAGATGGGATGTGAGATAAAGCCTCCATGTAATTTCCCCACAGCTGTAAATTTAGGGGGGAAAAAAAACTATGAAATGGAGGCAATGTGGAATTTCTCAGACAAACACCAATAACAGACATCAAATCAGCAATTTCTAGATACACTTCCACAAGGTAATCACATACTCCTTGAACTTTCCTTTGCAGCTATAAAATCTGATATCAAAGCTCGCCTGTATGACAGAGTGAGCTAGAAATACGCTACAGAGGGAGGTAAAAGGAAATAATAGATTATAAGGCTAATAATACATTATTGCTTTGGATTAAATATGTATCTCCATGATGTGATGTCTTACTTTTATCTCTCTGCGGTGTTCTTTCACTTCAGCTCTTCCACATGTTTGCAAGACAGCCACATGTATAATCCACAGTGTGTGTGTGTGTGTGTGTGTGTGTGTGAGTGGGCTGCTGGTGGCAGTGGGGGAATGGGAGGAACTCTTTATCCCAAGCAGCACTGCACTGCAGGCTGTGAGCAACTGGGGCAGGAGCTGTGAAAGCCCTCAATTTCACTTTTACTTCTTCTAACCTCAGTTGAAGAATTTTATGCACTTCTATTGTGGGATTTAAAAAAAAAAAATAACACAGCAATTCAAAAATACAAGGTGTTTTTTATCCTCTCAAGAAAAGTGAGAAAAAAAGTAATTTCAACTACATTTTTTGAGGTCTAGATAGGGGTTCAGAAAAGATGACTGCATCACCAGGAAATTAGTTCTGTAACCATCCTGTTTGCTCAGGAGCTTCTGAAGAAAGTTTTCTTATAAGCAGGAATTAAATACCATTTAACCATGTGTTCTGGATTATGATTAAATGTCAGCGCTACAGGGATCATGCATTTCATTTCATTCCCATCGCACTGTTTACTTGATCCTGGAACAACTTATTCACTTGATGAAAAAAAACAATATTGCCAATCCCCTCATCCCAGAAAGTAAACACAGTGATTGTGTTAAATGGATTTGAGTTCAAAGATGCTGCAATCAGTAGTCTTGTTGTTTTTAAGATTGAGATTTTGAGAAATTAAGATGTTTAAATCAATGTTTCCATATGTTGGGAATATGCTTACAGTTGTTTTTCAACCTCTGATATGACCAACAGAAGTGCCACTCAGTGAGAGCAGGTATGCTGGACCTTGATTACAATAACAACAATAACTGTACTGAGACAAGAAGATCTTATACTGCAATAGTTATTTATTTATTTATTTATTTATTTTGAGATCATGGCTTGGTTAGGTTTTGCCACCAAGACTACTTGGATAGATTTGGGTAAAAATGCGTGATTTGGGTCAAAATAGATTGTTGTCATGATATATGAAGGTACATGGTAAGATATTTTTGCCAGTTCTGAATGTATATGTAAAACTTTGTGTTCTGATAAACTAAAAAAAGATTCATTCAAAAGTGCCACCTCGTCCCAGCTGAGGTGTTTTCTTGGTTCAAAGGTGAAGGCATGGCAGTGAAATGTGTAGGCTCCTTCTGTTGTCACTCATCATGGGAGATGTCAACTCTCTGCCCAACAAGAGTGATGAGCTCATATATGAAGATGCAGAAAGTCGAAGTATTTTCAAATCAAAACAATACTTGTGTACATCCCATCCATGGCAACTGCTGAGGTTCCATGTAAAGTTCTCCATGAAGTCGTTGCTAGGATACAGACTAAACATCCTGAAGCACTTTTAATAATATCAGGAGACTTCAATCATGTTTCCCTGATGGATTCACTGGGGGATGTGGTGGAGAGATGAACACTAGAGGCCATTCTGAACAACTCCATGACACCTTGATGGACCAAAACATGTTGGGGGTGGAGGGCTGCTCTCTCTTTGCTGCAGGATTGAGACATATAGAGGATCCTTTGTACCTACAGTCATCAGGCTTTTTAGATCTTCTGCAAATGGTAGATGAGCTGCCAGATAAATGAATTTCCCTTTCAAGATTAATAAAGTAATTTGTATAATATGTGCTCAGAACAGCACCATACTTCATCAACAGTACAAATAGGGTCCCAGCACATAAAACAAGGCATTAAACATTTGGCTGGTTTCTATTGAAAAGAGATGAAAACAGAACTCACCCATTCGCCTCCAGCTGCTTGGGAGTTGTAGGAAAACCCTGACTGCGTTCACATAGAATCAGGCAGACGGCAAACAAACCGGGTGTCATTTTAGTGGATGAGAGAGGGCCAATAAAACATGGATAAGATAAACAATACAACATCGCCATAACAACAAATTGTCACGTGTGTATCGTTTTGCCGCTTGCTGTTAGGACCACTTGCAGTGGCTGTTGTCCATCTGCCTGATTCCACATGAATGCAGCATAAAGAATACTATTCAGTTGTAACCCCAATGCTAGATGGGAGATGTTTTTACACAGTATGTCTTTTAAAAAAAACAAAAAAACAACAAAAGCTAAGAACAAATTTCTGAATTTCTACGGATGAATAAAACTATTAAGGCTGGAGGCCTGACGTGTAGGAACTGTGCGGCTCTCAAGACTTTTTGTTCCACTTTCTTTCAACAAAAAACAGGGAAAAGTGTTTTTTCCAGACTGTCTTGGAATAGCCAAGCAAGCATTAAATATTGCATCAGCCTGGTCAATTTCATTTTTCTTTCATCCAGTTGTTAAATCTTTTTTCTGCTTTCTCAGTTTGTGAGAGTTACAGAACAATAATGTGTGTCCAGCCAACATTTCTTTGAGTACGCTGACATCAAAAGTCACAGACTCTAACAAATGAACATGAAACTAAAATCACAGGTTTCTTCCTGAGGTACTTAATATAATGTGAATAGTGGATTACACTAATTAACATACTGTAGAGTTATCACATCATATGATATATGGCAGAGAAGCTGTCCAGGCAGATGTAGTGTATGTCTTTTAGCGGGTTCATTAATATGAAATAGAAAATGGTTTTAACAAGATGCAGGTTGTTCCTTTCATAATAAAACAGGAAGAAGGTTAAACAGGAATTGAAATCTCTCCCTTATCCTGCCTGTTCCATCAGATGACACCTTACATGCATGACATATCTTATCATCTCTTCAGAGAGTCTAACAACATGGTTTCTATTAGAACCAGCTGGACTTCAGTGAGTAATGGACAGTGTGTGTGACATGAAAAAATGACTGTATAACATAATGTCAGACCTCATTAAGAAATCTGCTAAACTCTTTTTTTTTTTTTTTACCCTTATGAAACTTATCTAATAAGCATGGATGAAATGCCGTTGGCGCATCCTCAGGCATCTCCTGGAGCAAATGCAAGCTCAGTAAAATGTATTTTGCAGCCGTGGTTCGTAGTTCTTAGAAAAACACTGTGTATCCCACGACTATTTATACGCCCATGCATTAATAATAAGGGCGTTCAAAACAGCTTCTGATCCAAACATTTTCAAGGGTACATGACTATTTTTACTAGAGTGGCAAAACAAAGGGAGTGAAGGTGGCTGTAATGTGCAGTTAGAGATCCAGGTGTGTCTATCCCTGTGGTCCCTCGAGATGAGATCTACTCAAATGCATCCTGAAGAATTCTTTTATTTCTCCTGTAATGAGCCAATAGCCGGCGGGTAGCTGTTGTCTCCAGCTGTGTCTTATTCTGTATTGATAGTTTCCCTTTCAAACGCACCTCATCCACCCCCTGCGGTCAGGAGTGCCAGGTTGCCACTGTGCTTCAGAGTTCGCCCTGACACTAACTCTAATCTTTACACACAGCAAGCAAAGAGACACTGGGCCCCTTTCAAGAGGAAACAAGGGCAGGTTGTGTTCATAGAATATGACATATGTCTGAAAATGGACTCATGTTATGCTGATATGACTCTTCCTGAGGCATTCAATTGACGGTCCGCAGCGGGTGACCACCGATTAATCTTTCCACCACACTGACATTCAGCCATCAGTACGGCAGAGGGACTGCATAGCAAAGTGAGAATCTGTGGAGAAAAAAGCAGGGAACGCTAATATGGTATCCACAGGGATCCTTGACACTTCCACAGAAGTGAACTATTGTGTCACATGCGAAAGAAAGAACTCCTTTACGTGATAGGCTGCATATGTTCATAGCTCATCTTAGCCATGTTCCCAGCAGCAGCACTCTCAGTGTTCAGACACAAACCTTTCTCATTACTGTGGCCAGAAATAAGGGGGATCAAGAAAATGCCTGTTTAACAGAAGCAAAGCTGATCTCCCAATTATCTCTTATCCACATTTTGTTTGTCTAGCAAATTTTATCAGTTGCGGGTTGGACACTAATTACGACTAATTAGTTTTCTCTCTGCCCTAAAACTGGAAATAACACAGTATTTAACATAAACAAAGCCAGAATGAAAGCTCAGTGTGATAAAACTCTCCGTGGACACTAACTTTGCTTGGAAACCTGGGGCGTGCAACTGGCTGCGGGGAGTCGATTTGATTTGGTGCTTTGGTGATAAATCGGTTAACAAACCCGAGCTGATCTGCACATTAGTAAAGAACACAACATGTTTTCTTTTTTTTAAGTGCTATGTAGTGGTTGTAGTTGGAGTAATTAACAAAGGAGTAGTAGTCTAATGAGTTCCCTCGTTGAACCTCATGATAGAAATTAAAGCTGCAGGTTCTGAGGTGTGCTCCGAGTTCATCTTCATGGAGGTGGTGGGCGAGCTTATTGATTATCTCCTGCTGGGTCTGTCAAGCCTGAGAAAGCCCAGCCGTGGAAGTATGCAGCTCCAGCCCTCTTTACCACAGGTTCAAAGAAACATGGGGATTTTATTTTTGCTTTGAAGAGGCCAAACTGATAAATTCCAAGGGCAATTTGTGTTGTAATTAACTTGAAATAACATACACATTGTCACAGGCACTATTTATTTATAGGATGATGAACTACACAACAATCTGTAGTAGTGAGAGTGAATGAATGTTTAAAGAAGTGCTTTTAATTCAAAGGTAATCTAAGAGGGATTTAGCCTGGTGGAGACATTAGCAATGCTGTGGCTGTTTTTTTCTGCACAGCTAACACACTCACATGTGATGCTGTTTTGTCCTTCATAAGAAAGAGAGACATAAGAGCATATAAAATATTCTTTAATATTTTCATTAATACAACATTTCCAGTTTTTCCCTTGTCTTCAGCTTCACTTCTCCTGAATCGTGAACATCTTCTTGCCAATATTATCCCCCTCTGGTTTCAGCAGAGGAGGATAATATTGGCAAGAAGATGTTTCAAACAAAATATGTGCAAAACAAAGAAGACCAACCTCATATGTCACCTAATTGTTCATTAATTATACCATAAATCACTGTGACAATGACAGCTAGTCGCAATTACAAATGTCATGGTTGGCCTGGCCCTCTATCAAGCTTCATTGTCTCTGGAAACCATACTGTGAGAGAGAATCACCTTGTTTACTTAACGCCAAAGCGTGAGGTCAGAATATAGGAATAAACATCCCAAACACACTTTTTTCTTTGTACCTGATGAGAGCTGACAGAGAACATATTCTACATGTGTTACATTCAGCAAATATGTTTCTTTAATATAGAAATCAAAAAGCAAGATTGAAACTTGAAAATGTGGAAACTGTAACTGTAAACCAAGACTAATGGTGAAAAATCTAACAAGTGCCTTTACACAATATCAAAGCTGTTATTTGACCTATTTTTTTCTTTTCTTACATTAATGAAATATAAGATACTGAAGATGCTGCTGCAGTCATTAAATATTTTTATTTATTTATTTTTTATTAAATGGTGAAACATGATTAAAATGAAGAGGTTGATAATTTGCTCATTTAGTTTTGATGTACTGCTAGATTTTTTTATGTCAAGCTTTATTATTTAAATTGTTAATTAAAATATATTTGGGATTTATAAAAAGTAGAGTCCAAAGTTGATTTCCACATTATCCACATTTTAATTCAAGTCCTGCTGTTTAGCACCCAGAGGCGGTAGAATACATTACCAGGCCACAGACTTCAGCTCTTTTCAGTCAGCTTTGACAAATTAATCAAGAAGAGTGTTGTAACTATTTATTCAGTTCAGTCAGACCTCATGCAGATCACTTCTGTTACTGTTTCATCATGCATGCACTGTTAAAGCAGATGAGGTTCAGGTGTTATGGCGCCACAGGTCAGCGGGGTGTCCTCTCAACCCGTTGGTCCCAATCACCCAATAAGGACTTAGCCCTGCTGCAGCTTATCCTTTTTCCTCCTCCTCTGCTGTACTGTACATTTGTATTCTGGTTGTGTCCAAATGACAGCTATTTAGCATGATATTTGAATGCCTTTAAAAGGACCTCATCAAAGGAGCACGGACATGGAAACAGGGAATATAACAAATAGCAGATGGTGTTGAAACTCTATGTTCACATCAGGGGGCAATGCAAATGTACATCATTCATAAATGCTGAGGGAAAAATAATTCTGTGAGAGAACATGTTCCATGTGCTTCTTCATCATGCGTTATTTTGTGCACCGCGAACTACACAAGACTCGATGTATATTGCGTGTGGTAGCCTACACACTAGAGCCAGAGCAGAGGGGGGCAACAATTAGATACAACAAGATAAATGAGAAATGTTGTCATGCTCGTTGAAGCTAGGTAGTACATTGACAGTAATGACCTTCAAATTTATAGTCATCAATTATGTAATTCAGATTAAATCAAAGTCATCTTACATTCAATAAAATCCAATTATGTGTAATGTGTATAAAAATATCAAGGTCTGTATCAACAGCAGGAAGGTTGCACCTCCAAGGGATTGTAGGAAGGAGTGTTGTTCCCTTGCATGCTCACCGCTTCTTGCTGGACCACTGTGCAACCATATTTTAAGTTGTTGGTGTTGACATGGAAAAAGATTCACTGGCCCATTATGTCGTCCAGTGCCGGATGTGTGATTGAAAGAGGTCAGTCATTATGGATGCAGTGAAGGGAAGCCTCCTATCCGGAAAGGTTATTTATCTGTTGTGTACTCTGAAGAGATGAAATGATGGACTGCGCATAACTATCAGACTGTAAACACACAAATCAATTTATTAGCAGGGGTAATTGATGGGGCTGCAGCACTTGACCAGTATCACATGGTAATTTTCATAGCCACTGCTGTGCCTTACATAGTTAGTCATGCAGCAAAACCTGAAATGATTTTGAGGAGTGGAGTGTCAGTGGATGGATATATATATTTATATTTTACTGGTTGCGCTGCGGCACAGCACGTTGAAGCTCAATCAAAGATTAATGTGGGGGCAAGACATGACTACTTAAAGATGCACTATGTTACAGTTTACTCGAGAGAAGTCGTTTGTAGCCTCTAATGAGTAATAGCAATCAATCTAACTTCAAATACCAATCATGACTGATCTCCTTGGGTTTGGTGGGTCTCACAAATGAGTGGCCCAAATACTGAATGATGGACAGTGGGGGTGGGGGGGGTAGATACTGCGTAAACACACACACATGGAGGATTCAGGACTGAAAAACTTCTGCCTGATTGGCTGTGGGAGCAATTTATCCAGTGTCCATATTGAGGTCAGATTTAAGACACCTACCGCCTCACTCCAGGTCTCTGATATCTAATCAATAAATAATTTGTGAGTGGATCTGCACTAGCAATCCCCCATCCATCACTCACTGATCTCCCTTTGTATCATTCCATGAATTTATAGACCACTGCCTGCATGCTAAACTAGATTGCAGCGGTGAAATTTCCCCTCAGATCCCCATGCTATATATGTGCTCTCTTGGATTCATTATCTACTGTATTTTCTGGAAGGTTCACTGACTCCGTGCTGCTTCGTAGTTTGGCCTCACCAATGGCAGAAACACACACACAAACACACACAGAGTGAACTTATCTCATTGTCTTTGCTCTGGAAGTCTCATTGTTCTGCATCATCCGCTTGTCTCTTGACCTTATCTCTGTTCTTGCCAAATGGACAAAGCAACAGAACACTCATGCATCCTGTCACCGAGCGCCACACGTAATTGGACTGTTAGACTCATCGCCTCAACCGATCTTCTGTGGTTTACTTTCCCTCTCTGTCTCTCTCACTTTATCACTTGTTCCTCCTCTTCTCTTTTAAAACCAATCTGCCCTGTCCTCTCTCCGTGCCCTTGCTACCCCCTTCTCCCTAATCCCCGCCTTTCGCTTTCTCGCTCTGATCCACTCTCGTGCATATACACCTGTATCACAAGACGACAGGTGCTACAGACAGAGCCAGTTATTCAGAGGTCATTTTTACAAGTGTAGCTAATTAACAGAAATGGAATGAATCATTTCAAAGGGAAATGGTGTGGACACACAATCAAGCTCTCCATTTCATCTTGTTGTGCTTTTTTTTCACTCCCCCTCCCTCTTGCACAGTGTTGCTTCCTTTTTTCAAAAGTACTCCAAAAACACTCGATTGCTTCTATTTCCATGGGCGCAGACACCTCTCCCCGCTTGGATTAGCATGTTTCGAAGAGTGAACACCACTTGTACAAATCCAACGCAATTTTCTCATTCTGGAGATGACATTTAATTTCACATGTGCTCCTCTTCTGCCAGTTTTCACTATTTATTACACTGACTGACCTTAATGTGAGGCCTCTGCATATCAGTATACTCCCACCTGTCTATGAACACTAAGAGCAAGTATGGATCCAATACAATCTCTAGGGGTGCAAATAATATATATATTTCTAGACTTAATCACTTTGATTTCTAAATGATATATATTTGGAACATGAGAAAGTACATTTATTTAAGAGCAGCACTGTACTTGCTGGTACTTACCATTTTGTTAGGCTATAATTTCACTCCTTTGCATTGCAGAGGAAAATATTAAAGCTTTTACAGGTCTGCCAAGGCTACCATTTCATGTATAAAATTAGCTTTTAAAATTTGATGCTCCGTTAGGGTTCAAACCCTCCATCACTTTTCTCCACCCACTTATGCTGCTTAAGGCTTGATTACCAATCAGGAGAAAGTGCCCCAGGGCCCCTTGAGGCCCCTATACTCATTGTTTGCGAGTTGTTTTGTAATAATTTGTTTGAAATTTACATGGTGCACATTCAGAAATAATATGATATCTAATCAGATTGCCACAGCATTCATACATAATGGTGTCTTCCTCTTTTTATTCAGTGGTTGTCACGCTTGGGAATTTAAATTCTAGTACCTTGATATTGTTGTTTTGTTGCATTATTTTGTATTGTTTATTTTATATTTTATTTTTTTTTATATTTCTCTTACTGAGTTGTGATCTGATTGGAAATGCAGCTGCATTTTTATTGGCAGAGAGGTATATGTTCTGTTTACTTTTGAATGGGTCATGAGAACCGATACTTTGGTACCAAGTCGATGCCAAGACACAAAAAAAATCAGTACCTGCTTTTTTTGATACGGTGAATACCAGATGTGCAACTTTGCCCTTCGTGGGCCGTGTCGATTCTGATGCGGACAGTATACGTGTGTGAGCGGCAGCATATGTGTGGTCTCTGTGCAGCTACAGTCAAACTCTGGTGCGGTCCATTTGTTGTGTGAACGCGGCCGGACCTCAGTCTGCTCCAACTGCCTGGAGTATGTCACAAGCTTGAAACAACTGGTTTGTGAGATGTTTGTGAGATGCCTTGTCCGGGTTAGGGTTAGAGAGAGAGAGATGAGACATTGTGTACCCTTTAAAGATTTGGACAGCCGCACACATTCACAGGCTGTCTCTCCTGGAAGGCATTGATAGTGTTGCAATCTGTTGTTCACATGAAAAAACAATAATAACAACACAAATACTTGTGTGACAAAAAAAGAAAAGAAAAACAGGCTCTTTTTCTCACCTCCACACAACCGGCTAATCGCAGTATGAAGTAGGTGTGAACGTAGGATCGTTGGTTTCAAAGAGTGACTGAAACGGTTGCACCCAGCACCCCGCTCCTACCTCTTTTTGGTGTTGGAAATGTGTGAGTGGAGGGGGTTTTCTTCAGCTATTGGGCTGGCCCGCAAGCAGTTCTGATGCTGTATACTGGCAGCTTCAATGTTGTGGGTTTACTGGAGTCTAACACCATGCACAGGGTATATGAGGCAGGATACATATCTATTACACAGCCAACAATTCCATACAGAAACACAAACCCATTAGAATCGACAACCTGTGTTTAGACAGAACAGGATGAAACAAACACACCAAAAGGTTTATGGTGTAATTAAATCAACGCTACACTACTTCTTATAGCTTACAGCCCTAAATCACGTTGGATGCACATTTTCTCCTCTCAAGTTCATGATGCAGGTTTGACAGTTAATCAGTTACCACTGACAAAAGTAGTGCAACACAGTGGAAGGTATTGGCAAGAAAAAGGCTTTCACAGATGAAAAAGGTATTTCACAGAAGGAGGAGGTGAAATATATTCTTGCTACAGCTCCCACTCAATAAATTTACCCTTGGAATGGTATGGCTTCTGTCATGGATAGGCTAACATGACCTACAGCTAAAATGTTCAACTGAACTTCTAATCAATAATTCAGGCATGAAAGCAGCCATCCTCATCACATGCCTTTCAGAGCAGACTTCTGTGAATGACAGGCAAACGCAAGTGTGTCTGTGTGTGTGTGTGTGTGTGTGTGTGTGTGTGCGGAGGTATGGAGATGGTAAAAGCAGAGGTGTCTCGTTACAGGTGATGATATGATTGATGCCGTAGTTCTGCCTCTGCAAAGGAATCAATGACATGGCTGCTGGTACGAATCAAGCTCACAGCTGTCAAGAGAGGGAAGTGCAGCTCGGCGTAGATTTGAGAAGGGTGGACAGATTGCTTTAAACAAAATTAAACCACAATGGGATGGTGGATATTGGAAATGTTTATTTATGTTGCTGTGTGAGAGGGAACGTGTGGGGGGGGGGTAAAGCTTTTATGACTTTGTGTGAAGTGATAGAAGGACATATTTGGGGAGGGATGGGAAGGGTTACAACACAACAAACCCAAAAGACCTTTTTTGAATTCTTTTCGGCATTGATTTCACTTAAACATTAAGGGAAGCATTTCAATTTCACATCATCCATCTCACCAAATTGAAACAGGTCAGGCTGCTGGTTGGAGTGTATGCTTCATGCTGCATTTCTTCATCACATCATGCACAACTAGTCTCTTGATGTACGGGACTGGATTTCATCAAAACCATTTCTACACCCTCAGACAGAAACTCATAGGAAAACTCATATGAAATATACGATTTGAATATATAACGACTGCAGCTTCGAAGCTGAAATAACTCCCACTCTCACACTGCCTCAGTCATGCCCTCTCCCTGTCACCTCAAAATGGTTGGAGGTCATTGTTAATGGCATTGAGAAATAAAAATGCTATCTGTTGTTATTCCAAGGAATCTGTCTGTCTGCCCCCCCCCAGGCCACATTTCATTAGTCCCATCAGCAAGGTAATTCAGAGTAAAATGTGAAGAATAAATTACAGCGCGTGAGATGCCTGTTAATCTGGGCACAATGCTAACGTATCCAGCCTTGCATGAGGGGTGGCTCATGAAGAAAATGAGACATTGTCTTTTTTTGTTTTACTTTTTACATTGCACTGTGAAATATGAGTAAAGTATCCTTTTTTGGGGCAGTGGGGCTTTTATGCCTTTAATGGCCAGGACAATTGGAGAGATACAGGAAGTGGGAAGACAGAGTCAGGGGGAATAACATGCAACAAAGGGCCGCCAGGTGGAATTAAACTGGGGCTGCAGCAGTGAGGACTATAGTATCTGTATATGGGGCACCTGCTCAACCCACTGAGGGGCCTTCTATGCTTTTACAGATTTTAACCCTACCTGTTAAATCAAGAATAGAAAAGTGCATCCTTTTGCTTCTGATTTTGTCTGTATCTTTTAACTTCAGCTTGCACTTTCTTGAGTGGGTGTTGAGAAAATGCTGTACGTGCAAAAGTAAATATGAAGTCAAAGAACACTAACTGTAAATGAAAGTGTTTTCAAATACATTACTGTTTATGGTTCCCACTTGCATTTGACTGTGATTCACAGAGATGATGAATAGGGTGCGTTCCGCTGTGTCTCCCAGGCTGAATCAAACACTGAAGACACACATTGGGATAAATCAGGGCCGGGGGGATTCACTGGTTTGTGACTGTCAAATAATCTGCCAAATGTCTCTTTGTACTTGTGTCACTTATGAGGTGGGGGCTCCACCCGGCAGATGCTGAGGAGAAGATGCTAAATCATCATATATTACAGTGTAAACATAATCTGAAAACACTAAGGACTGTGGTGAAAGGCAGGTGGAGTCAATTAGAGAAAATGAGGTGTTCAATTAAAACACACTTGAGAATGATATTTTTTGCTTTCCTTTACTCTCCACTCATCCATTATACGTCATCATAGTGCTGCTACAGTACAGTACCCCAGAAAAATTTCTTTTGGTATGTAATCCTATTACTGCAAGACTTAAAGTGATGCTAAATTACTGCCAAAAAAAAATAAAAAACTACTGAGAGCTGTAGTGCAAGTTTGTGCCAGCATAGTTTCAAGTTTAGGGTTCTCCAAACGGTTATTAGGTGAATTAGAGGGAAAGCCACAGAGGGAAGACAGTCATGGGAGCGAGTTCTGCGAAAGTGATCTTGGCAGGTTAGTGAACACTTTATGCTGAGTAAGGCCAAAAAGTTTTGGATGAGGACGAGACGAGCGGACGTTCATCATAATATTCAATCCCGAGGGGCGACAGACTAATCATTCCTTCAGCTTGTGGTCTAGCAGCGTCTGAAGTGCAGTTTGTTGTAATGAATGGCACAAGCAGTGGGTTTGAGTGAAGGACACTCTGCTTTCTGGTGGCCCTCCTGGCACAATTTCATACCTCCTTGAGATGAATTGGTGTTATTTAGAAGAAAATAATAATCACTCGAGTTTATATTATACAATACCAACATAGCATCCTTTAATGCAACCCCCACTGCCCTCTACATGGCCTTTTTTTCTCAAATCTTACACCCCAACTCTTAATGTAGACTTCCTGTCAAACAGTTTTTACATTGAAGCCCATGATGAGATGTCCCTGATGTAGATGAAGCTGCTCAAAAGCCTCAGACAACATTATGCAGCTGTTTTCACAGGCTACATTCTCCACATGACAAGTAAACAGAACCTCATGCGAGCAGTTGTTTGAGTGCCCCTTTAAAACGCTATAAAAACACAAATTTGTTTCAGTAGAACTGGATATAATAGGTTGATTTGAGCTCAGACTAATATCATGAACAGCATTTTCCTTGTCAAATGAAGGTGCTTTAAAATCCAAATACTGTGTGCATTCATAAAAAAAGTACCTATTACAGGAATGTATTCACAAAATACAATGCACATTATTATAAAACTCTTAAGCTTCGAACAATTACAGCTGGAAATCTTGAGCGTGAATGTGTTCAATCCTCAGCTGGATACTCAGTGACATCCAGGGGGATGTATTGACATCAAGCAGCATATGAAAGAGCATTAACAACATGATTACAGTCTTTGCAATTAGCCAATATTTGTTATTGTTTTAGGTTTCCTAAATTAGAGCGAGTCGCGACAGAATAGTGTTTTCCTCAGTCAAATGCTGATCCTCAGCTCAGAGGGTACGAAGCACAGCATAAACATGCAATCTGGTAATAGAAACTGAAGTCTTTGATATCGGTCCCCATGGGCGGCATCAGCTTGAATTCTGCAATGAGGTTGTGTGAATCCTAACAGAAGGCTCCTACTGCAGGGTCAGACTATGGCGGGGTAACAACACGTGCTGAATACATTTGAAAAACAGTGCGCTTTGATATTCAGATCAGCCCAGCGCTCTGTTGGGAAGAGCCTTAATGTTATCATCCAAGGGAGACCATGTATGAAAATGCATGTTGACTTTATGCACTGACAAAAAGCATAAAGTGAGGTTGCATAGCAGCAACTCCAATCTCTCTTAATGACGATGTGTAATTGTGTCTGCCGTTCCGGTGGGGCACGAGTGGAAATTGTGTTTATCTGAAAATGAAGTTAGTAAAATAGAAGTGATGGGGTGCACGATTTTGTTTTCGTCTTTGAAATAAAGAAGTCAATTTGCGGCAGAAATCAGTCGATCGTTGTTATTGAGGTATGTTTCCCACAAAACATTTCCATTATTAAGAGGATAAACACAACACTGTCTTTTTAATGCGCTGAAAAGCAGCCTTACTGAGCAATCAATAGAATAAACCAGATAAAATATTCTGGATTGGACCTTTAATCATATAATTTCTTATTCCATCTCAAGATTTAATCATTGCACAAAATTAATTTTCCTACAGAAGCAAGAATATTACAGGTTATATGGCTTCTGTCTTCTGTCTAATCACCAGATAAAACACCAGTGGTTTTAATTATTGATAATTAACCTCATGAAATATGATTCATTCACCCATCCCTCTGTCTTTTCTTCTCTCTTCTCCAGCTTTCTTATTAACATATATCTTTTTAATATTCCCACTCCATTGTATTATATATTGTAGTTTTAGATAAAGTTATTGTTGTTTTGTTTTACTGCCTATAACAGTACACCAGACCAGTTAATCTAATCATCATGACATGATGTCATATGGTCCAGCACAGCTGCATAATCTGATCCATGTTATATTGAGAGGTATCCTCCCGCGGTCATGGCTCTGCTTCTGTACGCAGTCCAGTAATGTCAGCTCATATCAGTCACATCATGCCCAACCTCTCATGTTCCGAGTCTAATTTCCATTGGGTGACCCAACCGCCCTCCACTTGAAAGGCTGATCGTGGAGATGTTGCTCTTTTCTTCCAGGGATCTCATTAGAATCCCCTTTAGCCACTCGATCTCCCCGGCCTTCGTCAGTGACAAGTCTGTGTCATCTGCACACCAGCCAAGACAGGGAAGTGACTGACAGCTCTTTTGTGCATTTGTGGGCGTGCATGTGTACATATGCAAAAAGATGCTACACTTGCCCATAAGGCAAACAAACATTTGCGAATTCACTTGACTGCGTACGTGGCGTGCACTCCTCACACACAAAAGTGTACGTGCGCTGGCATGTCCGCTCTTAGGATTGTCTCTCCTCACATTCATAATTTCATGCGTGCCGAATTCATAAGCAAAGTGATCAGGCCTTCAGGGCTCATCAGATGGCTTAGTGCCTCTTCATACACCCTCAGCTGCTGTGGCCGGCATAGGTTTGTGATTGCCTTGACAGCTCCATTAAAAAAGAGAAGGTGATTGCATTCTGTTCCATTCCCATAGCATGCATGACTAACCAGGCTCAGCAGTCAGTGGGAGGAACCCACTTGAGCTCCGTTCCATTGGGTTTATGTCACTTCTAATACAAAGCTTTCATGTAAAGATGGCTCTACCTTTTACTACTGTCCTGTGAACTGAGGTTGTTAACAAAGGATTCACTATGTTTACACGCACAGAAAGGAGCCAGGGTACTTTGTCAAATTAAAAAGACAAAAATAAAACAAAACAGCTTTTAATTCTATTTGTTGGCCCCCAGTAATTGTCCCTCTGTTTTTTTCTATGGCTGCTACCTTTTAGCTTCAGTATTTTTTCTTTTATTTGTGAAAGCACTTGTAGTCACATCACAGAGGACAAGAATGGAACAGTGATTGTGCTAATAAATCTGATCTTATCTTTGTCAAACTAGAGCGCTACTGCTAACTAGCTGTTTCCATGTCCCCTATGGACCATCAACCGAAGAGGATGCTGACTTGTTTTCTGGAGCAGCTTGACTGATGTTGCAGCTTAGCCAAAAGCCAATTTATTCAAATTTAGCTCACTGCATTTCCCCCACAAGGGGGAGCTTGTCATTGTCCTAGAACTTTTATATCAAGCCATATAGCTTCTCATCAGAGAAGATTTTGCTATAAAACCAGAAACACATTAAAAGTACAGTGTGTTTCCTGAGACTTGCAAGGGCAGAAAGAAGCTAATCTCATATTTATTCGTTTTTGTTAATGAGAGGATAGGGTCTATGCAACAATAATGATGCTATACATGTGTTTGTTTGCATAATAATTAGCCAGTAATGTAATATATTTTCTATTCCTACAGGAAGTTATTGACTAGGGCACGTCTGTATGTGCGTGTGTGTGTAAGTGTGAGAAAAAGAGCTAAGTGCACTCGCTGTGATAATAAGCAGAGCAGAGGAAAGGGAGTTATTATGTAAACAGAACTATTTAACAAATTCCTTACCCTAATTATAGCTGTGAACATAGTTGGCTACAACATCCAGTGCAGTGCTGCTGGTAGAAACATGCACATGTGTTTGAATGGTACAGATAACATAAGGTACTGTTTTACTTTCATTTCCACTTTTAATCTTTTGAATCTGAGATACTTAAGGTCATTTGAACAGTGTTTTATAAAAGAACATCTTAGACGCCTGGTTAGGACTATATGCATGATCAAGAAATGTTTCTTCATCCCCTCTCAATAGCATATTTCAGAAACAAGGTTATTACACAAAGCTGCAAACAACAACACTACTCAAGGTTATTTTACAGGGCAGCATCCTCTTTGTTGAAAATATGAACAAACATAAAGCGTAAGGCAATAAAACATAAGTGAATATGAGCATATGGGTGTGGTAAATATGCAAATAAAACCAAACTTTCATTTACAGAGATACTCGGAGCTGCCGCCGTTGGTGTGCTTGCAGAGAACAGAATTACAAACATAACATTAAAATTGATCCAACCGGCTGAGTTCACCGCTGTTGAAGTTGAAGCAAATTGGTTCGGAGGGCTATTTATTCTAATCTGAGTGGTAAATGCACAGTGTCAACATCAGGATTAAACCCAAACAAGACAGATGGAAATCTCCTCATCATCCCCAAATGCAAAGGGCTCAGGCTAAGCACTGTCATTTTATAGCATCTGAATTTAAATGTCTCTGATGCAGCATGTCAAATAGTGCTGTTAATTTGCCGTCTACAGAGTCTATCAGAGTGACAATTTCCTTCTAAACACCACTCAGTGACATGTAATATACTATACTCTTCATTGATTATTTAATATGTCTGGCCTCCTTATCTTTCTTTTCCTAGCCTCTTAGCAGATAGGCCTTTGTCTTGCTTTTTTCTCCCTCTGGTTCTTGGCAGAATTGTATTATGTGAAGCAAGGGAATAGATACAGTATCTTTGTGCACAACAGCAGCAGAGTGGTGAATGTAGCGAGGCAGGCATTCCCTAACCATTATGCAGGACGTCAAAAACAGTTCAAAGTAGCTAAGTGTGGTTGTCGTTCCATCACCAAGGTCAGAACACATACCGCTCTGAAAGTGCAGCAAGAGAACAAAGTAGCTGCATCTATGCAAGTGTGGAGCGTGGGGAGGGGGGATCAGAATGTTCAGTACATGAACAGGACAAAACGTGGAACATGAGGAAAAAAACCTCCAAGATTCTTTGGAAAGGAACGAAAAATGACACATAAAGCCAAACTGTAGTTTGTAGCCACTGAAAACAGCTCCCCAAAAAATTGTAGATCAATTAAAATTCTTTCTGTGCTAAGAACTTCCTGTATATTCTGCCAGTCCTCCCCCCAGTGTCTCCATTCAAAACATACAGGGTAACTGAAGAAACGGCTGTGTGCCTCATTTCCTCTCTAACGAGTCTGGCCAATGTGTCACTCTCTGCTCCGCATTTTAATTACAGCGCCAGGTAGACGTGTGACTGGTATGGAGGTAGATTTTGCCTCAGTATTATTAATGCAAACTGTTCATGTGTAAATGTGTAATCAGTAAACATAAAGCGTCTGCCACGAATACAAAACTGAATTTGTCAACTCACAAAAAAACACTTGCAAATATGAAACTGATCTTCAAATACACAAACCAGTTCCACAAACAAACACACTACATTACACTTACAACAGTGTCTTTGTTTTCCTTTTTTTGTGGCTCATTACCAAAAAAATGCAGTATGTTGCAATATAAAGGTTAAAGAAGCAACCATTAGATCCAGATTAAATGAAATTATCTGTCAAATCTAAATGTACAAAACAACAGAGAGTAAAAATACAATGCGTAAAAACTTAGACCCTCATTTTATTTGTTACTATAGCTGTATTTAACTGCAGATTATTCAATTATTGTAAGGATCATTGATTACAAATGGGATTGTAGCCTACACCATTACTTGTGTTGAGCATTGGAAAATACGCCCCCCCCCCCAACAGACCCATTGTCGAGGACAAGGAGAACCCTGAGTTTAACGGTGATGAGCGAACCGTATGTGATTGGCCAAATTTGTCACACCCTCCGACACACTCACCTATAATATATGATAATGAAATCTTCCTGCTTCCACTCCACAACCAAGTGCAGCAGAAAAGCTTTGACTGCATCTCATCTTCACTGCTGAGTTCACAAAAAGACGTCCCAAGGTATATAATACATTATTTATATCAGTCTAATATATTTTGAGCTTATGCACTTCAACAACAATCAGGGGACAAACATGCTTCACAGGAACCACTAAGTGTTTCTGACGTGACGTTCATGGAGTGACGTGCAGTGTCATTCAAACCAACAGGTGGCAACATCAGGCTTGTGTTATGAAAGGCAAGTGACAAGTTTACAGATTAAGAGCTAAATGTGGCTTAAGTCAAGACGTCCTGTCTGAGTTATCACCTGCTCCACTAGCTTCTGTAACTGAATTCATTTTCTCAATGATCACTTTTTATACTGGTGCTTATGAAAAATGAAGTACATTACTGGGTCTTACTTTCTATATTCTCACTGCCGTTCAATACAGCAGCTTCACAAAATTGAAACCTATACTTGTTTCCTCTGCTATGATGTCTGCTAAAGGCTAAACGCCACTTAAATAGTGAATAAACATTGATATTATTTTTTTTTTCTTTTAACAAAAGTACTGTACTTATCAAAACATATGGGGCCAACCATATGGGACACAGACAAAGGCTCTTCTAGGTCTGCATTAGTATTATTAATAACATATTTTCAAATATTTTTGGATCTTGAATAAGTTTTTCTTACTTCTGGAACAAAAATCATAATTGATTACTCTACTCAGATGTGATATATTGAACAACAAACATATAAATTGGATGCTCACATTCAAATATATACAGTATATTAATTATACTTTACACTTTCAAATAGGAAATGATACAAATTTCCACCAATGAGATGAAATAACCAGGAAATTGTTGGAATTTTCAATGAATAAATAACAAATGATCAAAACTGTCACTGATAACTTTCATGTTGATCAAATCATTGGTTTCTACCCTTCTAAACACTTTGTCATTTTTCTTGCACGTTATAAAACTCCATTGAAATGGAGGTTACAACTCATATAAAAGCTAAATGGAAGTGCTCCCAGCTGCAATTTAGCTAATAATAGAATGTGAAGACAATAATAATTACCCGTCATATATAACTGCACACAATATCTACTGACTTATTGATGAGACTAATTTTGATACATTATTTCTGATAATTAAAGTCAGATATGACTTTCGGTGCATTTTTGACTTGGCCTTACATGGAGAGAATAAGTCCATTTATAATTGCCACCTTATGGAGGCAATTACATGTCTGCCCTAATATCATCAGTCAGGGAGACAGTCAGAGAGACAGCTGTTGGAGTGTCATTCTTATCTCTTGTGCTCGCTCCCTTTCCCTCCCTGTCTTTCTCTCCTCCCATCTCCTCCATCTTCCTCAGCCTGGGTGGCTGGCACATCTAGTGACAGCAAGTCCTTGGCTCCATCTCACACTGGCTGTCCCTTTCATAGCACAGAGTGCGTGCTGACAGTTATCAGAGCTGTGTCTGCACTGACTTCTTGTTTTGACATTAGTCTGTCCTTCCTCCTTTTTTTTTTCCCTTTCCTCGCTCGCACTATGGGACATGCAACAAACAAGTGACTTAGATGTAAATCTGCATCATAAAGTCGGCACCAGCTCATCTCCTGGCTCCTGCTGCTGTAGTAAAGCATTTGTCCTCTCTCAACTCTCCACTGAACTAACAGTCAAACGCCTTCACTTAGGGGCTGTAAACATCAGAAAAAATACTCATTTGATGCCTGCAAATGGCAAATATGCCAAAATTCTTACTCTTCAAATACAAATAAAAGTCGCTCCAATAGAATCCACTTTCAGCTTCACCTTCGTTCGCTGAGCAAAGTTTATTTCTGCGGCTGTTTTCTCTGTCCGACTGACAGTTCCTTGGCAATGCACTGTCCAGCCTATGAGTGGTGTGTCAGCCATGTTTATTTTGGATGACAGATGCAATCTGCCCCGGCATCAGCTGACAGGTCAATCTATATCTCATTACTCTTTCCTAACAATATCATCTTGGCTGAGATTTACAAGGTGTGGTAATAAATTCAGTCCAAGTGACATCATGTGTGGCTACTTTAGTAGAGTATCTACTGCTTGACTACAATATAGCAGCAAATGTATTGAATCAGTTTTTTCCATCTCTTGTCTTTTTTTAGCCTCTAATGCAACATCTTAGAAACTTAGATATTCAATTCTCTTTATCATTGTACATTTACTCTTCATTTTAATATCATCTGCTACTCCAACTCCCCCCTCGCTATTATTCGTTTTTTTTTTTTTTTTTTTTTTCCAGGGCAGCGCTAAAGCAGGCTTTGCTCGTTTGATTTACTTTCTATTAGGGGATTAAAAATCAATTATGCAGGAAGCCATGCGTAGGCGTGATTATAGCTGCACATGACGGCACCATTCATCACAGGACCACTCATCTCTACAGCCGTTAGGAACACAGCGCCACACCAGGATGGCCATCTTTTACCATGAACTCTGCCCTCATCTTTTACACATTACAAATGGAGTAGCTCCACCACATAATATAAGATGAATGACATTAATAGTTGGGCAGTTTAGAAAACCCTTTTGCCCTGCATCGCAAAGTGGGAATAGAGAATATCCAAAAATAGTGCGTGTAATATCCACTGTAACTATGAAGAAAGAATATCTTATGATGGGGATTCATTAAAATCCATCCCAGATGAATATAGTCAATTATAACAATTACAGACCCATTTACTGAGAAAGAGTAACAAGCTTGAGGGCCCAAAACAGCATGGAAATGCCTGCAATAATGATCTTTCATATAATGTATTTAGTCAGGTGCCACTTGAAATTACAGTCTTGCCAATGGTGACTTATCCCTGTGTGGGCTGATAGGTGACACTAAGCTCAGACTAGATCTGACTAAACATAGGATACATCTGTCTCTCAAAAGGTCTGCGCTGAGATTATCGTTATGGTTATAATTGTTAGGATGAAAAAAAAATAAAAAACAGGTACTCATGAGTAGACAAATGAGTCTGGAGAAATACAGCAGAATACCAACAATTGAATAAATAAATTGACATTTCCTCCACATTAGAAGAGACTCTTTCTTCTGTTTATGTATATAAAATAAAATCTGTGGATCAAGCTTCACTTACTGCAGTTTCACTCTGTCTAAACATTATGAAAAATGTCAGGCTTTAGCTTTGAAATTGCAATGTGAAAATCACTATGCTGCACAGTAAAGAACTATACAGACGTCCTTGACAGATGATGATTTGGAGCTGCATATAAATGGACAATGGACGGTGATTATAATGTCTTTTAAATTTCTGTATCGCTTTATCTTGATTGGTGTTTTCTGTCCTTTCTGCTAATCACACTTTGACCCTGGCAGATCAGCCCAATGTCTCATTCCAGCACTGGTCAGATAAGACTGAACAATAACTCCAGTTAAATCCCAGTGATCCTTTTTTTACACAACCATAATACAAAGTGCAGGATGTCTTGCCACCTCTTTCTGTTGATTCCTGCACTGGACAGATAACATGGAGGCACCATGCACTGTGCACACCCTATGTTTTCACAAAGAGGCTCAGGTTTTTCAGACTGCTCATCTGTGGTGGCTAGCACGATGTTGTGTGCTGGGGAGAAAACATCAGTGCTGGGGATGCAGACAAGACAAACAAGCTGGTGATAAAGGCTGTCTTTGTTGCTGGGCTGAGTCTGAAGGCCCTGGAGGCGAGGAGGAGTGAACTCTATCGAAAGCAACCCCTCTCGTCCTGCCCCTTCTATCGTGCACTGACACAGCTGCAGAGTATCTTCTTCTGCTTCATCCCTCCTAGGTGCACCACACACAGAAAAAAAAGAAAAAACACAGACAGAAAAAAAACATGGATTTTTTGGTGCTAGCCAACATCAGAGTTCTTTCTTTTCAAAATGGATTTTGCCGGAGTTACCGAGGCGAGAGCCAGAACAGGAAGACTGCACTGCTCTGTACCGGCCTAATAAGCCTCCCTGCCCTGCTCTGTGTGTTCTCTGCAGTCTTCTATAAATACAGAGCTATTTGCTGCACTGTTTGTTCTGGACGTATCTCTTTACATTCCTTGTGAATACGGTAATGCATATCAACATATTCTCACAAAACAGCATTGTACCTCATTTGTAAATTTTTGTCTCACTCTCTTTCTTCTCTTTATTATGTTTATTCCTATCAAATGCACGTCTGTGTGCTTTCTTCAAGTGCATTCAGCATGAATTTGCATAATTTATTCATACTTTTGTTTGCATAAGTATCCTCACTACTACTACTGCTATTATTACAAATACCACTACTACCTCACCTACAACTATGCAACCTCTTTATAGATGCTCTGAATTACTAATATAAATCATGCAATATGTCTGTGAATGTTCTCATTCGTCCAGGTCATTGTTATCTCTCTCTCAAATTAAATCGAAGGCAACTGGACTTGTATTTGTCTGTGGAAGACGTTTCGCCTCTTATCCAAGCGGCTTCATCAGTTCTTATGCATTGGTCTCTCTAGTCCGCCTCTCTAGTCCGCCTCTCTAGTCCGCACTAGTCAGACTAGTGCGGACTAGAGAGACCAATGCATAAGAACTGATGAAGCCGCTTGGATAAGAGGCGAAACGTCTTCCACAGACAAATACAAGTCCAGTTGCCTTCGATTTAATTTGAGAGAGAGAAAATCATGCAATAGGACAAAATCCATATATGGTACATCAATAGTAATCCAGTTGAAACACTTATTTATACAGTTATTTATATTTATATAATTTATTTCAATCAGATACACTGAACTCAAGAAGATAATGGGAATAAAAAGCTGTCTTGGGCAGCAGCCCACCCATTAGTTAATATTAAGATTTAAAATCTTGGTTGAGAGCAATAGCAAAAACTCTGGTAGCAAACTGTGTCAGCTGCTTGTGGCTGTGTTGTGACTGGGTGCCACTTTTTCTGGCCAGTAGCCAATGATTGTGAAGCATGAGAGAAGCAGCAGAAACCAATCATTTAGTGTGAGTTTATTTAATATTTACACCACTTTACACCTACTACTAAAACCCAGACTTTAAAGACAGGATTTGCTACTTTATATTAAAGTTTTAGCAATTATCCACGGGCAGACTTTTAAAATTTCACTCTCGTCCTTTTCACTGTTGAACATTTGCCAGGAGTGAACAGAAGATATTTTGAGTTTTTTTCTCTGTATCACTGGCCAACAGTTTCACATCAATAACTGTGGTACACACGCAGTCACATTTTCTACACTTTCTTATACGTGCACACACAAGTACACACACAATCACCAGCCTTTTCATGCCTATAGTAGTTCAGACTTGTGGAGAATGGCACGTCTGTTTACTCTAAAAGGTTCAAAGATAATTTACCTGGATTAGAGGAGCCATCTGTGCCTGCCATCCCAGATTGCTTTGGAGGTGTCTCAATAAATACTGAGCAGGCTGCGTGGCAGGCAGAGCAATGGAAGGCAGAGCGAGGTTTGCTCTAAAGCAGGACTTAATGCTCCTTTTTACATCAATTACTTCTGGGTGCACGCTGGTGACACTCCCTGACCTCCCTTCATCACTTAGTCTTCTGAAACTAGGTCTTTGTTTGGCCCAAAGCACAAACCAAACAGCAGAAGACTTAGTGCATACAAATAAACCTCAATTTTGTTTGTGTATTGAGAGATTCTTTCCTTGTCTCAATCAAACATACGGTGAAGAAATATGGCAGACTGAATTTCAAATTAAACAATGGTTAGAGGTTAAAGTGCTGACTTTAAGCGCTGACTCCGGGCGAGAGTGCTCTCATTCATATTAGCTGAGCAGTCGGGGAGCTGTGCACAACAGAACAATACAAAACACAAGGCTACACTCTGCACTGTTCATCGAATATCAATGTAAACACCCTCAAATTACAGCTAAAGGTCAGCACTTAAACATCACTGTTTTATTTCAAACCCACTGTGCTGGAGCACAGGACCAAAACAACAGGAAATGTCTCGCTGCACTAATGCCTTCTGACTGGTCTGACGATGTGTTCATAAAGATTGATTCAAGTCTGTGGCAAAATCTTTACCTTTGCGGACAGGTCTGTCACACAGACTGATGTAATGAGGCTGCCAACGCAGACAGGAGCCAGAGAAACAATCTGAACTGTGGCACAGAGGTTCCGCAGGCCTGTTGTTTGTTCAGTTTAGAGCCACTTCATGTTCTGTGCTCATCTGAAGTGGTGGGAGTGAGAACTTGCCTATTCTGTAGGTGTTATAATCCAACAGTACAACTCCCTAATGGAAACCTCTGTGTGATGGCATGTTTGAAGTAAACTAAGACAGTCTTGGACAGTTGTAGCTACTAGCAATGTTTTAGCCTATAGAAAAAAAAGATAAAGAGAAGAAGAAAACCTGCCTAAGGTGAAGATATTGATTTTTAAAAAGGCTACATCTGGTGGTTTCTCAAAACATGCTGAGGTGCAGAAACACCTCCCATCCCTATCTCAAACCCATAAACCCCTAGCACATTATCCCCCCCACCCCACCCCACAGCACCCACACCCACACACAGGTTCTATGCAGGAAGTTATCACTAAATGGAGTGAGGAGTGAGGCTGTACATGCCTGGGGACACACCTAAGGCTGAAGTGGATAGAGATCCCACTCAAACATCATGCGGTCCACAAGAGGTCAAGCTGACTGCATTAAACTGTCAGTGCAGTTAACATTAAGACACTTTTCAGTTTTGTCTCAGCCAGTCGCCTTTTCCAAAGGTGAAATATCCGGAGACGAGAGGTGGCAACAGAGTAAGGCCTTCCTACGTTCAGGAAATAAATAGCTACTGCTATCTTTGCTGTGATTAGAGCGGGCAAGTTTGCACCTGAGCAGCCAGATCCGGATTATTTCCCAACTGCAGCACACAAGAAAATGAAACAGCTGAATTCATTTTGAAAGATGTGAAAAACTACAGTTGGGTGCAGCATCACACCATGCACACGACTTAACTGGAACACACGCGTACCCATGTTTCCTGACTCATGGACGCATTCCCTTAGATATGACTGTGTGTGTGTTTGTATGTGTGGTGAAATTGTAAAGAAGGGAGGAAAGCTGGATTCTGCTGATGCTGTGTACACTCAGGGAGACGCATCTCTCTTTTGTACATACACAGCTATACATGCCACCACATCACACACACAAAAAAAGAAATCCAGGGTTGTTGCGTAAAAGCTGTTGCTCACAGCGAAGGGTCTGATGATGCTCGGCACCATCACTGTGAGAAGAATGTAGTGTTATTAGTGTGTGTGTGTGTGTGTGTGTGTGTGAATGTGTGAACATTTAACAGACTAATATCCTGTTGTGACTTTGCACTCTTCCGCTACAGGATATCATTTTCACTCAGCAGTCCTCTGAAGAAAGCCATTATATCATCTTGATGTTTTGCGCGGAATCGACTTCTGGTATGAAACCCTTACCCAAAAAAAAAAAAAAAAACTTAAGAATGAGAACGTCGTAGCGCTGTGGCTCGGGTATGATGATGAAATACACTTTATTCTACATCAAATGCCTTGTACGCCTTTAACGGCAGAGTCGAGCTTAAAGAAAGCCATTTTCAGCCCTTGCTGTCAGGTAGGTGCTGAAAGATTTGAATGATTCATGAATCGATTTGCCTTGTGTGAATGTAGCGCTTATAGGAATGAAGCGTTTCATTCCAAGGTGAGGCTGGGGGCTGCTGCTGTTGTGCACCACTTGTCTGAGGCTGATTCAGTGGCTTTGAGGCTGTAGTTTCAGCTCTCATGCCCCACAGACGCCATTACTAAAAGCATTTAGAGAGAGGAAAATGAGGTTGTGGGTATCCTGGCTTCGGGGTCACACAACCAGAGGCTCCCGCTCTCTCCCACTCCGTCTCTCTTTTTGTCGTCTCACACACATTTCATGATCACACAGTAAGTATCAGAGTAACCAAAGGGTCCTCAGTCATGTTCTGGTCTCATCCCATCTTACAGTGAGAACCTGAAAACCCTGACCCCTTTTAGACTCACATTACTGAGCACACCAGCTGAAAACACACATTCATAGCCAGTACTTTCTCTGCCTCTCTGTTTTCTCTCCCTCTTTCTCTCTCTCTCTCCCTCTTACACACACATTGAGAGCGAGAGGGAAGAGGATAGATGACACATTTCCTGAGTAGAGGCAGCCAACGTTATTTGTTATAATTCAGCTCTAATTTCAATATTTTCAAACCTTCTCAGAGATTTATATGTGCTGTCTCAAAGAGCATCCATCTTGACCGAGCCCTGGCCGGCCTCGACTGTGCCGGTGTCACATGATCGATGTTTTCCCTGGCCTCCCGACATCTTCGGGGGTCACATGGGCCTCTGTCAAGCTTGGTTAATTTTGCACTCTCAGCTCCACCGCCATTAGCATATGAATATCCTCATAGCCATACATATTCTGCAGCCATGCAAGGGGATTTCAAAAAGTGGTGCTTTTTAAGGGGAATCTGAAAAGACCGGAGGGGACGACGAAGAGGAGGAAGGAGTGGATTGGGGGCTTGGCAGGATGTTTTCACAGCTGTCATGGTGATGAATTAGACTTGTATGATTAATCTGTATTTAAATGTAACATTACCATCTCCAGACAGTTAGACCCAGCCCATTTTCAGCAGGCCGTGGCTGTCCAACAGCTAAAATGTGTTGATGATATTGAACACCACCGAAAGAAGCAAATCAAACTACTAACTACATAATTAGCCCTAAAGGATTAGCAGCCTATAGACATGGAGCTTTCAAAAGACAGGAGTTAACAAGGGATGTTAATTTGTAACTTTGTAAAACCCACCATCAAGATGTGCAAGATCTAATTTGGGTAAACTTCAGCTTCATAATCCCGGTGTTGTGGTGAAATGGAGAGAGGCTGAATGGGTGGCTATAAAAGCTTCCTCATCCATTGACTCTGTGAGGACAAACTCTCCTCCCATCTCCATTGTGTGTCTGCACACCAGCTTTTTAGAGCCAAGTTAGCGTTAAAGTGAGAGTTGGGCTCCCACCCCAGCCATTTAGTTCCCACACGACCTTGCGGAGATACAAAGGCGGCCCTGCTGAACAGCTGCCCGCCAGGGCGACAGGTTTATGTGGCCAAATCAAACCTCTAAAACTCCAACAGCTGACCTGAGCAGCGAAGAGAAATAAAAATCACAATGTGCATATTATTGCTCTTCGGAGGCTCTCGTCCTCTCCAGTTCAAGGCTTCAGCTGTCATTAGTGTTCATAATAAGAGCTTTCCCATATGCTTCTGTCCACAGATGTTATGATTGGGACATAACATGTTATGACTGCACATTCCCAAACAGTGTTACGGGTCAAGTGAGGGACAGACACAGTAGGAGTGCTAAAGGGAGTGGGTTGCCCGTGAGCCAGAGAGTTGTGGTTACAGATGCTGACAGAAATCAAACATGATCTGATGTTAACTCTGCATGGCAGCGCTGAAGTGACAGAAACCGTATGCCGATGCTGCTTTCCCACTTTCTATCAGGTTAGGAGTGAGGAGAAAAAAACACATGAGATCTCACAATGGGGAGTTCAGTGAAATCTTAAAGGAATAGTTTTCACGTGTAGGGAGACGTGCTTGGTTAGATGAGATTACCACTCTCACAGCTGTAAGCTAAACTTAGGACACCTGCCATCAGTCAGGTAGCTTAGCCTAGCATAGCAAAATGAGTGGGAAAGGGGAAATGGTTTTAGCTTACCTTTGTCTAAGGGTGTATTCACCCTGGTTCGTTTGGAGCACTTGTTCCCAAAACAGGGAGTGTTTCACCCCAAAGATCGGTTTGTTTGGTCATATGTGAGCACAGCAATCGTGCTCGGATGTGGAACAAAACAAGTGGGCATGGTTCGGTCCGGGTTCAAGCCGAGGATGACTCCAGTTGGCTTCCTTTTTTCTTCTGTGTTCAGGTCGGATTTGGGCTGAAAATATACACAAATGACTCGGATTGGGTCAGGTCCAGGCTTCAACTGCAGCTCCGAGGCTGTTAGCATTAGGACACAACACTAACAGCTAGTTAGGCCGTCTGAATCAGAACAACGCAAACAATGGTCTGAATACACCCTAAGGTATAAAAATCCACCTACCAGCACATCTAGAGCTCACTGATTAACTGTTAAGGAAAATCTTGGCCAGGTCTTGCATTACAACTCCTCTCAGAGAATAAACATGTTTATCACCAGATATTATTGCAGCAAACATAAGAGCAACGTTGTTCCCCCAGGGCAGTGTCCTGCTGCCACTGCCATAAACATGTCCCTTCAACGCCAGTATACTGTATATAGTCTTTCATCTGATGCCACTCTAATCCACAGGCTGTTTTTACTGGCATTATTCTTTTTTTTTGTACTCTGCTGGATGTTCTTCTGACAATTCTTTATTGCCAAACACCATGTAAACCATCTGTGTTGAGGAGATCCTGAACCACTGTGGTGTTGTTTATCACCCCGGGGGATGATTTAATGCAGCAGAAATTGCTGCTGTTTACTATATTTGTGAAGTCAGATGGTCAGTCGCAGCTCTGAATTTATGCCCATGAATTTACTTAAAATTTAATTTAAAAAACCATCTAAAGGTGGCTGATTGAAGGGTCCGTGGAGATGGTCTTAGTTCCTCTTGGCTGAGCTGATAGGAGACAGGGAGATAAGAACATCAGACTTGACTGTGATTAATGGGTTGGTATGGCTACCCATCTCATGCAAACCAGCAGACACTGTGTAAATTATGCTTAAAATATAAAGCTGTCTGAAAGCACTTTGTACATTTCTGCTCGAGGCCCTGTGTTTTACTGTGTATTCATGACATCAGAACAGAGAGAGAGAGGAAATAATTTGACAAGTATTTGGCAGGTGGAGGGTTTTTTTTTCAAGACAGGAGCAGAAAGGATGGGACACATTTAGATAGTGAAGCCACAGAGCCTGTATAATGTGTCTCAAAGAATGGAGGAAAAAAAAAAAAAAAGATCTGATTTAAATTCACATCCCCCCACCTTGAATTTTCCACTCACCCAATGTGAATGCCAACATTTTTTGACCTTGCCTTTTATGCTGCATGCTAATTTATACAAATGTAAGCATTTTTCTTTCCCCTTTATGCAATGCAACTGGAGTATGGTGCTTTTTCTAGCTGGGTGGGGGTCCTTCCTTGAAACATCCAAATCTTTCCCTCTCTTTCTCTATCCCACGGGAGAGGAGAAGCTCTGCTGAAACAGAAGAGGGAGGAGGAGGGTGGGTGATGGAGTCATAAGAAAGTGAAATTAAAGCTTTGCAGCGGTTCATTGCCTCTTCACTTAAATTAAAGACATCCATGCATTTGGTAAAGGGAAGGAGCATTTTAATGAAAATGTATACACTGTGGCAAATGTCTTTGTAATGCTCTGCTGGTAAAGAATTTGAGAAGGGCAGCCTAAAGGAAAAAAAACAAAACATAGTAATGTATTTTGAAGGATAAACAGAAGGGGTAAACATTACAGAGGTAAATAGTTTGGATATGTGGCTCCCTCATCAAAGCTAATGCCCCGCTGTGTAAATTTGGCGAAGTCTTTGTGCGTAATTGATTCGCAGAGAGGATGATAAGCTGTGTTTTGCGATAAGAGGATGGTTTGAGGACAATTTTGTTTGAGGAAAAATTGGAATTTCAATCCAAGTAATTCACACAAAAGGACAAAAGTAAATGAGTTATCACAAAGAATGGGTTGAACAGTAAAAAATAATCAGACTTCATTTTAGCCAGGAACACTGAATCCAGTCCTCCTCTTCATTTTCCCTCAGCACACTAATATAGTGCATGTGAAATCCTTGCAGAATATGAATTAGCTGTGTTTCTAACATCTAGAGGTTAATGATATGAAGAGCTGCATGTGTACTGTATACTTGATGAGTAAGTGCTCTCGCAATCAACCCCTTCAGGCATATGGTGCAATTTCGGGAAAGTCCAATGAAAAACAGCACGTGACTTCCTGTATAATAATGAACAGTGATAATGTCATAATGAACAGTCACAGTTAGTGACAGTGGTTTTTCACTTTCCTGCAGCATCTTCTTATTTGAGGAAGTAAATAAGTTTCCTCATCTGGCCTCATTCCACCTGCTGCTCAGCACTGTCATCTGACATCATCTGACAAGAGAACAACAAATGGTAAACCAGGAACATGTCAGGCGAATAGAGGAATCCCCTTCACTAGAGCTTGTCCTTATGCAGCATTCACCCTCATGTATGTGAGCACATACCTGCACAAACACAGTCAAGTGCCATTTAGTAAACATGTTTCTTAGCCTCCCCAAGCTATCTTTCCTGTATTTATGTCAGTCCTTTTCTCTGTGACATGACTGAATCACCTTACTGTAATGTTAAACAGGTGTCTCAAGCATATACATACAGTATCCAGGGGCAGAGAGCCGCTGCTATAATCAAAGAACAAAGGAGCATGTGGTTTGTGGCTCCCACTAAAATCAACCCTTTGCCACTTGAATTGTTAAATCATGAAGTGCCTAACGAGAACACCAACACATTTGATTGCGGGGATGCAAAGCTTACATTTGGTGCTGTGTATAAGCTGGATTAAGGCTTTTACCTACACAGCAGAGCTATTGTGTTACTCACAGATGAAGTGTGATCAGAATTCCTACCTGTTTGAAAAGACACAAGAAACTGACGAGCCATGACAATATGGATAACTTCTATTTTTCTCCAGTGTGGCAGAGGTTTCACAACAACCCCCGACAAACAGAGGAAAATATGGCAATATTTTTCATCAGGGGTGTTTATCTGACAGGTGCAGATGTACACACACGAGCACATGAATGCAGATGGTACCAAATGCCAAATGCAAGGGCTGGCTAGGAATAGAATATGTCGCCTATAATAATTTCTTTGCACAAAATAGGTGAGAATAAAACAAAATTGTAAATATTCCCCAGCATTGTTTCTTGAAATGTCTGAAAACGGAAAAATAGAAGCTAACATCTGAGAGTTTCGCCAAGCAGTGGAAGGGAAGAAGTAACAGATAAAATGTCAGGCAAGATGGCTGGCCAACTGTGACACCTTGGACCAGGCGGCAGCAGATGGCGGTGACAGGTCTGCAATGGTCTGGGGGCACAGAGATAAAAAAAAAGGAGGGCAAAAAAAATTATGGCTGCACATAACCCTGAATCCACTGTTTCTCTCCTTACTTGGATAAAGCGTGAGCAAACACTGCACCAGAAATGTGCACGAACCATCTAGAAATTACAGTTTGAATTTATGTGAATTGTTGCACAGAGAATAACAATATGTTAAGTTGTGTTATGTTAACAGCTCAACTTTTTTCCCAGAGAGAAATAAATGACTCTATTTAACAATGTATTTCCATACCACAATGTACATCTTATGGCGAGCAAATGTTCACATATGGGTAGCTAGCCACTGGTGTTGTTGTCACAGCAAGGGAGCTAATTGTTTACACACTTTCTGTCCTTAAGTAAAAAAAAAATCTCTGTTGAGACTCATTGGTGGTCAATTCATAATCAAAAAGGAGCTGGTGAGCACATTTCTCTCTTTTCACACCTTACTCTGTGTCGCACTCTGTTCTGAAGTTGTTAAGTTGAGTGGGAGGCTGGAACTCTGTCATATTACATAGTGGCTGCAAAATTTTGATCATGGAATTTTTTTTTTTTTTTTTACTTACAGCACATATTAGACATTAAAAAAGCTCCCTGGATTTATTGCTTTAAAATATTCAAAAGGGTATTCTGTATTTGTCACAAGCCGAAGCAGAGCATTAATGGTTACTGCAGAATTATAGGAACTGTATCTTCATGTTGCACCACTCATCGGGGGGATTCGGCACATTTTCAAACACTCAGTTTCATAAATGCTGGTCATTTTTACATCATCCGTCATAAAGGTACACTGACATTCAAGAAATATTTGAGTTTCTCTTTTGTCTAGGTAATTACAGAGTTTGTTTCAGGCTGTTCAATTTCAGTCCAGTTCACAGCCTTCAGGCATTGTTACATGCTGTGCACTTGCTAAAAGTTGGTAATGAGGTCTGGGTTTTCTTTCCTTTCTAACCAAACTGCCATCCGCGTTAGTGTTTTTGACCGCATTAAAAAGCAACGAGGAAGAAAAAAAAAACAATGTGAATGTTGCCTACGGCATAGGAAACAACAGCAGCCTTCACAATCTATCAAAAGTCACTAAATTGTGTTTTATTTATATGAAACCTGTGTGTCACCTGTGGTCTTATCCCTATTCTGTAATACAGCTGTAGTTGGAGTGGATTCCCAGTTGCCTGCATGTGCATTGTTTGGGAGTTAGCTGGTTATTTGTGTGATGATCACAATGCTGTCTCACCAGAAGCATCATTAACTAATGACTGTTTCATTTACTGACCTTTTGCCAGTTACAGTCACTGTTCGGATTGTACTAGTTTTACCTCCGTTTAGGCTTCTAGTTGAAAATTTTCACTGATTGAGACTCTGGTTCTCTTATGGTAAAATGCTTCATACATAACATTAGAACAATGCTGGAACTGACATGGCAATTATTTTTTTAGATTCTCCTAAATTGGCTATCGCTCTTTATTGTTCCAGACAGAATAGTTTTGTCACATAAATGTACTGGGTCAAAGAAACCACTTTAAACCAAATATAATTACATACAGTACATTTCCATTGCACTAGGACTGGGTAATGTTAATACCGACATACCGTATCTGTTCTAACCTTAACATCTTCAAATCTCATAGTGTAGAAAACCAGTAGGATGCTGCCCTTATTATGGAGTAAATCACTATGTTCTATTTTGTTCCCTTGATTGGAGGGCCTCGGCTCCAATTAATATCTTAGAAGGCTGACATTTCAAACGAGGCTCCATCCTGTCTTGCTTGCAGCACATCGCCTCATTTAGTGAAGGTGCACAAAGAAAGAAATTCTGCTGTGGTAGACTGGAGGTGTTTATTTCCTTTATTTAATTTTTGGCATGTTTTTGTGTGAATAAGTAAGTGTACTCTTTTGAAAACAGCTTCACCTGGCAGGTTTTAGAAATGTGATTTAGTTTTTCCTATACACCATATGTTCCATGGTAACCTGGGCGTTTGACTCCCTTGCATTCATAGTAGGGCCTGGATGTAGGCTTCCTCTTCTGCACCACATTTGAAAAACAAACTGGTTTTTCTTTTGGCAACTGAGAAAGAGGCTTAGAATGATGTTGGTCAGACCTGTTAACCGGTGATAAGTGATGGTCATGACACAATCGCAAGCAGGAGGGGCACAGGGTGAACAAAAGTCAGGTTATTCATTAATGATTCTCACATGATTGATTTAAATATGAGATTGTAAGTGTGTTTGTATTTCTGTTTGTCTGCTCCAGCAGATTTAGCCTTGGATTTGGACCAATGAACTTTACACATACGGTTGCAGCCCAGGCTTTATTACATTCATTCCTCATACATCATGTTTTTCTTTAATGATGTTGTATTGATTGCAATACTCATTTCTTCCAGAGCCAGAAATGCTCTCTACACTGCTAAAAAGATCAAAAGCATTCAGACAGTTGACACAGGTTAATAGAAAACATGATCACTTTTCTTCTGAACTCTAAGATTTATGTAAAAATTCTCAGGCGGAGAAACATTAGAGCCTGTTTTCATATGCAGAGCTACACCCTCCAACCTGTCACTCCACATAACCTTCCTCTTTTGGAGGTACAGTGGATTTCAATCCAGTCACTATCTTTTTCTCTCTCCCTCTCCCACGTAATGCAGATCCAGCTGGCAATGCTGCTACAGAGATGTCATGGCGGGTCACACGTGTGACGCTTTTCCCCTCCTCTCCCCTCCTCCCCTTGCGCCGGGCCCTACAGGTTGTTTAGCATTTCAGACAGGGCTCTTGTGTTGCCTCGCAGCAGAGCACAAGGGCGCTTAGGGATGTCATCTCCTCAAAGCTAATTGCTGTGCCCTTCTCTTAACGAAACAAGCTCAGGAAATAAATAACTAATGTGCCCCTTGGTACGCTCATTAGCTAACTGCAAATTCTCTGTTCCACAACTTTTCTTGCTCTCACCATTTCACTCCATCTCACTCAACTCTCACTCCAGACTCACACACACACACAGGCACCACTCTAGTTCGTTTAACTTCTACTCCATTTTTCCTCTGTCACTTTCTGTCTTCCCCTCTGCCAGGAGAGATCAACATAATGAGGACGTTAAAGAGTCTTTGTGCGGTTCCTTTGAAGAATTCTGAACCGGTTAAAAAAACAAACAGCTCCAATCAGTAGGAAACAAGAGATGTCGTTATCAGACCTGACATTAAAGGCACCAAAGTCACTGAAATTTGACACATTCTGTGCTGAACTCTGTAATGGGTGAAGGTGTCACGAACAGTAGGAGCACAGATATTTTCTTCTCCGGGTATCGACATGAACGTAGCTGTTAAAAGTTAGTGAACAAAGTGGCATGTTTGAAACTGTTTTACATTATGTAAGAATTATTATCTCTGCAAAAATAACAGCAAGGTAGACAGTCATTTTACTTCATCAGGGTCAGTAATTTAAATTGGAAATATCCTTTTTGGCATGAGGTTCATGTCAAACCTTAATGGAATATGGAAGCACCCAACCAGTGATTACACTGAGTGGCTTAACACTGTGTGAATTTACACTGATATTCATTGTTGAAATTGTTTTTAGAATAAATAGCAGCATTTACTCTGCATGATATCCCTAGGCACAGTGTTGTGAATAATTCTTTCAACCCTCTCATTTGATTTCTTCTTTACTCCATCAGTTCAATTCTGTATGTATGTAAATGGGTGACGGACCCTAGTAGCAAATAGTTAGGAAGCGACTGGTAGAAGCTTTGACTTTCAAAGAGGCTTTAAAAAATCTGTTTAGTTTTTACTTTTCTCTTTCTTACCATTTGCTGAATTCTTTTCCATCACGGGAGAGCCATAAAACATAGGAGGTTCATGAGTCAAGCATTAAGGGTCATTATTAACCTTGTGAATTGTAGTTTGACAAAATAGATTCTCTAGATTCACCTTTGACTTTCTTCTACTGTAGATGCATCTCATGGCCTTCATCTGTCATCACAGAGACCATGTATCACGGTAACTCCCATTAACCCGAACAAATTGGATCACAGTTGTGACAGGAAACAAGGCAAATCTTTTTCTTTAGACAGTGGAAATGTATGGTTTTTGAACTGCTTGGAAACTAAGAAATATTTTTTATAACCAAGATTTAAAAGGTCTTTGGATTTTCTTAAAGATGTGTCATTACTGTCTCTGAAAAGATAATTGCTTAAGAAATTATTGCTTTTAAAGTAGCTAAACATGCTGGTTCCTTGCTGTGCATAGATTTTTTTTTTAAATACATTTCAATACGCAGGGATTAGTTCTTAACTTACTAGTAATGATTTGTTATTTCTGAAAGGGTTAGGGTCACATCTGGACTGGACCATCACTCAGCACAGATATATAACTTATTGGTGAATGGATGTAATGGTGCAATGGAAACCCTCAGGGCTTAATGATACTGATTTGACACGGTATAGACGCTATGATGATATGGCTGATAGTGGGTGGTCTATGGGATATACAGTAATATTGTGAGGTGTCAGTATGAAATGGGTGCCTTGTTGTTTGTAAAAGAAATTAAAAAAAAAAAAAGAAAAAAGAAAAAATACCTCCTGTGGTAGTTCCAGCTGTCCTCGGACTGGCTGAATATCACCTCCGTGGCTATCTCTCGTCCATCCATAACTAGATTTTATGCCCGTGGGATAAATTGAACAGATTGATTTTGAAAATCATGAATCTGTGGAGTAAAGCCTGGATTACGGAGCTTAATTTTAAGGCTCGGGGATATGTGGACACACAGCACAACTAATGTCTGCCTAACCCCACAAATAATCAAAGGTTGTATCAAGAGTAAACCTTGGCAGAAAGCAGGTTTCAGCTCTGACAGCACACTCCAAAGACAAACTGTCCCTGGCTAACCATAAGCCTTTGGTTGCCGGGACACTTTTAGATCTCCAATTGTGAAACATGTCTATCACTAAACTGTGTGCAAGTTGGTGAAATAGATCCTACAATGTCACCTTCTTATAGTTATCTCTGACTTTTTTCAGGGATCTGTCCCATTTGAAACCACTTCAGATGCATTCTTGTAGTGCTGTGGTAAGTTTAGCAAATGAAAATGTCACACTACACGCCAGCACAAAGGGTAAAAAGATAAGAGAGAATCACTAAAAGTACATGTCCCAATGGAGATCATGTTCAAGTACAAAGGAGCACGTTCTCTCGTTCTCACATTCTCTGTGGGGAAACACGGTAATATAAATATGTCAGTGCATGCCAAAGCACAAAAGTTCACATGCCTGCATATCGCACACATGTTACTGCATGAGTGCATACACACAGACACACACAGCTCTCCAATGAGTTTACGGTTGGTTAACGAATAACTGACAGACAAACATGAATCCCCATTAGTCTCTAATGACTAACTTTTAAAACATATAACCTCAGACTGCAACTGAGCACAGTATTGATTGTTTAAAAGAGAGGATGTCTCTAAAATGAATTCTCTTGTTTGGACCTTGTCACTAAAGCCTGAGTAATGCCCTATTTAGGTATACGGTGCGCAACCTGCATTCAGAGACCATGACGATGAGGAATGTGCCTCATGATACAGCAACGGATGTTAATTGCTTGCATACCAGAACCTCCTATCGGTCAGTATACAAGGGATCAATAGAAAACCTTTATCAGCTTAGTTTAGATTGGTGAGGCTGAGCGGCTATTTCTTAACTTAATGGCTTTGCCTCAGGTAATGGTAGAGAGCCGCAGCATCTCCCAAATTAATTTAATTTTTGATTTCTGAGCTTTCTCCAGAGTGTCATGCTTTGCTTTCATGGATTCCATCTTAAACACACACACACACCTGTGCCACATGCACATGCACACACACAATATTTATGTGGACCTACTCTAACTGCTTTTATTCCCCAACATGCAAACAAAGTTTTAATCCTAACATCAGACATCACACCAGCCCCGAAATGACATCTATTTTTCCCCCAAACACAATCGCTTAAAAGCAACAGCTGTGAAACTGTGAATTTCTTGGCATTCCTAAAATGATTTTGTTGTCACAGTTAGATCCATTGAGTCCATCTACATTTGAAAATTGAAAGCTGCATAATGTGCATGCTCCCAAACCACTGGTCTAGAGGAGGATTTCAGTGCGTATGCATACACAGCTCTCACAGAAATGAATGGCTCGCCATCTTGAAATGGGGTATTCAGTTTTTGTTTTTTTGCTTTTTTTTAAAAAAACACATCTATAGCCGTTACACATTAAGCCACAGACGGTCATCGCTGCAATTGGGCCATGTGTAGCCAACCATTTGTGCAGCTTTTGTTGTGTGTTCACTTGGGCTTTTTACATGCCAATAGTAAATGGCTATTATTCTGATAGCGTTGAGAAAATCTGTATATTTGAGTAGGTGTCAAGGAAATGTAGGGATTTTGAAGCATCCAGATCCAACAAGGTCCAAAGTTCAAAAGCTGCGGGGCTGCTCGATATTATGATTTGACTAACAATATCTTGCACTTTGTCACACACCTTTAGGGTATTCTCAAAACTCACCCTTTTACTTATATCACCAGATACCTCCAGTAGTCCATAAATGATTCAACAGGAGAGTAATGACAGAAGGACCCCTGAATTTACTCAAGTATTTATCTATTTTGCCTCCATCCCGGCTAAGTGAAGATGGAAATCTCACCAAACTGACTGCTGTTTGATAATAAATGTCAGGAAATGAAAATGACTTAGGAATTTTTTTTGGTTTTATGGTAAAATGTTTTGCCGCAGATAGACCTACTACTGGTTCAAATTGACCTAAACATTATCTCTATGATATTAGAATGCTGGGAGCACTTGTCCTTATTCAAGGAAAGATTTCTTTCTTTCTTTCTTTCTTTCTTTTTTGGGAAAAGTTCATTACACTAGCGCAAACTATGTACACTTTCTCCGTGCAAGAAATTTGACTTGCTGTAAAACAGGAGGCAAAGACACTCTGTCTTCTCTGCAGGCCAAGCTTCCTTATAAATAGATACACCCACATACAAAAAGTACGAGGCCTGTGAAATTTCCCATGCCTTTTTAATAATTGAAATCTGTGAGTTTTCTCCCATTGGTCTTTATGTGATGTACAACATTGTCTGGGCCTCATTTACAGTCAGGGCTGCTGAGACCACTCCATGCATTCAGATGTGGTTTTGCTGCCAGGCTCAGTGCATGAAAACGAAACAGTGGATTGAATTGTCAGGCTGAAGCCATAGTAAGAGGAGCCACTCTGCAGTGAAAAACAGAGTTTCAGACTAATGTCTCCCATTGGAATAGCTTCTCTGTCTAGGCTGAGACAGCAACAGTCTGTATCTTGTATCTAAAAGCATCAGTGACAACAACTCCACTCTATCTGTATCTGCCTTTGGATGTTTGGCACAAAACTCTGGAGAAATCGTCTTGAGCTTTAGTTCCCCAACAGCCACTCTGGAAGACTAATCAAATCAATTCTCCAAAGAAATATAATTCAATCATTTTAGTTTTAATTCCTCTACTATTCCACACTTGATATCTGAGAATTAAGCACTATTGTTGCATGGCTTTGATAGAGCTGAAATTAAAAGACTGTATTTCCTCTCATACACAAAACAGACGAAGTCTTTGTAAAACTCTTACAAAGACAGGTTGGAGGTTGGTGGAGAATTTTTGTCCCCTGAGGGAAAAAGAAAGTTATTCCAAAAAAACACTTCTCATATTGTTTTTCAGAAACTTAAAACACGTGTCCAGCAGGTGGAAGAAAAGAGGGTTAATGTCATGACCTTGCCTCTGAGTCTGCTTTTTTTTTTTTTTTTTACAGGGCCAGTGAGGACAATGGCAACCTGTGCCCACCCTGATTTATGCACATAATCACACTCAGAAGCCACCAGAGCTACCTGTCAAAATCAGGAACCAATCTGCAAAGAGTGATTAGTTATGCCTGACTGAGTTTGCTAAACATTCTCCATCTGCATGCACTAGTAATATATGGAATAAGCAGGGTTGGTAATAAGGCTGGAGACTGACAAGGTTAAGCTGGCGCAGATGCAGAATAAACAGTTTGGCATGGACAGAGGTCACTAAGGGCTCATACTTTTTTTTTTTTAATAAGAGGATAACAAAATGGGATGGAAAAGATAGACAAATGAAACAAAATACATAATAAACTGTCAAGACTGAGCTGAAGCCAACATAAAAGTGCAGCTCTGGAGTTTTATTTGCAGTAAACAACAGTGACACTACTGGAATATGGTAGCAGCTGTGATGATAAGACCATATATCTTCTACAATTTAAACTTCTACAGCACCGGTGCATTTAGGGAACATCAAGTTCAAAAGGCCACACAGATGTACAGTGCAGGCAGCATTTTGCAATTCCTATTAAAGTTGGGGTGCAAAGTGAGCACTGTGAGTCAAATAGAAAAGTACAAGGTTGCTTGAAGTGGCATCGTCCTATTGGGGACAAAATGAGTCATCTCGCCAGAAGTGCTGAAAAGTAACTATGAAGGACTCTATGTCAGACATATGTTAAAAATATTTCATACCTGGTCTTGGTTTTAGCTGTTTACTGTTTGCAGAAAGTAAACTGCAGCCAATCTGTTTGATTGAAGTTTGAAACTGTTATGTGTCTTTGCTGCCCCAACTGATTGGTTGAAATCAGCAGCAGGTCCGTTGTGACTTCCTCCAATGTAACCATTCATCGTTCTCTCTGGACATTTACTATAGGCTATTGTCACCGTACAGCGTGACAGAAATCACATGGGAAAGTTGGACTGAACTGTGACCGCTGAATGTTATCTTTTTGTCAGTGGAAATGTTCCTGTTCCCACTGCTGGCTGGAAAAAGAAGTCACCAAGGGAGAACTCCATGCTTACCTTTTCTATTGTATACTCTATTGATTTGACTCATGCAGTCAGCGACTGAACCTCAAATGTACAACACTGCTATTCAAGACTGTTGTCAGTACGCTGTATTCCTGTATCCCTTGCTGCTAAATACAAGAGACTAGACTGACTCTGCAGTCATCTGCACTGTATTAAGACGTTTTGTGTGCTGCAGCTTTATTTACCAGAAACATAACAGCACACTGTCTGATCATATTAATTGTTTTGAGTGTCTTACTGTGATACAATACATGTTTAAATAGGTATTGGCAGCAACAGCCCTGGGTGACATTGTTCTCATGGAGAAGGAGATGTTCTCAGAATATGATCCAACCCGATGTTTCTTTCAATTTATGAAGCAAAAGAGCAAACATCAAGGGCTTGTTGGGAAAGACACAATCGATCGCCTGTGTTTTTTTTTTTTTTTTGTCATTAAATTATAGAGGAGCTGAGTGATCAGCTTAAGAGCTGCTCTCAGATTCACGGTCCTTTGTAGCTCACTGGCTCCAACATAGTTCTTACTTCTAACTCATCACACACAGATGCTTGGTCAGGACCCCTTGGTGTCACTTTTCAATGCATAGGGTACCATGTACTGTATCACTTTATTATATTTTGAATGAATGAAGCCCTGCATTATTAATAACAGCAGAAGAGTCACCGGGAGGTGGTTGGGGTAAATGGTGGGTGCACACAAAGCACATAATTGTCACATCAGGGGTTTGCTTCTGTGGTTAGGTTTAGGCAACAAAGGCTCTTTGGTTAAGGTTAGGGAAGACTGTGGCGTGGGTTAATACAGAAAAAAAGTTCACTGTGACTTCAAAACCGTGATGCGGTCTGAGCCCATAAATGTCAGCAGACAGCAGGGCTGCGGTCTGTATAACTCATGCATCAACTTTCAATTCTGCAGAGAGCATAGGAAGTCTTTTATACTACCCTTCACAGTGGTGATAAGGGGTACCCAGTGTGTTAAAAAGTGACATCATGGGGTGCTGACCAAGTGTCTGGATGTGATGACCTGGGAATGAGAGTACACCATGGTGTCACATCAGTAATGGATTGATTTGTCACTGAGGTTAATCTTTGTTTTTTGTTTTCTGTTTTTTAATTCTGAAAATAAACGTCCTCAATTTGGTCAATCATAACTGTGAAGGAAACAAAGCTCAAGAGTTAGATTCATGGTGGATGTGGCTGTAGCAGCCGAAAATCCTCATTCATCACTGGAGTGCATTATCGTTATCCCACTCCCTGATCATCTCTTTTATTCCACTATTAGCTGTGGTCTTTACACGTTTCTGAAGTTATAAATTTCTTATCTCGTCCGCTGCTTCTTCAACTGCATTCGTAGTGGGAGAAGTAAGGTATCCCATGGCGCTCAGCTGGAAAAGCAGCGTTGTGAGGGAACTACCATCTCCCTGGGTGTCAGTCAGAATGCCGTCTATAGGAAATGACACATGAGCTGGCCACATACTGTGCCTGCTTGGTGGGATAAAGACACATGTCTAAAACCCCCTTGCACCTTAATGTGATTTGCTTTAGAGTGCAACAGGCTTTTATTACACACAGGGAATCATATTAGGATTATGGTGTCCAGGGACATGGGCTTCTTAGACCCCAGACTGTGAAGAAACCCTTGTCAGCTGTCAGTCAAAAGAACTGAAGCAAAGATAGTGTGTCTGTGGTGTCCAAGGCTCTGACACTGTCGTTCCAGTCCTTCATAAGAAGGGATTTTTACACAAAGGCTACAGTGTGTTGAGTGCTGTGACTGCCAGAAGCTTATCAGGCAGTAAAAAGGATTGCACATATTTGAAACCACATGTTAGAGCCTTGATGTTTGATAAGCACTCATATTTTTTCAGAATAATACAGACGCTGTAAGCATTCCACTCATAAATGTCAACCTGTCCCCATCAAAATGTACAAAAAAATCATATTTCATATTCATAGTTTCAAAGTGTATGTAGATTCAATATTGCTATCTTTCATCCAGTAGCAGCAGAGTTCTACTTTATTTACAGCTAGCTCATCATTACTGCAGCACAAACAAGCCTTAGTCTGATGAAACTAATTGGGTTAAAGCAAAATGTAAGTATGTTTTCTCTTGCTGAGTTGACAAAACTGACTTGAATCACTGGAAATGTCAATAATTAAACACTGGCATGGCAAAACCTTCTTGGTTCACAGCTTGCATCTTCACTCTATTTGATCTTCAAGGCCGGTGCGGTCTGGCACCGTCAGTCTTTAATGTGGGTTCAGGGTGGATTCCTGGGACTGAATCCCACCCTCTAAAGTTTCTCCGTCTTCCCAGCTTACTGGGGTTGGGCCTGGCAGGAGGCTGAGATCTGCCTTTGGCGTCAAGCCTCTGAAGGTGCCCCCGCACTGAACGTATTTCCCCTGCTGTGCAGACGCCTCTGAGCTTTACACACTCATACAAACACACCCGTGGACAAAAAGTCAGTTTGTTTTTGCCTGTGTTTGTGTACACATATTCTCTCACACGCAGGCACTTGTACACATACATTACAGTCAGGTTATCATTCATAGGTGATATCAATGCTCAGTACTTTTTAAGGAAGATACAGTAATGTGGATCCACTGCAAGCGCTGATCACATCATCATATCACTAGGCTATTCAGCTGGGTTGTCCCCTACAAAGAATTTTCATAGTCGAATCTGATTCGTCAGATTTTACCTTCAGTCGGTTGATCACTGAATCATGTTGTTATTTCCCTGAATGACTCATGATCTCATTTGTGTCTTTTTCTGCTCCAGAGAAAAGAGCTAAAACACCTAAATGAGCACATTTAATTCTTCAGTTGGCATAAGATAACAGTAACAGGACATTCTCCATCCATCCTTTCCCCTATCTCACTCATTAGGCTTGTATGCTTGACGCGCATCACTGTCTCTCTTTGGGGACGGTGTAGCAATGAGTATATGACTTTGTGCTGTGAATAAATGAGTGTGTATGGCGAATGAAAACTTGTAAGTCCCATTGTTGCGTGGACATGATATGCGCATCAGTGCTTGTATAACCGTTTGAGGGGTCGAGTGATAGCACCGTAGACAGCGCGTTTTTTTGTGTGTGGGTGTATGTGCGTCTGTGTGCTGCATGGTTGATAGACAGAGAAGGCGTCACTCAGTTTAATCTTGTAAATAAAACTTTTGACCCAAATTCAGTTGTCCCTCCATTGAAGAGAAACGACATGAAGTGAGGAGAGATGGGGGAGAGAGAAACAGGCAGCTCTTTCTCAACCCAGGACCTTGTCTCTCCCTCTGATCCTGAACAGCACCCTCTCGGTACCGGGACCTCCTCATGGACAGATTAAGCACTGCTGATGTTTGTATCAAAATAGGCTTTATACCGTGAATTATTAGAAAACAATGAAATTCTATATAAAATCAGATGTTCAGCAGCAGTGAGCACCCCCATATAGTCAGAGTTGTATGAAGAGGATGCTTAGCTTTCTAGTCAACTTATCTTGATTTTGCCATTTTGCTTAACAAATTCCTTCCTGTCTTTGTATTTTAATGCTAGCATGGTGAGATAAGGTGGTACTTGAGCTAATGTTAGCATTTAGCTCAAAGCGCGGTTATGCTTTGGCTAAATAGCCACACAATAGACTGTAGATTTCAAACATTGCAGGGTTCTGTGAACAAAGGAGATATTTTGTTTTTCTAATCAATAGCTACCATTAAAGTAAATGCAACAAAAAAATCAAACTGTATTTTGAGTTTCAATAGAGTGACTCATACCTCTAAAATAAAAATGCTAACATAAATTTTGAGGATGTGTGGCAGACTAAAAGCATGAGAGGAGAGGAAAAAAGAGAGCATGAAGCAGATGGATATATGAGTCTCTGCTGTGCTCTGTCTGCCTCTGATTGGTATGTTAGAAAAGGAATGGTGCTTCTCCATCTATCAATCCACAGGCTGTGCTTCTCCCCTGGCCTAATGAAACCATAATAGAGGATGACAGGAAGCAGAGTGGGAATGTGGCCTTCGTGGATACACTGACTGGACCTGTATATCACTCTTTGTGTGTATGTGTAAGATTGTGTTTGCAGCCATTATATGTAGTTATTTGGGGAAGGACATGTGATTTAGTGAACAGGAGAGGCAGCACATGCAAGTAGAAGGGGTTAACCATCTCAACTGTGCCAACTGTGTAATCATGTGGAAAGTCATTACAAATGTGGCTTCATTTGAAAATTGTACCACAGTAGCAGGTCGTTAAGTAAAATCAAAACTAATCAATAATTCTGCTGTGTCTGACCCAGCCAGATGTCTCATGTGAAGATAATGCCTTTTGCTTTTAAATGATGGCTTATTTCTGGGTGGGAGAGGGAGGCAGCGTTGGGATTCAGATGAGGAATATGCTTTGTGCCTTTCCTTTGTTTCCCCAGTTTGCGTTTTTTCGAGTCTGTTAATCCCCTGGCAAACTCTGATGAGACTGCAACTCCCTGGGAGTGCTAACAGCACATCAATAATACATCCAGTCCAGCTGCATCCACTAAACACTCCGCACACACACACATACACACACACAAATGCACAGCTCAGACACAAACATGTATGCTCTATATCTCCCCCCAACACACATACATACACCCTTTCCGTTCTCCCCCTCAACCATGGCTTGACTCCTCGCTGTCACTGTCATAAAAGCATGGCATTGTTTATTCATGGCAGACCCAAAATATGAGCTAAAATCGTCCAGAAAAGAGGTGGCACCTGAGGCTTTTTCCAAAGGCTGCTGTATCATCCAAGAACAGACCCAATGCTTAGTCTGAAAGGAAGGTGACAAGTGTTGTTTAGGCCTCAGCGTTGGTACAAAGTGCCTCTGTGTTTACACTTGGATTGCATATTCAATGTAGTGACTCTCCGAGGTCCCACTAAGTGCACATCGGGGAAAGTGGTAACTGCAGCAACAGTGCCATGCTGCACCATGACATCAAAGATTTATTTCCTTCAATACAGTCTCAGTTTACGCACTACAAAGTATTGATTGTTTTGGCAGATGATTCACATGGAGGTGGATACAATGTTAGCAATATGCCAACTGTATCTGTGACACTATAAAATCTCAGATTAAAGCAGAAGTTGTAACCCTGACAAATCAACATTGCAATGGTTACATGTAAAGTTGAAAATAATTCCCATTGTATGGGGCATTTTGTGGCTTTAGACAGGATGCCTTTTAACAAAAACTACTGCTCTATGGATTCTGTGTGTAGTTTCCACATACAGTGCTTTAATCTGTCCTTCACCTTATTAAAATGTGCATTTGTGTCTGTTATATGACAAGGAGTAAAGCTGTGAATGCAAAATTTGTCTGTTTGTTATTCTACCCAGCCGGGAGGTCAGGAAAAATAAAAAAAAACACACTCAGAGAAGTGCAATGGCAACCATCCAGAATAACCATCTAATTAATTTCAGTGCATACGGTGAGTGCATCTTTCGTCTATTTCTGAAGGTCTGTAATGTTTTTGGGGACCTTAGTCAAGGCCAAAGTGGAAATGGCTCATTTTACGCACATACATAAATGAAGCCTAATCCTACCAGGGCCCATCTGGTCGGCTTCTGCCTTTGCAAGTGAGACCAAGGTTGAAAATAAAATACAAGGACATAACTGGAAAGAATAAAAACTATCTACGTCTATACAGCAGAAAAAAGAGAGAAAGATGAATTCATCAGTTTGTTTTCCATGCAAGGGCCGATGAAGTTCAAACTGTCCCTAATCACAAGAGTACTCAATACTATTAATAAATTGTGAGTAGAAATAAAGAACATGTCATCCCTATAAAAGGGAAATATGCATGTCCGTTGCTTTTTCACTGTTTTGTGGTGGTTTCAGAGTAGTATTCACTGTTGTAAAAGCTCACCGCTAACAAGAGATTACGGATTACCAGCCATGTTTGTGTAGAATTGCCATAGAGCGGTCCATGTTTCTCGCAAGACGAGGTCTGGGACACTGGGTCGGAGGTGCTTATAAGTTGGTTTTGGCCAAGACACCTTAGGTGGAAGGCAGAAAGCCATGTCATTTAACCATCACAATTACTCCAAAGTTGTTTAATTGGCAAAGTAATGTTGAATGACAAGGATTAAACACAGGATAAAATATTTCAATACGTGTGATTCTTCTCAGGGGAGGCTATTCAGCCAATGACCAGACATGTTAACTTAAAAGAAAATAAAGAAGCTATTTTCGAACATGTTGTGGAAATAATCAAATAATTTCCAGTGCTCCTGATGGATGAGTTCCATCACATCAGCCTGGTGATTGATGGGCCTGTTCAAGTTTTTGCACTTAATGGAGCACTAAATGGTCCGCTTGAATAACAACCTCTTCTATAAAGGCATTTAAACTTAAGTATAACTTGTTTAACTCAGTTTGAAACTTGGTGGTATGAATTACTTTACCTTAGTAATTTTCTTGCTTTTTTATTTCAAAAGATTATTTTTAAAACTAATCACTTGATATGAATACACTGTTCACTAATTACCTGGACTAAAACAAAGGAATTTCTTTTCTGCTGTAATTTATTATAAAATGCATATTTATCCCCTCTTAATTCCTGATTAAAATCTAGCAGAACAATAGCATTTCAATAGGAAAAAAATGTAGCTTACTTTAATCTTCTGTTAGCTGTTGGTTAAGCAGGTGCTGCACTGTGGGTTAGCAGAGCTTGTTTGATGGAAAATGGCTGGAAAGCCATGAATGGTGGCACTGAACCATAGTAAGTGTTGGCAGCATAAAACCAAGACAGGTAGTTGGAAAAAAATACACACTTAGATGATAATTCAATTGCCATTAGAGGTGGCCACTTCCACACATCATATTGTCATTTAATCCAAGGAAACATGTTGATTAACATGAGTTTAATAATAACAAAGTAATGTGTTTATTCACCAGAATCATGTACTAGATACTGCAGATACTGCAAAAGCCTTTCTTACCTATATGGTGTAAGACAAGACACTTTAAGCTAAAAACCATCTGATTATTTCCTTGAAAGAAAAAACAACAACAAATGTTTTATTTGGCCTTATTCAAAACTCTAATACTCAACAACAAACTGTACACAGTCAACCCCCGCTCTCCAATCACTGTGATTACAGTATGTGGTGGCGCATGTTCAAGGAATGATTCTCTGTTCAGTAGGCCACTGCTTATCAACACCTCCTTCTGGTTTGCTCTGTGCTTTGTCTTGCCTTTCCACCCTTATTTTCTTCAGATAACAATTGAGAACAGATTGCTTTTTGGTGCTGGCCTAATTGGGATGACATGGCTCATCAACACCTAGTCTGAACCAGCCATGTCTTGCTGGTCTGAGTGGGAATAAGATTCCCAACAAATGGGAGAGAAAGTCTTTACTAATTCAGCAGACTTGCTTGTTAAGAGGGATGGCCAGGTTTTAGTGGTTTTTCTGTCTTTGATAGACACCACGATACCCCCTCCATTTCAATTGCACAGAACCCTTTCATGCTTGATGTTAGGAAACAGAGCACATTACTGATGCACAAATATTTTGTGTTTTTGTCACACTGCTTGCTGTTTTATCCATCTGTCCATTTTTATACCACTTACTTTGTGTAGAATTGTTCTGATTCTTATACCAGTGTCAGAAATGCTTCCGACACTGCCGAAAATACTGGCATGGGTATCAGCAAGCAATGGAGTCCAGGTACCGATCCAATACCATGTGTATTAGAAATTTGAATCCGTTTACCAGTTAGCTCCGTTAGCTCCGACCAACGCTACAGTCGAAGTCTACACAGCTTGACCTCCAACTACCTGGTGGTATGCCAAAGGTTTGCTCTAAAAGGCTCTCATAGTTAGCTGGGCAGCTGCGCTTTCTTTTTCTATTGTTCAGAGAGAGTTATTGTGGTAATACAAACGATATAAAATTAAATGACCAGCGCTACAAATAACCCTTTTTCAGTTGTGTCTGACTGACAAACTAGACAATAAAAGAAAGTTAAATGGTTTCATTTGCTATTCATTCCAGTTTTACATAGGGTTTTACCTTGTACCAGGCTGTACAACCATCCGTGCAGGTGTGTGTGTGTGTGTATATATATATATATATATACACTGTGTGTATACATATATATATATTTATAGGAATCGGTATCGGGAGGTGAAAAATTGTATTGGAACATCTTTAATCTTGTCTTGGGTCACAGGGGGCTGGAGCCGATCCCAGCAGGTGTTGGGTGAAAGGCAGGTGGTCTCCATGCTGGAAGCCACTCTATCACAGAAATAACTGATATAGGCAGACAAACACATTCACAGTTATGGGTGATTTGGAATTCACCTAACCTGCATGTCGTATGCACTGGAAGGCTCAAGCTGGCTCAGCCTCAGACCCAGGACCCTCTTGCTGTGAGGTGATTATGCTACTCAGTGAAGCACTGTGATTAACTTCAGGTTCCTCTGAACTCCATAAACCTGCAAAACATATTTTCCCCCTCATATTTATGAGTGTGTCATGTGGCTGAGGTGCATATCTTCTGAGGTGTCACACCTTATCCCACTTTGTCATGTGCTGTACATGAAGTTATTCTATTAAATTGCTTTTTTCTTTGGTTGTTCCATTTATAGGTGCCAGAGTTTTGCATAAACCCAGACACCAGTGCTTCCTGTACAGAATCAACCGTCACTTCACACATAAATTATCAAAATCTGAGGGCATAAGAAATCATTGGGGCTCAGAGATATAAAAATGATACAGTTTTACCCAACATGAGACTGAGAGTGATACTGTATGTGTTAGAGATCCTCTGAAAGGACTGAAGAATTCATGAAGACGATCTCTGTGCGAGATGTACTGCCTTGAGGGACGCTGTGGTAACTCAGATAGAGGATGCTTAGATGCATATGGCTCCCAGGTATAACACACACTCAGAGGTAATCAATATCTGCCCTATCGCTTTGACAGGGAGTGGAAGGAAGGTAAAAAGGGAAGAGAGAGAAAGGTAAGGGTGGAACCAGGGCCAGAGACAAAGTAAGAAGTCCTGTGGGATCGGTTTATGGAGGCACCTCAGCTATTTTCCAGCTTTACTTCAAACAGAACCCCTGAATGCTCTCACAGAGCAGCAGCAAAGGTTATTCAAAACCCAGCGGTACTTGGGTGTTGGATCTGTTTTTAGTGTATGGCCCAAAGGTTAGATTAGAAAGATTTTTCTGTTTAATGTCAGAAAAGAAAGGCAACATCATGACAATACATGCAGGAAACACATTCACCAAAACATTATACAACTGCTAATAAAAAAAACAATAAATGAAAAGAATAAATAAATGAAAATGACTTCTTGGATCTTAGACCCATGAAGACACAATTAAAACCGGTGAAAACCTCTTTGGGGCAGGGAAAGTGGAAGAAACCAGACAGCCCTGTGAATAAACATAGACAGAATGCCCAGGTGGATTATACAAATCTAGCAGAGCCCCTGCAGGGTCAGTTAGAGAGTGATACTCGCTGCCCAAAAATAGCAACGACGAGCTGTGTAAGTGCTATGTTTAAATTAATGTTAGAAGGGAGACATTTTGAGGTAAGACTCAAAGCCATGCCCGTCGTAGTGAGACAGTTCTCTCTGGTTGTTTTCACTGTTTTGCATAAAGTAAGTGACAGCAATTACAGAGTGTGTAAATAAAGTTGTTTCACCTTTTCAACTTAGTATAAGGTTTGTTTTTCACCTTTTGGTTAGCTTCTTCATGGCAATGAGTGGGTGTTTGTACTAGAGAAACAAGACATTGGAGGCTGCAGCGTTAGCAACTACTGTATGAGGCTGTACTTTTCACAGTGATGCTAACATCTATCTGTCTGTCTGTCTGTCTGTCTGTCTGTCTGTCTGTCTGTGTCTGTCTATCGTGCACCGGATACTTTACTCAAAACCACAATTGCACATGCAGTGACACTATGTATGTTTGTCACCAAGTAAATTGGAAAACTTAAAAATTGAGTATAAACTTCATTTCTTGAGACAGGGTTACAGACTGATGATGCTACCTCTAAAGTTTGATATGAGTTCACACCCTACACTGATTAGTGTTACAGTGAGTACAGTGGGGTTTAATCTCACACAACTTTTTTGGGTAAATACAGTTTATCACATATAGATGCATATAGATAGGAGATAAGCCTTGACCTTAACCCATCCTGAGACTGGTGCTGAAATATAGACAGCTGTGTACTATTAAAGGAATTATCGGTCTGCAGAAAACACTATAGAGGAGTCACACCTCGTTCAATAACTAAGTAGAGTGAATAGCAGTCAAGAGTTAACGATGCAGCATAGTAGGACAGTGGAGAGACTCCTCTCTTCTGTGTATGCTGCTGTCTCCTGCCCAACTTCAAAGCACGCTTTGAAGTCCCTAGGTGGAGATCTCTCCGTTCTCAGGGAGATATCTATCCTCTCTTCACTCTCTTTTGTTAGCTAATGCACACCGATGAAAACGGGGTTGAGGCTGAGAGAATGCCAAGGGAAGATCAAAGCATGAGGGGTAGAGGAGCCATGCAGTTAACTGCTTTGCCAGTCTTTGACTGAATGGATAATAGGAGAGGTGCTCTCTCATTATGTTGGCATCTAAGATAAGAACGAAAAACACCGTGTGGAATTAAAGTGCACTTCAACCTGCAAAACACAACATTAAACATCAAAATAAAGATTGGACATGTGTTACAATGTTTTCTGATAATGACTCTCTGGAGGAGGAGGCAAGAGACCAAGAGACTATGCAGCAATTTTGATAAGACCACACTACAAGCGTAAAATGTCAAAGCCTCAAGGACATTTTATGTTATGCACCATGACATTCAGGATTATTGTGGGCATATTCGATTTCCTATTGGTGTGCATCATTTGTATTCTTGGCCAGTCAGATATTTAAACACAGATGTCTGATGTCGATTCTGTGTTTTTTTTTATTTGAGCCTAAACAAAACAGTAATTTTTTCTCAACGTTTTGTGATGGTAAAAATGAATCAGGCATAGATTTTCAAAGACAGAGATACAGGTCATCTTTGTGATGTAGAAAATCTCAGGATTGCACTCCGGCCAGGCCAATCATTGTAATTCCCAGCTCACAAATGTTAGAAAGCCAGAAGAAAAGGGTGCTCCAGCAGAATGTGTAGCAGACAATACTTTTTGAAAAACGTGGGTGAGCATTGGTGTTTTTTATTTTGTTTGTCTTTACTCAATTGCTTACACTGACCAGCTGCTTTGTCAGAGCCTGAGCTGGCTTTAGGTACACCAGTTACTTCAGCCTCAGGCTAGAGACCATTTCAAAGTACACAGCAGGATGATTGGCAAGTGCTGAAGAGTGAACCTGACCAACTGAAGAGGAGGAGGGCAGGACTGATAATGCATGTTGCAGCCTCATGTTGAATAGTTGAAGCTGCTTGAATATGGATGATGTAGCTATCTCCGTACATACAGGGTTGTTATGCCCCTGCATCAATTTATATTAATGTGGAAGCATGTTTTTCAGTTGAACAATTTCCTACTTTTTAAACTGATCTGACTTTTCTCCAACCACAGCTGGGTTGAATAATGCAGCTGCACCTTTGTTTAACCCTTTTAGATAAGAAATTACAGTCAACTAATAATTTTCATCATCAATGGGATGCTGAGGAGTAAGCAATTTAGCATCATGCGTCAGGTTTATTAAAGTGTACCTGTGATGAACGCCTACACTCATATGGGTGAGGCAAATAAAGGTGAGTTTATGCAACAAATAAACGAGTTGTGCCAAGCCACTATGAATCCACACTACATGAGTTCCCACAGCATCGAAAAGAAAATATTGCTCAATTTAAATTTAATGACTACTTCCGCTCAACCCGGCACTGGCAACTGGGCGCAGTGCCCGTGCTCTAATAATAATAATGCACTGCTTTATGAAACGCCCTTCACCCAAAAGTGTATGTGTGTGCAAGTGTGTGGCGAGCTGAACACAGCACATTAATAACTTGGGTCCTAACTAAGAGGTTGAGTGCCTGTGAAATGTAGGAGCAAAGTGCGAAATTTAAGTATAAACCACTGTTTCAATCTTCTTTTGGAGTGTGATGGATACATGTGTGAAAAGGCACATTAAGACTCATAGACAGAGATGGGAAAATGCTGGATTTAGGGCCTATATTCAGGGATTAAACTTCCCTGTCGCTATGACTGATTTGCATCAGTTGGATTCCAGTGAGGCCACGAATAAGATCAGTGCAGCTCCAAGGGAGGGGGGGGCTGATAGGCTGTCCCAACACAGCGTCACAGGAATATTTCACTGAAGTTGAATTTTTTGAATTTCCGCAAATACATTGTATGTAATCTTGTCACGCGAAAAATTTGCTTAAAGGAGCCATTTGAACATTTTGTGTTTAGCTGTAACATTAACCATATACATACCAGTCTTGCCAAGAGCTTCAGCCATCAGTGTTTATAAAACAAGTAGGTACAATTATAATTTGCCCCTCTAAACAGAGCTGCCTCTTTCAGGCAGACTGGATATGGTGGACTGGGTATGGTAAACATGGCCTGAACAGAGCTAACTGGTTAACATGCTAAATTCAGTAGGAGAAAAGAAATGCTAGAAGTAGAAGCAACATATTAGCCACTTGAGTGAAGTTATAAAGGCAAATAAAGGAATGAAGTTGGATATTGAACTTGAAATGTTTCCTCTACTGGCTGTAAAAAGCTAACGTTGGCAATGTAGTGATAGCAAAATAGCATAAATAGCTCCTTTCAATCCATGTCTGGGCTCTATTTAGTCAGCTGCACAGTGTGTGGTAACAGTTTGGAAATGTGTCTTAGAGGGTGTAGCAGAGGCAGGGAGAAAGAGCTAACCACTTCAATGACATATCAAAACACTCCAAAGGTATGGATTCACCAAGTAGCCTTTAAAAAAAAAAGTAGAGGTCCCCTTCAGTATCAAATCATGCTGCTTTTTTTATCTCTCCATCCTTCATTCACTCTTAAGTGTATGATAATGACTAGCAATCAAGGATTGATAGCCTACTTGTGTTCTTCTCAGAGTTAGAGATGGGCTCTGTACACCTACATATTACAAAAGGATAAGGCTTTACAAAAAATAATATCACAACCTGATACAGATGGCTTGTAACTTAAATTGTCTTGACCAGCGACTGGCTGTCTTGCATGTAATGTGGATTTGGCACTTTCATGCAATAATCCAGCTGTAAGATACTATAACCACAGGGGGTGCTACTGCATAATTCAAGTGTATAGCCATTGGTAAGACATGCAATAATAAAAGCCCCTGATCTCTGCTGCTATAATCCTTTAATAAATACTTCTGTAAGATACATTGTATGAATATTATGATAAAAAGGCAGGGATAAGTCACCATGGGAATATTTAATAGTAGAAGAGCAAATGCAGATTCCCAAAGGAAATGTTACATTAGTACTTCATGGGCGGGAGTCACTGATGCTGTCAATACTGTTTCTGTACAATCGCTGTTAGCACACCACTTGTCTCAGTTGTTGAAATCGAAAGGGTGTTCAAGATTTGGATTTGAAGACCTGCCCCCCTGCCACTACTGGAGGTAAATAAGTTTGACCCACTCAGCATGTTTCTGTCCCACGCCCCCACCTTGTTCCAAGAGTCTGGTTTCTCAGGGGCCAACCTCACCTCATGCCCTCCTTCTGAATCTGTCTCCACCGCTCTCTGATTTTCTCATCTATTTTTTTCCCTTACTGCATTCCTGTCTCCTCTTTCGCCTCTTTTCACACATTTTCTCCCTTTTGATAAATCCTACTCGCCACGCCGCCCTTGATTCTGTATCTGATGTCTCACCCTGCATCTGAGCTGCAAAATTCATTGCCTGCCTTTAAGAATGAATGCTGACAAAGAGGCTAATGTAGATGAGATGATGCTGAGAATGTATTTTCGTATTGAAGGAAGTGTAAGGGAGGTGGGCGTTGTGCACTGAGATTTGGAGGGCCAGCTGCCAACAGATTAATCCTCTCTTTGCTTGAGCAATGGAGCGTTTTAGCAAACTGGTCAACACACAGCAGCTATGTGTGTGTGTGTGTGTGTGCGTGCGTGTCTGTGCGCGTACATGCTCTTGCATGTGCATGTACAGCACATCATAAGAAGACAGAGTGCTGAGCCTAGCTCAACACTGGTCTCTGTGCCTCTGTTGGTAGGTGGTGGCTTGCCCTCTTTCAAATGGATAGAAGCAGAGCGGAGAAAGCAGAAAACTAATCCAGCATAGCGAGGCAGCAGAGGCACAGGAAACAAATTGTATTAGCTCAACACCACGGCAGAACCTCTCAACATCGTTTAACGCTCCATAGAGCATCCGGACCACAGCAGTCCCTGCTATTCAGCCAATTACTCAAATATTCTACAAGTGTAAATAGGGTCTTGAATTGGTCATTGTGCAACATGTGTATAAATTTGGGTTGTATTTTTGTGGTCACGGTGATTTATGATCAATGTAAATGAAGATCATGACCCACACTCACAACACAAGTCAAATGTGCGGTCATAAGTGGAACGTAATCGTCTTTAAAATAATTCCCCATATTTTAACACTCTCTGCTTTGAAAATGATCTTATTTTCTGTAAGTGGGGGAATACAAATGTTTGAACACTTTTTGGCCACCATCTGTTGACAGTCGCTGCAGTTTTTATCCATGGGGTTTTATCCAAAGTGAAAAGTTAAAAAAAAACATATTCATCAAAATATTGTTTGGCCAGTCGCCTCACAGTGGTGGGGCATCAAATAAAGCTTGCAAGTTCTGAGAATTTCTTATCAAGTTATTTTCTCAAAGCCCTCAAGCTCAGCATGGGGTAATCTTAAAATATAAATATATAAAAGTGTGGGTTTTTTTCCTTTGGACAGTCCCATTAGAAGCCCTCTTCTGTTTTCCCACTGAGGTGTTCTGAGGAAATAAAGAAGCACATTAAAGAGGCACATTTGCTGCTGATTGTGGAGGTGAAATCTTTGCAGGTGCTGTTGCACAGAGTCCATCCAATATTATGTGATCAAACAAAGAATTCCACATTCATTTGAGGTCATTAATCATTAAAAGCAAGCAAATAGCAATTAGTTAATGATGATAAATGTTTCATGAATGTATCAATAAATGATCATTAGGGTAGAGCACTCCTTGGAGGAAAAAACAACGGAATAATAGAATTCTCAGAATTGCCTGTTCCTGCGTGAATGCATTTGTGTGGGTGTGTGTCAATGAATAAACTACGGATATACCTACATTAAATGCAATTTGGCGTGTTTCTCTATCGTATGCATACAGATGGAAGTATTTGTTGTACTATTAACTGTATTTCTCATAGAAAAAGCATAGACGTCAGCGAGATCAGCAAGATAGATAGAAACACAAACACTCTTGTACAACACAAATGTCTCTCTTTTATCGAAAGCTTTGGTTGTTACAACATGTACAATATGATATTTTTAGTTTCAAGCTGCCACTGGCAGAAAATGTACACTTTTAGGTGTCATTTGGTGTTTTCACAGGGCCACAGTTAAAGTACTAAATTGCAGTGACTCATATGGCTGCTTTCCACACGAGGGCTCAGGCTATTTACTGTAGATTTTTGGGCCTCTGCCACTAAAGGATAGATGTGCATATAGCATTGTTTAAGGAAGGCGGAATTTACATATAAATTGGGAAGTAGAGGTAAGTGAGAAGAGTAAAAATCCAGGCAAGGGGGAGGAAGTGACAATACAAGGTTTTTGTGCTATGAGCAAGGCTGGCATTTGTGATCTGAACGCCTGTTTGCATAAGTGTTTTGGTGGCTCAAATCTCCATAATACAGCTGCTAGGCCTCCTGGATCCCTTTCACAGTCTTTTTATGTTTCTCCAAGGAGATGGAGAGAATAAATCACATGGAGACAATAGGCAACAACAGACCTGCTGATATGTCCTCACCCCAGACCTTAAGAGATTAACCACGCTGCCTTGCAACCAAATCATGGGACCATCAAAGAGTCTTTGATGTATGTATGCATGACCAGCAAAATTGCGCATTATGGCTCGACTTGATTATTTTTGTCAGAAAAACCTAGCTTCAAATGCCTTCTTATCAGCCTTTATTGAGCCAAGCTGTTGATCACAGCATCATTTGACCTATGTATATGTCCAGCCATCTCTCACAGCATTCACCAAGATTGCAGCCAGTGGTAGCTGTTATCTGCTCTGCTATTTGATTTGCATTTGAGTTTGCACACTGGGAATTTGGAAATAGATGGATGGCAGAACAAAAGCCACATTAACAGAGTAAATAAATGATTCTTTTTTGCTGTTGCTTCATTTTTTTATTACACACAGTTGACTCTTCAATAGGTGTGACCAAATAGAGCAACCAAATAGAGCAATAGTGATTAAAGCCATTAAGGGGGAATGAATATAAACAGATAATGCGCATTAAACATATGAAGATGAGAGAAGAGACATATTGTAACTTGTTTGTTGTTTCAGTAGACTTTAAATAATGGTGGCACACATGCAGAAACAACATTGCTGACTTACTCAGCAGTGTTAATACTTTTCTCACGCACATCTGCAAGTCTAAGATGTGAATATGTCAATAGTTTATCAAAATGAAAATAAATGAGCAACGCCAAGTTAGTGTGTCAGGGGACAACCCAATATACAAATATAGATGAGGTGGCTTTGTAAACCCCATACAGAGCTGCTTTTCTGCAAACACAAAACAAAACAAACAAAAAAAAAGAACACAAATTGAACCCTGCCATCCGCTCTTGTTTTCTTGTGTTTTACATCAGTTTCATTGTGGCTGGCACATTAATATTCACCTTTACAGCTTTCAGTGAACCATCTCAAAGTGGTTGATTTCAGTCAACAAATCCAAATGCAGTGGCAGGACGTCTGGCCACAACCCCACTAAAAAGCATCAATGCAGTTTGAGAGCCAGACAAATAAAAGGTGTCTCCTTATTAGCAGCATATTAACAGAAAATTGATTTTGCCTGAAATAAAAGGTCAGTATAAATGACTTGTGAGCTGCTAGCTCGGCTATTTATTAGCCCCCTATCTACAATCTAACAAATTACTGCTTCTGTGCGTCTCAGTGGGCAGAACAAATAGGAAACCAGGGAAGCTACTTCTAAAATGTCATTCCATAATGTCAAACCATGGATTATATGTCACCATCTCAAAAAAATACCTCATGTGCCTCTTATTGCTTTGCTGTTGTCAGATGAATTGGTTTCTTTGGCTATGAAAATGTGACTGTTTTTGTTGCTTTCCCCCACAATCATCCGCCCCCAGTGGGAAGTTGGCGTTTACCCAGCAGGAGGTGTCTTAAGTTGGCACACTTTAACAATGATCATTATCTTTGCTTTAGCTGTAGTTAATGATATACGGTGGCAAGAAAAACTAACTGGACCCTTTGGAATTACCTCCATTCATGGATAAATTTTTCCTATGTTACAAATTAGAACAAACCCAATCCTTAGCACACAAATTATGGTTTGGTTCTTTTCATGACTGAAAACATTATCCAAACACTCACAATGTAAGCTGTCAAGAGTCAATAAACCAGATGTCCAATCAATGAGACTATTAGAGGTGTGGGTTAGGCAAACTTTCAAATACTTAGTTATATAAAAGACACAAGGTATTTCAGCCTTGCTTCTCAAAAGAGAGATCTCAGAAGACAAAGGATCAAGAATTGATAGTTTGCATAAAGCTTCGGAGGTTCAAAGTCATCTCAAAGAGTTCAGATATTCATCCATCCACAATCAGACAAACTGTATGTAAATGGAGGTGATTTAGTCCTGTAGCTACTCTCCCTAGAAGAGGGATTAAAATAATCACTGGAGCTCGATGATGTCTCAGTTTATGAATTGAACATATGCAAAGGATTGAAATACTTTGTTTTCTCACCTTTACAGGGCTCAGGGGAATTTGTCTGGCAGTGGCAAAAGTATCTCTGTTGTGTTAGGAAGAACAGGGCTTTTTGTGTCACTTTCTGAGCCTCTGACTGGCTTACTGTTTTCGATGATGATGCACAGCCAGGTCATACAGTATACAGGCAATGGATTGCCATCCACTAGTGTATCTTGGTAAAACTCACAGGTAACCACAATTGGTGATGCTCAGTCAGCAGTGAAATGAGCTAAACTGATGGTTAAATTCAGACTAAAATGCTCTGGTGCTACAGAAAAAATAAAAAAAACTCCACCCACTGGTTTCTAATCCTACTCCGCTAACAGGAAAGTTGTGTAACAATGTTTTTGCTTCTGTCTTGTAGCTCGCTTACACAGCAAAGGAAATGTCTACTTAATGTTAATGTTACTTAACAAGAAAAGCTTCCTGATGATGCAGCTGCCAATGCAGCGATGTGATGTAGCTGCATCGATATGACATCACAAATTTACACAAATTTAACATCTAGACTGCTTAATATTAATGGGACACTTAAAACAACATTTAAATTGTCCAGTGGCATTGAAATAATGGTTTTGTTTAATTACTTAAGTATCTTTGTTGCAAATGAAGTGTATGTAGAAATGTCAAGTTCATTAAAGTCATGAGGGCTAAGGGCCACAGATATAGTTATATTGTTTCATGCCATGCACCCTGCTCCCATTTCTCTCAACATAGTGATATGTAGTAATAAGTATAGTGTGAAAGGGGGGGGTGCGGGGTGGAGAGAGAGCAAATGAGAAAGAGAGGAGGGGAGAGACTTGTGTACGGGAGTGTTTTGCATGCTTTCACCTTTGATTTACCTATAATTACCATTGGATTTACCTTCAATGACTCAGCCGCTAAGCCAATCTCTTAAATTGGATTTCTGCATAAAGTAGCTTTCCCTGCAGATTGGTGTCCCTCACAGCTGCCTTATTACAATTTTATTCCCCCTCTTCACCCACCACCGCCAGCCTGCTTCACCCCACTGCTACTACTGCTGCTGATGGATTAGCATATCAGAACAATCTTAGAGAAAAAAAGAAAAGAAAAACAAAACAATGCAAGGAAGAAGCTAGAAGTTTTTTAGCTTGACTAGTCTCACTTTGACCAATTTGGTGTGGTCGTCATAGTAACACAGCACCACCCTCCGTCTCTTTCCAATTGTATTGGGGCCACTGAGATGGGACTTGGCTGATGATGACTCCATTTCTCATTGAAATGATGGTGATGAGACTGCTGCTCTCTGCCTCAGTACATACAGTAAACACAAGCTACAGGAAGGAAGACAGAGGACAGAGAGCAAGGCCGGCTGCTAGAGGGGGGGGATATCTTTCCGCTGGGACAAGCTCTGAGATATTGTACCAAAGCCTAGCAACAATTGTGCAGCAAACAAGCAATTAATAGGGCAATTATGCCTCATGTACTGAAGCATTTACATTTGCATTTACTCGCTTTATTATCTCTTACTGCTGTGGATGGAAATTGGATAATGCCGTTAGTCCGGATTGGGAATATATTTCATGCTGAGCAGCATGTGGTGTGAGGATCGGCCTAAAGCATTCCTCAACGCAGCTCTCACCCTGTGCCTACTGCACTTCTGCAATCAAACATGAAACAGCCCAAATCCTGAATCTTGGTCCTATTCTGCCTTATGTCAGCAGTGCTCTCAGGCTGCACACACAAACCATTTTTATGGCTATTTGTTGTCATATATCCCAAACAATCTGCTTTTTTCCTTCTAATGTTGTAAAGCTGGCAAACTCAGCATGTGTTTACAAATGCAGATGTCCTCCTCTCTGTAATTGAAGATGATGAAGAGGCTGCTCATGTGTTGGGATATTGTTCATGGGCCACTTATGAATCAAAGTGACAGAGTTTAGTAATTGATGATGTGTGTAGTTGAATACAACCGTCTTTAAGCTGGGGGATTTTCCTATTTATTTCCTGCACAATGGTGTGAATTAACTGCAGCCCGAGAGTTATAGAATACAGCAGCCTTGGTGTCAGCTTTAAATATTTTGACTGACAATAATAAAAACAGCCACGACAAATCCTGTGTCGGAAGCAATTGTGTCATAGTGCTTTGCGAATGTAACATATATCCGCACAAATAGCCTCAATATGTCAACATACTGGAGAAAAATATAGAATCCATGTATCCGTGAACAGGTTATTTAACCATTCTTGTAGGTCTAATGTGCTGCTGTCTGCAGGCTGTTCTGCACGACTAGCAGGTATGATGGAAAATAGAAGTGATGTGAAGAAAAAGGAAAGCCACATCTGGACATGCCCTTCCCTGGAGGACCCTTCTCTCCTCCAGCTCTGTAACCTTTGACCCAGGAAGTCTAATTAGCCAGCGCCTATACTTTTATGTAGAAAACAGGAGAAATGCAGAGCCACGGATATGCAGATAAGGAATTCACCCTGGACTGCTTTAACCACGGCGTAGTCCAAGTCAAGGTCTTCCACATAGTCACACAGTAACACTCAGTAGTCAATGATGTTTCTGTGCATGCACTTGAAATTTTTCTCAAAGTGCTGTGGGAGAAAGACATTTAACACTGGATTCTTATTTACAGAATGAAAGTTACAAATGAAACTGATGAATCCTCTGTGAATCCTTGATGAGTGCTTTAAATATTGGATCATATGAGGATGTTCGTGTTATTTCAGAATTGTACAGTGAGAAATCAAAGTTGTGCAGGAACACAGTATTATTTATGAACACGAGTGTTGCTCAGTTTTCATGAGAAAATAACATTATTCCATTTTCCTTATGCATGGGTCACATGATATGGAATTGGCATGACCTTGTTAAAAAAGGTTCTGTCACATGGTTTTGTGGCCCAATCACAATCTAGCAATACAAGACTTATTATCAGAACATGAAGATGGTTGTTGTTTGCTTATGTTACAAAGGAGATACACTGATGAAGTATATACACTAACAATTCCTTGTTGTTGTTGTTGTTATTGTTTGTTTGATGTCTACTTATAGGTCACTAATACTGAATGATATGACTAATAATTAAAAGTTGAAACCAAGCTTGCAGCACCTTACAAGGCAACTCTACACTGTGTTATATGCTAATCACAGGGGTTCTTGATAGCATGTTATGTTAATACAATACAGTGTGTGAAAAATAAAATACAAAAAAGAATTGCCCCGTCTGTTCAAAAAATAGCTCATATGAATTTTCTTGAATTTTAAAGTTCATTCCAACCAAATTCTCTGGTCTCTCCATAACTGTGACACAATAGGCAAGGCAAGACCCCCTATGGGTATGAACTGCCATGCTTAGTACAGATAGGGGTCCACTGGCTGACCAGCCACAGCAGCAGTTGGTGCCTCTCAGATATAGCTGCTGCCCTTATATAACTCCAATATTTGCAAGTTTTGAAAAGTGCTGGCGGTGAGACAGTGTCATGCATGAATAAGAGATGTATTCAACTTCAGTGGCAGGAAACGCAGCACATAGTTCCATGAATATCTGTGCTATATCATATTATGAGGAACACATCGTCCCACCTATATTTAGAGTTTAACAAGATAAAAGATGGCCCCCTACAGCTCTACTGCATTTTTAAATATGCTGGGTTCCAGCAGAAATTGAGGATGTACTTACAGGGTCTGTGATTTCATTGAATATGAAACCGGTCATGGTGTTGTTCTATGTGAGGATAAAAGCAGTGGACCCCTCACATCAAACTTCTTTCTTGAGCAGCAGCACCCTATCTAGTCTTCAGTAATTTCACTCATCAGTCTTGTCTCTTGGAATTCCAAGATTATATGTTTAAGTAAACACTTTGTTGAGGTTTTTGGGGGGGAAAGAATGTGCAATAAAATGCCCCCCACTGTGATAGTAATAGGATCATAATATAAATGGGAGAGAAAAATGAAACATGAGCATGTGGGGATCTCCAGAGACAGAATATGAGGCAATAATGGCATGGCATTGATTGACATTTCCCTCTTGTTTTTAATCATAATAATATGCTTTCAAGTTAGGCATGGAAATGACTTCATGATCGTATAATGACAGCTCAATAGCTGTCATGGCGCTGTGTAGAGGATAACATCTTTATTGTTTTCCAGCATTGTATGCTGACAGAGTGGCGACTCACAGTGAAAAAAAGTTTCTTTCTGGGTGTGTTTGATGTACAATTAATGGCCATGGTTATTCAAAGTCACGGCTGCTTTCTGTGTAACCCAGCACCTTAATTGTCTCTGATATCACACATATTTTAACATACTTTTGATTTAAACTGGGCAGCTTTTAATTTTCTTTTTATTTAGGAGCAATACATTTCAGTTAAGACACTGCAGATCACTGGTAGAGTAAAAAAGAAACATATCCAACATCCATGCTGTTTGATCAAGTCCTATTCACACATATCAAAAAGCAGCTCCCCATTCAATTCAATATACTGTGGATAGACAAGCTCTAAATTTGCATATTACCTTTGCTGACAGCCAGTTATACAGAGACGCTATTTGTTTGTTCTTTTCATTCTGTGGTCTAGTTTTTGAAACCATCAGCCAAGGTGAGAATGCATATTCATGACTGGGCTATGTGCAGCCCATTAATGGTGTGTGTAGGTGGACTCAGGCTCGTAAACAACTAGTGCCATTTAAGAGTGTGTGAATGCCCCTGACTGTTTCCAGTACCTGGACTCTCCTCAGTCAGTAATTACCGGGGAGAGTTTTGATTAGAATGCCACAGGGAAATGAAAGACTTTTTCTTTTTTCTTTTTTTCTGCCTTACAGAGAACAGGCACCCATATGGATATTGACCAGATTGAAATAAAACTGAAGGAGAAATTAAGCTGCCATGCATCAAAAGCAGTAGTTTATTTTTTAAAACAGCATGGTGCCACATCAGGGGATAGCATTTCTGCTTTAACATCTCTTCAGCAAATAAAAAGAAAGAAAGCTTACTGCAGCAAAGGTGATTTGAAAGTTTGAAAAGTGATTCAGAGTTACAGTGACCCATTTACAAACTTTGACTGAGAACATTTTTGTTAACTCTGTTATTCTTTTGGCTCAACAGCTCTCCATTGCCTTCTTGACCCTCGTGTTCAGGGTCATTAACCTTAAAGCTTGAAGTCCTATCTCAATCGACAAAGGTACATAAGGATAAAATATTGACAATACTAAGGACTATTGGCTCATTACGGACCTAGCCTTGCTAATAAGCCTGGAAGAGTTCAATGCAATATTAATGGTATAGGATTTCTCACAGCCACCATTTCCAGAGACCATTCAGTGAGGTCTCCTAATTATTGATGGGCCAAATTACAAGGAAGACTTCATTACATCTCCTAGTGAATGAAGAATTCATGAAAGCTCGCAGAGCACAGTGAATGCTAATGAAAAACTGTAATAAAGACTCTTTAATATGTGTATTATCTATTTGTGTGTCATCCGCTGTCACTATCTGCTGAAGTATTACGGCTGAGTGTTAAAGGCACTCTTTGTCACTTATAGTGAAATGTTCTGAAACTCACAAATTTCAATTATAAGGTATTTACTTAAGTATTTATTTGAATTTTGGTTAATTTAAAGATCACGAAGCTGCTTTTAATTGCATAGGAAGAGAAACCAGGGAAGATTGTTTATACTGCAATCAATTTCAAAAGCATCCATGTTGATAATTACTTGGAAATGATATAACCACATGAATTAAACTTACTCAGGCTGTTACTCATGCTGTTGCAGTTTGCAGTTGTAGGTCAGGGCAGTGAAATGTATTATCGATTAGACAATATAGGCTACATTTGATGGGTGAGCCCTGATGGCCATGAAGTCATTTACTGATTTATGCTCAGCTGCAATCTTCTTTTTTTTTTTTTTTTTTTTACAAGATGCTGTCAAACCACCAACCAATTGTAATCAATATTTTCTTTTAAACAGTGGATCAGTTTACCATGCGTGATCTTCAAAGCAACACTATGTAGTTTTTTTTACCTTTTACCTTACAGTGTTTCTAAACTCATTTAAGTGGTAGAAAAATGGTTAACGGGATGAATCGTGCCACCACTGCAGCCTGAGTGGGATCGCGCTGGCTGCAACTACACTATGTAACATTCCTGATCGGGTAGGAACACAGTGCCACTGTGGTCCTGGTACACCGCAGTTCTGCTAAGCTCCAGAGACCGAGCTCAAGTCCAGTCTCCCTGCTCCTTTCACCCACACACGAATGCCCTGTTCAGGCTGCAGCGGTAGCATCCTATTAACTGTTCTTCTACCACTTCAATGACTTTAGAAACATTTAAGGCAGAGAAACTACATAGTGCTGCTTTAAGACAGTTGTCACTTGAGTCTTTCTTTTTGTGCCCTGAAATGGGTGACAGATGTCAAGTTAGCGACTACCTGAATGTAGTGAAGCGTTTAGCAGCTCAAGTCATATTTTCAGTCAAGCATTTTTTTTCTCAGGAGCTGATGGGAGGCAAAAACAGAGCTGAAAGAAGAGTGAATATTGGACTTTTGGAGATTTGTGATATGGACATCCTGTAAATATGACCCCAGTGAATGGTAATGTTTCTCTATATCTGCTGGATGCATAAATCGATAGCTGCTTGCTATTTAGTTCCCAATACTGACACAAAAAATTGATATTATGAGTGTTATATTTACAGCTTGTTTCTCATAATGAAATGGACAAAATAAATTGCAGGTTTAATCATATTTCAGTTGCAAAATGAAAGCTAGCAATTTCGCAGTGTTGTGTAGGAGACAGAAACAAATCTATGTGGCGTTATTGTTCCCCCCCAAAACATTTTTTGTTCTGATGAATACCAGTTGCTTATCAATGAAATAAAAGGTTTGGTTAAATTGTTTATCGTTAGTTAGACTGTGGGTGAAGAAAAAATATATATATGTACACTCACCCAGGTATAGGTGAAATGCACCTTCTATAGCCTTCAGGAACAGATTACATTATGCCTTGTTTTCCTTTGATGACTACCACTCATGTCTAGGCTGTCCAGTGTGAATTACTGGCAATACACCACAGCTATTATCAACGGTTCACAGTTAGACACTCTGAAGGGTCCTGTATTGTTTTGTACTGCTGCAAAACATGTTTGTTTAGCCACCTTAATTAAAAAGCTTGTCAGCAGTGCACAAACAGTCTTAGAGAGCTCTCAGTATTCAATTTAAAGCAAATTTCTCTGTGCACTTAATGGCAACGTGTCAGGGAAATATGGCAGGTGTTGACAGGACAATACTAATCAGGGTAGAAAAGGAAATGCAAGAAATGAGGAGTTCAAACGAAGACCAAAATGAAGAGGAGAGAGTAGAAATGAGGGAGAAGTGATTAGGCGATGGAGCTCTCTATTGTCTCTTTTTACTTGTGTTGTGTGTTCCTACCTAGATGTTCTCAAAGTGGAAAAAGAAACACAATTCCTCTACCCCTCTCTTTTCTTCCTTTGTTTCTTTTCAGTGAGATATCTAGTGATCTGTCTACAGTAGTGCCTCGCACATCTGTCTCTCATTAAAAATCTGGATTGCAAGTGTGAGCACGCTGACCCTCACATATGCGACTATTTTCGCATCTTTGTTGGAACAGCACCCTGTTAGTTGTGTGCTTTTATAATCATCCTCCCCCCACCCCCCCGCTCTCTCTCCCCCTTTCAGTTTCATCCATACCTCAGTCTTTTGTGGCAGCTTTTGTTCTTGCTCACCGCTCCCACCTTGAATCTCTCGCACATACAACGTAGAATCAACAGTCCCTTCGTCTCGGCTCCCTTCCCACTGGCTTTTATTCAGACGTGATGAATGGTATAAGAAAAATGCTTAGAGACAATTAGGCAAGGCCACATGATGCTGTAATGGCTGAGCCCACTCCCCCCACAGCAACACAGACATTGACGTTCCTCCCAGACACTCAACATGTATAGAATAACAAAGGAGCTGACTGACATACACACACACACACATGCTGTAGCCACACATGCGTCGCGGTTAGACATGCGGTCGCTTGCGACCGCTTTTATTTCAGAAGGCAGTATGACAAGTGAGCGGTTCACCCCAGAAAAATCACCACTAATATAAAGCTGTTACCTCACCAGGTTGCCTCATTATGGTGGCCCCGACAAAAGCTGCTATTAGCCAAGTTGTCTATGACAAAACTGGTTGTTCAGTTAAGGACTGGGGATGAGGGTGACCTCACATGCTGAGGCTGCATGTACAGATTTCAACTGGGTGGCACCATGGAGGGGGCATGATGCTGCCTTGAGGCAATAATCCACTTTTTTCTTTTCTTTTTTTATCAATTGAACATACAATTCTTTGTGATTTGCTGTCACTCTGTTGTCAACCTCTGTTGTCCCTAACTAGTGGTTCCCTTTTCGTTGCTTCATCCAGTCATTTCTTTATTTCCTCTTCAGGTTATTTTGTCTGGTGCGAGGATGAAAAATGAGTGTCCTTCATTCAAAACAAGAAAATATTGCAATTCTCCTCCTGCCCGAGTAACAAATTGAGGGCACTCTGGAAGTGGGCATCATATATACACTTTCTCAGCCTGCAGTATCAGACTATCCTCATGTGGACTGTGCATTATTAGCTGGCCATACCCAGTGAAAAATATTTGCTCTCCATCTTTGTCAAGTCAAACCCTGCAAGGTGTTTTGTACAAATCATGAAGGTTTACATGGATCACTTATAGGAAAACTCCATTCATATTCCAGGTCCCCTGCTTTCATACTATGGAGCTATAGTCTGATTAATGGCTGAAGACGGCCCCTCCACAAGCACACTATGTGTAAATATGATCTGCCTCATGGCGCTCTTTTGTGGTCCAAGAATGGATGGAAGGATATACTGTAGGCTGCCTCTAGCGCACTGTGCATTCAGTGTGTTGATCAGCGTGTATTTTGTTATTACATATGTTGGTCTCTCGTTGAAAGAGAGCACTTCATCTCAAAAGCATGATGGTGTTGCTGTAATGCCCAAGTGCTCAGAGCTGCCTACGGTAGTTTTAACAACCTATGAGTTGTTGCAACATAAGATTTGATAAATGCTGTCGTGTATTACTAAAGGTTGTTAAAATTCATGTGTGGACAAGAAAGTGTTCAAAACAACAAGAAAACACCAATGGAAAAAAGCAAAACCCCTATAAGAGTGTCTGTAAATCCTACATGTGTGTTTACAGTAATGATTCCACTGTTTCGACTGTTGCTCACATCAAAGCACAGATGCAGAGAAAGAGGCAAGCCATTATTGCACGCAGGCACATTTACATCGCTGCTGGCTGTGTTTCTCTCTCTCGTTTTGCAGACAAAAATGTTATTATCACTGATCTAAAGATGGTAACTAATGGCAACACTCAAAGCTTTATACCCTTAAAAAAATGATGCCTGTTCTGTAACTGGAAGGTGTGATCACTAAGTAAAATTTCTCTTGGCTCAGATGCATCTGGTGGTAGACACATGTCTACTTGTATGACTACGTTTCTGTCTAGGAGAATTTCCTTCATAGGAAATTTCCTCAACAGTGACACCATTATCAGTTTGTCTTGCTATAGCCGAAGCAGGGTGTAGCAGGTGGTCAAGGCACAAGTGTGTATGTGAAGAGAACACTCAGAGCTGTCAAGACTTGCAATTCCACTCTCTTCTCTCTCCTCCTCAGAGAGAATTACACCAAGTCTTCAGCACTCACTGCAGAATTTCTGTGTCTTCTCTTGTAAGACGTGATTTATATGACAGTAAGTGGGATTATAATGCACAAAACTGTCATCAGGAGAGCCATTTATAGCTGTGGCTGCAGGCAGAGTGTGTATGAGTGGTCAGAATTTCTACAACATACTAGCGTAGAATCCCAGACAGGATATCTTATTTTATGTTTTGTGCTCATGCAGCAGAGATTCTCATAAAGAAAATCTAGTCAAAGCTTTAATCCTGAGGCTTTTCTCCTCATTTCCCACACATGTAATGTCATTTTTTTCATTGCAATGGAGGGAACATTCTGTATTTCCGTGTTGTGATGCTAAAGATTACACTACATCTCTCAAAAAGCATTTAAATGTAGTCATACACTAGGTCAAACAATCACACATGGTTAATTATAGCAACACATTTCCCTTCTGTCTGTCTTCTTTTAAAAAGAAGTGGCATGTTTCATTTGTAAAAGTGTCAGAGGTATTAAAAATAGGTATTTTGTAGCTTGTCACGATGACAAGCATTGAAGCCTGGACTTAACAACAGCGCCCAACAATGGAACCATTTCAGAGTTTTCAATTATACATTATTTAGGCTCTGTAGTGGAAGCGAGTCTTGCTTGAACGACACATTGAGAGCCCCACCTGGCAGCAAAATGAGAAAGCCAACATGATTTGCATTCTGTGGCAGGGCTGTTAACTTGTCATCAGCGGCACTTGACAATTGAATGAAAATAAACATCTACAACCTGCACTCTGTGGAGTTAAAACCAATTTAAGTTGGGAGTCTGAAGAGCTTTTTGAAACATCCATTATTGCCTTGGTCTCTTGTCTTTTGTCTTTTGTCTTTTGGTTTTTGCTTTTCTTATTCACATCCAGAGTATGATTCCTAGTTAATCCATTATTCACTTTAACCCTGCGCTGTTGTTTACAAACAGCAGCCTGAGATACTCCCACCATGACAGTCTTGCGTTGGACACAGTATTGACTGGGAAAAACTGAAGAAGAACTTCCTGTTTATCCAACTGTTACATATAAAACTGCCATAATTGCAGCCTATGTGAGTTTGACATCCATAACCCAGCTGACTGTTTTACTGTGATGGTGTGTGTAGATAAGGGAGGGTTGTTGTTTCAAGTCAAAATAAAGAAAACTGCCTGAATTTAGTGCAATTTCAGTTTTTGAATCACAGAATCTTTTGATTCTTAAAGATTGAGTTTCATCAGATACATGTTGCATAAAGCAATTTATTCCAGGAAGCTTACATTGCTTTTAGTCAACAACAAACTTCTTTTTTTCCATGAATATGAAGTAATTATCATCTTATGATATGATATCCCAACACTAACCTTATTCCTGTAATTACATTATTACATCCCCTAACCCAATTATTATTTGTTTTATAAGCACATTCCACAGTTATAAAACGCAAAAGGTCTAAAACCACTTACAAGGGTGTTGTCAATATGCTTTTTTAAAAACAAATGAAAACTGTCCCATCATGCAGCTACTCCAGAGGCAGATGTTTCAACGTTAAATATCACTTTGAGCAGAGGCAGGGCAGGAACTGAAAGTGTACTCACTAATTCATTGGCACTGTTTGTGTTGACAAGACATCAGTGTGATATCTGCAGGCAGCTGCTGGCTAGCGTTAGCTCTCCAGCAAGAATACACCGAATAAAGCAGAAAGAACAGCATCAGTTGACTTCACAACTCAAAGCCAGAGACAATATCTCTCCTAGAAATCCAAGACCTCAGATCAGTGTGCAGACTTTTTCTGGTCTATCCCTCTGGCTTGGTAAGATATGATCTCTTGATTACCATCAGCTAACCATCATCAACCAACATATGACAGAAAATACACTGTCAGTACTCATGACGGCTCATATAGCCAGTTATCTATCATCTATTGTTTAACTTAACTTAACTAAAAGAAAAGAAAAAAAACTATTTAAGCATATTAATGGTTGGTTGCTTGCTTGATTCATTGATTCTTTGAGTGCCCTGTATCTTTCTGATGTCCAGCAGATACACAATAACCTTGATGGCTACATTACAAATCACCATGTACACCAGGAATTAAATCATTCACTGGATACAGCGTGCCAAGCATCTACTCCAGGAGCCAATTCAGCATCTCTGCGACAGACGACCAAAATAAATCAGGAATCCTGAATTGTATCCTATCAAAGAAAAAAAATAGATTTCTTAAGTCAGTACAGAGAAGGCAGTGAAAGAGAAAATTAAATTTATCCTTGACAACCACACAATCACAAAAAGTTCTGTACCAGTTCTTCACTGAGCACATAACAACCTTCTAGGTAAATTTGATCTTTAATTTGAGTTTGGTTCATTAGAAATTTTCAGTTTACAGTACTATTTATAAACTTGTAATATTTTTTGTTTAACGACATTTGTAAGTTATTCTTGAAAATCACCAGTGATCAGCCGTGGAAAACACTGCTGCAGTCTCTCACTTCCATGGGTAATTGAGTGCACAATCCCGGTCAAAGATCTTTTTGCTCAGTCTTTCCTCTAGCAACTGAAAGGCAGCTCCACAACCTCACCAGCTCACCTCTCTGCTTTACAAGACGCAGCTCCCATTCAACACTGCCTCCAGTAACTCTCTTATTAGTGAATTTATGCACCCCAAGGAAGCATCTCATGTCTCGATCCTGAATAGTGTTATTCTCAGGGGAATCCTCAAAACCTCACAATCCTGCAGCACAGAATGAAACTGAGAGTAGCACTGAATTATAAAGTTTTGTGAAGATTGTTAAAGCTTAGGTCGTGTCACAATTTTAATTTTATTTCTCATTGACCTCTGTGCTTCTCTAGTTTATTCTGCCAAACCTTTAATTCTCACTGCAAAATTCATATGCTCATTGAAGACCAAAGCAAGGCATTAATTAGAAGTGATGATTTCAGTAAATTAAAGAGCCACAGACTGGTCTCATCTGCAAGTTTAGCGCTGAATATATTACTAACTACATGAGTAAGACATAACTCCTTTGTACTGCATGAGAGGAACACAAGATTGAGCTGTGCAACAGCTGCTGCCAGTGGCTCAGCAGGTTTCAATACAGAGTAACATGAAAGGAAAGTACCATCAAATGGGAATCGGTGCTTATGTTAGTAACCCAGGCTAACTAGAGTGAAAGCTAGTTAGGTCTTTCAGTGGGAGACAAACTTAACAGCCTCATTGAACACTGTGCAGGTGTATTAACATTCACTGGTTTTAAGAAGAGCATGACGTCATCCAGAAGCTGACAGCAGATCAGCTGGCAACACCAGCTTGGCTACCAAATGCCAGTCAACAGCTGCCATGAGAAATACTCACCTACAAAAACTTCATTGTATGGAAATTTATATGTTGTGGATTGAGAGCTCAATTTGATGCAAGTTTTTGTGACAGACGTCTTCAAATCACAGAAAAGAACAAGAAAGAGACTTTTCACAAAAATTTTTGTGAGTGTGAACAGTTTACCAGATTTTTTTTTTTTTTTTTTTTTGCACCCCATAGTCTAAACATCAAAAGACTTGATGTGTGCAGATAGTAGAGGTGCTGGAAAGAGATTCAAGGAGACCGACATCTCGCTGGTCAGCTCAGTGTTCCACACTCCAGGCTGACTCCTCCAGCTTTTGAAGTCAGTCTCTAAGTCACCTGGGGAAGAGATAAAGCCGTTGATAAGCAGTTTTTTTTTTCCTTTTCTCGCTCCACGTCTACAGAGCTTCACAACATGCACTGGGGTAAGAATGATAAAAATCTCTGCTGACCATTCTGGCAGACGGATGGCACGGGAGGCAGACATAAGCATGTGTAATAGGCACGGGATCTGACAACAGTATTAGCTGGTTTGAGTGACAAGAATATTATCCTTTTGTGTAAACTGAACTTTTCAGGGCTCTTCACTTTCTCATGCAGAGTTTAGGTGGAGCTCATTTACTCTGGGGGTGTGACTGATATAGAAGTACACAACACATTTTTATTCACAAACACACATCTGTAGAGATGCACAAGAGTCCCTACCCCCCACTGTGTACCTGCATAGCTCAGATGTAGGCTACAAACATCGTCAGAAGCTGCCTGTGATCTATACATAGAAGTGACGCAAAGGCTAACTTTGATGGAGCATTTTTTTTTTTTTCAAGCTGAACAAGTATACACACATATACAGGTGCAAAAAAAAGAGAAAAGCATTGTGTTGAGAAAGAAAGATTGAAGATAAATGTCACTCAACTTGACAAATCAGCTTTTACAGAGAGGGGAGGGTGTATTTTTTCTCCATGTTTTATGTAAAGAACCCAGAACATGTTGCTTAAAGGTTATATATGCAAAATAGTCAACAAATCAAAAATAACCATATCCAGGTGCACATACACACAGTGGACGTGTGTGTCTGTTTCTTTGCATCACATTTTGCTGCAAACAGCAGAGCTCTGTGTGTCAGACTGTAGACATATCTCTCTGTTTGCACTTGTGCTCCCCCAGTATTCCAGTGAGGGTCAAATGAAACTCAGATGACCTCAAACATGAATGACCTCACAGTGTAGTTCAGTAAGTTCATAGTGTAAAAGTTCAGTTTTATTCAAGAACTGAAATATCTCTGGCTTGTGTTTCTAGGTGGCCTTGATGGTCAAAAGACAGCAAGTTGTCAGAAAATTCAAAAACATTTCACAAGAGGAAACATTTGAGAAAACACATTTTATGGAGTGTTATTGTGTTTTGACCCTCAAGGCCACCATACATTTCCCTACTTATTCATCCACATATTTGGATTTCTCTCCTAACAGTCAGTTTGTACTTGAGACCAAGTGGACATTTGTACCAAATCTTAAGAAATTCCCTCAAGCTGTCACAGAGATAGTGTTTTCACTAGGTCGCCGCACTCTTGACCTTTGACCTTTCATCACCAAAATATGAAATTATTATCATTGAGTCCAAGTGAAAGTTAAGTAGCTTATATTGTGTTCACATGTATGGAGCTGTGTTTTGTGATGTCATTGTGACCTTGACCTTTGACCTTAAGTACACTTGTTTTAAGTGTGTGGTTTGTTTTCTCAGGATTGGTTAATTTTAGTGCACTTGGTGACAATCTATTATTTTATCTATTATACATTTTCTATCATTATGAAGAGCAACAATGTATTATTTTACTCTCTGCTGAGTAGTAATCTGCACAAACTATACACAGCTACAGCTCTCGCAGTGTATCAACGTTTGCAGACAGACGCACGTAGATAATGCCAGACTTGAAGAACACACACATACACACTGGGATGATAACACACCTGCTGTTATCATCAGAATGTCTATGATGGTTATAGGATGAGCACAGGCGTATTTACCCATCTCATTCATCTTGCGCAGTCCTATCTGGCAGGGCTGTGCAGACACACATATCTCCCTATCTAGGGAACAGACGCAAGATATCTGTTTAGCTTTGCTGTGCTATTATCTCTTGTTCCTTCCTTTTCCCCTCCTGCATGCATCCTGGATTTATTTTCTTCCCCTGCTTTGTTTTCTCTGTTATTCCCTTGCTTTTCGGTCCCAGTCTGCTATAAACTCGTCCTTACTCCACTGTTCACTCCATTCAGTTTAGACAGGTCATTACATTTCCTCTCCTCTCCTCTCCTCTCCTCTTCCTCTCCTCTCCTCTCCTCTCCTCTCCTCTCCTCTCCTCTCCTCTCCTCTCTCCTCCTCTCCTCTCCTCTCTCCTCTCCTCTCCTCTCCCTCGACTAAGTATTCAGTCCTTTTTATGGCCTCCTTTGTTGTCTGCCCCTCATTTTTGCTCCACTTTTTCTCCTTTTCTTACACTGTGGTCTCTCCTCTCAACTCCGTACCTCTCTCCTCCTCTCCTCTGAGGCTGTTAGGGTCTTATTTTGTTCTAGGAAATCCAGTCGGCCTGGCCCATCTGCATGATTATGCGCTGTACCACTGATTGGTTCCAGGGAAATCATTCCACTGGAACATGATGTCCTGGATTGAAATAGCCCATAGTAACAAAATAACTCACACTTCCTCTTCAATTTCAAAGTTGCAAAGTATATATCCACTCATTTCAAGTCTGGTCAGACACCGAAGTCAGTTCTTAAGTGATCAGATTAATATTTTTCCTATAGTATGGATTACAGTAATTGACAACTCAATACTTTTATTTTAAGGCCCTGTGCTTTAGGGATCAAGTTCTTCATTAAATCAGGAATGATCTGACAAGGTAATTTGACGCATCTGCTATTAGGTGACAGTTTCATTAACTGGTTTTCTTTTTCCGTGACACCTGGATTATCAAAGTCTGAGGCCGACTACCTCACTACATAGATTCCTTTCTTTATCATATAAAATTGATTGAGCTATTGCAGCTTCTATAATTAAAAAAAAAAAATCATATTGAGGTTTTTTTTTCTCCTATTTCTAATGCTGGTTAACGTTTTTACAATCTCAAGTGTGTGAGGAAATATCATGAGAGAACATGTCTGAAAAGGATAAAACACTGTTAGGATATTTCGGACATGTTTTCTGTTGTTTGTCATACAGGTTGATTATAAACTGATTCTTTTTGCTTTAGTTGGAGATGCACCAATGCTGCATTTCAAAGAACAAAGAACTATGGTGATTCACTCGACCATTTGCTTTTAAAGAGTGACTGAATGAAAAAAGAAATGAAAGGCAAACACTAAATACAACTGCTGCTATTCTGTTGAAAATTTCAATAGAGACATAGTTGTGTTTCACTTTGCTCCTCTATCATATGTCCATTTTCCTTTTTTCCTGGGGTTACACTTGTAAAGGTTGCATTATCACTGCAATAGCAAATTTAAACGTTGAATTAAAAAAAAAGGATTCCTTCTTTCATTTGTCAATGCTCAATAAAACATATTATAAAACATGAAACATATTATATATATATATATATATATATATATATATATATTAAATGGCATGTAAAAAGAAGGGACACTTGAATTGCAGGCATTAGAGGCAACAGGCAACCTATTTTCTTGTCAGTATGTGGAATCACTTATGAGTCCTCTGAACACAGAAAATGATGTTCAACTAAGCATAACTCACATAGCACCAAGTAATCGCTATTCAAATTAGAACAAATATGGCTCTCCAGTAACATGTCTCACTGTGGAGTGAACTGCTGTGAAATCCAATATAAGAACGATGAGAACAAGGAGAAGCAAAGTGGTCCAGATGTTGCCTGGATTAGCAAAGTTCATGTCGAAGGGAACCAGGATCAGCTGAAATGTTCCTTTAACAGCAAAAAGAGATGGTATGAAATATATGAAATATCACAAGACCAGCTTCCACACTATCTGTAGTAGTCAAAGTTAAACAAAGGTAAAGACAGCTCTATTATTGTAACTGAAGACTGACGAAATGCTTCAATAAGTTTCAATACATCAGAGTACAGCAGGGACTGAATACAGAGAATATTTTGTGGAAGACTATAACAGCAAGTTTCTGAACTTGCCTCAGGCAAAATCTGAGTGTTCAGCTTACAAGCATATACATAGCCCAACTTCAGACATGTATGCACCCTCAGCTGCACACACAAGGTCAGTGAAGAACAGAACCCCAGTCAAAGAAAAAAAACCCTCATATACAAGTCACACACACTCATACTGTACATACTGTACCTTCCTATTTCTACTGCATGTCTGCCACGTGAGGTAATTGGCCTGACTCGGGGGGGGGGGTTCTCCTCGCTGTGAAAATGGTCTTGGGTTGCAGATTGCCATAGGTTGCTTTCTCAGAGGACCTGACCCAGCAAGACTCCATCTTATCTACTGCCTGATAGAGGGTTCTGCAGCTTACACCATAATTAAGACAGGCTACACACACAAACACTCACAATGGTACATGTATACACATGAATAAAAAGTCTCTCATGCGCATAAATTTCTAAAGCATTTTTATGAACTTTGGAATATACTCATATTTGTGCGTATTCATTGACTTACAACACACATGCTCAGACACACAAACACTCTCACACACATACACTGTGCCTCGAGAGTTGTTGGTTCACTTATCCTCAGCATCGCCCACTGAGGGCCTTGGATAGTCTATTTGATGTCCAACACTCGACGAGATTAAAAACAATCAACAACAATAACAGCAGAAGCCACAACAGCTCCAGCATATGGCTATTAAATCTAAAAGGCGTTCATGCATCAAAAGGAAAACTAGATTTCTATCATTATTATCAACACTATGGGGCTGCTTCGGGGGCTCATTTTTAGCAAATATCATTTCCTATAGACAACAGATTGGGCCAAGTGATGGGTTGAGAGTGGAATGAGCAAATATGCTAATGCAATGACAGAATGTAATGCAGTTCCATGTGCAGATAAATAAACATAGTGAGGAGAAAATAAGTAGTGCTAATGGTTTGCAATGTTGCAGAACAAAACAAAGATAAGGTTGAGTTCAAGCCTGAGAAAACTGTCATGTTAGTTGACACCCACTGTGTCATGTTTGGCAAATTGTCCTGGTAATATAGAGGTCCAAAAATGCGTGGGATTAAAGCTTCCCATTTTGACTGTATCTGAGGGCAGGCCTCTACTCTACTGAACAATGCAGCCTATTACAATTTATGAGCCTGGGACCAAGCCGGATGCCTTTTGGTTCCCATTTCATGTGATATTAAACCTCTCGTGCTCCTGGCCTGTAGGCTATGACAAAATCCTGGCGACCAAGTGTCCATGTCAACACAAGAAACACAACTCCCTTCAATATGTAAAGTAAACTAATCCCATTCAGATGCCTGCCTTCAGATGGGAGAATAACATCATAGTGTGTATCAAGATGGCTGCACCCCAGCAATGTTTCTTGCTTGATATACTATCCTGCATTGTGCCCTTTGTATAAGCCCACCTCTCCCCGGTGTAATAAGTGACGTGTCAGAGGTCAGCCCTTGAGTTATGATTATTGTGACCACAAGGGAGTATGGAGTGTAGGATTTGGGGTTCTAGGCATGTCTCATTCACCCTTCAGCTGTCACTGATCCCCTTGAGTGCCCAGGCCTCTGCTGACTGACAGGTGTAAGTAATGACTTAAGTTCAGAGGTCATGAGTCAACATAAGCACACAGGCCATGCACAGCTGCATGCAACCTTTGATACACAGACCTGGTTTCCCAGATGACTCCATCAATTAGAGAAACCACTGCAGATGTAGAGCCTGTGAACAAAAGATGCTAATTAATAATAACCAATTTCCTTTGTGAATAAGCCATTGATATTTTTAATGTGATTTTGCTGCACCTCTATTCATTTTAATCAGTGCATTTGATGGGTTCATATATCAAAAGCACTGATTAAAATGAATAGAAGTGCATCTGATGAGTGTAATATTTAGAACATATATATAAATAATCATTAATCTATGAATTGGATTTTGCTTAGGAAATTAATATATTTTCCTTTGGCTATTTATCAAGTTGTGTGTGCTGTTCACCTGTGCTGCTGCACAGGAGGAGGGCAGCACTCTTGGAAACAAGATGGTGGAAGAATGTGGTGGATGGAGGAGGGAGCCGCTCTCATTATGGCACAGCACATTCCACAGAGTGAGAGATCAGCCTGGAGGCCCTCGGCAGCTGTCAGCAGCTGCATTTCCCAGCCTTATGAGGATGGTGGTGGTGGTGGAGATGGTAAGTGGAGAGGACAGTGGAGAAGAAGGCAGAGTTGGGTATGGGATGAAGACGTCCGGAGGGACTTAGTTATCATTTGGCATTCCTCTTCTCCTTTCATCACTTCGGATAATGCCTCACATGTGGGCGCAGGGGGAATAGGGAGGTGTCGAGGGGGTGCTGGGGAAAGGAGGGATCTTGTTCTAGGTAGATGCAATTTTTGAATTGTATTGAAGTTTTGAAGGTACCACCCCCTTCCTCGCTCCCTAGATACATTCCTCTAGGCTTTTTGATCTTTGGCTTGTGACAAACACTCGTATCAGAGGCGTCTGATTTGGCACAATTAGAGGTTTCACTCTCACTGATGGAATATGTGAATACACACTGGCAATGAGGAGAATAAAAACCACCTGTAATAGTGGATCATGAGAGCCGTAGAGTCAACTGAAATAACATACATTCCCAGCTCTCACAAGATATGCTCTAGTTTCTACATTTCTTCTACAATCCTCCCTGTTTCTTTGGCATGAGTGACTGGAGGAAGGTGCAGGGCAAGGAAAGGCCAGTATGAGTGTGCCAGAGAGAGAGACAGAGCATCTGAGAGGGGGCATTCAGATGGCTGCCTGTCTATAGCAATTACACTAACCAAGGCTGTGTGTCTGTTTTGGCTGTTAGCGTTTGCTGAGGCTGTTGTGTCCCTCTCCACTGTCTTTAACAACCGATCGACTCTCCCCTGAGAGCCACTTAGTCTGTCCTCCATCCAGCCTCTTGAGTTACAGCTTACCCACACACATGCTCCCATCAGAGGAGTCACCATCTGGGCACACAGAGACACACAAACGCACACGTGGATGCGGGCTACTGAGCGCACATGGAAACACTCAAAAATTGACACTTTTAAGTGCATTCATGAACATAGCAACAGTCCTGTATTGACCCTACAAGGTCAGAGACAGCTTCCCAGGGTCCTGCAGTCATGAGATATGGAAGGAAGGAAGCGACAGATTCTAGTGGTGTTCCTCAGGTGAAGTGGACAAAACCATAGGGATGTTTTCCACCATAGACCTGTGGTTCCTTTCCTGTCGTGTGACAATGTGAGGATGTAGGAGAAATATCTGCCTGGCTAAGACATAATCAAACTATCAAGGGATCACTTCGCTCGTGAAACTTCTGAATATGATGTATTTATCCTCAGAGGACTTGCTGCTGTTGAGTGTTGTTATTTTAGATACTTTGATCACCACAAACCAATTTCCACTCTGTCATGGTGTCTTTGTTCTGGCTGCAGAAGACTCAGAGATGGATATCTCAAACAAGTCTGTCTGTGGTTAGATATCACAGAGGTAAATGGGCAAATCCTTTTTTGATCATTGTTTTTTTTGTGATTTGTATCAGCAGAGCATTTGAATCAGGACAGATAATTTCATACATCCACTAAGCAACATACTGTAGTGAGCCAGACAGGAAAGCCTTCTTGGCATGGTGTCATTTTATCCATGTTGCTACATTTTAACAGCTGTATTTTCCATATAATTTTAATTTAAGCATGAATTTTACTGATCTCATTGCAGAAACATCGCTGTTTTTTCTTTACTATAATCAGAGATGAACAGTAACAAAGTACATTTACTAGAATGCTATGTAATAATACAAAATAATTATAATATATTTTTCAAGTGTCTGTGCTTTACTTGAATATTAGTTTTGGAGAAATTTCTGACTTTTATTCCTCTGCACTTGAAAGACAAATATTGTACTTTTGACCCCACTACATTTCTATGAAGTGCCCTTACTTTGAAGCAGCTTTTAGTCAATGGATTTTTTTTTTCTTACTTTGAAAATCTCGTTGATGGTACACTGTGTTCATTGTGGGTAAAAGCAATCACTCTGACTCACTGTGATTTTGCTCCATGTGCACTTTTTGAACAGCTCAGTTCAGTGGCAGAGGCAGGTCTAACTGCATTTGAAATGTCAGACCTCAAGAAGGAATCCCTTTTGTTTTAAATGTGTGCAGTGCCACGCATCATCAAAACAAGACAAGAAAACATGAAAAAGCACAGGCTCCTTTTGTTGAGTCATTTGTGTTTTCAGGGCCAGTTCTCTAAGGTTTTGTATCCTGCAAGTTTTTTATTCTATAGGGTCCAGAAAGTCAGTACTTCAGCAGGTTGTTTCAGACTCATTATAGATTCTGTAAATACACAGAGGAACAATACAGTGATGTGCTGACAAAATACAAAATCTACTTTGTGATTTTTTTACTTAAGTGTTTTTTTAAAATCCAGTACTTCAGTTCAGGAACATTTTGACTTGGGTTAATCAAGTCAAAATGTGACTGTGAAACTTTCTCTTCACTGGAATATAATTTGACCAGGAGCATCTAATTGATCTCTGTACATTGTCCACCTCTGATTAGAATAATTATTGTTTTGAGGCTTTTAATTGCTAGATGAAAGTAGAGAGATGACATGAAATGAGGTGAACAGTGTTAATAGTCAGCCTGTGACTTCCTGTCAAACAGAGCCTTCGCTAGCCTTAGCACCAGCAGCACTGGCAAGAAGGACCTTTATGTTTACTGACACAGGTCTTTTTTTATTGAGTGTTTTAACCAATCAGAACAGGGGGTCTAAAGTATATATTTTATACATTCTTTAGTCAATGTGCCTACACTGGTGAGTCATAAAGCTGAATGTGTTGCATATTCCCCTGTGGAGCTCTGCAGCAGCCAGTTAACAGCTTCACATAAAGTATGACTGTGCAGTGTATCCCTCTTCGCCGGGTATGAATACCATAATACCAACTGAAGTGCATCTATGCAACGAAGCTCTCAGTGCTATGAGCATCTGTACAGATGGCAGGTGCTGGTTAAGAGCAGTAATGACAGCCATTAACCAATGTTTCACCGCTCCACACAATCCTGCTTCACATGCATCACGACCGCGCTGTGCTTGTACAGAAGAACATATTCCGAGAAGTCGTTATAAGAGTGGAGAAAAAGTGATATGCTTGATTTTTTTTTATAATGAGCTGAGGAGGTTTTTAATTAATCATCTGCAGTCATGATGATACAGGTACAGAAGAAGTGGGGGTAAAGTCTTTTTGTCCTTCTTGACACTGGCAAGGCTGAAGGCAAACTCAAAGGGAAATTTAAATATCTTTATCCCGACACCCTCATTAGACAGAGGTCGGCATTGTCTGTTATCGTCCTCTTTCTTGTGTCACCCTGTGAGGACAGTCAAGTTAAGGGCATCATAGAGTTTCCACACAAGACAGAGGCAGTTTACTCTCTACACTAACCCAGAGCAAAGACATCACATCGGAAAGGCCTTTCAATAATACAACAATATAGCAAGGTTTCCACTTCCATTTTGAGGGTTAGATGTGATAAAACACTGCGACATGTCTCTTTACACATCAGGGAAGGAGACAAGGAGAGGAAAAGCTTAGCTTCTGGCATGGCATGCTGTGTGCACAGCTATGGCTAGAAACATGGAGGGATGTCAGCGGTTCAGATGTACTCTTGGCAGCCAAGGTTATGAGTTATGAAGTTGATATTAGAGAGAAGGCAGCACTGAGAGGGAAGTGTATGACCTTCATCACTCACCGTCCATTCTTTCTCCTCTCTTCCGCCCTGTCTACCTCTTTTCTGCAAGCCATGAAGCAAAAGGAGCTCTTTTCTGTGAACTCTCTAATTAGGAAGACCTTGACGTGCGGATCTCATCCATTGTTCCTCTTCATTTTGGTGGGAAAATATTTCATTGATTTTTGCAGCAATCGAAGACGGGCGGAGCTGAGAGGGGCTCTGTGTGGGATTAGGCTCTGCGGGGGGTTTCTGGGACAGGTGGGGAGCTTGTATGCCTGTGTGTGTGTGTGTGTGTGTGTGTGTGTGTGTGTGTGTGTGTGAAAGCCGGGTAATGTCTCTCCGCATAACCCCTACCCCTTCTCACCCCGAGAAAGAACCAATTATGGCTGTGATCCTCGAGCCATCATAACTCACCTCTTCCTCTGACTCCCACTGTTCGCTCCATACCTGCTGCACGACTACTACTTTGTCTTTCTTCACACGCGGTTGTGATGAACCCGGCTCATTTACAAACATCTGGTTTCCGTGAGATTTTTGTTTATGTCCTCTCAAGCGCCACTGTGATAAAAGATGGCCATGTTTTCACAATCAAACGTAATTCTTCGGGATAGTAAACAGCACACTGTCGCAGTCTGACTGCTGTTGTTTTCCCAGTGGAGCCTTCTCCTGCTCTCTCTCTCTCTCTCTCTCTTTCTCTCTTATTCTCTCTCTCCTGTCACTCTAGTCTGTCTTGAAATTACGCGTTACCCCTGCAGGTGCCAACATCTCTGAAATGATTATTCCTACCACACAGAAGATTGCTTTTGGTAATTATATGTATCATAATTAAATTTGATGAACTCCTCTGAGACATAAAATCTCATTTGACCCAGGTGCTGGATTTCTCCTCCTATACATAAAAGGAGAAATGTCCTCTACTGTTAAGAGAGATACACTTTGAATCCCTTAACTGACATCTTGATTAAGCAAAGCAAGTATTTCCACATTTAGCAAATTCACTGAGGTCCATCAATAACTTAATTACTGAGCGAGTGAAATGCAAATTCTCCGTTGTGTAACGGTGGAACGAATTGTGCAGGATTGCGCAAAGGCCAAATTTGGCTTTTGAAGCAGGGAAAAAAAGAAGAAGAAGCTGAAGGTTAATACCTTTTCAGCCAGACCACACGTGGCCGCATGAGTCAGAGGGCTCTACATGTGCTCTATTACTGTTTACGAAGGCAGAGTGTGGTCTTTCACTCATTTTCTCTTTTACTTTTTTTCTATTAATAAAATATGACCAGACAGCAGAGGGCAAACGTCTCCAATTCCGATTTTTTTTTTCCCTCCAGGAGATTCAGACTCTTATTTCTTTGATTATATCTCTGTATGAATAACATCCTTGAAGTTTGTCTTGTGTGTACACGAAGCCTGTCCTATCCTCCGGTCTTCATGGGATAGAAGTGGTCTTGCCAGATCCTTAGTTTTCATTAGAATCTAATATATAATCATTCTGTTTCTACATGATTTATTATTATTTCTGCCTGATGTCTACATCTATCGAATGTCCATCTATCCTGAAAGAGGGATCCCTGCTCTTTTTCTCTCTCTGAGGTTTTCTTCTTTTTAGAGTTGACTTCTTTTAAGGTTGACTGAGTGGTTTGATGAAAATGAGCAGCATCACAAGATGTCACCCTAATTTAGCACCCACGGGTAATTCTGTCAGCGCCATGTCGCCACAATCAAAGCCAGAAAACGAGGGAACATCTTTTGAGGGAATTGTGCTTCATCCGTCCAGTGTAGTCCCAGACAGTTTACGATAGTGGTCTGTGATTTTGCCCTTAATTTGTAACACCACCTTTCCTGCCATGTGATAAGTCGTAAAATTATGCATGTCAGAAAACAACACAGGCCTCCACAGAGCTTGTGAACCACATACAGACTCGGGTCTCCTCATGCAGTTTGTGCTTCGGGCTTTTCCTAGCCCCCAAGACCACTGTAAATATGCAGACAGCTTACCCAGGCCCTGCAGCCAGCAACTGCTGAGATTAGATTTAGGCCTCAGACAATCTCATGAGGGAAGTCACCAGGGATCGAGTTATGGTATTTTCTCTGTGTTTTGCTAAATAAATATTTTAAAATGCTCACGCATGCACACACTGGTGCTTTAAGGACACAGCTACAAAAAAGGATGTGAGAGATGCCTACCTTTGGTTTTACCATTTCTCTCCCTCTCCCGCCAGGACTCTGTCTATCTTGTTGTCTATCTCTCGTCTTCGTGCCATGGTCGTAAGTTCATTACGTTCCTACACTGTCCTTCACTCAGTATTCTCTCCAAGTTTTCTACTCCCACACTCTGATCTGCACCACTGGATGGATTGCTTTTTCTCCAACTCTCTCCCCTTCTCTCAGCAGGGGTTCCCCGCTGTGCACCAATCCCTTTCTCGCAGGTGATTGCTCAGGGAATATTGATTAAAGTGAAGATTTGCTGCTGAGAAGTCACTTTTCAAACTTCCTGTGACTTTAATTTGAAATAAAATGAACCAACTCCTCTGTCCCCCGTAACACCCTGTTACGGGGGACGTATATGTTTAAGAGAACGGGTTCTGTGCTTGTGTCCGTCTTCACCTCTTGGGCTCTCTGTCAGCTGCAATCTGTCTATCACATTCCAATCTCTCTTGCACGCAGACACACACACAAATCAGCTTTCACTCCTAATGTAATGTACTACTGCTTGTCATGAGGGCAGTATCTTCCTCTGTCTTTCTAATTGCTCTGATTAAAGTGACAAACAGGCCCAATTAAGCTAAAGGCATAGGGGAAGGATGCTATTAACAACATCACCATATCAATGGTCATTACATCCCTTAAACTATTAGTGGAGCCCTACAAGTGCAATTAAACCATCCATATGACCTTGAACTGTCTCCTGAGCAATAAAGAGTCTCCTGTGAAACATGCATCAGTATGAGAAAAGGTGTTAAGTAGTGTTAAGCATTTCCTGACAAATACACCAACCATTAAAGACAATTTTCTGTTTTATACAACTAGGGTCTATCTATAGGTAACAATAACAATCTGGAGCAATTACAGAGATCTGGAACCATGGCAACAAAGTCTGAGGGGGCAAGAGAACTAAGCTGTGACAACCAGGCAGGTTGTAAAAGACCAGTAGTTTTATTCAGATAATGAAAACCACTGCACTTGACCTGACCTCTAATATTAGTCCTTCATTGCACAGAAAATCTACATACACACTGCTGCAAGATGTATTGAAGGTCAAAGTTGAACAAGGAGGTCAGCTTTTAAATGTAATGGTCATTTTGGTTAATCACCATTGATTTGTCCTGAGCTTTTTGTTTGTTTGTTTGTTTTTGTTTGTTTGTTTATTTGTTTGTTTGTTTGTGTGTGTCTGTGTGTGTCTGAATACATTTCCAAATCTTGTGCTGTAGACTTGTTAAGTGAGACAACCTGCTGGTTCTGGAAATAATTTCCCACATGCTGTTGTCATGTTTCAAATATGTCTACCCATGGGCCTTTGCTGCCCATTTTCATAAAACACACAGACCAGATAACAGACACTGCCAAATTAAAAATTAACCGGTTTAAGCAGCATGTTGGACAATCATTCATCATTCAATCATGTCTGAGATAAAACTAAGAATATCTGAGAAAAACAGTCAGAATTTCTAAGATTAAACTGAGAAATTCTGAGAAAAAATTCTGAATTTCTGAATAAATGTCATAATTTCTAACAAAAAAAGTCAGAATTTCTGAGAAAAAACAGTCAGAATTTCTGAGAAAAAAACTCTGAATTTCTTGGAAAAAACCTCAAAATTTCTTGGAAAAAAGTCAGAATTTCTGAGATAAAAAGTCAGAATTTCTTGGGAAAAAAAACTCAGAATTTCTGAGGAAAAAATGTCAGAATTTCTGAGAAAAAAATATCAGAATTTGTGACATTAAAAGTCAGAATTTCTTGAAAAAAAAGAAGTCAGAATTTATGAGAAAAAACTGGGAATTTCTGAGACAAAAAGTCAGAATTTCTTGGAAAAAAACTCAGAATTTCCGAGAAAATTTGAGAATTTCTGAGATAAAAAAAAAAATATCAGAATTTCTGAGATAAAAAGTCAGAATTTCGGAGGAAAATAAGTCAGAATTTCTGTGAGAAAACTCAGAATTTCTTGGAAAAAAAGTCAGAACTTCTGAGATAAAAAGACAGAATTTCTTGAAAAAACAAAAACTCAGGATTTCTGAGCAAATTTGAGAATTTCTGAGATAAAAAGTCAGAATTTCTGAGGAAAATAAGTCAGAATTTCTGAAAAAATGTCAGAATTTCTTGGAAAAAAGTCAGAACTTTGAGAAAAAAAACTCAGAATTTCTTGGAAAAAACTAGGAATTTCTGAGAAAAATAAGTCAGAATTTTTGAGAAAAAAATATCAGAATTGTGACATTAAAAGTCAGAATTTCTTGGAAAAAAAGTCAGAATTTATGAGAAAAAACTCAGAATTTCTGAGAAAAATAAGTCAGAATTTTTGAGAAAAAAATATCAGAATTGTGACATTAAAAGTCAGAATTTCTTGGAAAAAAAGTCAGAATTTATGAGAAAATTTGAGAATTTCTGAGATAAAAAAAAAATATCAGAATTTCTGAGATAAAAAGTCAGAATTTCGGAGGAAAATAAGTCAGAATTTCTTGGAAAAAAACTCAGAATTTCTGAGATAAAAAGTCAGAATTTCTTGGAAAAAAACTCAGCATTTCTGAAAAAAATAGGTCAGAATTTCTGAGAAAAACTAAGAATTTCTGAGGACAAAATGTCAGAATTGCTGAGAAAAAAAAAACAGAAATTCTGTGAGAAAACTCAGAATTTCTTGGGGAAAAAAAGTCAGAACTTCTGAGATAAAAAGTCTGAATTTCTTGGAAAAAAAAACGTCAGAATTTCTGAGAAAGATAAACTCAGAATTTCTTGGAAAAATACCTCAGGATTTCTGAGAAAAAACCTCAGAATTTCTGAGAAAAAAACCCAGAAATTCCATGAGAAAACTCGGAATTTCTTTGAAAAAAAATCAAAACTTCTGAGATAAAAAGTCAGAATTTCTTGGAAAAAAAACTCAGAATTTCTTGGAAAAAAAGTTGGAATTTCTGAGGAAAAAGTCAGACTTTGAGAGAAAATGTCAGAATTTCTAAGAAAAAAAATGTCAGAATTTCTGAGAAAAAATTTGAGAAATTCTTGGAAAAAAGTCAGAATTTCTTGGAAAAAATGTCAGAATTTCTGAGAAAATGTCAGAATTTCTTGGAAAAAATGTCAGAATTTCTGCAAAAATATCATAATTTATTGGAAAAAAGTCAGATTTTCTGAGAAAAAAGTCAGATTTTTGGTGAAGAAATGTCAGAATTTCTGGAAAAAAATGTCAGAATTTCTAAGAAAAAAACCCTCAGAATTTCTGAGAAAAAAGTCAGAACTTCTGAGATAGAAAGTCAGAATTTATTGGAAAAAAACTCAGATTTTCTGAGAAAATAAATCAGAATTTCTTGGAAAAAATGTCAGAATTTCCGAGAGAAACAAGTCAGAAATTCTGAGAAAAAAAGTCTGAACTTCTGAGAAAATGTCAGAATTTCCGAGAAAAACAAGTCAGAATTTCTGAGAAAATGTCAGAATTTATTGGAAAAAAGTCAGAATTTCTGAGAAAAACAGTCAGAATTTCTGAGAGAGTGAGAATTTCTTGGGAAAAAAAAACTGAGAAGTTCTGAGAAAAATAAGTTAGAATCTTTGAGAAAATGTCAGCATTTCTGAGTAAAAACTCAGAATTTCTTGGAAAAAGGTCAGAATCTCTGAGAAAAAAAGTCAGAATTTCTGAGAAAACGTCAGAATTTCTGAGAAACAAAGTCAGAATTTCTTGGAAAAAAGTCTGAATTTCTGAGAAAAATAAGTCAGAATTTCTGAGAAAATGTCAGAATTTCTGAGAAAAAAAGTCAGAATTTCTTAAAAAAAAAAAAAAAAACTCAGAACTTCTGAGAAAAGTTAGAAGTTTTGAGAAAATATCAGAATTTGTGAGAGAAATAAGTCAGAATTTCTGAGAAAATGTCAGAATTTATTGGAAAAAGTCAGAAATTCTGAGAAAAAAAGTCTGAATTTCTGAGAAAATGTCAGAATTTCTGAGAAGAAAAGTGAGAATTTATTGGAAAAAGTCTGAATTTCTGAGAAAATAAGTCAGAATTTCTGAGAAAATGTCAGAATTTCTGAGAAAAAAAGTCTGAATTTCTTGAAAAAAAACAAAACTCAGAACTTCTGAGAAAAATAAGTTAGAATTTTTGAGAAAATATCAGAATTTGTGAGAGAAATAAGTCAGAATTTCTGAGAAAATGTAAGAATTTACTGGAAAGAGTCAGAAATTCTGAGAAAAAAAGTCTGAATTTCTGAGAAAATGTCAGAATTTCTGAGAAGAAAAGTGAGAATTTCTTGAAAAAAAAACAAAACTCAGAACTTCTGAGAAAAATAAGTTAGAATTTTTGAGAAAATATCAGAATTTGTGAGAGAAATAAGTCAGAATTTCTGAGAAAATGTAAGAATTTACTGGAAAGAGTCAGAAATTCTGATAAAAAAAAGTCTGAATTTCTGAGAAAATGTCAGAATTTCTGAGAAAAAAAGTGAGAATTTTTGAGAAAATGTCAGAATTTCTGAGAAAAAAACTCAAAATTTCTTGGAAAAAAGTCAGAATTTCTGGGAAAAATAAGTCAGAATTTCTGAGAAAAAACTCAGAATTTCTTGGAAAAAAAAAAACAAAACTCTGAACTTCTGAGAAAAATAAGTTAGAATTTTGAGAAAATATCAGAATTTGTGGGAGAAATAAGTCAGAATTTCTGAGAAAATGTCAGAATTTATTGGAAAAAAGTCAAAATTCTGAGAAAAAAAGTCTGAATTTCTGAGAAAATGTCAGAATTTCTGAGAAAAAAAGTGAGAATTTTTGAGAAAATGTCAGAATTTCTGAGAAAAAAAGTGAGAATTTTTGAGAAAATGTCAGAATTTCTGAGAAAAAACTCAAAATTTCTTGGAAAAAAGTCAGAATTTCTGAGAAAAATAAGTCAGAATTTCTGAGAAAATGTCAGAATTTCTGAGAAAAAAACTCTGAATTTCTTGGAAAAAAGTCAGAATTTCTGAGAAAAATAAGTCAGAATTTCTGAGAAAATGTCAGAATTTATTGGAAAAAAGTCAGAAATTCTGAGTAAAAAAGTCTGAACTTCTGAGAAAATGTCAGAATTTCTGAGAAAAAAAAGTGAGAATTTCTTGAAAAAAAAAAACCTCAGAATTTCTGAGAAAAATAAATTAGAATCTTTGAGAAAATATCAGAATTTCTAAGAAAAAAGTCAGAATCTCTGAGAAAAAAAGTCAGAATTTCTGAGAAAACGTCAGAATTTCTGAGAAACAAAGTCAGAATTTCTTGGAAAAAAAGTCTGAATTTCTGAGAAACATAAGTCAGAATTTCTGAGAAAATGTCAGAATTTCTGAGAAAAAAGTCAGAATTTCTTAAAAAAAAAAAAAAAAAAAACTCAGAACTTCTGAGAAAAGTTAGAATTTTGAGAAAATATCAGAATTTGTGAGAGAAATAAGTCAGAATTTCTGAGAAAATGTCAGAATTTATTGGAAAAAGTCAGAAATTCTGAGAAAAAAAGTCTGAATTTCTGAGAAAATGTCAGAATTTCTGAGAAGAAAAGTGAGAATTTATTGGAAAAAGTCTGAATTTCTGAGAAAATAAGTCAGAATTTCTGAGAAAATGTCAGAATTTCTGAGAAAAAAAGTCTGAATTTCTTGAAAAAAAAACAAAACTCAGAACTTCTGAGAAAAATAAGTTCGAATTTTTGAGAAAATATCAGAATTTGTGAGAGAAATAAGTCAGAATTTCTGAGAAAATGTAAGAGTTTACTGGAAAAAGTCAGAAATTCTGATAAAAAAAAGTCAGAATTTCTGGGAAAAATAAGTCAGAATTTCTGAGAAAAATAAGTCAGAATTTCTGAGAAAATGTCAGAATTTCTGAGAAAATGTCAGAATTTCTGAGAAAAAAAGTGAGAATTTTTGAGAAAATGTCAGAATTTCTGAGAAAAAAAGTGAGAATTTTGAGAAAATGTCAGAATTTCTGAGAAAAAACTCAAAATTTCTTGAAAAAAAGTCAGAATTTCTGAGAAAAATAAGTCAGAATTTCTGAGAAAATGTCAGAATTTCTGAGAAAAAACTCTGAATTTCTTGGAAAAAAGTCAGAATTTCTGAGAAAAATAAGTCAGAATTTCTGAGAAAATGTCAGAATTTATTGAAAAAAGTCAGAAATTCTGCGTAAAAAAGTCTGAACTTCTGAGAAAATGTCAGAATTTGTGAGAAAAAAAAGTGAGAATTTCTTGAAAAAAAAAAACCTCAGAATTTCTGAGAAAAATAAATTAGAATCTTTGAGAAAATTTCAGAATTTTGAGAAAAAACGTCAGAAATTCTGAGAAAAATAAGTCAGAATTTCTGTGAAAAAAGTCAGAATTTCTGAGATAAAAAGTCAGAATTTCTGAGAAAAAAAAAAACCTCAGAATTTCTGAGAAAAATAAATTAGAATAGAATCTTTGAGAAAATTTCAGAATTTTTGAGAAAAAACGTCAGAAATTCTGAGAAAAATAAGTCAGAATTTCTGTGAGAAAAGTCAGAATTTCTGAGATAAAAAGTCAGAATTTCTGAGAAAAAATGTCAGAATTTCTGAGAAAAAATTTCAGAATTTCTAAGAAAAAAACTCAAATTTCTTGGAAAAATAAGTTAGAATTTTTGAGAAAATGTCAAAATTTCTGAGAAAAAACTCTGAATTTCTTGGAAAAAAAAGTCACAAGTTTTGTTGGCTTTAATACTCTTCTGTACAAGCCACAAAATTATCTTTGGGAAAAATTTATCTGACATTTTGCTGTCAGAATCAAGCTTAATTCAGAGATATGTTATGTGGGTAACTCTGTTAAAAGATCTGTTGGAGAGCAGCAGACTCTTTCAGCACTTCTTCAAAAGGACAAAGTGACGACTGAAGTGCTATCGCAAACCTGAAAAGATGGAAAATTGACTGTTTCATAAATCTTGTTGGCTTCCTCCCTGTTTGGCACAGCCCCAGCACAGCAGTCCCTCTGCTAATATGAAGCTGGATATTATCAATCAATTAGAGTCAATAAACAGTTATGGAGGAATGCTGAGAGTTGGATACATTCCCATATCTTTTGACTCACCTCATTAACCATATCATTACTGCACAACACACTTTCCTGTGTGAAGTGCTCCGCAAGTCCCTGGCAACCTAGAATTTATGAGCCTACTGTAACTGCTTGTGTTTTACTGTATGTGTGCATGGACTAACTGTGTGTTGGAGACTGTGTGAAGAGTTTAGATGGGAGGATAATTTCCACCAGTTTGTCAAAATATTGTCACTTTTCTTGGAGAGCCAATTTTTGGGGTTGCATGTAATCCCAGTGACGGCACATTTATTAGTGGCTGATGGCTTTTAACATATGCTGCCAGGCAGACCGGCAGTGACAAAAAGCTGTTTATTTCCTCAGCCATTATGAAACCAAGCATGAGACGTCATATTCATACACAGCGCTGACAGTAGTGTTACTGGATAATAACCCTTCCTCCCTTGCTTTCTTGACTCGCCATTAATGAAAACAGAATTATCACCCACAGAGTCACACACCATAAAGTGATTGACTTGTTTTCCAAGGCCTTTATTGAGTGCATTTTAGTACAATAGTTCTCAGAAAGTTACAGCTTACAAACTCTTGACACATACTTGTCACAATTTACAAGTGGTAGCTATACAGAAACATAAACAAAAAAGAAAGGAACCGTTCACGCTCTTAAACAATGTACCTGTGCATACATAAATGTCTGTACACAAATGTGCCAATGCACACACATGAAATCAGTCTCTCTCGCACGCACACAAATAAACTGTGACATGTGCACACGCATGTTCAGCTTCACCAGCCATTGTGTACCATAGACGGAGGTTGTGACTAGTGTCATGGAAAGGTCCCATTTGTCCTGGTCTTCCTCCAAATCGGCTGCCGACAGCAAGTTCTTCTGGGTTTTCACTGTGTGTGAATGTGTGTATGTGGATATGAAGTGCTGTGTATATGCTGTTTTATATGTGCGTAAATCTCTCAGTCTGCAGTCTGTAACAGAAGAAAAAAAAAGAGAATGGAGTAGTTTAATAAGTTTAGTTTTGCAGAGAGTCATGTCATGTTTTTTGCAGGTAAACACGGCCTCTACTCTTCTGACCCATAAATGACAGGCATGAATTCAGCAACTAAGAGGATCGTTGGTCACTCCTCAGACAGTTACAGCACCGTGAAACATTTAACAAGCCCTGTTCTTGTGTTTTGTATCACCGTGTGATGAATGGCTTCCATATGAGACAACGTTCAGAGAGGTATGGCAAAGCACCTCTCCATTCATCACACTGGGGTATCATACAGTCAGATATTTAGAAGACAAACAGAGCAAATGGAGAAAGAAAGAATTACACTGTTGCATAATGAATACATTCTATCATCTCATTCACAGGCTCTTGGGTTTGCAAAGCAAATACATAGGACGGAGCTGAATGGAGGACTAATGCATTCAAATTGAATCCGTGGCTTCAGTGAAAGGGATTTATGCCAATCTCAAGGAGTATGTGATTATATTTAGGAATACTTGGTAAATCAATGACTCAGAGAATTGCAAAGAAGTGGCAATTGATTTTGTCTATGAGCCAATGCAATTGCTCGATGCCGTATTTTCTATTAACAAACTGAAGAAATTAACACTTCTATAATTATTTCCATATTGAATGAGATGTTGCCATATAAACTACAATGCAAGGCGAGAGTGGCTGAGTCATTTCATCTAACCATTCCTTCTACATCCCGCTCCTGCCCTGTAACCCCACCCACCAGTAAACTGACTCATCCCTCTCTCTTTATCATATAATATGCATACACTCGGTCTCAGTCGGTTTCTGCCCACTTTTTTTCTTCAGTAAGCATCAGACACGAGAACAACATAATTAACGGTTGCTCAGTGTGTGTGTGTATGTTTATTTTTTGATGGTCCCATCAGTCTCCCACCCTGTGGCTGATGCCTGTCAGATGGGGGTCCCAGCAGATGTTTGCACCCCTGCCTGGGCCCACTGGAGCATGGAGCCAACCATTTTTCAGGCTGGTTCTGGCCCAGCCCGGCTCAGCCCAGCCCCTGCTCTGGCCCAGGACAGCTTGGTTACACCCAGGATAAATGAGCTGGAGATCTGCCAGCCAGCTGGAGTAGCCAAGAGAGAGGGCAGGACAGACAGAAGAGGAGGAGGATAACTTGAGGGTGGTGAGTATACTTAATAATCTGCTAATGGGCCTGCCATCAATTTCTAATTTTGGATGCAAGGTGGCTAGAACTGTCGTCACTCATCTCTCTCTTATAATAGGGCCAAAAGATTTCAGTGAGGTCAAAGCTACTGCAAAGAATTGATACTACAATAGCTCATGATAATTGTCTGTGAGCTAGGAGACTTCCTAAGAGACTCCCTTTGACATATAGCCACAGCTGAATATTGTCAGAGCAACACTCAGGTCAGTTTGCTCTCAATTTCTAAAGGCCAGAGTGGCTCACATTTCATCAACACTTCCTCAAAGCTCGAGACTGAGGCCAGTTACCAGCAAAAAGGGAAGAAACACACACACACACACACACATTGCACAGTCCAATTATAAAGCACAATACCAAGATTAAAAAAAGAAAAAAAAATCACAATCTAGAAATGAAATACTGCAATGTAATTTCATAGCTAATTAATAATTTCATAATTTCATTTCATAGTCTTCCTTGACATTCCTTTGGGAATAATGTAGACATCTTGCAATCCAGTACAAGCTGAGGAAACATTTCCAAACACTAAATTCTACATTTTATAATTATAGAGAACTTCATACATGTGTGAAACTCCCTGTGGCACCGTGGCAGTTTGCACTCATCCTGCCTACACATATGGCAGCTGCATACAGTGAGAGTGAGAGAGTTTGTCGTCAGCAGTCTATGGGAGGCTGTGCTACACTGTGAGCACTGTGCTCGTGTGGGCAGTTTAAGTCTGCATGTTCATCGGAATGGCATCGGGCGTCTGTTGGCAAACCTCAGCCCAGATGTTCAGTTTCACTGTGTAGACAAGTGATGCTGATTCACTCTGATTTCCAGTGCCTTGATTAGTCTAACCCACTCCCATGCATCTCAGACTTGCAGCAAATCTTGCCTTGGCCAAGATATTTGTGGCACCCATGAGAAAGACTAACTGGATTTGCCCAAAATAAAATCCACCGGATATAGAGCAATTTGAAGTTAAGTAGTGTTTTTACTGTGTGATCAGTAGCTACTTACCATGGATTTGGGCCGGCTGAGGCGTGGTGTTTAATTCCCCTCTGGATGGCGCTGAGCACTCCCGATACAAACAACAACATAACATAACAAAAAAATAACATAAATCATATCTGTACAAGTAAGTGCTCACCAGCAAGAGACAGCATGTGTACACCCACATTTAACATCTCCAATAAATGGATTTTTGTCAATTATTTTAACTCCTACAGCAAGTGTTCATATAGATCTACAATACCAATTCATCGCCCGTGTTTCCTTTTAACATTTTCCTCAGCCAGATTCAAACAGGATTGTCCTTGTGCCCCTGGAACAAGCCAGTGTCCGTTGTTCAGTCGTCCGAAGGGAACCAGGGCACCGTAGGAATCCACACATTGCATGTGTCTATCACAATCTAGTCAACAAACATGTCTTTGCCAAAAATGCAAGCAGAGAGTTCTGTACATACATATTCATACATATCACCTTCAATATGAAGGTTTATTATGAAAGATATAATCATATTTAGCAAGAGATAAACATATTTATATTCTCTGAATCTGGGGGGCTGGCTGAGAAGTCCTTTGGCAAGGCCTTCCACCCAGGACTCCACAGGTAGTGTTAAAGTTAAAATACGAGTGGACGGCATCTTGCTATAGTGATCAAACAAACAAACAAACAAACAAACAATGGTAGAAGACAAAAATATGACTAAGCTCTGAATTTTCACCAGTTCATTTACGATACATTTTGTCAAATTCTTCAAACAAGCAAAAGATGATGTGAAAGTTGAAAATGGTGCTCCACTGTACATCCCTGTATTCTTCTTCTTCTTCTAATTGTTCCTACTGGTAATTGCTTTTTCTTCTGAGACATATTTCTGGCCAGGTCAAGGCATCTTCATTGCACACATTGACGACAGAATGGATAAAATCACAGGTCACATGTTGTTTCTAAGTGTCTCACACTTCTGTTTACAGTTTTCTAGTCCAGATAATATAGAAGTACAATACCACTCATTTTACCATGTAGTCTGAACTTGTGAGAGGTTCCCTGTGTCAACATCTGATTGGTGGTTCTTTTGGTTCACAATGACATGAATGGCTGTTTATACCCACAACGAAATGATGTCTGTCCTCTTTTGTGGATCGATAGAGAAACAGTATCAAGTCTGGACCCTGAACTCCTGGCGTGGATTGCATGAAGTGTGATAGCTATTAACCAAGTGGTGGTGTAGACCCTGGTCTCCTGTTGTCATGATTTGTGGATTAGATTAAGACAATAGTCTCCACTCTGGCGCGTTCCGATGGATCGGGGGTCATTCGAGGGCTGCCATTGTTGTTGGTCCTGCGAATGCTGCCCGTTCCGTGGCACAGCGCCCCCTGTAGTCATGCCATAGTGATGGGCGACTGGCTCATCTGCACCCTCATGGACTGGATATTACTGAGGATCTTCTTCTGGTGGCCTGCCAGGGTCACTCCTATTCTCAGCAAGTCCCTAGAGGGAAAGAGGCAGAGTAAAAGGAAATTGAAAACCAAGAACGTATTTTGAAGCAATAGATGGAAGGATTTCCATCACACTGAAGATTGAATAGATCATCTGAGTATGAGGCCATTATGCTGTCAAAAAAATTGCATTGTGTTTCCTGGTGCATTTACAGTCCTAACATGACTGTATGAAAACAAGTCCAGGATGGAAAGCTTGAATAAATGTAAACACAAATTTACAAAATTTATTCTATCACTTGAGAGAATAATTAGTAATCTATGTTGCTTTGCATTGCAAAAGAGACTGCATAAATGCCACCAAGCCCCGAGCATACATTTTTAATAAAAACTGTTAGACGGATTTTATATTTCGCATAAATTTGTAGACCGAGCAACATTGTTAATTAAAATAAATGGAGTGCAATATTTATGTCTATTGATATTACATGTGCTAGGAGAATTGCTATCATGACCCAACCTTTGAAATACTCCAGTGAATGCCTATGCCTCTGAAAATGTGTAGTGAAAGGATTTACATCCATATCCACACTTTGGAACATTGTTGTCAGAAAACGTTGAATTATTATTATATCTATATAATCAGTACAATTGAATAGCACAGATGGAAACATTCACACCAAAATGACTATGTTATTTTCTGTTCTAATGAGTCATATTTTTATGCATATCCAACACAGGCTTTAGTTTGATGCAATCATTCAAATACTTGAGTCACTGCATGCATTCAAGCCAAAAATACATGCACTCAAGTCATTTCATATAAGTGTGCCCATCAAGCGCCATATGGGTTTGAAACTCGTTTGCAGATGAGCCAGTGAACTCACTCTGAGGTCATTTGAGCCACCAGCTGCAGGGAGGTAAAGCCTGAGTTGAGGAAGTTGTCTCTGTACTGGCTCATCTTGATGGCAGTGAGCCAGTCCTCTACTGAGCTGAAGGTGTTGAAGTCAGGTATGGATCTGTCCAACAGTGGCTGAGAAGGCCTGCAGGGGAGGGGGAAAGAGAGAGAGACGGAGGGGGGTAAGAGGAGATATATAGCGATGCTTTGACGCATTACACGCAAGAGGGATTTAAAGAGGAGGAGGGAAACTGTGGCTATAGTGTTTGCATGTTTGTGAGAGAGAGAGAGAAAATGCAAGATTGAGGAGAAAGTGTGTGTGTATTAATATTTGCCCTGAAAAATATTCTGACCCCATCCATTGATTGACATCCATCTGTGATAAAAAGTTTACAAAGAGCAGAGATTCTCCTCTATCATGGGAGAGAAGTTTCACTCATTGCCCTGAATGCCAGCCAATGCTGTAACGAGGCAAGAAACTAAGATACCACTCATCACTTGGTCAAGTCTATCCCCAGAATACTGCAGTGATGCTCCTCACTGTCAGACATTAGGAAACTGGTCACAATTACAGAAAGAGTAAACTGAGCTACACACAGGAGGAAGGAAAATACGCTTCACTGCACAAATTGTAACTCACATGGGGACAAAAGTTCCCTTTACAACATGGCAGCAAACCAAAGCCACACAGCCAAAACAAGTGGCTTCAGGACAAGTTCGGTGAATGACCCTCAGCGGCCCAGCCAAAGCCTGGAAATTGAATTGGAGAAACCTAAAGCTTTCAGTTCACAGAAAGTCTACATTCAGTCTGACTGAGTTTGGGAGGATCTATGAGAAACTATGGGGGAAAAAAACAAGGTTTGCAAAACCAGCAGAATCATGCCCAGCAAGATTCAAAACAAATCAAGGCCAATGGGGCCTGTACAAAATAACGAATAAACATTCTGAATATGTATGTTTGTAGATTTCTGTATGTTTTAATTTCTGTAAAAACATGTTTTTGCTCTGTCATTATGGTCTAAGAATAATTTATGTTTTACCACAAAACGTGGAAAAAGTGAACTTTCTAAGGCCAATGTAAGAGGTAGAAAAAAATCCCGGGGAGGAAAAGTTCAGGTTTAATGCAATCAACAGTAATGAATCCATGTTTATTTTATGAGAGGATAAAAAAGTAAGCATGCAGCTACTTGCTGGGTGCTGACAGCAAGTGTAAATAGTGTCTGGATAAACAGATGAAAAGTATATTTGTGTGTATTTAATGTCTGCTTCAGGGTGAATGTGTGTGTTTATGTAGAAAGTGTTGAAAAAGTGTTTTTACTCACACTGCGGGGATGTTGGCTACAGCTTTGAGGCTGGTGGGTTACGGATCATCTTGTCCAGGGTGCTGACGATGTCGTTGAAGCGGGGTCGTACGTTGCGGTCTTTTTGCCAGCAGTCCAGCATTAACTGGTGCAGGGCACTGGGGCAGTCCATGGGTGGTGGCAGACGGTAGTCCTGCTCAATGGCATTAATCACCTAAGGGAGTAAGTGTGAGAAAGGGTGCAGGTGTTATCTATTCTGATATAACTGATAATTCTCCATACAACACAAGTCATGCAATAATTACAACCAACTGCTGTCACTATTAGGGTTTTTCTACAAGCTGGCTGCTTGTCAATAATATACTTCATTAAAAACAAAACACTCATTTGACTGAGTTTTCGGTGTCTGATGACATTAAGCATATCCACTCTGTAATCCTGACACGCTTGCCACTGTCTCAACAACATCCCCACTCCCACCCCCTGAACAGACACACTTTCTCTCTGGCTCTCTCCCCGGTCACTCAGCCGACAGTTAGCATTCAGGCTGATGTGCCCTTCCACTCGACTCTAGCCAATCACATGTCACTCCTGGAGGACAGAGTGAGGAAAGAGAAGGAAAAGGGAGCAGAGGTAGTGTCGTTGTAGAAAGGAGTCACTGGGGAATGGGCAGATTGCATATAATTAACACTGTGAAGTACAGCTTCCTGACACCTCTCTTCGAGGCAGCACAGGCCATCCTGGCCTTGTTAGACAGAGTTTCAGGGGAGTCACAGTCAAGCCTCGAGTGTTTCTGAGTTGAGTGAAGTTCAGACAGAACTTGAAGGGGGCCTGGAGACTTTTGCAGAGGTGAAGTACATATAATTCAATGATCCTTGTGTTTTGTTTTTTATCTATATAATACATGGTTTGTAGCAAAAGTACAAATGATGACTTTAAAATGAGGTAATATATCAAAGGAAAACATGTTTATTCTACACTTGTGAAACCCCACTGTAGACAATAAAAGGAGTAGAGGTTGCTGCATTGCACACTGATGGAGCCAACTAACACATATAGATGCATGCAGTCTATAGATTTAATCTTTTCTTAAAATGCATATTTGCAATATAAGGGTTTGATGTGAAATCAAGTGTAAAAGATACTATCATTAAAAATTAGAGGCTGCTCTGTAGGTTGGCAACTCTAGAGTTGACTGCAACTCAGCAGAATCTTGACAAATGGTGCATATGGAGAAGTGGTTGTGTGTGTGTGTGTGCGTGTGTACATGGACTGAGCAGCCGCACACGCTGAGTGGTGCCAGTCCTCCTCCCTGCATTAGTCCCACCAGGCAGTGTTTGCTGCTGGCCCACTGAGGCAACATCTGCTGGGTTGGACGCTCCTTGTGGAGTGGGGTCCATAGAGGCCTGATGGCTGGCTAGTCGTCTCACTAAGACAGCTTAGGGAGAGAGACCTCATACTATGGGACTACATCCAATGGTTGTGTGTGTTGCTGTGTGTTTATGGGAGTCTGTGTGTGTTTGTGGACCTTTTCCAAACGGACATGGAGAACAAAGCAGAGCTCTCAGCAATCATTCACTGCTCTCGAAAGCCGACCAGGAAGGAAAGGGGCTAGTGTGAGTCTGTCTATAATAAGTCTGCTTTTCAAAGTCAGAGTCAAGGACATCAGTGATGATGCTATGAGATGGGAACTGATAAAAAAAATGTGTGATTTATTACAGCTTCCTCTCTTAAGCGTTATCCTTGATTGTGTATCTATGGGGTGAAAAGGAAGTACAACCGCATCTGTACGGAAATGGACATTCTGTTAATGATGCAGTTTATTCAGATTCAAACTTGTTTTTTTATTGCAATGAAGCTGGGAAAAGTGATAAAGCCCAGCTTAAATGTTCCTTTTTATGATCTTATGAAATAGGTACTTGAACCTCCCGGAAAACTGCTACTTCATCAGTGGTGATGCCATGCCACATTAGTGCATACAGTTAGACGTTTCTGCCCGTCCTTTCGAAAAAAAACCTTTGATTATTTTTTTTATTATTTTGATGTGTACATAGGAAAACTTACATCTTGGTTGGACATGTCCCAGTAAGGCCTCTCTCCAAATGACATCACTTCCCACATGACAATTCCGTAGCTCCACACGTCACTGGCCGAGGTGAACTTTCTGTAAGCGATCGCCTCTGGTGCTGTCCACCTCACTGGGATCTTCCCACCCTGATGAGAGAAAAACAAAGAGGCAGAGATGGTGAAAAGTTTTGTTTTCCGAGGTAGTGCAACAGAATCAGCCATACTCGACTGTTCTCTGCCATCCATCCAGCCCTTTAACCCCTCATCTACCCAGTGAATCAATCCAGAAGCCAAAACATTCGCCAGATTCTGCCTCTGCCTCAGCAGCTGCTCCCAACAGTGTTCGCCCTTCACACATCGACCAACATTACATTTAGCGTCTCCTCTCCCTGTTTGAATAAAGGAAGATAGGCCTGGGCTTCTGCTCGTACGTCGAGCGTGTCTGCCTGTAATTGGGCTACCTGGGCCTCAGGCACGCCACGCGCCCTGTTGATTGAAATTGACAGCTGCTTGTTTAAAATTCCACACACACTCACTCACACACTTGGGAACATATGCACAGGGAAAGACATAGATGACTGTACGTGCACACGGACTCGCACAAACAGGCACAGGCACACACACAAATCTCTGTTTGTGCCCCCATACCCCCACAGCACCACCTCTTATATCTGAGTTGAGCTTGCCAACAGTTTAATAATGCCAATTAGCTAAACCTGAGCATTTGCAGATAAGCTGCTGTTGGAAACAAACCCAAACCCAGAGAGCAACCTACACAGACCACCCTGCTCCCTGCTGGCTCTCTCAGAGCTAGGAAGGGAGGCGGGGAGATGGAGAAACAGAGAGAGTCAGAGAAACAAGAGATAGGTGAGGAGAATGGGATTCAGAAAATGCCTGTTCTGGGTGTTTCCATATTGCAGCGGCGGACAAAGAATATCAGAAAGAGCTGTAGGACCTCCTGGGACTCCACAGATGAATCTGCTCATTGTGTGCTTTGAATTAAACTCAACAACCAGAGCTCCTCAGGCCTCACAGCTTTACATGAAGTCTGGCTATAGACCTACCAACAATGTGTGGAACCCATGACATCACCAGGTCAACCACACCCCTTGCACTCATTTCTCTGGCTCCCTTATTCTCAGTCTTGCTGCAGGCTCTCTCTTCTCTTCAGTATGAGCTGCTGCACCTGCAACCTTTGTGTGGCCTGATCATACCAGACACTTGCACTTAACTCTTTGTTTATGTGTTGGTTGTGTTTGCTTGTTTGCTTGTTTATCAGCAGGATCATGCGCCAATCATGGTGGAGAGGTGGGGCTTAGTCCAGAGAAGGAGTAATTCAATTTTAGTGGTTGAATTGGTCTGGTTGATTTTGTTTTAATCACATGTCTTACTTTTGCGAGTTACAGCATTTTTCAACATTTTAGTCAAGTACACAGAAATGTGTGGATCTTAATGTCAAAGATGAGACATGTTAATCGGGTCGAAATCTGTGAGTTTGTACAATTTAGTAGAGATCCAGATAATAATCTGCATGTGACAGACATGCAGAAGTATGCACTCAGCAGTCTAGTGTTTTGTCTGTTTTAGCAGTCAAACACATTCATGCACACACACAAACACACACAGTAATTAAACAGAGTTCCAAATTGATTAGATTGTTAGTACATTTGATGAGAGTTGGCTACCCTTCCCTTCCTCAGGTGGTGCCCATGGTGGATTTAATGTAAATTAAATCCATTTATTTAATGTAACTAGAGCCGCACTCAGACGCTTCAAATTTCTGCCAAAGGCCAATGTCAAAGAACATATTTCCAAGACTTTCAAGAAACAACACAAAAAATCTAATTCATAGTAAATGATCTGGATCTCCCCAAAATTTAATGGGTCTTGTTTGGCCCATGTCCCACCTTTCCACTAAGTTAAGTGCAAATCGGATCAGTACTTTCTGCATAATCCTGCTGACAAACAGAAACAGAAACAAGCGCAAACACAACCTCCTTGGTAGAGGTAATTAGGACTTGAGCACTGACTGTTGAGATGACCTTCTATTTTTATCATTATTATTCATTATTTCTGATAAATTGATATGCTGTTGTACCCACAATGTACCCCACACAGCTTTGTTAGTGTGGTTTCCACTGTGTGTATAGTATGTAGCTTCTGCAGGTCACTGCTGTGTGGCCGTGCAGAGCTGGAGAGGCTGAGCCCAATAATGAGCACCTCTTCAGATTTGACCTTTGAGAGGATGCTGACACTGAGGAGAGATTTAACATCTGACCCTGAATGGACACAATGCAAAGACGCAGAAGCAACACTTAGCTCTCATCGAACAAGGCACGAGAAAAAGATATGAAGCGCTATAGGAATTAGCCAATGTTGGGATAAACAGAGAGCAAGAAAGAAAAAATGGAGAGTCAGAGATCAATAGTTGAATGAAAGCTATCTATGCCCCAGCGACTTGAATGCTTTTCTCATATCTCAGACTTGCTCATATCTGAATCGTCTCATCTACACTGAGACCCCAGGACATTTTCTCTTGCCCTTTCTTTTGTCTAAGGGCAACGGCGCGACATAGATACAAGCCCAATGTCTTCCGTATGAAAATATAAAACGGCCAATCCCCTTCTACTTCATCTGTCACTCTGTCAGGGGCGATGCTTGGAGTCAATTATTTTGTTTGGACCAACATACACAAGATAAAAAACGAATGAAATAAACACAGAACAACATGGAGAAAAAAAGGTGCTCCTAGCAAAACGCTATTACAGCCTCTCTTTGTCATTCCTTGATTACTCCCTGTTTGCCCTGTACATCTGGTCTCACGCCCCAGGACCCTGTTGGGATATGAGCTGAGTGTCACTGAAATAGCCTCAGCAAAGACGCAGGATCACAAGAAGCTCCCTGTGTGCCTCCAATGAGAGGGACTTTGGTAATAACATTTCTAAGGCGGGTGAGTCAGAGGCAGCTATGCAAACCTGTAGTAATTACTGCTGTGGGCCAGTGATAGCTCTGCCAAAATCCTGTTTTAATAATATGAAGTGCTGAACAGCTCATGCGTGCAGGGAAGGAAGCAAAAACATAATAAAGAGTATTGGCATTTTTTTTCCAGTAGAAAGAGCGTTAATACCATGAGGAATGAGTTGGGTGGGTAGCAGAAGTGATGACGGGAATTAAAACGGACCTAATGTCAACACAAAGGCGTGAGTGCTTTGTGAAGCCTCGAAGCATGGGGAGAGCTCTTTGGATATGGTATATTGTGTTGGTTACTGAAAAAAGGAACAAGTTGTTTTCTTTTTGCCTTGTGGAGTGAAATAATGCAGCTAAAATAGAGTTCACACACTGCCATTACCACGGGCAGTTATCTCGGAGTTTGTGCAGATGAACCAGACCGTAGCACGGCCACTCCAGCTGCCCAACTTCCAGGCCTTGAAAGGAGTAATCTGTATTGATATCAAGTGATACTCAAGTGAGCAAAACTCCCTTAATAATAAATAAAGTGTATGACAGCGCCTTATTTTCAAAAGATACCGGATGAGTCTATTTTCTGGTTGATAAATATCGGCACTAAGCGAAGAATGCGGCACAAATGTACGCTTCCATGTACAGTCCAACAAGCCCCCTCCCCATTTACCTCACTTGGTAACATCAGGATTTTATTTGTCTTTGTTACTACCAACCTCATGCATGTGGACAACATAGAACAACCTTGTGCAGACACAGGAGTGTGCTGTCATCCTTGTGTCACCAGAATGAGATTACAGTCCATGACTGGTTCCACCTGGTTGTGACTGCCTGTGACAGGTTGTGACCGGCTGTGACAGCTAAGCGGTACGTCTGAAGCCCGACCGCAACAGAGATGTGCTGGGACTGTCAGGTTAAGAGGTGTCATGGTGAGAGGAGTGTGTTTTCTGTGACAGCCAGATGAAGGATAAACATATGGCCAGGTAGTATGTATACGTACCGGTGTCTGTTATGGTCCCTTGGCTGAGTAATGGATGCATGTGTACCACACACCAGATGCAGATAGGAAGGATATGGAATGTCTATCATTAGGCGACATGAACTTTAAATCTACCAATGTGCCATGTACTTGGATGTAGACTGTCAGTGACATGCTGCTGCAGGATGAAGTCAAATCTGGAGCAAACATACCTGTCAGTGTATAACACTAGTTTTACTAACATGCAGCAGTGTAACTGTAACTGGAAAATAAGCGTCCAGAGTTTGGTCTTATTTTCACTTCACATACGCTGTTTAGAAATTCTAAATAAACTTTCTCCTTCATCTGGAAGTCAAATATATAAACCCCCTCCCCTTCCTCAAAACAACCCTCCATCTTTCCCTCCTCCCTTTTCCCGCTTCTCCCGCCACTCCTCCAACTTCAGTAATCCATTTCCAAACAATGCACTCTCAAATGGACTTGAGCACATTTACTTAGGCTGGGGAGAGTGCTCCATCAACATCCCTTTAATGAAATCCTGAGAGCAACGATCTGCCCTGGATGTCTGCCAAACAGAATGAGAAAGAAAGTGAAGGAGATGGAAAGAGAGGCCGAGGGAGGACAAGGGAAATAGAGAGACGGGAAGTGAAACAGAATGAGGGGGGAAAAAACGACAAAAAACAAAGAAAGGTGAACAGTGACGGAGATGCTGGTGACTTAAGACACCCATGGGAATGTCTGACGAGGGAAAGACTTTCACCATATATATATATATATATACATGCTGAAGTCATGGTAAACTTGACAGAGACATGATCCATCAAAGTTTCATTTTATGATCTAAAGCTCTCCAACTGTCCCACGCCGGCTTTTGTTTTTAGATTTGATTAACAAAGAATTCTAAAAATCTCTCCATACTGCGTGGGAAGATAACAACCGAGAGAAGCGAGAGAATACTGTATGCCCAGAATAGTCCCTCGTAATTGCTCTACTTCTGGAAAAATTCAATCTCTATCAAGATTAAAATACATATTGCCAGGAACCCTCTGTCTCGCAGCCTTCTGATCCCATTTCAAAAAATAATTTCTGCAAGCAAGTGAAATCCAGCCACAGCACAATACAGCAAAAGAGACTATTTCACTATTTTAGTGATATGGTTCATTTATTCCTTAATATTTAGAGTGTGCTGAGACACACGGTCACACAGGAGGGAAAACAATACCAATTTGCTTGACAAACCAGATTTATTGCAGGACAGAGAGGTTTTATGTATCAGCACCAGGTGAGACTGGTGAAGTGACAAAAGGTAAACGTTTTTGCTGTCATTAAATGAATATGACAGCCAGTATAGCCTGTGTGTTTTACTGTTATAGCTATGCACAGCTTGAGGCAAACATTAACAGCTTGTCAGTAGAATCTTCATCTCCACCTCAATGCCTCAAATCCATACACATATCACACAAAACTCAGATCTTGTTATGTCATTTTCTGGGCTCATTTTGACTTGATCTGGCGCAGCTCTTTCAGGCTGTTGTAGAGCTTCTCTGGCTTAAACATATTGCACAAGACTCTACACCTACAATGCCATACAGTGGTGAAAGTGCTACAGCAACCTGACCAGGGGTGTTGCTAGCCATTAAGCTCTACTGGGGCGCAACTCAGTCTGAACTGACTTACTCTTACCGGCTTACTCTTTAAGCGATAAACTGCCTATGACATTCATACTTGGGCACAGCTCATTTGCACTTGGGCCCATGCCATAAGGTCAGGGGTCTGGTGAGGCCCCTGACCTTATAGATCTGTAGAAATGAACCTGGACCCCATCTAAGACTTCTCTCAGAAAAGCTCTCACACCCACCTATGGGCATTTTTATAAGTTACTTGAAAATTAAAAAAACAAAACAAAAACAAACTCACATAGCTTTGAGCATCATCTGTCTTTCCAGTATTTACTCCATTAATTATCCAATTTCTCCAACATCATTAGCACCTGACTGTGTTTCGTTAAACAGAAAATTAAACTCCCCCAAGGAATCTGCAACCAATAGACTTCAACATCTCTGGCATCTGCTGACGCCGTCAAATTAAACTTAGCTTACTTTGACTATTCCATGCTAAATGGTCAAAAGTGAACTCGCTCACATGTTTCCTCCACAGGTTGTGGAAAACAGGCAATTACATCTGGAGTCTTATCAAACTGGAGCACAACCTGAACAGCCCTGATTTGTCCTTTAATGCAGAGACTACGTCTGCTCCATGTTGTTAAAGCTAATGGGAAGTTTGTTATGAAGGCTCCTTTAATGAGAATAATACAAAAAAAAAAAAAAAAAAAAAAACAAAGGCCATGTTAGAACTTTATTTATTTATTTTTAAATTGGATTTTGAAAAGCAGATGCTCTTATTTAGAAGTTTTGTATTGGCTAACCAACAAATTAAATCTCCCTTTTGTGACTCTGCAGTAAAGTGTTTTCTTTGTTTTGTTTTCTTTTTAATGGAGACGAAGCCTCACCGGCAAAGAAGGTATCTCTCTCTACTGATTTAATTGTACACAAGCCACTTCATTGTGAATCCTTCTACGATGCAAATGCAGTCCAACAGCCACAGATGGCAAATCAATGCCCACCTTATCCTGACTCGGCAAACATGACAGAAGGTATAAATCAAGGTGGAGTGCTTTGGATGGTTGCTCTTTCTTTCATGCCGGGACCTCCTCCATATTCATTCTCCATTCCTGGAAAATTTTCCGCTGCTACATTTACCTCAAGACTGAACAAATTAAACTCTACAGTGTGAATAAACTTAGCCTGGAAATATCTTAATTGGTTTCAAACACAAAAGCAAGAGATAAAAAAACAAAACAAGGGGGGAGGCGGGTGTTTAAGATTTTTGTTGTGATTATAAATGAGTGTGAATGAGGGTTCAGTCCCTGGCACCATGGCTTCAGTTTAGCAGAAGACTCAGATGGAAAGCCAGCTGGGGATCATGCTTGGTCACTGCACTGGTGACTTACACTTGAGGGGGGGGGGGCTGTGGAAGTGTTGATCTGTGCAGGAGAGGGTGAACTTCTCCACATGCTCTCTAATAGATGAAAGTACATCCCCAGCTTGTATATGTGTACTCAAGCTAAAATTGAAACAGTAAGGCATCTCTACTGCACATCACATTTGAGTGACATGCTGTGATTCAGATCCAGGTGTCAACTTTTGGAGATGCCAGAGAGGGGGGGGGGGGACAGAACTGGATTATGTGCTGTTCCAGCTACAAAATAATAAGAGCAGACATTTGTTTTTTGGAGCTTCTGCAAACTATGTGTATACAGGGGTTGTTTTTGAACATCAGAAATAGCCTACAGTGAAGCTAGTTGTTGATTGTTGAATTATAGAGGGAGAATGACTGCTGTGCAGCATCAAAGAGGATCAGAGGATTGCATCTTCTCTTCACCTATACTGAGAAATAAAGAAAACATGCTCAGAATCTCTACCTCTCCAACTTCAGTAATTACAAAGACTGAAGCATGTGCCTGTTAATTGCCAGTGAGTGTGTGATCTCTATTTACAGTTGAAATGTCCTAGTATTGCTTCTGTGGAAACAACCGTTTCCTGATTCAAATGCTTATTTAAACACTCTTTACTCCATCTGATCTTTGTGTAAATTAACTGGTGTCTTTGCAGGAAAGTAGCCATACAGCTAAACAGTACGTGTACGTGTCACAGATAATTTCAGGATATTTTGCTTTGTTCCTGAGAGAAGTCGAATCACTCGAAGGATGTACGAGGATATATACTGTTACAGGTTTAATGTATAGGCAAATTTGTATTTTATGCTTGAATTAAAATGTGATATTGCAGGAAAGAGAAAGTCTCTTTATCTGCTTTTGTCCTGGTCCATATGGATGTGTTCCCATTTCACTTCTTGTTTACTGTTGAGACTCTGTCCCCTTAACTTGAAGTTCAGTGCATAAATATTTCACTACAAGCTGAATTGACAAGCCAAAAAAAAAGCACATGGGCCTGAAGCCAGAAAGAGGGGGAAAGGATGCAAATAGAAAACAGACAAATGACAGAAACAACAGCGAGGTCCACATAGTGTGAGCACTGAAGCGGAGCTGAGAGAATGTCACTCAGGTCACAGGGATTTGACGGATGAGCTTTGTTACTGGCTCTGTGTGACCTCGCCTTTCAACCCCTCTCAGCCTCAATGACACAAACAAACAAACACACACACACACATACACACATACACACACACATAAACACACACAGAAACATGCACCTTGGGGGAATATGTGTGTATACCCAGAAACACAGCATACACATTCCTCTAACCACACATATATACATGCACACTCAGTCACAACATACAGTAGATTGTTGACATGCGAGGCAGTGACAGCTTCTCCACATCATCAGCTGAGGCACAAGCAGAAATTCTTGACCCATACCTGCCCTCCTCACTGTGGCCCTGCGGGCATGAGCACTCAATAGAAAGGGTAACACCACTTGTCTAAGCTGTTATAGACTTGACACGCTATACCCGCACGCTAGATTTTAGAAACATATCCACACACGTATACATACCCTATTCGCGCTCTTATCCCCCCCCCCCCATAAACTGCACGTTAAATCCCATGGACTATACTCAGTTCTCTGACTTTCACTCACCCATGACAGAAAAACACACAGTGAAACATATGAGCCGTCCTGGCCGTGAACAGCCCTGACTCATCATTTGTCACGTCTACAATGACTATGCTGTTCCGATGTGCCTTTGTGTTGCTCCAGGAAAAGCCTTGAAAAGGAGACGAAGTGGACAGGCTGAGAAAAAGGAATGATAGATAAATGGATGCATGGATGGATGGCTTCATAGATAGATGGATTGGTGAATAAAGAGAGTAATATGGAAGTCTTGCTGGTTAGCCAAGTGTTTCAAGAATCAATCCTTTCCCTTGTCAGGTAGGCAGGGTTGCTCACATCTCACCTGGACTTGTGATGTTGTTGTCCCATGGGATTCTTCCTAAACTATGCAAGCACGGGTATGTAATGAGTAAGCAATGCAAATACAAATTTGAGAGAACCGCAGTTACATAGAAACACACAGCCTTTAAATTAATTAGCACACGTCACCTCAGCGAGACCAGTGCAGTCCAAGCATTGTCCTGTGAGCCCAATTAATCACGACTTTGGTTAGCAGCCAACTGAGAGGGAGGACAGCCCCCTTCTGTCTGAAACCTCCACAACATTGCTCCAGAATGAACCCACATCCAGGGTTAACACAATTACCAGCATGTCCTCCCAACCATACATCCAGCATCACACCACAGGCACTGTAATTGGTGTGCCTAGAAATGCAGGGAAAAATTAGAAAAGCATTAGAGGGAGAGAGGTGATTAATTTGCTCGAGGAGGAGGTCGATGGCGATGTGAATCACTGCACGTCAGCGCAATTTAGTTTCCCTGATTCCCTCGGCCTTGTCTGCCATGCCAACCTCGCTCGCTGATTGGTTAGTGTCAGGTCATAGCTGAAGAGGTCATGGAGTGAAGGGCACAATGCATAGCTTAATTACAGTATAGGATCCTGTATGGGACCTGTGGACCCCAACATCCCCCAATGCCTGTTTCCTTGTTCCCCAGTATTCAAGGGATGAGGGAATGGGAGAACAAGTCTTCATGACGAGTGTTAGTTGATTACATTGACTTTTATTTATGAACAAAACTGGCATATTGATGGAATAAGCTGCTCAGTATGTGGCAGGATGTGAAGGTAACAGCTCTCTTGATTTGGAAGGAATAAAAATAGTTACAGTACTGACGATTTCATGTGGATGCTTATGATAATGAGGCAGCACTCAAGGGAAGCACAGCCCAAGCTTTGACATGCTTCTTTTAAAAATCTCCAACAGTAAAAACACCATCAAAGAAACCTGAATGTGTTTGCATCAAAGAGGGTCAAACTTCATACCTCATCTGCTCTATTGACTGTCCAGATAATGTCCTCAAGGAGACTTTGTTTGCATTGAACAACATCACAAATGCTGACCACAATCTATAAACCAGTCCCCACCTTTTTCACCCGGTTTTATTAGCAGCTCAGCGGCACAGACAGCAGAGGTGCTGCTCCTCTTTGTTGCTAAATAAGACCCATTCAGCAAGGTTTAACCACAGGGGTCAAGCATACAAAGCAAGCTATTCCTGGGGAGCAATTAGCTTTCAGCCAAACCAATGTGAGGTCATACCTCCTCTGGCCCCTATGACACTTCCTGTTCACACCTGGGCTACCATCTCCTGCCAATCGGTAGCCTCCCTTGTGTTTACACCGTATGTTGTGCACGTGTGTTTCTGAATCTAAGATAAAGTAATAATAATTCTGACAGAGCTGTTTGTGTCTAAGCTTCGCCACAAAGCTGGAAAAAGGTAGAAATAAAATTACATTATTATGCTTTTATATTTAGATGGAGACAAATTATTTTGAGAACTCTCTTTTCATACCTGGGTAGCAATGACTCACAGACTTACTGTATGCTTTTGATCTCAAGTTTTGCATGTCTTGAAATACCTCTGAAGCCAATCCTAAAATGAGCACTTTTTATAGTATAATATATTCATATTGCATTCATATTTATTCATAACATATATATAACTCTGTACATTCACAGTGTGTACAATGAATCATGTCCAGAGAGAGCAACCTGAAGCACTTTTATGAACTTTTATGAACAACTACTCCTGGATAAGACTGGCAGAACAGGTTGTGCCAAGGCACTAAGAGCTGTCAGCCCAAATTTAAGGAGGACAGGGAAAACACAGGATGTGTCTCAGTAGGATGTAGGACAAAAAGTGTGAGGGTGATAATGCATGGTCACTGTAAATTTATGTAAGAATTACAGAAATCTATCTTTGAGTCAAATGGTATAGTCACACTTGTCCTGTGTCACTCAATTATTCCTGTAGAAGGACTTGTCGTCGACAAACTGCAGGCAGCAACACGATACACTGGCATCTCAAAATCTCAAAGTCTCAAAGCACAGTCAATGAGGTGTTAACTGACACATACATGTTCCTATGCACACCCATCCTCACAGAAAGAGAGAGACAGAGACGCACATGCCTGCGCACTGCACTACCTATATGCTCATGCAAGCACACACACAGGCACTCAAATAAGAACACACACACAAACTCAGGCATGCCAGGAGTCCTAATGACCTCCACCGTGTGTTTGTGAGGGTGTAAGAGTGTGTTTTGAATTAGGAAGAAGAGAGGCAGAAGATGAACTAATGACGGCTGCTAATAATTACAGATCTGTAGTGTGGAAGAGTTAATGAGGAGCCAAAGCCTCCCATGATGCCCCAGTAATAATGAATGAGGCGTGAGGGGGGGGGGGGGTGGGAAGAGAGGGGTTGGAAGCTGTCAGTTTGAGAGGCCGCAATGCCCTTTGGTTTCTCTGCACTCTGGGCATGTCAACGAGAGAGGAGCCTTCCCAGAGGAGGCTTGTCTCCACACTAATGAAGATGTGACAGACCTCTGGTCCGTGACTTGCAGAGTATAGGAAAGAGGAGGAAGAAGGACGAGGGAGAAGATAGAGACAGCTCATATAAAATGAAAGGCACTGAAAAGGTGAAAGGTTTCTGGGACCTTCAAATAGATTGAGAAAGTGTCAGATAGAAGCAAAACTGATTAGACTGGTAGGTGATGGTTTTTAGGATGTTGCGACAGCTGTAGAAGTCAGTAAAAAATTGACTGCACTCCCACACGCGCACACACACTTACTGTTAAATCACATCCATCTGAGGCACTCTAGCAAAATAAAAGTATTGCAAGTACTCACCAGAGAGCTGGTATAGCTGGGATCAGAAGTGTCATCCTGTAGGTAGCGTGACAAGCCAAAGTCGGACACTTTACACACCAAGTTGCTGTTGACCAGAATGTTTCGTGCGGCCAGGTCACGGTGGACGTAGTTAATTTCTGAGAGATATTTCATCCCTGCTGAGATCCCACGCATCATCCCCACCAACTGGATCACTGTGAACTGGCCATCATTTTGCTAGAGGACAGAGAGGAATAATAAAATGAAAATGGTTATCTAGATATTATCTTTGGCATGATTAACATAAATGAGAATAGCTGGGGGATAAAGAGATTTCAGCAATTGCTAACATATCTGCTTTAATGATAATGAACTAATTATGTTGGTTCACAACTAAATTATAGATAGTATGTTGACTAAAAATTCCAGGCTTGAATGTTATAATTTTAAAATACCAACTGTTTGAATTGCTCTATTAGGAAGAAACAGTGCCATATAAAGTAGATGTGTTGTGTTGTTTTTTTTATGGCATTATGCAGACAAGATGTAATTTTAATGTCCTTAGAAATCCAGTCTGTGTCAAGGCTGCCCAGTGGGATTCTCCTCCCGAATTAGCATGGACTGATGTGTTGTCATACCCAGTCACAAACAGCTACTTCAGCTCGAAGCTATCTTTTCTCGACAAAAGTAATTACAGTATGTTCACTTATGATAGGTTGTTGTTTTCCCCACTTCCCCTTGTGCTTTTTTTTTACACTTTGCCATTAAAAAATCAGTGAATTTCAAATCCTCCTCATGTCCACAGGAGTTGTATACCGTATTTTCCGCACTATAAGGCGCACTTGAAAGCCTTTAATTTTCTCAAAAAACGACAGTGCGCCTTATAATCCGGAGCGCTTTATATATGGCTCAATTGGTTAATTGGTTGATCCATACTGGTTGTACACGGCGCTCAAGGCGCTCTGTCAAAATGTTTCAGTATGAAAAACCAATAAAAACAATTTAATAATCCAAAACACCGATCCCTTTATTTTTCTAAGCCTTTTGCTAGACTATCCGCCGGATCAGCTATAAAAGGCTAACGATCTCATATTCCCGTTTAAGACACGAAGTCTTATCATTCACACTTGGTGAATCTCTAATCTCACCAACAACTACGACTGGTAAACTACAAGGCCGCACCGCTTGCAGCATTACGGCTACCGTAGTCAGTACACACCGGTACTGTGCTTACTCACAGTCCTAGTGGATGCATAGCACAACCCCAGTCAAACGTTTGACTGCAGTATCTTCTATTCTATGCGCCTTATAATCCGCTGCGCCCTATATATGAAAAAAGTTCTAAAATGGGCCATTCATTGAAGGTGCGCCTTATAATCCAGTGCGCCTTATAGTGCGGAAAATACGGTACTTGAATTAGATTAGAAGAAGAAATTAGAAAGAGCCCATTATGGCTCATTGCAGAAGTTAGGGCATTGTTCCATTCGGGCATGCAGGTATCTATCCCTCTAACATCCACGTATGGTGTCTCTGTCCCTGTGTGAATGCTCTGAAGAGCGTGCTTTGAACCCCCGAAACACAGTAACAAATAAGAGGGTAAGGCAGATCGATGGAAACACAAGTCGGATGTGGCGGTTAGCAAAGCCAACTTCAAAGAGCCCCTTTAAACCCACCCTAGATCAAAGTGGAATAGAACACCAATCCATGAGACTGAAGGAGGGGAAAAAGTGAGTTGAATATTGATTAAGATGTATGTCTGCTCAATCCTGACTATAAAAGAAAGAGTGAGGAGTCCATTAATAGTTCCAGGCATTAATAGAGAAATTAAAGGCTGATAGGGCTGGCTAGTGTGGAAATTTTCAAATTAAGAATGATTTAAATCGCATTCATTGTCATGAAACATATTCTCTGTCGGCACTGGATAGATTAAGAAGGCTCATTCCAATTTGTATTAGAAGGGATTCTTCACATGAACTCCTTTCGTGTGACTGTTTAACGATTAATTTCCAATTAGTTTCTCTGTCCCATAAATTTAAGGTTTCCATTGAACTCACTAATAAGACTTATGAATACCCCGTGCAACCCTATCACGACTTTGTATGTCATAGTACATGCATGTCGTCACTCACCCTGAGGAATGAGTCAAGAGCACCGTTCTCCATAAACTCTGTGACGATCATGACGGGACGGCTCTTTGTGACGACACCTTCCAGGCGGATTATGTTCGGGTGGTCAAACTGACCCATGATGGATGCCTCAGACAGGAAGTCCCGCCTCTGCTTCTCCACGTAGCCAGCCTTCAAGGTCTTGATGGCTACATAGATCTCCCTTTTCCCAGGCAGTTTCAAACGGCCCTTGTACACCTCTCCGAATTCACCTAGGAGGGTAAGTTGAGAGACGTGCACAGTGGTTGCTCTGTCAGGAGCTGATCTATTTTCCAGACAAATGCTTAGTAGAGTTTGATTAGAATCTAAATCTATTCATTTATCAAGCTTATTTGCATTTCATGTCCCTTGGCAGAAATATTACCCAGAGAGCTATTATAGATCTTGACTTAGTCTATATCAAGCATGCTGAGTGTTGTCCAATACTCATCTAATGTTTCTCCTTCAAGATATTCTTAACAGCGTGGCTCCCCTGACTCACAGTAGTCATCTATCCTAAAAGGCTGCCAAGTGTCTTCATAGTTACCAGTCAAAGAATAACAGGCAAGCACTATCTGCTAAATATCTGGAACTCTTTTGATTAATTATCACCACCTCGGTGTCCTGCAGAGACGCCACACAGTGAAATCAACAAAAACGGAAATCTTTAATTAGTTAGTCCCCCTGCATCCTTACCGCTCTCCTATCTCTGTCACTTCCTCACACCTAGCTTGCTGAGTAGGCCAGTCCACAGGAGCTATTCAAGTCTCGGTCTCATTACCAGGGGTATTTTAACCTCTGTATGATTCAATGTATAACATATGGCATCAGCATGCCCTCCCTGCTGTAAAAAAAAAAAAAAAAAAAAGGTGCGTTCGGTCCCAGGGTAAAGGACACGTTGGACTGTTGCTAAATCTATTTTTGCTTCCACTTGCTCAGAATTTACGTCAGAGCAATCAGACCCTAATTACCAGTGTATCAATTTAAACAGACGTTTTGACAATAACAAAAGAGGTCAATCTTACACAAGGAAAGAAAGATACACTATCTATTTTGCATCTAAAGCAAGAGGAAAGGATGATGTAAGGTAGAACATGTCAGAGAGCAACTCTTAATAGGATCCCAAAACAGAGAAGCACAGGGAATAGGCCTCAAGGCTTGAGCTCTGTCTAATGCCATTAGGTCCCAGGGTAGCTGGCCTATATACTGCTTGTGCGCTTGACATGGGCCCTTCACATGTTTCCATCTGATGTGGCTGCCAGAGGGGCTGAGCTTATGACCTTGAAAAGATTCAGGCCAACATTGTTTGCACACAAGCACTCAGAAATAATGCATGAAAATATGTCAATCCACGTTCACATTCACCGTACGCACACGTACATATACATAGATATACATATAACAAGTGCGCCATACCTGCACCAATGACCTCCTCGATCTTGACAGTGGAGACGTCGATCTCCTTGGCAAATTCTCGAACAGCTTCGTTGGGGTCTTCGTAGGTAAAGGGGTCGATGTAGATCTTCATCCCCGGAGAGCCTGAGAAGTGGGTCGGGCAGCCCAGTGGGGAGGGGCAGTTAGACATGTCGGCTCGCAAAGAGAGTTCTAGAACAACCAAAGTGCTCGATGAGCTTCCCGAAGAAGAAACTGTTCTTTTATTTTTCTAATGTCTTATGGTGATGGTTCATGAATACAGCTGCCTTTCAAATCCCAGCTTAAATCACAGTGTGACACCTTATCACTCACAAACACTGCGAGTTCCCAGATGCTGTAATGATGACAACTCCATTTGCTCTACGATATGTACATGAATATTAACGTATATTGCCCGCTTTTTATAGTAAATGCGGAAGATTATAGAAACAGCTTTAGTTACGAGCAGAGCAGACAACAAAATGGTGGTTTGATGATTCAGTACTTGGAATGAACCAGACCAGAAAAAACAGAGAGGGAGAGTATATAGAAAGAGTAAATGTAGACAGATTTTTTTTCCTTTTATCCCTTACCCTAGCAGTCTCTGCTCTTTGATAGTGGTGGAACCAATTTCCCAACAGCCTTTTCCTATAGGAGCCCATAAAGAGATAAAACCACTGTGCTATCAACTAGCTTTTTATGCCGTACTGCGATAGGTGAGCTCAGTTCACAGACTGGAGATGTCTGCAAACGGAGGACAAATTTTCTGCGTCGACAGACTGGGCTGGGGGGAGTAGTGGTGGTAGTGGTGGGGGTGGGGGGTGGTTGGTGCTGCTGCTGCTGCTGCTGCTGAAAAACACTTGTAAACACTTGTTTCAATACACACTGCCATAAGACAGCCATTACAGTGAGCAAACAGACGTAAAATCATCATTTCTACACTGACACCCAAGAGCAGCCCTCTTTCTCAGAGCTGTTTAGTCAAAACCTTGGCAGCCATGATTGGAATAAACCCATCTCCATCAAGCCAATTTGTGCCCTGCTCATCTGTACAAGCCACATAGAGAGAGGCAGGGGTCTCAAGAGATGGGAGGGAGATAAAGGTCTGGTCTTGGAGGGATCAAGGTTCCTCACCTCGCTCTTGACTAAAAGCTGATTCTAGTTACCACACTAATTGCTTTGAACCCTGCCTGTGTGAACGAAATTGCTCATTAGCGATTCTGTACAGATTGGATTCAGGTTAATCCATCAGAGGGTTTACAGCTTTGCATTCCATAAAATCATTCTGTATACAAGTGTTGTCAAGCCACTCACTTAGTAGCATCACTGGGTGGGACTAAAAACCTCCGCGGGGAGCATATACAGTATAGTAATAAACATAGGGAGCTCACTCACATGTGCATCCACCAACACATATGCAAACCCATTATTTTCTAATTCATAGTTTGGGGCCCTTTTCATGTATAATTTAGAACGTAAATAGTTTATTGAACTTCCTCCCTCTGGCACAGACCTGGTTAACTGGACTGATCTTTTTATGGGCGTTCTGAAATAAAAAATAAATTCTTCCTTTAATATTTCATACATCCTTCATCTGAGAGTATGAAGCAAATGTGTCCAAACGACGGGTCTATTTTTACCCGACATATAAAACGACAAGCCTGTTGGGAGACAAGGCATGGCTGCAGCAGTAAGTCAAAGGCCTATAACAAATACCGTGATTATATACCTTTGCAAATTAAATGGCCGAATGGGCAAACTCATTAATTTGGGGAATTTGGATTATCAATCTCAACAAAATCCCTAAACTATGACACAATAGCTCAGACAGTAAAGAGTCTTTAGTCGACTGGCATTGATAAATGATAGTTTACGGCACTGCACTTAACCATGTTATTTTCACCAATGTCCAGCATTTACCCTGCTATTAGTCTGCCCTGCTCGTTCACTGAATGGCCCTAATGTATCCACAAATCAACTGTATGGCAAGTAATGCTTATATTTATCTATTACCGGCTATGGGGACAATCAAATTATTGGTCCTCCTACGCATAATTTACATACTGCCTTAAGACAAACAGCAATGTCAGTAAGTGAAACAGTAGCTTCATAAATGTGCATCTTTTTAAGTCAAAGGAACTCTTTCATATGGTAGCCTTTCACCAAGGGAACATCTTTTCTTCTAATTCCCTTTGCCTGACAGTATTTGTAATTTAGCAATATTAGTGCATGGTAATTATATGTTTTATGTGATTATCCACTTTGGAGAAATTATCGTAAACAATTGCAGGGCACTGTACGCCTATAGTGAATATATTTCCACTTCTTGTCAGTCCAACATGCATACTAATCTATTGTGTGGCTCTGTGACTATAATGAGTTGAGTTTACTTCCTAAATACAAACTAATTATCCTTCGTTTGATGTCAGAAAATCATTTGTTAGACGCACACTGTGGCTTATTAGTATGGAAATCACAAAAGGGATCTAAAAATTGTATGGGATTAACAGTCACATTGGTGCAGGCGGTAAAGTATTTGTGTGGGTTTATCAGGCTTGTGGTGCCTTCTGCACTGTGTTTTGACATTGTGAAAGATAAAATTCTGATCAGCCAAGGATTTGACCTATAGTACTTGATGAAGATGAGGGACGATGATGATGATGATGAAGAAGAAGGGTAAAAGCAAATGTCAAAATAATCTACATAAGTTTATCAAGTCTGTTTACACCCTAGCCAACTCTGTGAATTCTTATGTATCAATGTTTTATGCAGTGAATAGAACAAAGAAGGAACTGCTCAAGTGTAAACATATTTGTTGAATTTGGAATCCCACTCTAATTCAGCATGAGCACCAGATGTTGAAAATGTTGCAGAGACAACAGCTGAGGCACCAAAGCGACAAACAGGGTTCGAACGTTAAGCGATTTAAGATGTGCTGGCAGTCATACGTGGAGAAGCATTAGGGCATATAGTAAACATGCAGTGCTTAGAAATGTCTCTCTGTTAATTAGCTGATGTTGACAGGCTGCTGAGGTGTGGAAAAAAGGAAAAGGGAATAGATACACTAAGGAAAACTGTAAATACTCAAATGCAGTGAGGTGTGTGCACTACAGTGTGTAGATGAACACTAGCGATACTCATAATGCACAGATGACGGCAATTAAAACAAACAAAATATTACCCTTGCCTCTAAGGGAAGTTTCTATCTCTGTGGAACTGATGTGTGTTCACGTGGTTAACTGTTAAATATTAGGTCTGATTTTCATAACCATGACCGGTCAGCAGCACTATTAATTTTACAGTACGCAGCAGCATCCCCAGTTGACAATCCTGTCACATTAGGTGGGCTGGAAACGAGGAGACATCATCACCTGACGTGTGGCAGCAACTTGAGCAGTAAGCAGCTGGTTGAAAGCCAGCGACATATTTTTTGGAGATTCACCCAAAACAATTGGCTGAGCAGGCGCTATTTTATTGTTGCCTTGAATACTGTAATTACGAAACTGTCAGTCACATCTTGAGAGAATAGAAGAAAACAATGCATCATGGGGTGGGGGATTACTTCACTAATTTGGAGATGTGAAGGTTGAAGTAATAAACTTATGAATAGGATCCCTTATCAGGGTTTTATTTCCTCTCCACTTCAAAATGCTTATTTGATGATTAGGGCTGTAAGCGTCTCTGATCTTTTGTTTACTTTAACCACTTATGTTAATTGCATTTGGTTTTTTCCAGAGATAGCCAGTGACAAAACTGACTCTCCTGCCCACAGCAGTTTTAATGAGCCCCCAGCTGCCACTGCTGTAGCTGCAACAGAAAGTAGCTGTGTTGAAACGCTTTGCTGTGTTTGGCTCCACAAAAATCTATCCCCTCGAGTGAGCCCTTGTTCAGAATGCTAGGTCGGCAGGATATAGGGCTTTCATTTTAGATACAAAACTTACACACAATCTCTTGTGTGTGTGGGTGTGTGTGAGTGTCCCTCCAGGCTCCTTCCCCTCATCATTCAGGGCCAGGGGAGTGCTTAAAACACGACTCAATCACGGCTATCATAAAGCCCTGAGAGATGACTGTCAGTAAGTGTCATCGTGTAAAGGAAAGTAGAATGTGGTTTACATCCGTTGACGCCTGCTACCTGAGGTCATATCTTTTTTACCTCGCTTCCATTTCATTAATGCATTATAAAGGCGTACATGCTTTTGGCACACTGTATGTCACTTATCATTCATGATGTAATGGCATATACATATTGGACAAAAAAGAAAATGGATATGAATGAAACATGTGAGAGCACTCAGTATATACCTACTCCTATACACAACAATCCCCTCTATATCTGATTTTAAGAACTGCACAGTTTATGGTGTTTCAAAACACAACTGAATATAATTTTTCAAACCTATTATTGTATTTTCTGTAGGGTGCTTCTTACTTTTTTATGTGCCAACTGTTCGATTAAATTTGTGGAACATACTGTATAAACAAAAACCATTGTATTCTGCTCAGGGTGAAATTTGAGTATGTTATACTGATACATTCATCTTGATCCATGGATATCAGGAAAAAGTTCAGGAGTTCATGATCCAAAGAGGTGGACACAATAGGCTGAAATGTTGCATAATAGGGGTTGCTTAAAATGCTATCATTACTTCCCTTCCCTTAAAAAAACTCTATGGTTTCCACCAGCATCAATGTTTTGACAATACACGACCATGAATTAGGTAGGTGTGCTTCTGAATGGGCACTGAAGGGGGCAAGTGCATTTGTATTTGCTCTTAAGTTCAAATACGAACAGTCTTTTTCAGCACTGCTTACTCTACCTTTAATTAACTGAGAAATAAACATATGGGGTGTGACAGAAAAATAACCACAGGCTGAGTAAGAAGGTGGACTCACCTCTTCCTGCGCTGTAATGTTGCAACTTGTCACTGTACACTGCCTCCTTGGTGTATGCCCTTTTCCTGTGGGAGTAATGATTATTGAAAGAGCGAAAGGAGAGAGACACAGAGAGAGAGATGATAGGATGAAAGGAAGTGTAAACGAGGCCTTATTACTGTTCATGGTTCTCAGGATGGCCTGAAAATGACGTGGCTGAAATTGAATCAGTTGCAGAGGGTTAGCAATGGTAAATGAAGTTTATGAAAATGAGCTGATTTTTAATTAGACCTTGATAGGATCTCTCTGCTTTTCATCTGTCTCCTCTGCCTCAGCATCAAAAAGAGCCTGGCCCTTTTGATGAACACTTTGCTCGCTCAAAGTTGCAAACTGCGCTGCAGAATATTCGACTTTCATATATCTAAAGCGGAGCAAGATAGGAATGTGACAATGTGACAAACTGCAATATTAAATTGACTTGACTTGAGTAAGTTAACAGGGCAAAGTCGTAATTGTTAAGTTCTCTGTGGAATTGAATATTCAATTGCTTGTATGTCAAACGGGCTTCTTTCCTGCCAGCTGCCTGCTATTAATAAATTCTCTGTGTAAACATGTGTAAGAGGCTGACATGCAGTATGTTCCTATGTGTAACAGGGGGCTTCTGCTATATAATGCAGTCTTGAAAACCATGACAAGTGACTTTCAGTCAAAGAAGGTCAGATATACATTTCACTTATTTACCTGCACTGAACTTTGTTTTAACATATTGTATTTTGTACCAAGATCTCATATATGATAGATGATCAGATAGATAGATGATAGATGATGATTAGATTCTGATTTAAAACTGGGGAAATCCATCTTAATGTTCATGTTCAAATTCATCTTCAGCCAATGTTGCTGTATGTCTTCCAATAATTATAAGCAGAATGCAAGCAGGACTGTATATGACTGCATGGTATCCACATTATTAAGTCCATTTTATCATACTTGATACTTGCTCTATGTTGTCATATCAAGGACATGAGATTTGTCTCGTGTCCATGAGAGGAGAAAAAGCTGGGAGCCTGAGAAGGGAAAAATGTAGCGATGAAGTCACTAACTTTGCAGCAGCTTCTGCGTGTATTACAAGAGACTGAGAAAGGAAAATGTGGTTACCTGCTGCACACGATGGAGATGGCGACAAGGGAAACAATAAAGACTACTCCTGCTGCAGCTGACCCAGCAATCAGTGGAAGCTGTTCCCTCAGCTCCGACTTGAAATCATCTGTATTACACAAGGAGAAAGACAGACAGGCAGACATTAAGAATGGCTCAGGTAAGACCGAAGGACCATGACTGTGTGTATTTGGAGGAGTGTATGTGGGTGTGTGCTTGGGAGGTAAAGGGAGAGGCAGAGCAGAATGGTTAGACTGGTTGTACTGATGGATAAAGAAAAGTTATAGATCTCTCTGCTGAGAGGTGGTGACTGAAATCCAGTGAGCTTTAGCGAGACTTACTGACAGACCGTGTTTGATAAAGCAGCAGAAAGACAGAGAGTGAGAGAGTAGCAGAAAAGTGATGGTTTGAAAAAATGAGGAGGACCTCTCAAACTTCCCCACCTCACCTGTCAGAAATGAATGGACAAAAAAAATGCACCTTGGAATGTTGTTTCTCAGGTGTTGAAAAGGCAGCCATCCACTGCCAATCACACATACAGCACAAACATGTTTTATGTGCATATCCAGGGCAAGCTGCCAGTAGTTCAAAGGACAGCTCACATGCCTGCCTAAAACCACGACACAGCAGAATCCTCAGTCGTCTTTGTGTGTCCCTGCCTTCCCATGACTTTGGCACCAGCAAACACTGTGGTTAAAGCAATGCACGATTTAGCATGCTGCAGGCAAATCAGCAGCTTCTAAATTCAATCCCCCGTGTAGAATGGGCCTATTGGATTAAAGTGATAAAGGGAGAACTAATGCATCTTCAGAACAGTGCAAGAGCTGGGATATATGAGGAAACTCAATATGACAGGAACTGCTCACTCTTTTAACTTGCACGTTTATCAAGTACGTTTCAAGCAAACAGTGTGAATGATGTTAGAGCTACTCAGTGAATCTTCCTGTTCTCCTCTTTTGATGCATATTAGGTGCAAGAGGTCCAGATCAGATCTCCCACTCACCCATATGAGAATGGTGATTTTTTCTCCCTCATGACAGAAGAAATCACACAGCTACCTGTTCCAGCGGTAAACAAGCTCCTATTACAATCAGTTAGTTCTTGAAGCTTCAGCCTGTTAGAGAAATGGAGAACTGTGACATCAGTCACCTTCCTGATGGACAAATCCCTTCTTTTTCATCATATCTGTCAATCAAGTCTGCTCCACTTGTGAGTCTGCATGTTTTGCACATGCAGGGGTGGCATTCGAATGCCCAGTGGAGGTGTATGAAAACGTGCTGACGGGAAGACGTGAGGGATTTAATGTTTTGAAAAAGACATGGAGGCGGAGTGGTGTTTGGGTGGTGAAGTAGTGCATTCATGAGACAATAGAGCGCCACATTGGAGGGAAGAAGGGCCTGGTACAGGGGGCAGGAGGTGGAGCCGTGGGTGTGATTGTCGTTAGTTCTCTGGCGTCTGCTGCTAATTGGCTTGACGAATGTTGTGTTATGGCAGCAAGCCAATGGATGAACCATAAACAGTGTTTGTGTGAGCCAGTGTGGCGCGCATGCACGTACAAGTGCGCAACCGTGCACTCACATGTGTTTGAGGGAACAATAATTTGCAAATGTCTGAAGGAACAAAGGAGCCATGACTGCGCCGCTACATCTGCTCTGCACAGGTAAATAGCCACAGTGATCATCTTCATCATCATTATTATCCCCCCATCTTCCCCTCCCTCAAGATCATCACCGATTCATTCATTGTAATCTTCATTAACGCAATGTGATGTGGAAATGTCACCCTTGTCTTTGATACATTATTAACTATGGCCGCACATGAATAGCATGCTCATAGTCCAGCTTGGCACAGCGAGGCAGCACTTGAGCAAATCTTGTGAATGTTACACATACCAAGTCAAATGTTAAATCCATCCAGACTGACTCACACTGTGTTCATTTCAGCACTGAATTCACTTCCTGGCAAGGCTATGAAGAAGTGCTTCATGAGGAAGTGATATGCAACGCCGCCTTCACCATCTCACCACACACACACACACACACCTCCTTGCACTTCCACCAATAAACATAGTTTCACAACCTTGCCAGTGTGGCAGGTGTTGCAGCCCCTTTTCAGCCCCTTTCCTCTCCGACAATCCAAGCCCCTCCTCCACATGGCAAAAAATTTATCTCATCAACTACTAATCACAGCTATGCATTCTGGGACAGCTCTCCAGCAACAGAAGGGCCGGGTGAAAAACCAATTAGCTAAGCATTTTGGATCAAACACAGTTAGTTGCACAAACAAAAGACACTCAGCGTTTTACATATTCAAAGCACCACACACACACACACACACACACACACACTCAAACCTGACTGTGAAGAAAATTAATTTAGCTGTAGAAATAGAAGTGCAATCAAACATCACGGTTCCCTTCGATCTCCCCGACTAATAATGATAATAATAACTCCACAACAAATTCAAAGAGAGACAAGAGTGTTTGAAAGAGTTTGGGTGTATGTGAGAGAAAAAAAGGGAGAAGAAGAAGGATGGAGAGAGACTGAGAGAGCTGTTTCTCCTGGCTCGGCGATCCTTACCATCTGTGAGGGTTTGGAAGCACATCTTGCTGCTGTATTTGCCAAAGCCAGCCACAGTCCGCGCCCGCACCTGCACCACGTAGACCGTACCCGGCCTGAGGCCCTCCACGCGCGCAGTGTTAGTTTGGCTCCGCAGGATGGTGGAGTTAATCTCTGCGTGGTCCTGAAAAGAGCAACGGACACAGGGAGCAGGTGAGAGATGACTTACTGGGAGGATGTCAGCAGGAAAGTGTTAAACCACAGAGTTAAGAAAATTGTGGTAAAAACAAGATCCGGTGGTGGCAGCAGGAGTTCAACAGAGAAACAACAAACAAGCTTATAAAACCTAGTACATTCAGGAAATACTACGGGCAACGTGGTCCAGTCGAAGGAAATTAGTTTAGCTTGTGTATTTTAGTTGTTGTAAACCAGAGATAGTGGAAATATAGTGCACTTCTGATAAATCACACTGACAGAGGATAGATGAAAACAGCAGATAGCAGAGTACATGCATATGAGACAGTAAACACTTAGGGACTGATAAACGCTTTTTAAATTATGTTGCAGATTCAGTTTATATCGAAGCTTCAGTCAATTCACAATCTCAAATACAAACTGTTGCAGCGCGTGCACACACACACACACACACACAGAAAGGACACATAAACAAGAGCACTGAATGCATAAACGCAAAACATCTCCCATTCACTCAATAACACACATACACAATCTGGTAATTAAAGGCAATCATTTTTGCAAATTACAAACACCAGTAGCTACTTCTTAACAGTAATAGAATTACATTGTGTATTTGTCTGTTCAGATGAGTTTGAACATTGCATCCACTTGTTTTGTCGTCTAAACTAGGTTGCTTTTTAAATATGATGGCAGGCCAAGCCCACCCATGGAAACCACTTTACTTTTTCATTAAAGGGAATGCTTTAAACATATCCTCTGTGTAATCACTGTTTGTTGTAGTTTTCTATTTTAGGTATTTGCCCTCTTTTTTTTTCATGCACTGTTCTAACCAAACCAAACCAACTTTTATTTTCACCCTTGTAGGTGTGCATGTGTCTGCATGGGCGTATGATATGAATATATGCATTTGTTCATGCATATATTATGAAAATGTCTGGGTTGGACCACGGGACCTGCCCTCTGGTTCTCCGAATCTCAGTCACTCTACCTCCAGGCTCAGGAGAGTCAGACAGGGAGTCTGCTGCAGTGTAGTTTGGGGCTTGCTCGAGGTATCTGCTATGAGGAATCAGTAATTACTCAGGCCTGTCACCTTCCCATAACCCAGAGTGAATATGACAGCCAGAAAATAAGACTACACTACACCCACCTACACTACACCCACTGCTGCAGGCTGCTGATAGCTAGATGCAGACATGCTATAGAGGGGGGGTGGGGAGAGTGGTTGAAAGTGAAGGGGCAAATTCCCTGTGTCAGTGAAACAGTGTAAATAGAGGCTGTTTTTTTTCAAGCTTGGTAAACACACTATTGTCTAACACTGGACTACATTTTATAATACATGTATGAATAAAAAATATGAGTTGACAACAGTGCAGTGTGGAAAAAGTAGAAAGGCAAGAAGGAAGCGAGGGGAGGAGGAGGAGGTTGGAAGATGATGGCAGGAAGCGATAAGAAACTCCAGGCAGAAGCAACCCACATCGAAATCATTATCCAATCTGATTGGTGTAATTGAATCATTCCGGTTGCTCCGTCATTGAGCAGATGAAGTAAACACAGCTATGAAATCTGCCCCCGCGTCCCTACACACACACACACAAACTTGCACACACATAATGATGTGTGCAATCACATTAGCTCTTATTGGACACTCCGGGCTTGATGAAGACAAATGTTTGGGCTTGGGATGGGAGAGCATCACACCGACAAGCTTTTATTCTATCTCTGAGAGGAAAGAGATGTTTATAAATGGAACGCTGAATGTAACTGGTTTAGGGAGTTTAATCATTTCACAGCCCTTTTGTCCATTAGATCACACACTGTCTTGTCTCCAATGTGCTGCTTACAAACACTCAAAAATCCCCAAACCTTGTATCAAAAGCAGCAACTTGTGAATTTCAAAGAGCTGCAGAAGAAATGCCCCCTCCCTTGTAGAGACTGGGACCATCGTCACCTATTCATCTGGTGTAAGACATGCTTGAGTGCGCATGGACCACTTGGGGTCAGGATTTTCCTAGTCCTGCCATCAGTCACTCAGCATTTCTCAGGGCCACACCCCCATCTGTTCGAATGGAGGACAGGTGAGCAGACAGATGGCAATATGCCAATGGGGGAGAATCCCTTGAGGGAGCACCAGCTAGGAATGGCCCTTTCATGCTGCCACTCAAATGGGGATTATGGGACACACACACACACACGCATGCACGCACGCATGTATGCATGCATGCACACATGCACGCACACACACACATCTGCCACTTAAAAATGAGTTGGCATTTGGCACTCCAGCAGGTTAGGGGATAGCCAATAAAAGGCCATGCCAGGAGGGACTTCCAGCCACGAGAGGTCCTCTCCTGCTGCCAGTCAAATGGGGATTAGGAGGACCACACCCTAACTTGCTAAATAAAGACAGAGTTGCAGGTGGGAAGGCAGATGGCAGAGCAGCCAATCAAAAGCTTTGCCAGGGGTGACAGACAGGAAGCACTGCAGGGAATTTACTCTCAGCAATAGTCAGTAAAAACACTGAAACAAACTTAGCTTGAACGGTCATCCTAATTAGTACCGTTTATTACCCCCAGTCTCCGGATGCTTTGAATGCTCTGAGTGATGGTAAAGCACACACATCCTTTATATTTACTACAGGAGGGAGCTTTAATAAATCATTCCGCTCCCTTTTGTAAAACAGATGTGCTTGCTTGTAATAACCCACTGTACCCCACCCACCTGGCTACTTGGCCTTGGGACCACTCTGGTCTTATTTGGATATATTTAATTTGACCTCATTTAGAGAATCGACTGCCAGTTAGTAGATTTACAGCATTAGTTCTGGACCTATTATAATCACACTGCTGCATAGCTGAAAGTCAAATACTTGGATTTTCTTTCTGTTCTCTCTCTTTTTAACTTGTTAAAACTTTAAATTCTTCTTTTGTAATTGCCAATTTCCTATCAATTGCCATTACACTGCTGGAGGACTGCACAGAGAGATCTTTTTGAATTTCCTCTCTGCCACTTTCTGCCATTTTTCTCCTAATTTCCTCTGTTTTTTTGGGTGAGTTTTCAGTCAAAACCCATTGCTGTTGTTGGCCTACAAAGGCCACCGAGACATTCTATGTGATATTGGACTATAAAAATAAACTTGACTTAACTTGACTTTGTGTGTGTGTGTGTGCACCTATGTTTGTGTGTCTGTGTTTTTCAAAAACTGCCAACTACCCAAAATGGACAGCATGGCCACCTGGCACAAAGACAGACATGATGGGATACCATGTGTCCTCTTCACAGGCTCACACACTTGCATGCATGCAAATAACGGACACACACACACACAAAGGGAAAGGGCGGGGGTGTGTATGAGGGAGAACAGTCTAATATTATATTTGTAAAGTGGAAATGAAAGAAAGAAATCTCTCCCATTAATACTCATGATTAAAATGTATCGCCTGAGGTTAAAAAAAGAAAAGAAAATGGAGAGAAACAATGTAAATCTCACAGACTAGATGGGTTTTATTTCCAAATGCAAATGATTACCATAACCTAATGAATTCTAATCTAATGGTAAAGAAAATGGTAATTATTTTGTATGGAAATACAATGGTGATAAAATCTAAAGACCATTAAAGCCTCTTAAGTGTTTTGGGAAATAACAGGGAATAAGATTGAGACAAATTAAATCACCTCACAGATACAAAAACACAATGATCTCCCTCTCATTGAGATTCTGCAAAGCTACATGCTAAACAATAGAAAGTGCGGTGCAGTAAAAGAGGGGTAAGAAGAGGCGAAATTTGAAGGGAAATTTATTTGCTTCGGCTCTTTTGGTTTGTTTTTCTTGTTCTCTGCTGCAATCTCCTTTTGAGATGACTCTTTGTACGCATTCCATTCACCTGGAGACTGACGAGGAGGACTGAGAGAGCAGGGTGGGAGACAAACAAAGAGGGAGAGAAGAAGATGAGAGTCTGAAGGAGGAAATGTGAATACCCTTGCTGGGGGACTGGGGGAGCGCTGCACGAGTCCCGCTTTTCACAGGTTCCATTAAAAATCATTAAAAGTCTGTACAACATCTGTGTGTGTCAACAGAAGTGTTGTGGCCGACTCTGAAAGCTGGCAGCGAGAGAAGAAAAGAATAATAAATACTTTCTCCTGGCTTCCCTTCTGAGGAATTGCTAATTGCATGTAAATAAAGGGTGAATTCAGAGTGCCAAAAATGCAGATGGTGCTGCGGTCAGTGAGCTACAGATTCTGGTGACATGCTGTAAAGCTGAATTTCTGCAGCATAACAGTACTGCTGTCATCCAGGACTGAACCTGAACTGCTGCTGACACCTTCACACAAACACTGCCAGAAGCTCTCTCTCTTTCTCTCTCTCACACACACACAGACACACACGCACACACACTCTCTCGCTCTCTGACACCAACACACACAGAGCCATCAGTAACCAGAGCCAGTGGCTGCTCTGCCCCAGCCTTAATGGAGGGCCTGACCTCCGCTATGCTGAGTTATTTCCACCCTCCCCAAATTTTCAGGCAACCAGAGGTAAAATGGTATCAGAAAAATGGAGAGAACAGGAGCATGGTATCCTACTTTTTCCTCTGAAAACCTTTAACTCATTCCATCATGCTTCCCAATTTACAGGGTCCTGGGACCACTTATTTTATAATGAGAAGGTGGGTTGAAGAGGGGAGAGAGGCTTGTTTAGAGCAGCACTCATCTCAGCCTGTAGGTGAAATTGTCAAAGTTTCTTTTAGGGACATTTCTGTCTGAAGCCTAAACAGTTATACTGTTGAGACAAGGCTGGGTTTTTACTATTATATTATCATAATTTTTATTACTTTTTTGTAAATAGTACTCTTGACAATATCACACGACACCATCACTGTAAGAACTGTGGATATTTAACAAACACATATTTACAGTTATGATACAGAGTTTACTGGGGCCATGGTTTAAAAATAACCATTTTCTCGACAGTACTCAAAGAGGAAAATGAAAGTTTTATTACCTCACAGATCTCTTGTAAAGCATTGTTGCACTAATCTATGGCTCTTTGGATCAGCTATGACCTTTTGTACATACAGAATTGGTCCACAGCCTTGTTATGAAGTGGCTCACTTTGAAGACCATCATCCTGTGTCAACCTGTCCTATCTCCATATTTCATTCAGTTCCTGCTGTCAACTGTCTAATAAAGGCAATCATGCTGGAAAACAATTTCAACATCTCTATAAATCACTTTTTTAAAAATGCAAGCCTGTCTCTGGGAATTACATTTCTGGCCAAAACTATAGCATCATTACAAGACATGTGGAAAGAAAAGCAGATCTTCCTTCCTTTGTATGATTATCCTTAGGTATTATTCAACACAAAGTGTGACAATGCCACACTGCTGGAGAAGTTGCCATTGTAAATGGGTATATGAGGCTTCCTGCGAGATGGAGTGTACAGAGAGACAGCTCTCTGCTGTGCTAAGAACTAGCTGGCTGTGCCAGGCACGCTGAGACAATCAACTCCAGAACCATAACAGTGTGACTACTCTCAGATTAATGCAAGCATCAGTGAGATGCATATAAAAGACGGTGACTAGAGCAGGGACATTTTTATACAAGAAAGGGAGTTTTTTTTTTATGATTATATTATCCAGCCTATATGTTACCCATAGCACTGTGTAAGGCTGGGAGGATGCACAAGACTGTGTGACAGACATAGTGAGTCATCCTTCATAATTGCCTTTTATGATTAAAATGCCACATCATCACTTCATGGCTGAGGTGGAACCTCCAGATTTTCTGGACCTCTCAGGTATTCAGGGAATCAATGGGGAACAGGCAGGGCTGTCCTGGATGTCTGCAGTTCAATTCCCTGCTTCTCCATATGCAACAAGGAGACTAACATGCATACAAGCAACTGGAGCTGAAGTTTGGGACATGGAAAATTTATGTGCATAGTCATTTTTAAGGTATAGAGATTACACACATGCTTTGTTCTTTATTATTTTGCCAACGTTGTGAACCATTTTCCTCGTTTTAAGACGGTGACAAAAAACGTCTTCGGTGACATGATGTACAATGGCAGCTGGCTGAAGAAAAGTCTGCTTAGAGCCTGTAAAAAGCCTCGTCAGGTCCAAAATAAAGTGTGAAAAGAGGACCACCAATGTGGAAATCTCATCTCCACAGCCCAGTGTGCCACAAAGCAATCACTCTGGCTCACCTTCTCTGTCTTACTCACACTAACACGGTGGTACATTTCCAGATAGACAGTAATGCATACAGGGGGAATATGAAGGTACATCAAGACAGAGGTAGGTAGGGTAGAGTGTAACCTCTCTGTCACCTGAATCATCCCAGTGCAATTAGCAATCTTGTCCTCGTTAATTCATTAATTTGTGATTACGCTGTGCTCATCTATTTGTGTGAGGACACGCTACATAAACATCAATAGGATTAGGTTTCATTGATATTCATGAGCTAATGGGAGGCTGTATAAGTGTTATTTACACGACACTAAGCTGTCTGGCAGATAAGGTTTCTCAGGGCCATGGCAATCGGATTCAATTTCATGACCTGTGCAATGCCAGAGGGGAAAACAGCGAGCAATGCTGCTATTATTGGATAACTGAGTTTCCAACTGCAAACATCATTTAAAAACATGATTGTTGTCCTCTTTGATAGAGAATGCTAAATATGACAGCCTCTATTCTTAGGTGGGGTTGTGAATATTGATCCAGGAACCTTAGCCGAAATGAGTTTGGGTGAAATAAATAACTCAACAGAAAAAGAAAAACATTTATAAAGCTCTATTGATTTGTATCTTTTATCTGGAAAGCCTAACATGGGTGAAGGTGCACTAGGTCTTGGCAAAAGTCTTAGCTTAAGATGACAAAGACTGAGGGAAAAAATGTGCATGGCCAACCTTGCTGTACCTATCGATCACTTTAGGAGGACAAACAAGGGCCCAAACAAAAAGCTAGAGCCTCTGATCTCTCGGTATCATTATGTCCCAGGCCTTGGGAAAAGGCCTACAGGTCAATACTGGAGCAGCATAGGCACTGTGGGGTAGGGTTGGGGACTTAATAAAGCAGACATATTGTGTGTGAGCAGACGGGTCGATGTGACTCCCCCCAGACGCAATGCATTTTCACAGCAGGACAGGTTGCTGCACTGTGCAGAGTGGGCCTGGAGCAGAGGTCAACCTATTCACTTCATCAGCAGCAGAAACCAAAGAACAGTGGGAGAGATGGAGTGTCCACAGTGAAAGAACACATTATCAGCCCAGGGGACTCTGTTCACAAATATCCAGGAAAGCTTAAGTTTAAGGCTTTACATGTAGCTGACCATGCTCGTGCTCACCTTGAAGACCTTATGCCATGCAGATAGATCTTCATGTGAAAACACACACATACAGAGTTAACTTACCTTCTCATAGTATCTCAGCTCGTAGTCCAAAATGATGCCGTTGGGCTGTTCTGGTTGTGGCCATGACAGTGTGAAGCTATTCATGGTTGAGCTGATCTGATGCATGATGGGAACGATGGAGGGAGCTGCAGGACACATAGAGAGAGAGAGAGAGACAGAGAGAAAGAGAGAGAATCAGTGCATTTCCAGAATAACTGATAATGATTGGTCATGTGTCTCAGCAACAGCTTTTTGCAGGTTGTGAGTAGGTGTTTTTTTTGCTGCCAGGGAATAAAACAACACAGTCATCCAAAGATATTATAACAGGTATGTGAATCCTCTTTGCTAATACTGACGACACAGCACAGTGAACAGAAGCCACTGTCCAGCAGGCACCACGCCATTAGCTAGTTTGGACTAGATGTGCAGCGTAGCTTGCCAGTCATTTAATTTCAACCAGCCATCACAATTCTTAACTTTGATTCAAAAGTGACTATAAGGTACAAGTTGTGCTATAGAAGCGTATTGAGTTTTTACTGTGGACTGAAAATATGTAGCTCAAGCCAGCTATGGAGAAACAAATACTAATTACTACATATTACAGCTTTTTATAGTTACTGCATTATCCACACATAATAAAATTGTATACATTTTTTAAGGAGTAATACATATTTGGAATACATTTCATCCCATTTGAATTGTGCATTGTACAACCTGCTGTTTTAGATTTCCACACTGCAGTTATCAGCATTTTACACACAATCTAAGTTTAAACAGTGCTACCGCCTTTCTCATCAGTATCCAGGTAGCCAGCTGAGTCGAGGCTGATTAGAGTCACGGTCAACCATATTCTGGCACCGCAGGACCAAATCTGAGTCAGCTTTGGCCAAAATATGGCTGCCAGATTTAGCTAAGATTTGAGGGTGTGGACTTGGGCTGAGTATCAGCTGCAGTTAGCAGGCCTACCTTTGCGCCAGAATCGCCAGTCTCCACGAGTCTGGCATGAGTCCGGCAACTGGTCGTGTTGGATTTAGTCTAGCGTTGGGCTGAGTAATCTTGGCTACAGAAAGAATATGGAAGCACTAAGTGTGGCATCCAAGGGCTGCACTGTATCCAGTAGTTAACACAGTTCCAAAGCTTTTTAAATAGTTATTTCCCCTTTGTTTTAGGACTGCCCATCCACATGATGACTGCATCAAATCTCTGCAGCAAAATGCTTTGACGCTGGGAGGAAAAACAGTTACTTGGCTCTTTCTTTAAATATGCAACAAAGCTCTACATGTGGAGAATATGAAAGAAAGCAGGAAAGAAAACAAGTTATTTAAGTTAATTTTTATTACTAGTACTTTAGTACTTTATTACTTTAGTTAAGTTAGTTTTTCACCGTCGTATTCTGATTGCATTTTTAACATATTTTGACCAGCCAGACTTAATATGAGACAATAACACCATGATTGTGCCCAAGTAAATGCAGCCAAGAGTATCCATAAACAATATAACGCATAAGATTGGGAATACATGCTAAAATGAAATGGGCAAGTACAACATAAACAGAAAAGGTGCATCTTACTTACTTATCTGTAAGTGACTTGATAAAAAGATGTTCAAAAATGCAGTCTTACAGTAGGCAGTATGAAAATTTATTTCACTTGATTTATTGTGACACTCCACTCGGTGTGCTCCGCTGCTGATTTCAGTGTCAATGATGTCATGGTGAGCCACAGAATTACTGAACAGGGCCGTCAGGGAAAAGAAATATGCTTGCAAACAACGGAACTGCCACTTACCAGGCACAAGCAGACTGTAGTCATGGATCTGTAGCAAAACAAGCAGTCTGTGTTTCTCTTCCTAGATACTCTATGTAGCATTTATGCTCTGTACATGTAAACATGCACCTGTATACCACCAGTATATGAACTGTTATAATTGTTTTATCATGATTGTTTTGGCTCAGCTACACAGTTCATTACATCCTTCAGCACCAGTACACCTGAATGCACATACACAGGCTGTCAATTAACCCAGACACTGTAATTTCCTGCTCATTTTATCATTTTTTTGTCCTGTGCACCATTATCCCTCCATCATTTCTGCTCCTCGTCACTCTTCACATGCCACTAAGGGGATGTTATTGGACAGAAGGAAGATATCAACAGTAACAAAACTCTGTATGCATGTGTGCAGGTGTCTGTGTTTGCATTATGTTCATACAGTTATCACCACATCCTGTTGAGACATTGTATGTTTTGTGTGTTTTTCTTGTCATTTATCTATATGGGCCACAGCTTTGATGTACAGTAAATTGAACTGGACTAAAATTGACCCTATTGTTTTTTCATACTATCATACTGCAGCAGGTTTTCCTAACTGTTAACATTGAACAAATCCACAGCTATCTTGTCACTGCTGACTGTAGTGGTGAACTATTTCAACAGCCCCAGACTTTGTCCTCTGGCACTGATATTCACTCTTCAACCCCTATTTGTTGTGTTAATATGCGTAATCTAGGGAACGCTGACACGTTCCTAAATGTGTCACAGTCAGTGCCGGCTCGCCCAGCGATGACTCGTGAGCTCAGACCTTGCCTGGACCTGTCAGTTCAGACACAACAGGAGAAAAGCCCCACAGTCCAAATCACCACTCGCTGAATCACTTGGATTCCTGCTAATCAAGGCTCTGGAGCTATTTCACTGATGGAACTTCATTGACTTTCACTAGTGATGCTAATCTAATCAGCTTCTCAGTCTGAATGGTGAGGATTTCTGCCCGAGTTAGAGCAGTTTTGGCTTTTACACTTGAGAGGTTTTTGTTTATGTTTTTATCTTTACTCCAGACAACCAGTCTGAAATGCACGAGGCTTGGTCTCTTACTTTAGATTTAGCAGTGCTTGAATCAGTATCTGATTTCCTCATATTGCCAGCAGTTTTTGACTCATGAACTACTCATAAATAGTACCTGAGAATGTGTTATATATATATATAATAAATTAGCTTATTTAGACACAACTCTTTAATGATACAGAGAACTTGAGATCTAAGTAGAGCCTTAGAATGAATGCATCAATCCAACATAAATCTGCTTATCAAAATGTCTCAATTTACTAAATACAAATGCAAATTGCTTGGCTTCTAAGTACAAATCACTTGAATGGGATATGTGAATATGCCGAAGAATCTAATGTATAATCACAAACTCTTCCTCTGTGTTAAGTTAAAAGATGACACCAAACAAAATTTACTCATCAAACCAATTTGTGAACACACAAGTAAGTTTGATTAAAAACTGATTCCATGGCTACTCATATGGAGTTCAAAGCCTTGGTGTTTGTATACAGTGCTGGAAAGGAACCGCCACCCTCATGTCTGCAGGCATAAATACAGCTACACACAAGCCCGTGCTCTACATTTTGTGCCTAATAGCCTCCTGGCTCTCGGCCTGCTCACTGCTGAGGCCTAGTCATCACTCCACCTGGTCTCCACTCACCATCTTTCTGAATAACTCCTCCATTCAAAAGGCAGCAAATGGTACCCTCTCTCAACAAAATGATGCTGTTTTTAAATCAGACTCCTTAGTGGTTACTTCATTTCTTTTCCTGCTTTCCATACTTCACCTTCGCAGGAGCACTCCATAGTCAGGGGAAAAGTCTAAGGAGAGAAAGGGCTGACCTTTTCATTTTCATTACTTGTAATTGCAGTTTTTTGTTTGTTTGCTTTGTTAAGAAGAAGAATTATTCTACAATTTTTAATTATGATATTTTGTGATTTGAGTGTCAGATGATTTACTAAAATTAAAATGTAAACAAATGAATGGGCTCTGTTTATCCTGTCAGTGTGAATGGATTCTGTTCCATCTGCCTTCGCTTGGCTCTCACCTCCTGCCCTCCCTTCCTCTTCCTACTCTCTCTCTCTCTCTCATACCCTCGACAGAGAGTGTGAGGGCTAAGCTTCACCTTGTTGCACTTCAGCCTTTCTGCCTCTCAGGCTGGTTCACGCTCCACTGACCAGGGCTAGGGCTGCCTGGGCTGCATTATCAATTACCGGCCACAGGCACACACTGTTCCTGACAGACCCAAGGGAAAGGCACTCCACACAGCAATTACTGCAGTGGAAAAGGGGGCTGAGGACGAAAGGTATTTCCACAGCCCCTGCAACCAAGCCCAGGTCCCGATTCAGGTCTTTTTACCATGGAGATTTTTTATACGCGTGTTAAGTGTCCGATGGCTAAATGTGTGCAAGTTTATACGCTGAGTTGAGACCTCCGAATCATCACCCACATCTCTGAGATATTTTTAGATTTTAAATGGGTCTGGAGTTTTGGCTTTTAACCCCAGAAACAACAAGACCATCAGACAGAACTCTGGTAGAATTAAGGACTGCAACTTTATCTTTATTTGCTTCAGCAACTTCGACATCTTTGAGCAGCTTATGGGGGGGGGGGCTTATAGCTTCAATTTTTTATGAGCATGACAGTCACTCCATAGGAAACATAAAATAACCCTATAATCAGCATGAGCACACTTTCTGATCATATAAACAAGTGTAAGTTTTGACTTCTAAACTTCTATCTATCCTTTATTATAAACTACTTATCCTTACAATACAATTCCTCATCGCCTGTTAAAAAAATATGTTTTCTCCCACACACTTACCATGTTTTGAGAGGAAAAGCAGGAGAAAAAGAGATAAAGAGCACGTGCAAATATATGTGTGTCTGCGTCCTAGTAGCCTATGTGTGAAGAGTCTGTCAGAGACAATGTGTCGAGCCTGTATGAGGGTGAGGTTCAGCCCAATGAAGCACCGCTGTCCCCTCCAACTGTGTCCCCCCACTGTCACCCTGGGACGATGATGCTGACAGTGATTGGTGACTGTGTCCTGCACTCCTCTCTCCCCCCTCCATCCCTCCCATCCCTTGCTCCTGTGCTCCACTTTTATCTGGCCCCACTTGCTGCCCCTGGCTTTTAATGCAGAGCTTGGCTCACCATTAATCAAAGTCAAAGCCTCCCAGTGTCTGGCTGAGACAGAGAGAGAGAGGGAGAGAGAGGGAAAAAGAAGGAGGGAGTGCAAAAGAGAGAAGAGCGTGATGAAAGAATGAAAAGCTTCTTTACCTTAGTATGATTAATCTACTGTGGAATACAGATGAGTTGGAGCATCATTTTACATGTCTGGCACAAACCCAAGCTGCTGTTTTCGTCACTGTACAACCGGTGGACAGTCATCATCATTCATATGGTGTGATGAAGGGTCCGTGCATCAGATGTGCTGTTCCATATATCGAAAGACTACTCAAGTTATTTCAAATTGCACTTCCATAAAACCAGAGCTGAGATATCCTGACTTTGAATCACATCAAATTCAAAAAAATGTTGGATCATACATTTCCCATAATGCAACTGAAATGTCTTTTTTTTCAAACGCTGCCTGTCTCAGAAATATCCATGTTTTTCGTTTCCACGTACGAGTCCATACCCTGTTTGTAATACTGGAGGCCAAGCTAGAATGAACCTGTTGACAAAGCTTCCTCCAGAGCCACAGAGGCCATTTAAACACCCTTTTCACAGGCTGAGAAGTAGCCTCATGATAATTACCAAACTCATCTTCATCTGTTAGTTATATATTAGTGTTAAGTGTCCAGTTCTCGCCTTCAGCTGTCAATGTGGCCTCTCCCTCATTGTGAAATTCCTGGGCTACACTTGAGTGCAGACTGCTGGTCTATTCCTAATGTGAGTACCATGCAGTTTTCATGTCTGAGTCCCAGCTGCATGTTTCTGCTCTTACTGTCAAGAAAATGATTGGACATAAAGTTGAACTATGATTGGTTAGTTGATTTTACCCCAAACCATTCAACTCTGTACAAAACAAAAAAACACATAAGTGCATAGCTGTTTGCTATATTGTTTTTAAAAATCGTCTTTCACCTCATAAGTCTTCACTCAATTCTATATACTAACAAAGCAAAAACTGATTTTGGTAGCAAATGTACTAGATGGCTGAGATATGGAATTGACATAAGTATTCAGAGCCTTCAGTCAGTACTAGTTGCAGCACCTTTAGCAGTGATTATGGCCTTAAGTCTTCTTGGGTATGACCCCACAAGCTTTGCACAACCGGTTTTGAGGATTTTCTGCCATTCTTCACTGCAGATCCTTTCAATCTCTGTCAGATTGGATGGGGACCATTTTCAGATCTCTCCAGAGTTGTTTGATTGGGTTCAAGTCAGGGCTCCAGCTGGGCTACTCAAGGACATTCACAGAGTTGTCTGTGCCACATTTCTGCTTGGCTGTGTTCCTCAGGTCAGTCTCCTGTGTTAGTACCCCCCACCCCACCCCAGGCCTGATGCTGCCTCCACCATGTTTCACTGTTGGGATGGTAGTGATCAGGTGAGGAGCAGTGTCTAGTTTTCCTCCAGACATCTTAGAACAGAGACCAAACAAATCCTGGTTTCAAAGGATCAAAGAATCTTGTTTCTTGTACTCTACAAGTCCTTTAGGTGTTTTTTTTTTACCCCCCAAACTTTCACTGAGGAGAGGCCTCTGTCTGGAGTCCTGGCTGTTCCATATAGAGGCCACTGTGCTCTTGGGAACTGTCAATGCAGCACAAAGTTTTTTGTAGCCTTCTCCAGATCTGTGCTTCAACAAAATCCTGTCTCTGAACCCTACGGGCAGTTTCTACCAACTTGTGGCTGGTTTTACCTCTGATATTTTGTCAGCTGTGAGACATTATATAGACAGGTGTGTGCCTTTCCGCATAAGGTCAAATCAATGGAATTTAGCATAGATGGACTCAACCAATCATTCTGTAGAAACATCTCAAAGATGATCAAATGACATGGGTGACACCTACATTTCAAAGGGTCTAAATACTTGTGTCCAAGTGATGGGAGATAAAATTGTACAAGGCTGCAAACATAAATACATTGTGGATGGACAGTATAGAAATTATTTTTCTTCATCGGACTTTCTCCCACTCACTGCATGAGCATCCTCTGACACTGACAAACTCTTATTTACTTCTACTGTCACTTAAAACACTATATGAAGACATCATAATTGACGAAGGGGCTCAGTAGCATTCAAAACCCATACATTTATTTTAGCCTGCAGCTAATACCTCACTCTCTGGGTCCAGGGACAGGATCCAACATTTATGAGTACAGGCATCAAATGAAATAAAAATGGCACTCAGAGAGAGCCCGAAGAACCATCTCAGATGATGAAACTCTCGGACACCCCAGCTCTGATACACAGCGGCAGGAGTGAGAAGGCAACAAGGAAAAGGCAAACCCCCAGAAAACTAAATGGGAAGACTCTGTGGGCTGTAAACCGAAAAGACATAATGAGTAGTGTCTTGAATGCCCTCCACAGACATGTTTGCCTAACATCTCGTCTGATTTTAGAGCCCCACAGAGCGTAGATCTCTTTAATTCATCTGGTTGTTTGGATTTCAGTCCAGTGCATTGCATCTTGGTATCTTGAATGAAACCCACTCGGTTGGACCTGCCCATAGAAGGCCAAGGATAGTGATGTTTGCATTTCTGTGGGAATAGTGCTCTAAACAGAGCAGCTAAGTGGAGGAGGATTGTTTGTAGATATACTTGGCATTCTGTGGTCTGAGGGATTGTTGGCACATAATCTAGGTCAAGTAGGCTGTGCCAGTAAGATCATAGAACCGTTGAGCATCAGGCATTAGTTGAAAAAGATAGCACCAGTCATAAGATTTATGGACTTTTTTCCACTCATGAATTGTTCACCAAACCACCCCCGCATAACCACTCAGAGCAGAAAGGAGTTGTAAAATGTGTAAAGGATGAAAAACACCCTCTTCATCTGAGGCACTGGTGGATGTGGGTTAAGTGTCCAGGATGGATTACATAAGGAAACATGGGTGCCATGTCTGTAGTTTTCCGCAAGTACTTTCATTGCCCGGGTGACAGCCATGCATATTCATCTTTGTGATCATTTAGCATTTTAATAAATTCACTAGCAACAGAGTGTCTCTTTCCCCTTAAATTAAACCATCCTATTTCACAAAGAGACATAAAAGGGCTATTTTTCAATAGGTAACATAGATAAATATGACTAAATTCAGGTCAGGTGTGAATGATGGTCTATGAGGGGGCATTATATAACCTTTGTGTGTCTACATCTATATGTGCGTGTGTGTATCTCCTGGAGAGCATAGGCTGTGAATGAACTCCTAAATCACACTATTGATCAGTCCCTCCTCCCAGACACACACACACACACACACACTAGGTTTGAGAGCAGTTAAACTGCCTCCTTGGTGATACACACTAAATCCCTTCAACTCCCCCCTCACCTCCATTATTTCCTCCTCTCCTTCTCTTCATCCACACTGCCTTTGCTCCTCTCATCTTTGTCTTCTCACTGCCAATTTACAACATAACTTGTCTAACTACTGCTGCCTTTCCGTTTTATAGGTGGTCTCTTGGCTTTCCTTAATCTCCCAACAGTCCACACTAAGGCTGTGCCAAGCTGAGAAGGCAAGAATCCATTGAAACAGGTACAAACTTTTTCCTCTAATCTGACTTAAAGGACCACTTCACTGCTCTGTTTTTTCACATGCTGAAATTCTTACAGCTCTATGGAGGTAATAATATACATTATACCTTTTCCATTTCACAAAGAGCTGCATTTATTTCTGTAAATTCCATAGTTGATTATGTAATTTTGTGCATACTGACACCGGTGTTTCATTACATGGTCACACAGTGACATCTGCTTCAGTTTACTTATGAATGTTGGGAGAATAGAAAATAACTAGAAGTGTAGTATGTGGGTTTTATTATCATCTACTATGCAGTCACATTACTCATTCCAAGCCCTTTTACCATGACAAAAATGACTCACCTTGTGAAGAAGGGATTTAGAGAAGAATGTGAGCGCAACCTTTATCCTCAACTGTAGCGCATTATCTCAGCTACATGTACTCCATATTAAAAACCAAGGAAAACCAAAATAAGAACGGTGAAATATCTTATTTTGATAGACTAACATGTACACAAAGGGAGAATGGTACATACATATCTATTGTATGCACTGAAATGATTGATATTGTATGCACAGTAATACTGAATTGTGTTTGATAGACCAGATTCGATATCTCTATAGCTTTACAGAGTCATGATTTGTTAAGCATTAATACTAATCCCTGTGCATTGCCCTGATGAACTAAAAATGATCATGTCACTGTAATGTACCAGTCATTTTGATGCTTTAAAAGCGAGATGCTGAAACACTTTGCCTTTATATAATATCATCAATAATATAAGGAAAACATATGCACCTCCCTATTCATGTAATCAGCCAATCATGTGATGGAACGCATGCAATGTTGGTGACTGTGGCGTGGCTGTTGGTACCTACCCAGGTATTAGCACAGTGTTTCTAATTAAGTGCTCACTGAGTGTATGTTAGTATATTGGCTTGATCATCCCATTTCATGGTGTTGCATTGGGATTTTACCTCAGGGCTCTGTTTTGACAAAATACTTACAATACTTTCCTGTTGCTACTTCATTTACATGGATCTTGCATTCTGTTACACCACCTCTCTCAACCTCGAATAATACGAGGGTGTAGGACAAGAACGCACTAAAGAATGGACAGGTTTTCAGGGGTCTTGAAAAAGGCAACGGGTTGTATTTATTAGTTCAGAATTCTCGGTGAAGTGAACCAACAAAATACATCTTAAACAGAGTCTCTGCGTTTTGATTTTGAAGTGCATTATTAACAATAATCCCCTCTGGATACTTTTGCCTCCTCAGTGGCCTGCCAACAAAACCCCCCCGTTGAAACTAGGAACAGTGCAATTATCTGGCTACAAAGGGCCACATAAGGCTGGACATAGGCCTGGCAGATTACTGGCAGACACCTCATTATTGAAGCAGACTTCAACAATAGGCCTGGGCATTGCTTCTTCTACATCTATCTGTCAAGTGTGCTATTAGCCTGTCAAATGGGGACAGTCAGCACCATTAGGCCACCCTGATAATCAGACCTATTTACTCCCTCATTTTCCCCTCCTTCACTGTCACAGTCTCACAGTCTGGTCAAAAAAAAAGAGAAGAAAAAAGAAAAGAAAAAAAGCACATGCTTTCTCCTCCCTGCCCTGTCTTCCCTCCACTCCCTCCCTGACTCATTGTCAGACAAAGACTAGTTCAGTTGGTCATTACATTCTTTGCCGTAATCAAACATGGTATGCCCTCCACCAGCCAGGCCAAATTTAATTTCAAAATGTACTCCTATACAAAAGAGATTTGGAGGAAGCCATTTCTGCTTCACCAGTCTTTGAGATAAATGTGAGGTTAAGTTCAGTCGACAAAGCAGAAATGTAAAATCAGTCATTCTGAACTCATTTGACATTAAATGGTTCATCATTGGATCAGAATGTACTTGCTGACACCAATGCCCACTGTACGTGACAGAAAACATGACACAGAAAATCACAGTGCATGACCGACAAAAAAAGTTCGAGGGACCCAAGCTGACAAACTAACTCTTTCTTTGCAGGATCCTTGCTAGCATCAACTCAACCAAAACCGCTTGTCTTTCCCCACACTGCAACTCCACTTCATGTCTGTTATTAGGTCCCACAAGCTCACGCTGCAATTTCCACGGTCCGCTTCATCCACAGAAACACAGAAAAAAGCCTCATTTAAATTTTTCACTTGGTCAATATTTGTCCCTTGATAGGTGCTTCTGTGTACAAGTCAAAGACCTACAAGAGCATGAAAAATGCTGTAGCAAGAAAGGATCGGCAAAAGACAATATCCTCCACCTGTCATTTCCATTGGCTGGGCTCAGATCCCATCACAGGCTCAGTTAGAGGATGAGCACACATGCACGCACAAACATGCAGAGAGAGAGAGAGAGAAATAACAGCATGAAGGTCATTTTCATTGGCTGGGCTCAGATTCATCACAGGCAAAGGCAGAGAAAGCACAGACAAACATAAAGAGAGACAGACAAGGAGATAGAGGACACACACACACACAGAGGGAGGGAGAGAGTAGGAGTGAAGAATATTTCAACTTGGCCTGAAAACAGCAGCTGTCCATGTATCTATCTTGGGTGCGGTCCAGTCTGACATTAAAGTATTGAACAGTGAACTGAGTTGAGCGTGGACAGCTGTTATACAACACTAAAGGTGAAAACCTGCAGTTCAACATGTCAGTGTCTGCTGTCAGCAAAGCTTAGGCCGATGCAACACAGACACAAAGACTTTGCAGGTCACACCTAATAGCAAAATGCTCAGTGTAAATCGCAGATGTGAATGGGACAAAACGACTTAAGATTAAATCTATTGCTGTTTTTGTTAATCGACTGAGCAGGAGTGTTTCAGCGCATAAATCTGAAGGTTTCCAGACAGGTTTCAAATGGGGCGTAGCCTTGCGTGAATTGAGGAGTACCGACTTGCCATGCAGCTGTGCACCAAAACAAAGTCTCATTAAACAAAGACCAAACTGAACACCAAAGAGATGTGTGTAGCAGCCAGCCTTCAAACTCCAGCTGTAAACCTCAGTTTTTGTGTTTTTCTTTTACCATAGTTGGATCTGGAATACTTACGAAAAATGGTCATTTTTTGTTAAAATGTTACATATTGATGCAGTAAGAGCGAGATTATCTGTTTCAGATGTGTAAAATAAGATAAAAGGGAGGCTCAGTGAAAATTGAGTGATTACAGAGGAAGGATTAAAAAAAAACAACAAAAGCAGCATATAATGTTACATGATGATGATGATGATATTGCAAATGGATCAGTGCAGACATCATCATCATCACTACCACTGCAGCATCATCATTAGCGTCATCACACCTAGCCACAGCTGCCACTTACCAGCCTGATTGGTGGTGATGTCTATGGAGACGTGCTGGGCGGGATAGGGGCTCTTATTACTAACGCCATTGACAGCCTGGATCTCGAAGCTGTAGAGGGTATGAGCCAACAGGTTGCTGATGAACACTCTGGTCTCGGTCAGACCCAGCTGTCGCGGGACGAAATCCACGTTGTCGTCACAGTGGGAGCAGGAGCGCCGGTCTGCCCGACACTTCTTGCACACTATGTTGTAGACGACATCGTCGCGGCCACCGGTCTCCCTGGGGGAATGCCACTCTAGTATCACAGAGGTTTCATTCACAATGGAGATCACATTCCTTGGGCTGGAGGGCACACCTGTAAAAAAAAACAAAACAAAGAAAACAAAGGCAATCTGTCATCATCCTAAAAGCAAAACACTGCATTGCTTTTAAATAAAAAACTGTTTTATGCAGCTGCCTGCTGTTTGGTCAATAAAACCAATTTACAACCTGTAATAAATATAAATGTTGTTGTCTAAAAGCAACTTTGACTTCTTATTTTTATCTTCAGCACATTTGGAATGCTAATTTATTCTACTCATACCCAGAGAGATCATAGAGTGAAACATTTTTGTCTATCAAACATTGGTTATTTAGCAAAATGCAGTGTTGCATGGAGTATTCTTATCCAAGTGGCTCTAGAGATTCACGCTCCCATTCACTCCCTCATAGCCTGCAGCTGGAGCAGAAACTTGAAGGCAATATAGAGACAGAAATCAAGAAATAATAAAACTTTTTTTCTTTTTTTTAGCTAAATATTAGGGGCCAGAGAAGTGGCTTGTTCAGCCTCCTGCAATTGAAGCGCAATTCTTTAAGAGTTGAAATCTGTTCAAATGGCAGTGTAGGATTTTGCTTAACTGCGGCTCTGTGTGCCTCTGGCTGCTCAGAAGCAGAGCTCTTCCCTCTCAGACACCAGACACTGCCAATAAAGCTGAAGCTCACCAAAGTCCTTAGTCAGTGCTGCTTAGGCTGAGTGAGGCTGCCCTGCAGAGCTGATCTGCTTCCAATTTATCCTCCATAAAGCTTGACCTTTATCATTAAAGGAGGATTTAAACTGACTCATTTCTAGATGCATGACCACTGTGAAACTAAAGAGTCATTCAACTCTTTGAGGTACTTCCTCTCCCTCTTATTCTTTGTTCTTATCCATGAGAAAAAATATTGCAACACATATAGATATTTAAATATACTATGATGCCGCACTTCAGTTTCCTATGTGTGTGGGCATGGGGCGGATAGTTCCTTCAGTCAACACCATCACAATTAATCATTGTTGCCGTAAAGCCATGTGAGATTGCCCTGGGGAGCTGGGACAAAGCGACAGAACACACAAGGGTGAAGTTACGGCACTGTTACTGTTCAGCCCCACGATGACAGAGAGGTCAGTGACGGGAAGGGCGTGAACCCCATAGTGTGATTATTATGGTCTGGCTGAGAGAGGAGAGCTAGTTCTCCAAATACATAGTCAAATGGTGCATAATGTGGTCCTTGGATTCTACCAGATGTAGGCCTATTGTATGCAGATGAAAAATGCGGCAGTCTATATGAGGGAATTGGCAGCACTTGTGCTGTTTCCCTCGGGTGACAAACAATTGGTGAGTCATATGTTACTCACACTGCTCGTCTCCTCTGTATCATTTATCACATACATGCACTTGCTCTTAAAGTTGTATTGCTCTGAAAGCTATCACATCTGCTCATGTGGAAAATTCATGCAGTACAAACACACATGCCTCAGCTATAGTTTTCATGCATCTGTTGATACTAATGTATTTATACAAAGGTCAGATGAGTAAAAAAAACAAAAAAACATTTTCTGGTGTGAATGAGGCGTCATGCTCCTTCACACTCCTTCATCCCAAGTACAACCGGGCTCCACAAGAAATCAAATGTGACTGCCACTTAACCAGTGATTTGTAGACTATTACTGTAGCCTTCGGCTGTTGTAATTTGCCATAGGATTTAATTTGTTGAGAACGTTACTCACAGGCTTTCAGCTGGAGTTCATTTAGCTATGCCAATCAGATTTGGTTATGCTTACATACATGTTCTTTCACTTAGGTTACAGTGGCAAAACATTATCTCCAAACAGCCACTGTGCCCTGTCTGACATGAATTACAATGCTGTAAGGGCTCCATTTGTACGGTGCAATCACAACAATCTCAGTTAAGTGCCAGGTCTTTTGCACAAGGACAATGAGGATGAATCAAGATATGTTGTTTTTTTTTTCCTCAGTATGAACACACTTGCACTGTGCACAAAAAGGTTTGCTTAAGGCAGGCTTAAGGGTTGCAGTAATTAACCCTCGACTGAACAAGTCTATTCTTGATCCAGATGTTTTGGCCAACTGTTGAGCTGGATCCAGCCTCCTCTTTACTTCAAAAGTCCTTGAAAAAACATGTTGTAAACTAGATATGTGATTATCATCTCATTCAAGGAGGTTGTGTTTTTCACCTATGCCTTTTTGTCTACACTGAACCAATCTGCACAAAGCCAGGAAAGAACAAATTATATTTTTAAGTAAAAAGGAGGATTGATTCAGGACTTTATCACTTTCCTTAAGATTTCCAGATGTTTCTACACCTTTGTCAATTTCTCAATAAGTATGGACCTTAACATGCTTATGTTGATGAGATCTAAGACCTCTTGCACAAATCCAGACAAGAATATGGATATTATAAATATATGTATATTACTATGTATAAACTCTACTCAATGCCATACTAATTTGCACCCCGGATTGTCTCAAGGCTTCGGCTATAATTTCAAGTACATCACAACATAGAGACACAGAGTAATTTCGTGTACTCGGACAATAATCCTATCTCTATACTTATTAGTGCTGCATTACAGAGAATTCAACGTGTCACTTGGACTAAAGGAACTGTGCTAGGCTGGTTTAAGTCATACCTATTGAATGGACTGAATGGAGTTCCACAGAGCTCTATATTAGGACTTAGACTTTTAACCCTATATCCTTCCATTAGGTACTATTATTTGCACTATTGATTGTTATCTGCTGCAGGATCCAAATGCAGGATCTGTATTCATTATTATCAACATCATTATTAATTGATGCTATCATTGCGGATAATTAATGAAATTATTACACCTATTATTATTATCATTGTAACAAAACTTGTCTCCTCTTTCACCTCTCTCCCTTATTCTCAACCTTATAGTGCCTTGAGATAATGTATGTTATGATTTGGCAGTATATAAACAAAACTGAATTGATTTTAAGGGAAATATAAATGTGACTGATGCTGTGCTTAATCCCGTCTTCCCAGCCAGGGATATTATTTGTCCCCTTTTAAAGGGCTAAGGCAATCTCAGTGGCACATGATGAGACAAAATGACCAAATGGAAAGTAGAGTGCAGAACAGCAAGGAAATCAATATTGGTGTCCAGGGAGCACAGATGTACAGCCAGGCAAACATGCAGCCAGATGACACATCTTTGTAGGTTGAGTTTGTGGAAATATTCAAAGCTCTGTCATCTTCAAATATTTAGGGAATAACTAACATTGTGGCACAAACAATTTAAAGTGGAAATGAAATGTTGTAGAATTTTATTGGCCGCCTTTCGTTTGTTTTACTCACATGGTTATTGTGCTTGTACTCAGGCTTTCTTGTGTTTACATTCAGCAACAATACTATTGCTGCCAAAGCTGTGATTCAAGGAAGAGTCTGTGTAAGCTGTTTACATGATTGCTTTGCTGACAATATCCTATAGAAATTCCATGTATCTGACTATTTGAAGAGATGTTTCTGAGTCACCTCTTTAAACTTTCACCAAAATCTAAGTGATAATTCTGCTGTATCACACCAAACTGCAATTAAAAATACAAAACAGCATAAAAGGTTTAACCGAATGATTTGCTTACATAAATTACACGTTACACGTCGAGGTATGTTTTATTTATAAATTACATGGAGCCAAATTATTAATTAAAACTGAGCAGACTTGATATGTTTAGACACACCCAGCACAAGGCTAAACTGACATTTTGTTGTATCACACCCATGCGGTATGAAAATAGCATTCTAATAGCCAAGGTCATGACAGGGTCAAGTAAATATCAATGAATAGACTGACAGAGCCATGGAAAACATCATGGATGTTTTGACGTCCACTGGTAAACTGGGATTTGAGCTGGTATTCCCCATGGTGACTCTGCTGAGACTCTGATCTTAATCCTTTGGTGTGGGAGGTCTTTCAACTGAAAAACATGGTTTCTACAGTGGAGGGGATTTTGCAAGGTCGCTTTCACCTGAACACTACAGTACGAATTTCACTGTGCAAACTCACCTGTGGACAGCCCCTGTGTCTTTATAAAACGGAGACAGCCAATAGTTTAACAGAGAGGGACTCACATGCACTAACATGCATGAGATGCTTGACCAGATATCAAAACACTGGACAAAGAAGTTTAGATTATGCACAGAGTGTTTGACTTTGCTCTGCTCTGGACACCATCAATCTATTTCTTGACATAGAAAATAGTTCTTTGCTGCTATAATAATGTTTAAAATCTTGAAATAAGCACATGTCTCTGTGATTAACTACAATTGTTATGTGCTACCCTGTATCTTTAACTTAATCTGGACAAGTAATAATGGCATTCAGTTAAATATACGCTTCGATTCTGCAACATATGCTTATCTCCAGAGGTTCCTGCCTTCATGATGCGCTATATATCATATGCTACTTCTGCAGGTGGATTTAGAGACAGGTAGACACAGCTGCCCTAATACTGAGAGGGCTTTAAGGTGCCACCAGGGTTGTAAAAGACCACAGCCCAGTTTTCCCCCTTTGGAAAGAGTACCCAAAATAAACATTTCTGCACATTGTTTACTCATCCAACATATGAAACTTTGAATGGTCTGAGGCCTGTGCTCCTCTTCTTTCAAATTGTTTGTTTTTATGACGTGAAACAGGCCCTGAGGGACCAACAGGGGGTCCCTGTGTGGAGATACTAATCACAGCCAGAGCTGGTAGGAACACAGAGGAGCTGAGTGGGTTGGTGAGATATGAAATAAAACATGTTATATGGACTAATACTGTGCATGCATGTGCATCTTACCATACAACATGGTATGTGGAAGCTTTTCTGTATCTGGCGAAAGAATAATATGTTCATCCATATGGCTGCCTACAAGGAAACTGGAATAACTGAACTTGACTGTGCATCTATAAAGCTTTAGATAAGACAGACACCAGCAAATCCTGAGCATTATGTCCTCCAAAGCCAGTACAGGAATTAAAGTAGGCCAGACAATTACCTTAAGTTAGCTCCATTTATTACAGTATTACTGTGAAAGGAAACTGGCCAACTGACTGCTAAGCTCCAGGAAGCACCGTTAACTGACTCCAGAACTGACAACACAGTTGAAGTGTGGGGGGGGGGCTTGGAGAGAGAACAGCATATTTATGCACTTTGACGGCTCACTCTTCTTTCTCTTTGAAAACAGAACAAGGAGAAAGGAAGAGGAGTGAACAGGAGAGCAAAAGAAGAAAAAAAAAATCTAAATAGGGTGACGAGGAGAATGGAAAAATAGATAACGCTGTCCTTTTCTGTGAGGAATTTTGATGGGTTTTGTTTGTATTAAGAGGCACAGACAGTGTTTGACGGGGCTCAAGGAGCTTTCAGGGGACAGGCCACAGATATGAGTATTGAGTGCGAGCCACGGGGATCACAGCCACAGTGTGGGACGGATCAGGAATGTAAAAGCCCATCAGAACCGTCCTATTTCCTCCTCATTCCCTATTTATGTTGATTCAGCTACATTCCAAAGATTTTCCTCATGATTTGGTTAGTGACTGGCAGTGGTGGTTTCTCATGTGCAGCATGGTTGTTGTTTTTTTGTATTTACTTTATATTATGCCTGTATCTGCAATCCCTCATTTCTTCCGACACTAAACCTTTAGATTCACAAATTCAAATTTCTGTTTGTCACATCTCTCCTCTGGTATCGATAGGGTTTTTGACACATGCACACATATATATCTAAGTCATTAGTCCTTTTCCAACACTCCCGTCCCTCCTCCACTGCTCCTTACACCAGGAAGTTCCATCTCTCCATCCCCTCTTCCCTATGGAGCAATCAGCGCTGGTTTCACCGTCTGACTCCCCCTCTGACTCCCCCTCTGTTTCCACTCAGCTTGTCATTCTTCTCCTCTGACTCAAACCCACAGAGAAACCCACTGGTCCAATATGTTGAAACTGGCTGACCTCCCCCCACAGCATCGTTCCTACACATACACATTAATTCTTTTTCACACTCGCACACCTATGGGGAGGTAGAGGTACGTCATACTGGGGCCTTGAGCCTGCAAGAAGGGACCAGGAGGGGATGTGCTGTGATGCAAACCACTGTCCCAAAGCCTGCTCTGCTGGGTAGCCAAGCTGAGAGGAGTGGGCTTCACGCTGTGAGACACAACACACCCTCAGGCAGGAGCTGGAGTCGGCACAAGACAGAGGGCTGGGGTAACGACGGAGGGGGTAGGAAGTGGAGGAGTCATTTGAAGCACATCCTTGGCATATTTCGGAGGAAGAAAGGGATAGGAGTGTGGGCTAGGAGGTGAGGGGGGGGGTATAGCGTGAAGCCCCCCCACTGACAGAGCCAGGCGCTGGACAATCCATCAGCTGGCTAATCAGACTGATCTGGAGCACACAGGGACCCGTGCCTGTGATGCCGGTGTGAAGAGCTAAAGCTACAACTTCTGCTGCTACAGATTGGCCTGATTTAAGCTACTCAAGCAGTGCTCTTATCAGGACCAACAGCATTAAAGAGATTCTTACTAAGATGATCTCCCTGCCCCCACCCCCCTCATCCCCACCCCACCCCTGTTGAGATCTAGGGCACCCTGAGCATCAAGCTCAGCTGATGCTGCATGGCTCAACCATCAGACGAGCCTCTGACTGTGCCGTTGCAAATGAGTGTGAACTCAAATTGAGGAGGAACGGAAGTTGGTTTAAAAAGTTAATGTTAAAAAGAGCAGTTAAAAACAAAATTCTCAGTAGGACATTTTGAGTGCAAGCATGGGAGATAAAAAGCACTTTTTCAAAGACTTGAGATATAGTCTTTTGTAATGAATATTTTATTTTGAAGTGCACTGTGTAATTATGATTGTAATAGTTGGCATTTTTTTCTTCTCTTTTTCTTTAATATTATTATTATTCTTATTTATATACTCAAGCACCTGTAGCATATAATTATAAATAAAAAATAGTCTATTCTATATATACAGTATATATAGCACATTTTATTACATGTGCTTCACATTGATTTAGATAAACAGGGGGATGAAGGTATACAATGCATGAGAGGAAAACTGTGTGAAACAGATGAAGAAAAAGAACGGAACACAGACGATAACATTATACAGGAAGTGTCATGATTGAAAACAATAAATAAATAAATAACACGCTGCATTTGGAAAGTGAACACAGACTGGGGGGATCTGCTCAAGATGCTTCACTGGGGAGCTGTTGTGCAGATTGCTTGGGGAAAATTTAAGGCCTCAAGGTAGAGGCAGATGCTATACTTGATGGAGCGTTCACTAATTCACCAGAGAGCTATGTAGTATACCATGGGAGGGCGGAGAAAACTCAAGGTGAAAGTAGGGTGTCATCCGCTGAGAACATCCAAAGCCTAAAGGTGTTGATGGTTACACTTGGGAAGCGTTCAAACGTTCAGACAGACAGCCATGCTGCACTGGGGTCCCTCTGCAGCATCGAGGCACTTATTGAGAGTTCTAAAAAGGATACATAGCCAAAGAGGTGTATTCAATACACGTATTGCTCGTGAAGGCTACACTGTTCAGTTGCGAACCGATTAGGAAGAGAGTGTGGTCCTCAGCTCATTCCTGAGGCCAATTAGCCAGGTCTGGGTGAATAAATCAGGGCTAAATGAATACATAACCACACCTATAATGCTTCCAGGTCAGCCATTGTGAGCACAGCGAACCATTAAGACGCTCCCCAGTGGCAGCGAAGGAAGAGAGGTAAACAAACTTTTTGGGGTCTAACGGTGCTCTCTTTCAGTGTAACTGGGTGTCAGCAGGGATGGCAGGAAGGCTTAGCATATTTCTTTTACATCATATTAAGATAACTATGATGCTGTGAGAAGCCTTATTGGATCTCCAGCGGATAACGGCAGGACAGTGTCGAAGCTTCGCAGCATCTGCCTGAGTAATTAGGACTTCAGGGGATGATAGCAGACAGAGAGGAAGAACAGCGAGAAAGAGAGAGAGAGAGAGAGAGAGGGCGATAACTGTGGTGGAAACAGGGAGGAAGCTCATTGATAAAGTGATGGAGATGTCAATGATGGAAACACTGCAATGTAATAATAATGACAAGACAAGTAGATAGCACTAGATATGTGCTTATTTAAATGCTACTGCATGTTCTGGGTTGCTGACACTGAAGGAGAAAAAAAATCTATTTCTATCATAGAGGGTTATGTGCATGACCTGTCTATTCAATATTGATGTCACATATAAATGGATAACATATACATGGATGCCTATTACAGGAGCATGTCCTACATGAATGTAAGAATGCAACAGTGTTAATGTGTGTGTGTGTCTGTAATGTCATATACAGTAAACTCACTTGTGCAGGGCTCATCTGGCTGATCGGCATCCCCGCGGTAGTAGCCGTTGCGGCACACGCAGATGGTGGCAGCCTCGGCTGTGGAGCGGCTGTTAGGAGGACACTGTAGACACAGACCAGAACCCTGGGTTGACTTGAAGGTGCCCGGTGGGCATGCTGTGAGAACAGAGAGAGAGAGAAAGAGAGAGAGAGAAAAAAAACAATATCAGAAAATGCATAAAAATTAAAGACGGAAAAACTAGGAGCCGAGCATCAGCCGGGGATCTTGCGAGAAATGTATGCAGCGACAGAAAAGAGTTTTTGTTTGTATTTTTCACCTCCAGCTGCAATATTTATCACGTTCTCAGTTTGTATTCTGATCATATTACATGGCTGTTTAGTCATTTTGATAACGGCTTGCAAATGTTTGGTTAATTTGTTTTGCTCTCCTTTCCATTATGTTTTTGTTTTGCGGGTGGGAATGGAGCCCACTGACTGTACGGTATATCACTTCTCCCAGTGGTCCGCCAGCAGCCAGCTGTCGCATTTACCCTGTACTCAGGTACGAATTCAAACTGAAGACATAAAGGAACATGAAGCAACATAAGGCTTTCACGTCATCATTCGCCATGATGTGTCAGAGTTATAAATCTTAATGGCCATGGTGGAGGACAAAGAATATTGTGGCTGATATCACTGTGCCTTAGTCCAGGCAATAACCTAATCCATTTACACTCATATCCCCAAAAGAATACAAAGCTGAGGGTTTTTTTGCACCATGTGGAAGGATTTACTGACTGTAATAACTATGATAAATGTTTAATATTTTAGCAGGCTTTACTGATGGGGGAGGAAACTATGGTGTTGCTGCACCACAGAGAGGGAGGGGTTATAAATTTAATGGGACAAACATCTTCCAGTTTCTCCAGCTGCATCTGTTTGAAGATTGTAAAGGGTTGACTGTGGCTGAAAAATGGGATGGAGGGTATAGTTATACTTGTGTAAAAACCCAGTTAATTTACTTTTCTTGCTTTACTCTGACAGTAGCATTGGATAGGATATAAAAAGGACAATTGCTATGGGGAAATAAAGCAGCCTAGATACCTATCAAGAACAAAGGTTTGGTAGAAGGCAGTGATTCAGATCAAAATAGATTCGTAATATCAGTATTGGATTTGCTCAGCACAAGATGGTTGATGGAAGTGCCCTCTATTCCAGTATTTATAAAGAACTTGGTAAATGGAGAGTTATTCAAAGCAATAATGTCCGAGGAGTTGGGCCCAGACTGTTCACTGCTGGGTCAAACAGTGGAGACCGTAGAATGCTTGCTATGTGAGGGAAACCTTTAGACCTTTGTATCAACAGGCTTTTAAGATTTAATTAAAAAATTTTATGCTTCATTAATAAAAAATGCACTGAGAGGCTGGGTTTGGGAGCCGAGGTCTACTTTACTACGCTGTTAAAAAAAAAAAAAATGGGGCAGCTTCCTGTTTTTATGACTCCTCCATTCATAGCATTCAGCCCGCCTCTCAGATGGGCTGTTAGTGAGGGATAGACAGATCAAGGAAAAGCGAGAAAGACAGCTGGTGAAGGAGAGAAAGGAGGTGTCATGCACACACGCACACACACACACACCCACACACACACATAGTCTCAAGCTGCTGTCCCCCAACAGCAGCAGTGCTCCCATCTCCTTTAGTGTGGCTGACAGACACGCCAGAGGCTAACTGACTGACCTCATGTCTAGTCACACAACACTGTCCGCACACTGTCAGACCAACACATACAAACACACATACATGACCACAAACAACCACAAACAGCTTATAAAACAACTCGAAGAGCTGTGAGGCAGATCACAGCTGCAGTGCACAAGGATATCACGGCGAATGAAACACATTGCTGCGCTGCAGATGCTGCACAGTTGTAGATGCATGTATGAAAGAATATAAAAGTTCTATAGGGGTTGAGAGAGAGCACAGTTAAGTCAATAATGTTTCTATAGGGGGCTGTGAGCCTCTTTCTGTAAGTGTGTGGGAAATGGAAGAACTTGTCCTGATTTGTAATATATAGATTTCATGTGTGAGGAGATTGAACTCTCTTTAATACAAGAACACAGAGAATCTTAAAACCTCTCAGTGGTCATATGGTGAAGCCCCAACCAGCTGCAGAGCTGTTTTATAAAGCAATAACTTCCAAAGATATCAGAGATTACAAGACGATAAAACACAGATCAAAAATTCATTTTCAGCAGGAGAGCAGAAGAGAACTTATGTGTCATCATCTTTGGTGTATAAAATTCATATATCAGGGATAGCATAGCAGCACTCGCATGCACATGGCCATCTCACTCACACACACACACACACACACACACACACACGCTCATGCAAGCTTCAAATCTATTGCCCTGACTCTTAAGAAAAGGGATCACAATAAGTTGTTCAGAGTGTGTTTAATGGGGTGTGAGCAGAATGCGTGCATTGGGTTCTGCCCTCGGGTTGTGTGTTTACAGACAGACAGTAGCCGGCCTGGGCGCTCATAAATGGACAACAGTGTAGAAAAGAAGAAGGGGAGGCTGTGCTGAATCAGCCGTCTGAGATAGCAGCGCTGCAGAAGTGCCTCAAGGCAAAAATTGTGGGCAGAACAATGCATATATGCACGCGCACACATGTTCTATAATGCACACTCAGACAAACATACACACTCTATAACTCAGAGAAACACTCCCATTCTGGACTCAATGCTCCCCTCACCTTTCAAGAATGCATTTACCTAACTGATTTACACGACGACATGTGTAGCCACTGATGACCCCATTAAATGAGACGCTGCTCCCACATTTTCCGCCCCTTGACTAGCATATGTTCTACAGAACCTGAGATAATTTACCGTCTCCTCCTTGGACAACTGGAGATGCTGCGATCAGCATTACAGGACATGGGGGGGGGGATAAGTGACAGCCAGGCAAACACAAACAGGCAGTCACACACACACAGCACAGAATGAACGTCCATCTAAATTATAACTTTTACCTTGGTGCCGAGGCTCTTTTAATGGACACATAATATGTGCATGATTCGTAACATTAAACTCATTAATTAGATGCTCACTGATCTGCCTCACAGAGCGAGAGGGAGGAAGCAACAGATATGGACAAAGCCAGAGAGAGGGAACGAGACAGTGATGTGAACAATGTTTGCAAACCCTCAGAGGTCTCGTTCTAAGGGCAGGCAGCAGTGGGCTGAGTAGCGTTATGCCTCATCGAACTTGGAACCAAGCCCAAAGTCTTTCCTCCTGATTTGTGAATATTTAGATTGGATGAGGCCAGGGGTTCCTGTCCCACCGAAGGGGAAAAAGAAAAAAACACATAGACCCATCACTCATCAAGTGTGTTGGTTTTCAGGACAGGAGGGGATAGAACATTAGATCAACAAGCAATTAGTCTCCCCAGTGGGAGAATAACCCACCACTGAACTGGCTGCATGCAGAAACAAAACATTCCTCCCTTTCAAGTGGTCTCTGTAGGATTCTCCCTACATTGTTCTCTCCCTCTTACTTCTTCTCTGCCCTCACATCTTTTTTTGTCTGTCCCACTGGTAATGAATTGCTCTCTCTTTTCTTCCACCTTTCCTCCCCTTGTTGCTTTCTCGGCTTGACTGACAGGTTTGAATCCTTGTTAACTTTGCCTGTCTTTCTCTCACTCCCTGTCTCAAGTTCACTCTGCAGTGAGCTGACAGCAGCATGGCAGCTGTGGTTCACTGCTCTCTACTCATCACAGTCTAACTGTGATGACCTCATGCCACGGCAAGCCTGACCCAGAGAGATGAGACGATGATCTCCTCACTGTCAGTCACTTTCCCGGCAGGTGCTCTTCCTCTCAAGATTACGGTTAATGACAACAATTACCATCTGGATATGTAAGCATGTAAATCAGTTTTGTGTATCACGCATTTCAAGTTATTTTGGAGCAAACATTTGATCATCTTTCTGCACAACAGTGATGTATTGATTGGCCAGGACGAGTGCCACATGAGAAGTTCAGCAATCTGAGCCAGGCTCATGTGCAGAGCTGTGAGCTGGTGCTCGGAGGTTAGACTAAGCAGTGCACTTGCTGAGTATATAATATAGTGTGCACTGCAGGCAATATATCATACATGGAAGCAAGCTGGCACTGTGCCACATAAGGTGCACGTGTTAAGAGTGTGCTGTTGTAAAATGTATGGAGCCCATAATAACCCGTGGTAATTGGAGACATGGGATTTATGGAGTGGATCAAGAATTATATTAACTTGTCATGCAAGCATCAGCAGGTGTGTGCAAGATTATATATATATATATATATACATATATACACATATATATATATATATACATATATATATATATATATATATATATATATATATATATATAAAAAAACCCTGAAATGTACAGTTACAAGTTGCAGGAAGCAACTGCAGAGGATTAGAACCAAGATTGGTTTGGAAATGGCTTTCGCTACTCAAACGCAATCAAAGTCACAGTACACTAAGCCCTCCCCTGACTTTTCTTTTGGCATCATTCTGAAGTATGTATGAGCCTTTAAAACCCCGGAAATGTCTTGGCAGCAAATTGTGGGAAATGAAATCAAACGTATGCAGCGGTTGATGTGGAAAGGTAGTCGAGCTTATGTGATAAATCTGAGATTTAAAGGAGAGAGTTCCATTCTGTAATGTGAGATAGTTCTCTCTTAAAATCTTTCTCCCGCACTGCAATATTGACTATTAGCGCTAAAGTAGAGCACATCAAAGCTATGGTTCGTGTTAAGACATTTTCTTTAGTAAAATAGTGATTTCCCTGATGAAATCTATGCAGCATTTTCCTGCAGAATGCAGCTTGAGAGAATTAAGAAATTCAAATGTAATTTTTTTTCTCTCACTCTCTTAGCTTCAGCTTTGAAAAGCCAACTCTGCCTGTCTGAGGTTTTAAAACACTTTGCGCAGAGGGTGCGTGACCAACAGAAGGGCACAAAGTTGTGAGTTAGCATCAGTGACCCTTAAGTACAACTCTCAGCCCCCAATAACACCCCTAACCCCGTCCCTCATCCATCACATGGGATGGATCACAGGCTTTAAAGGCTTTTGAGTCATGCATACACCCACTCACTCACAAACACTCATACAGATAGGCTTATGATCGGGTCAAGACCCCAGTTGACCCCTATTTCGCTATTTTGTTGCTCAGTCACTCAGAAAGACAGCTCACTCCCACTCAAACCACAGGGGGCTACATACGCGCCAAGTGCGTGCCTCTATAGATTTGTTCAAGTGATAAATCTGAGAATATCAATCCAGTGGTTAAAAACGAATGTTTGTTTGACAAAGGGGACGTGGAACGTGGCCGGACAGCCAACATCTTAAAACAAAAAGGCAATCACCGCCACAGCCTATTGGTATTCAGTCTCGCTCCTCTGTCATTGTTCATTTTCCAGCCACAATCCACGTAATGAGCTGCTTTTCCAACCCAGGTGCTCCATTTCTCCACAAGGTCATTGAAAAACACAATACAATTATTTGAGACAGAGGCATGGCTCGAAACAAAGGCTTGTCAGAATCATCAGAAAATGCCCGCAGGATATTAAAAGTCGGGGTAAACTGCCTTTTAGGGTTATGATTTATTCATTCAGAGAAACTGACTCAAGAGCAGTTTTGCATATTTCTCATAAACTGCCAACATGGGTCAAAAGGGACTAAATATTTCAGTTCTAGATCTGGACTGGGATGTAACTTCTCACAATTGCGGTCATTTTTTTTTTTTTTCCCCCGTAACTTGAAGGCATCCAGGGTTCACAGGAGTGACATCACTTGGCAAAGTCTGGCCAGTGTAATTCACCACTACCCCCTGTCATCACCTCCTAATCTCACAGAGAGAAAGAATGTAAGACAGAATAAAAGAGGGCCAGAGAGGAATAAAGGGATGGCAGAAAGAGTGCAGCTCTTGGAGCATACCTTGTCTGCTTTTGTTAAGAGCTGCGGTTCCTCCCACTGAACACTCCCCCCTCGATCATTAATCATCTCTCCATTCTGGCCCTGTCAGAGCCTCTCTACCAAGCTAAAACATGCACCTACACCTACCACCACCACCCACATGCACACAAACTCACCCACACGCACACATAAATTCACCCACATACAACTCTTCTTAACTTTCTGCTGCCTTAGTCCAAACATCACTCCATCTTCACATACCTGTCCTCTAGCTAATTCGGCAATGTCTGATGCTGCAGAAACCCCAGTGAATAATACTTAAACCCCCTAAAGAAAGCAGAGAGATCTGCCAATTAGGCTGGCTTTGTAACTCCACAGAGGGCCATATTGCTGTGTGGTCTTGGTGTGAGTGGAGGGAGGCAACGTCTACACATTACAGGGAGAAAAATGAGCAAAAGAGGCTAATCTGACAGCCAGTGATGTAGTGATATTCAGTAAATAATCACAGTTCATCCCTGCATGCATGTGAACATCGTGCTAGAAAGAAAACCATGTCAGGCTGGATTCAATAGAGGGCAGTGCAGCCGTAAAATAACTACAAGATGAGAGAGTGTCCAGCTAAAGAAAATAAATAAGCCTGTGTGTGATTTCTCTAAAATAGTCTGTTTCTGATACGGATGTGAAATCCCACAGTCTGGCCACTAATGCTAATGAACAGAGCACATTATCTGCTAGACACTGAATATATGAAGACATGTTCTGTCAAAAATAAAGTGTGTGTGCGTGTGTGTTTTTGAGCCTTAACAAACCAACGAACAATTTAGCAGACAGCCCACGCCCCTGGGCAGACTGTTACCATGGTAACCACACAGCCAGTATTTTTTTGGCCCACAGTTTCCCTTTGAACAGCCGGCCAATGACAGACCAGCCGACTGGGAAATCTGGCTTACTGAGAGCGCATCCATGAGTTTACATGTGCATGTGTGCGCATGTGTATGCATGTCTGTGCATAATATGAGCAAGATACAGATCAAGGGAGCTATATAATCTCTTCGCTTCACACAGGCCCCGTCATCACTGAATGTTGCGTTGGCAGCTGGCCGCTCTGTATCACGCCTGGCACAGTGGTTTCAGGTCAATTTTACTTCCAGGAAGATGCAGCTATGTGCCAAGGCACCGGGCATATCTTTTAGATAAAGGAGTGGTCAGAGAGGAGCAGAGGGAACAGATAGAGAATATGAGGTGACATTGGTATTCCAGGAAACTCCACGGTGCCAATCCATCCTGGCTGGCAAGGTAGTAGAGAGAACTGCTCTCCGAAACATATCGCCGCTCAGCAGGCAGTAACATGTGCTTGCACTACAATCTACACTGTAATCAGAACCTAACAGGGGACTAGCGGGCTCATTGCCCACTGCCAGCTCTCACAGAAAAAACAGAGAGGGGCAAGACAGACTGAGATACAGAGTTACTTGATGAGGGGTGAAATCAGTCAGGGGGAGTTGCGTGAGCAAGGAGCATTTTATTGTCAGTGTTTGATTGCATTATGATTGCAGTATTGATTTGATCAACCTAAATTCACTCAGATAGCAAACTGATGACACAAAAAACTGCTTACATTTCCAATTTAGACACAATGATGTGATTGTGTAAGGATATTCATTGTCAAATCAAATCAGCACAATCTCAGAACAATGTCTATTCAGGTACCTAGATTTTATGACCAGAAGTCGTCTGTTGTGTCTCGTGTTGAACAGTCAGTGCATCACAGTGTGCGAAGAAGGATGATCAGAATTAGGCTGTAAAATCAACAATTACAGGACCTGTCAATTACCTAGCAACTCTGTCATAAAGTGAATTAAGTACATCTTTCAAGATAAATAGCTTTCTCTTTCTTACCACTCCAAGTTGTGCAAGACCATTAGCTTCCTCTGTCTCAGCACTTGTCTCTTTTAAAAAGGATCTAGCTCATTAACTTCATGGCTAGATCAATTAATCTATAGCAGTTAGTCAAAGATGCCCACTCTTGCTCTTTTTGCTCCTTTGCTGTTGCTCTGCTCAACAATGTCTATTACACTTACAGCTCTCAAATCCCCCCCCCCCCCCCCCCGCTTATAGTTCTGACATGATGAGATCTTGACCCCATGAGGAACCGTAGATTGTCAACAATAAATCAAAGTGAGGGAATTAGGGAAAGTGAGAAAACGCTTTGCTCAACCAGGAATTTACAATTAGACACTAGCAGTGTTCAGAAAAACAAACAATTCATCAAATCAAATCCAGTAAGAATTGTACGTTCATCAGCCACTGGAGTCAGCTAGTGAAACAAGGACCCTTTATCTGTGCACCTTTGCCTAATGCAGTAAAACAGAATCATGTGCAAATGCTCTTCACGAATGTGTGACTGAAAAAGAAAGTGGATGCGATCAGAGGTCTGGGATGTGGCTCTAAGAAAGAAGTTTGCATCTATAGATGTACCTTAATGATGCAGTTTCATACATAAGCCACACAATAGCCACAGGGATCTGTCAGTCATCACACAGAACAACAGAGGAAAACAGTGAACTTTGTAAATACTGTTGATTGTTTGAATAAGATTGTTGGTTTAATATGGTTATAAGAAGCAGCTACAAAACACTACAGCTACAGCAGCTACAAAACTAAAAGTCTTGTTATAAGAGAGACACATTAGTGAATTCTAATTTTAGATGTCTATTAGAATTTGTATGTCTGTGGAGGCTTTCTGCTACATTGCCTGACATTATAGTAACCTTAACCTGTATTATATATTGACTGAATATATGCAACTAATTAGGATTAGAGTCACTTTATGTTGTTGCAGTGGAGTTACAAGGATTTTGACAGATGCAGCCCCTTAGCCAAGAAGATCTGGCCCCATGGACTGATTTTTTTTCCCTTACTGGCTACTTCATTTCATTTCTGTGTACAAATTACAAGAAAGAAAACTATTTATTTACACAAGTTTTTACACATAGCCTCATATATATATATATATTTGTCCCTGTTATTGTGTTTTTCAATTCAAAGTGATTCCTGCATGGCAGCTGTGTTCAAGGTAGCAACCTACCTTCTGGTAGCTACAAATCTGTCACCAAAATATCTCCCAAACCAATGGACAGTAAGTCAACGGATGTGGTATGAGACATGTGTGCTTATGTCGCAGGGAGACTTGTTCTGTGATGGAAAACCAGACTCTCAGGAGGAGTTAATGCCACCTGGACTATACTTTCTGAGATGGACATAAAATAGGTGATTTTTTTTTTTTTCAAAAACAAGAAAACACCATGAACTCTTATGGCAATTTATTGTTTCACAAATAGTGGTTGTGCATAATTCACCTCAACATTAGCAAAGGAAATGACTTAGAACAGTGGCAACACTGGCGATAGTGATAGTGTATCAAACAAAAAGCCCATGGAAAACAGCACTGTAGTGTCAGGAGAAATTAAACCAGAAAATATTTGGATTAATATTGTATATTTACATTTTGATGAAAGAATATTGAATGCTAATACAGTGGTAAATACCTTACCTCGGTCCAAATCTAGTTGTGAAGCCATCATCACTCCCTCACCAGTGAATTTTATGTTAAAATGCTTTGCGAATCGTAGCAAGGTTTAACAATAGCTTCAAATACCCTTGTATCCCAAAATGCCCAGCCCCTTGGCTCAGCATTTAGGCCCCGGTAATAAGTGTAGAGGCCTGTGAAGGGGGTGAGTAATTATGCACGACTGACTGTAGCGGCGGAGTAGAATGATAAAACAACTGGAAAACAAAGGTCTCCTCACTGTTTACCATTCCCTAATTTGATTCTTAATTGAGCGTACATAACACAATGTTTACACCAAAATATTCTGGCAAAGACAAGCACCCTTGGTGGAATCACACAGCTGAACACTGCATACTCTTCCCACCAATGATCTGAAAGAGTGTAACCATAGGAGGCCCTTCCATCCCCAACCTATGACCAAGTAGGAAGCACCTGCACCCTGTCAAGCTCATGCTGACATTTTCACACATGGCAAGAGGGCTATCAGGTGCAGTCGGAGGCCGGAGGTTAGCTGTGGAGTGGATCTGGTTGTAGATGACAACAAGGAGAGCGGAGGAAAAAACATAAGTCTGGCTTTTTGAAATCCAATAGTGAGCTTAGAGGCTGCCCTCAGGCTGCAGAATGCATCACTGATGACAGGACGAGAGGGGGGAAAGGTGAGGTTGGAGAAGAGTGAAGAGGAGGGGTGGCGTGAGCAAAAACAGTGACAGTGAGGTGGTCAGGAGCAGCGCTGTGATGCGATGGTGATAACATCAGCAACCTCAAAAATAGCTAGATTAATACAATTACGCATTCACCAGCAGGATATTCCTCCAGCTGTACTCGCATGTATCCTGTTCATTGCCCCTGCTGTTATTATGCCTAATGGTAAGTAATGATAAAATGCTCTGCATCAAAAGAGAAAGCACAAATTACGTGTAAAGCGTGGGAGAGGAAATGTGACCGGGATCAGGGAAATAAGGGTGTGAGAAAGGGACAGACAGAGAAGTGGGGAAGTGAGAACAAAACAAAGTGAGAAAGCACTCAGGAGTGCATCTTGTCACTCAAATTGTCGGTGGCAGAGTCCAACAATACGTGTGTTGTGCAAAGCAGCCATTTCTCATTGCATACTTAGTGCAGCCGAGCTATTATTTCGAAGGCTGACAATAGGCAACGGGGAATAAAAAAGGCTGGATAATAAATGCTGTTTAGAGCAACTATGCATCTGTCCTACCCAACAGAGACAGCTCCATTCATAGTTCCGGATGGGTGTGCTTTTATAAATACAAAAACAACGATTCGGTGGCCATCAGGCCCAGGCATGACCAGAAAACTCAATAGATGAATGACATGCATGAAAGTATATTGTGTTTATACTGTACAAAGACAAACAGATGTGTTCATCAAAGTATTCAGATGTACCGTGTGAATGAACAGAGCCTGACCCCACTCGCTGGCACACGATGCACCTGCAGACGTGAAATTCTCTGACGGTAACCGATTCGACAGCCCATCTAAATTCACGTCATATTCACATCCCCATGACCTCTATACAACCTTATCAGAAAACGGTATCCTGTTTCAGACAAACAGACACAGACTAACATACAGAAATGTGTGTGTGTGTGTGTGTGTGAGGGGGCCCCCACCTCACCTGTCCAAATCTGGACAGAACTGACCTTTATCAGCCAGTGGTAGTCAATATGCCCTGAGCTATGAAACTGGCAAACATATGTGCTCATTCTGTGTGACTGCGTGTGTGTATGTGTGTGTGCCCTGAGGGGGTGCATCCATGTGGGCCCTCTTTACACTTATGTGCACATCTTAGTGTGTTATCAGACTGATGGAGACCAGAAGTGTTATTCAGATGATGGACTGGTGTTGATGGATGACCAGGGTATTGGGGGGGAAAAGGAAAACAAACAAAACAAAACAAGAAAGCCAGCAGAGCAGCTGGAAGTCAGGCCAGGTGGTGCACAGGTCTCTAAGCAGCTTCAATGAACTGTTTAACAATGGGTTATACTGACAGTGGATTATATTGAGACTCCTATAAATGCTATAATTATCAATAAAATGTTGTAATATGAGGGCTAGGAAGTAATAAAGTACAAAATATTTCAGTGTCATTATTGATCATCATTATAATAATCAGAATCACACTCACAGTAATGTTTAAAACCAAGATTAAACTAAAGCTACAGAGATTTCAGCTTCACTTGGCTGTGCTGTACCACTGCAGTGTTAATCAAAGTGCACCAGGAGCAAAGGGAAGAGGCTGACTTATAGGGCCGAGTGTGTGTGGCACATTCTCATTAGGCTTCATGACATTGTGGACTTTGTGAAAGACATCAACACCTTGTCTAACAGAGAATTAGGGAGAAAAGCATAACAAAAACACCTGGGAAACTGGATTAAGAGTATAAATGGCAGAAAGCCATTAACACGAGGGTAAGGTCTGACAAAGGATGGTATGTGTGTGTGTGTGTGTGTGTGTGTGTGTGTGTGTGTGTGTGTGTGTTTAAAGGAGAGAGAGAGAGAGAGGGCAAGGTTGTACTGTACTGTATGTAGGTTGAGAGCAAGACACATGAAAGAGAGATGTGATTTCTGATGTTTCATGTCAATCATTGAATCAGTTCCAGCAGATCACACACACACACAAGCACACTATAAAAATTACTTGGAGGACAAACATCCCCTGAGAACTCTTCTATCATTGCCATATTAACACACAATAAAGTCCAGATTTGAAGTGAGCTGTTCAAACCTGGACTCGTCTCTTCCCTCAAACATAGTAGGCTATGCTAACTTGAAAACAACATAACTCTTGAGGCAGAGCAGCAGATCATATACACAGAGTGGTAAATGCAACAACCTCAGTGACTCTTCACTTCATTTACTAATGCAGAGGGACTATAGCTGATGTCCTATGGCTGATTATGGTTGTGCATGTAAACACTCAGCATAACTGGAGCTTACATCAAATACAATTACACACACAGTGCCATATATGATATACACTGCTGTAACTTCATAGCAACAAATTGCACAAATGAATGTATATGGGCAGAAAAATGACATATATATGCAAAAGCCAGGTCAGAATAATATGATGTGCTCTAACATATATGCATGAATTCACACATAACATATGCAAAGCATAGCGGAGGAAAGTTAGACACATCTCTGTAGATATCAAGTGTGCTCTCACATGTCAGTAGCCATGCACACATCATTCTGTGTATACATTTTCATGCAAATATTATGCAAAGCCCTGTTAAACTCTGTATGTCAATGGATCCAAAAAATATGCCCAGTAGTCTACCATTCATCTGTCAACACATGGGGTGTATGAACACACCTACTTTGACATGTGGTGAGTGCTGAGGGAACCCTTGGGTGAACATAAATGTAAAGACCTTGCATCCACACACACACACACACACCTTGGAAAGCACACCTTCCCTGGGCAGGACATATTGGATTAGGAGTGATTTTTTTTTTCTTGGCTCCGTCTCAGAGGTGCTAGATTAAATGCCATTCCCACTTTACTACAGATGGCTCGAAAATAAATCATACTATCCATACACACACACACACACACACACACACACACACATACATATGAAGAAATTTACAAACATGCTCACCTACACACATACGGCATTGCACACACACACACACACACACACACACACACACACACACACACACACACACACAAACACACACACACACACAAACAAACACACATAAATACAGAGAAATGCTCACACAGGGAGATATATAACATGTTGGCACACCCAAACACTAAAGCACCTGTACGGTCCAGCAAGTCTGCTCTTTGTATTTCAATCACTGAATCGATGGTTCTAAATTGATTGTAGCTGAGCAGGGGCCAGAGATGTTCCCCCTGGCTCACTGCCCTGGCCCTCTATTGATTAGATCTGAGAGAGCCAATTGCTTTCACACTGGATTAAGGTGTTCCGGGGCAGTGAGCAGGGAGACAGAAACAGAGAGAGAGAGAGAGATGGTCAGAGAAAAAAGAGAAGGTGAAAGAGAGAGAGAGAGAGAGAGAATGTGCTTTGCAGAGACATACCAACAAAGCACACAGATCAAGCTAACAACACTACTAATTAGCCGACAAGCCATATCTGGGGGGAGAACACTATGGAGGTACACCAACATATGGCTGTTTCACATACACACATGAAAATGTAGAAGCAAATCAGAGTTTGAATTACACAACACGGCACAGATATGCAAATCGTTTCACACATGCAGACTCAATAACACAAACATTCAGTGATATTTTACACAGACACACGATACAATATGCACATATGCCCGCAAAAACACAGAGACACACACGCACACCTCTACGCCGCGATCCGACAGATCAGAAGGCACTAACACAGATCAAGGGTCTAATCTCATTTGACCCTGGAGCTAAGTAGCCCAGGGCAACAGCATTACACTTCAAAGCTTCACTCCGAGTTTGTTACACATTCCAGCTCCAAAGTCTTACGCATTGTAACCTAGAGGAATCAAACTGAACTTTACGTTCAGCCGGCATCACAGGATCCGTTCTGACCTGGATCAAATGATGAATAAACTGTGAGAGGTGGATAAATCATTTTTTACAAGGTATCTCTTCTCCTATATCTGCCTCTCAAGTCTACATTCATCTTCCTCTTCAACAAATTCGTATTCCACTAGGGGCAGTGTTAAGCATGACTCCCGCTCAACATCCCATCATTCTTTCTCTCTATACAACAATTAGCCGCTGCTGCTAAAGGGTCTGTGCGAACGAAAGGGAAGGGAGGAACGAACGGGGCAAAGGAGGCCCCAGGACTCAGCTCCGGCTGAGGCTCTGAGTCCCTTTGTCTGGCTGAGGTCCCCATCTCGAACCATTTCCACAATGGAGAGGCTTCCAATCCAGATTAAGCGCTTATGAAAATGAAGAACTGTGTGCACTGAGATGGGGCCAGCACAGGAAACGTGGACCCAGGTCACGAGAGGCAGTAAAAGGGCCCCCTTGCTCGAGTGCTCAAAGAGGCGTTTCTCAGGGAGCAGCGGCCCTATTCACACGGTATTAGGGAGGTAAAAGCACCACATTGACTGCGCGAGTCAGGCAAGCTCAATATACATTTGGTTAATACCTCTATTGTCGCACTCCCTGTATGACTGCTCTCCTAGCAGAACACGAGAGGAGGACAGAGGCAGAGAGGGAATTAAAGAGGCAGAAAAGATGAGATAGAGAAGGGAAAACAAGAGAGGGAGGGAATAGGATTTGCTGGCCCATTCATGCCATGATGGGTGTGACGTGCACATATTCACATACGAGCACGCGCACACGCATGTATGTACGCACACACAATGATATCCTTATAAAAAGGGCAGCGAGTCCTGTTTGTGTGAGTCTGACATAACACTTGGCCGACACAATAAACTTGGCAAGAGTCAAGAAACTCAAAAGCCCTGCAAAGCCAAAACACATAATGATAGGCCAGCCGCAGTAGGCAGTAATGTAAAGGTCAGTTTACAAGGAAGAAAGAGAGAAAGATAGCTAAGGTGAAAAAGAGAGATGGAGAGAGAGGCACAGAGATTGTGAAATTGACTGAGTGTATGAGTATGTGTGCCTTTGTGTCCCTATCAGTCTGTGTTTGGTTCATTCCCCAAAGGGTCTTATTATGCTTCACGCTGGCTCCGACACAAAGGCAGCGTCTCTGTATCTCGGCCCATCCAGCTCCCCCAGAGAACATTCTAGGCGCAGCAAATCCATTTGTTTGTCAGCTTCTGCTTCTATTCTGACTTGGACTAATCAGATATCATTCTTTTTGAGAAGCATACCACTGTGCAGTCTGGCCGAGCTCTACAGTAACGCTGGCCCAGCACTAAGATAACATCTTTGCTCTTTCACAGAGGCCTTTTTGTATTTGTAAGCACTGCGCATAGACATCACGAAACAATGTTGGAGAGAAAAGTTACACAAGTATCTTTAGGTGCATCAAATTTAATCAAATCCCTCTAATAACAGGTCATTTCTTCGATGAAATATCTCTCCTCCTCCCATTCACTAATCATAGCTGAACCCTGTGGTTAGATGTAGGTGGCTGCTATAAACTTTCTCTTCAACATGTCGGCCAAGTTATTGCCCTTTCAAACAGCTGAGTGTTACATTAAAATGTTATTGCTAAACTGCATAATATACCCCGGGGATAACTGTCAATCAACTGGAGGAAACACAACATGCTGTTCAGAGGCAGCCTAGCAAGAAAACAGAGATGTGAACTGAGGGTAGATTACATATCTTAGCTGTGAAATCAATTAAATCAATTGCTTTTACAACCAACACTGCACCAGTAAACTAAACGCTACAGTACGATGGGAAAGTAGATTAATCTGTTTCCATTAACAGGACAGTGTGAGTGTCACAGTGTGAGTAGCCTAATTACAATGGTCGGTAATACTAGTCCATGTCCACTGAAAAATGTTTCTTCACCCTCCTCCAAAGCAGAGGAGAGCAAGGAGTGTCGGCGAACTGAAACTGAACCTGAACTGAACAGAGTCTGATTATTGCTGATTTGATTCGTGAGGAGTTGAATGTGAACATATTGCATAATGCACAATATAATAGCATCTCTCTACCTAATTATTATTCAGTTTTTGCCATTTTAATCACCTGTCGTGTGTTTTTTCGTAGCACTCGTGTGTTACTCAATCTCCACAGTGCACAATAAATGCAATCAGTCCAACCTCCAAACAAGAGGCACTGTACTGTCCACTGCAACACGTAGGCAGCACTCGACCTGTTGACACAGACGCTGTTCCCACTCAGCACACAGTGGAAGCATGACGAGCGTGTGATGGGTTTACATTACAAAATGCAGGCAAAAGAAAGACAGTCTGAGAGGTTAGCATGCTTGATTAGACTCTATAAAACCCCGCGCACTTTGAAGAGTTCGTTAAAGTCGGTATGACCCAGCCAATGAGGATACGCTAAGCTGCTGCCTCAGTTCAACCGCACGTACACACACACTTGCATATGAAGTGCCACGCAGATCTGACTACAAGTCTGGCTATGCTAATTCCAGCCTGGAAGAAAAGCTGCAGCCCCCAGCCAGTGTGGGAACTCAGTAAACAAATGAAGCACAAAGCCCAAAGTGCTCAAAGAGAGGATTACCAAGTCACTCTTTTTCTCTTTTTTCTCCATCTCTTTTTTTTTTTTAATCACTGCCCCCTCAACACACACACACACATATAGATAGACACAGACTCCTCCTCTCCTCCATCTCGCTTTCAAGATTCAATATTCACACAATGTCCTCTCCAGTGGGCGTTTTCAGAAGACAGCCATAGCAGGAGGTCCTTGGTATGAGGAGAGACAACAAAGCCAAGATCAATAATTTGTCACAGTGATGTGTCTGCCAGATTGAGCTTCACTGGCTCTTCCTGTCTGTCACTTTGAAAAGAGATGTTTCCTCTGGTTTCTGCACAACCACATGCCCTGACCCTGAAAAGTACAGGCTGTGCTTACTGTCAATGAAAACATGCAATTACACGTGCACACTGACATAGCGCGATATGGGAGATGTCTAATTACTGGTTAATTGCATATTGTGAATGTTTTGAGGTCGGGTTTGTATTGACCTGCCTAGTCGTAGGGAGCCTATTGGTTTAGGGTAATATGTGGTATTATCACAGAGATTACACAGCGTGTTTCACATATGTTTAATCAAGGTTACTTGGGGAGCACTTAAACTGTAACTACTGTCATGTTGTATAGTTCAAGTGTGCAAAAATGATAGCGTGACATGATTTGGTTATGAAATTGAACACACAAAGTTCAACTTGTAGCGATGTGATTGTATGTATGGTACATTCTATGTGTATGGCCTTCCATGCTTCCACAAAGCATGGAGAAGATGCAACTTAGGGAAATATAAAACATGCTGATTGCAACAACTTGATTAAATAATAATAACACAGACTTTTAACATTGAGACACCTGTAAACAGCCTATGAGACAACATATTCACACTCTGTCTCAGTTGCATTTTGCACAGCTAACACTAAAAAGTAAATTTACCCCAAATTAAGTCACAACAACGCAATAAAGTAAAAATGATATTCTGTCTGTGGTGTTTTTATCATCAAAAATGACATCACCAGCACCATCGCTTCACACCCATCACACATCTTTTCACTTCTCGATGGTTTTAACTAGGTTTTACTTGAGAGGTAGTGTGCGCCTCAGTGACAGGAGGATATCTGACAGCAGGGTAAGTGAGAAAATGTTGCCTAATAAACTGGGTGTACTGACCCTTTACTCTGCACATCAGTCTGATAAACAACCAGATTCTTCCTGATTGCTTTGTCGACCAGCTCTCACTGCATGTGGAATGAAGAGAAGTGTATTGGTCCTTGTATAATTGCAATTCAATTCTAATTAATTTGTAAGTCCACGAGTTTCACAACACAACCTTGACTAATTCACATCTATCATCCTGCTGCTGATAACCCTCCAGGAAGGGATGAGACAATTTTCTAGAATTGAAATGTTGGAACGTGTCCCTCTGCTGTCAAAACCAAACAGGCCTGGCTGTTTTATTAGGCGAACAGTGAATACTGATGGACACTGATGAGGGGAGAGGGAGTATTAACAAATGACGGACCATGGAGAGCAAGGAATGTTTGCACTTTCTAAAACAGGAGGGGGGGGGGGTCTCACCATGTCATTACTGGCTGCTGGAGCATACTACAGAGGGGGGAGAGGAGGGAAGAAAGGAGTGGTGTGCTGTGGAGGCAGAAAAGTACAAGAAGAGTGAAGTGTTTTCTATGTACTGTCCAAAATCACATTCTCTTGATATTTAACTTTTGGGTCTCCTTGTAAAGAGACCACAGAGACAGACACTTCTTCAAAGCATTATTGATGGTCTCTTTGTTGTGTTCTTAATTGTGCAATCATAATTTGAAAGCATAAGTTGAAGGGTTTGATTGATGGGAGGGGTCACGGATGGGGTGAGAGGGTGAAGTGGAGGCTCCCACAGCGCTGGGCTTTTGTGTTTTGCCAGTGAGGGTGAGATAGGCAAATTAAGGAGAGCCCCAACCATCTGGTGAATGGTTGGGGGCCTTTGTGTCCCTGTGTGTTTCACTGGCCACAACACCCTGTGTCCATCACTTAGAGGAGGAGAGGAGAGGAGAGGAGAGGAGAGGAGAGGAGAGGAGAGGAGAGGAGAGGAGAGAAGAGAAGAGGAGAGGAGAGGAGAGGGAGTTTGCAAGAGATGCTGGGTCAAAGTGGAGCCTTCTTGAGAAAGTTTGTACAGTAACTATAAGGGGAAAGAATCAGGGATGACAATGGCCAGCTTAGAGGGAAAAAAGCCTAGTCACTAAACACATGGCCTGAAAGGAACTGAAGGTTAGAGAACATGACAAAAAAAAAAAAAAAGAAAATAGTGGCTGAAAGGAAAGACAGAGTGTGAAAAATAATAGGCACAGGAATATGTGTCTCTCCATGGGGGATAAGAACAGCTCTGTGTGTGGTGGGCATTTCCATTGTGTGTGGAGAAAATCTCTCTTCCCCTCACATCATTAGGGACTGACTCTGTCGTTGCAGTGAGATGAGCGCATCTGTGTTTGGGGTCATTACGAACACTCTGTTTGGACCCTAAATTCAAAGAGTCTTTGTTCGGGTCACACTCTTTCACCACTGCTCTCTGCCTTCCCCCTATTCAGCCCATTGAGACCCATGGAAACAAGAAGTCTTTCACTCTCTGTTATTTCTTATTTCTTTTCTCTGTCTCTTCCTCCCACTACTCCATTTTTGTGTTCATCACACTGGTCCTCACTGCCATACCACTAATAAGAACGGGAAGACTCAGACCTTTACTTAATTGGGCTTCAAGGTGACTTAAAAGATGCTGGTGTGTGTGTGTGTCTGTGTGTATGTGTGTTACTAGGTATACACGGATGCTTCTCTGCAAATGAAGTAAACTCTGTGGAACTGAAGCAGACAAGGCCAAATGGGCTGGAATTGGCTCTAATAGCTTACCGAGCCTTTGTGGATCCTGTCTGCCAGATCTTTTACACTCAGATGAGACATAAAGAAGTAATCAAAGTGCCACTGGGACGGAAAACTGTAAAACCAAAAGTTTGGACTCCAAAGTAAAACTTTAAGTTTTAATATGTCTAAATACTCTCACCGCTTCAATGTATTACTAGTATATTCTGAATATCTTACATTATTGTAGTTAGATGTTCTTGTTTCTCTAATGCAAATAAATATGCCAGCTGGTTGCTGTCTATGACAACAAAGTCTCTATGGGTATGTATTGAGGTTTATAAGGTTTAAGGCTTGGGTTAATGATGTGATAAATGCGCCTCAAACACTACATTTAACATTTTTAAAATGCACACATGGAAGAACTAATACCATTTCTTAGTGTATAGGGAAGATGTGTGTTTACGTGTGTGTCGGTGCGCGTGTGTGCTCGTGCCCCATGATGGCAGCCATTAGACAGGAGTAAGGCAGCCATGATGAATCGGCACTTAGCTCAGGGAAGCGCACTTGCTCAATGGGCTGTGAATCTCCCGCTGCCACTGTCAGCCTGCAGAATGTTAAATAAAGTTATTTGAATATTTGTAATATTAATGTGCCAGCATGTCAAAAGCCTGCTGGAGCCTAACGGAGAGAGAAAATATGAGGAGATTCGTATTGCGGCGTGGACCTATAGGATCGCTGCGGTGAGGAATTACGAAAAGTCAATGCAACTAAATAAAGGCACGATCATGGATAGTGCATTGAGTTATGGATGGATAGATGGATGGATGGATAAATGGATGGATGGATAGGATAAATAGAATTACACGAATAAGTAGTCAGATGATATCACGGATAATCACATTAGCCATTAAGTGTTTCATCGTCCCATTTCATTCATATTCACATTTCAGAAACACTGATCCCTCTGTTCCAGTTGTTTTACTGTCCTCTGTCCCAAACCCAGCCTCCACGCTGGTGAGAGGACTCAGATCAGCGATGTGCTTTGCATAGGAATGATCCACTAAGGTAAGAAAGAGAGAAGCAATAAGCTTTGGGCATGGTTAAGCTATTATAAAAGAAGACAAAATATCATAGAGGGTCTCATAAAATGAGACTGCCACCTTTATGGACTTCACGTGGGCGTTTATCAGCTCAAAGAAAATTTTGTTCCTCACAGTAAACAGTGGTGAAAGCAAAATAAGGAAGAGGAAGTCCAAAGTTTTGAGTCGCTCCGAAGCAGTTTAGGCCATATCATTCACTTTTAAGAGTTCACACATCAAAATAATTAGCTTACCATGGAGTTTTAATCACTTTATATATGGGAACATGAGGAACATTAAAATGATCAATGGTTATATCCAATTATTAGAAACACAAGAGATGGATGTGAAGGAAACCTTATCAAGGTGATTCTATCAATCACTCAGCTGGAGACCACAACAGCGACCGTGTAAGGGATTAACGAAACCGTCAAATCAGTCTCTATAAGACACTTGAGCCGAGCAGGACACACACACACACACACACACACACAAGACAAGCTTTGCGTTGGTGGAGGTAGTGGGGTGCTATTTGGAGTGTCTCCGCTCGATTTAACAGGGAGGTGATAAAATATTTAGCAGATTGCTTACATAGCCAAGGGGGAGAGAGAGGGAGAGGGAGGGAGAGAGGAAGGGAGAGAGAGAGGGAGAGATAGATAGAGAGTGAGAGGGGATACCCAAATGGCTTGTGTGGGAGCTGGGGAGCTGGTAATGAGGATGGCATGCTGGCATCATCGCTACAGAGCACAACAGCTCTACATGGTCTCTCTGCCCAAGTGACAGCAGGCCACACACGCGCGCGCGCGCACACACACATAAACACACACAGACACACACGCTATGCTACATGTCACTAATTAAAACATATAGATTAGAGAAAGTGCAATTAGGTACAGTGGGTGGGGGGGCTCGCAGAGACACACATAAAAAAAACACATTTGAACACATTAGCACACACTCAGTTGCAATTAGGCTTATCTTTGCTGTCATATTAAATGACTCACAAATTAAACAAGTCAAAAATGATTAATTTGTCACCTTTTGTCATCTCTCACAGCGTTTGCTTCTCACTGAGCAGAGATAAACATATTCAAAACTCCAGGTTTGATTAGGGCAGTTGTGTGAGTGACCTGGCAAATGCATGTTTAGTTATGTCAAGTGAAAGAAGTGACAGGCATAAACAGGAGCAGGTAGAATTAATGCACTTTTTTTTTGCTTTTCTAAGCTGCCAATTCAGTTTAGTAGATGTTGATATAAAAATGTTTATGTTCCCACACTGACAACGGATAAATCAATGGATGGATTCACATCTTAGGTAACAAGGTCAGTGTTAAGTAGTCAAACATTCGCTTCTGCTCTTTATTTTCCTGAAAATTACAGTCCACCAATTCTGTAAGACAATATCAGATGGCTTAGCATGGCTCAAAACAGAAGCAACATCTTTCCATTTTTTGATTTCCCACTGTGCTTTCAAGCACCACAGTGCCATCCCTCTCTACGATGTAATACCTTTCCTTCTCATGTTGATCTCGAAGAGGGGAATTATTTCAGCGTGAAACTGCATGCTCTCATATTCTTTTTGTTCCTGTTCCTGTTACTTCATCTCTAATGGGCAATTACTACAGACCCAATGCTGAGGCCATGTTATTGCACCAACCTCCAATTGATTGGCTGCCCATAGTACTTAGCTTCCACAAGCACTTTAAGGTTAGATTTCCCTGTTTAAATAATGGATTACAAGCCCATGAAAAGGGACCGTGTGGAAAATAAAAGGTTGAGATTGCTCTAATTGGAGGGGCCTCTCTGTGGAGATGAGAGGGGAACAGATTCCATACGAGTCTCCAGAGAGTAAGCTAGTTACAGTACGAGAGATAGAAATTTAAGCATCGTGTTTCTCTCTTCTCTGTCTGTCTCTGTCTCTCCCCTTCTCTACACATGCATTCTCGTACACAAGTGAGTGTCTTTGCCCTGAGGCTTAAGGCCAAATGACACAACATTTTACAGGTTTATACGACTTTCCATCCCAGCTAGGCGCTGATAACTCCCTCCCTCTGCAGGCTGCTTTTCATACCTCCCATAATGCTACATTTCCATCAGAGAGAGATGTCAAACTTATCACAGCAGGAAGCCAACTTGCTGGGGGTACTTAGTGGGGGAAGTCAGGGGGATTGTGGGAATTAGTGCAAATATATGTCTCCTCCTCTTTTCAAAGAGTCTTTATTGTGCTTCACCTACCAGGGGGAACGTGTGTGTCTGTGCCCACGTGCACTTGTGGTGTTTACAGCAGTGCCAATCCGCCCCCCCCCCCCCCCCAACTAACACAAGTCTCGACAAGCCTCCATCCAATACTCAAGGATACCTTTGACTCCAATTACTGTGTTGGGAGTAAGTGTAGGACAGAACAGGTTTACAGAACAGTAACTATATCCATAATGCTAAATAGCTGCTAGGTTTGTTCTTTTGTTTTGTTTGTTTGAGAATAGGCAAGATTGATTTTCTTTCCTGGCAAAATCCTTTCAAAATCAAAACTTCAAAGAACATATTTAACATATCTCAAGTACAATAGTGCCATTAAGTGTAATTTCAAGTTTTGAGAAAGCTACATTAAGAGCAGTCATGTCAAAAATATTTGTAATATCGTACCTTTGATCATAATTAGTTCGTTGGGTGTGTTTGACATGTTTTGTGAGGTCATAGTGACCTTGGTGTTTGAGCCTTTGACCAAAATCCATTTAGTTCCCTCGAGGAGTTCCCAGATGTTAAGTTTTGTGAGGTCACCGTGACCTCGACTCTGTACCTTTGAGTGCAAAAACCTAATCGGTTCATCTTTGAGTTCAAGTGGACTTTGTTCCTAAATTTGAAGAAATCACCTAAAGATGTTGCTGAGATATAAAGCCTGACTTGGCACCCACCAGTGAGGAGGGATAAAAATATGAAATGGAAATAAGTCAGAGGGGTTTTATTGCATAAAAAGCTCCATATCCACATGAGAACCCCCCCCCAAAAAAAAAAAAAGTAAATAAGTAAGCTTTGCAAAAACACATATTATCAGATTTATAAATGTCAGAAAAAGGGAACAGGGAACAAGTCACAGATTTATTGAAGACAAGTGGGTTCAACAAACCAGGAAAATAGAAATTTAACTGCAAGCCAATTAGACAGTTGGTTTCTCAAGCTGTATTTTAAAAAACAAATAGCTTTATATTTCTGTCCTTGTGGAATCTTGTTCAGCGCAAAAATTTTGACACATACTCAGCTGATTTTTTTTATCATCACTTGGAAATTTTCTATTAGACATAATGATGCTGAGCTTGTTGAGAATACAGTATCACACCGCTCATGCTCCTGTGCAAAGTGAGTTAATATTAAGACTCACAGCAGGAAAACAACAGTTTGATATTTACAAATCACGAGTTTGGACAAAATGCACTGAAAACCTGAAAACTTTTTCCCCATATGTATATAACTTTTAAAATATGTGAATTGAATTGTGTCTTGCACTGAAACAAAAGATAATAATCACAGAAACAAAGTAAAGATGAGGCGACCTGTGAACAATGTAAACTGCAGTCGTAATGAGATGACAAAAATTAGATGAAATGAAAACTTTCAGTGAGGCGCTGACTACAGGCAACCAACTTCTGCCTCATCATTTGCATTTCAAAGTCATTCCACCTCAGCCAAGGACTGCGTGGGTGTGTATGTGTGTGTTTGTTTGGGTGTGTATAAAAAAGTGTCTCGGTGTGTTTTGCGTAGGATACTGAGCAATGCTAGAGGGATACAGTAGACAGAGTCACACACAGTGTGCTTTGTAGATATGTGGCACCCTCATATCTGTTTATTGATCAGAGCAGATGTGCGTCAATCAATCTTATCTGGGCTCCACACACTCTCCGGCTAACCTCCTGAGGTAGGCCAACCAATACTGCGCCACACCGAGAGCCCCAAGCCACTCGCATTATCGTCAGACACCTTGAGCAAATTTTCTCCTTCTTTGTGTATAAGTTTGCGAGTGTGTGAGAATAGCAGGGTGCAGGGAGCGTAAAGGTGCATTAGAGGACGGACAGGAAGAGAGAAAATGTGACAGCAGAAAAGCCAGATTAACCTCATCTATATGTGCATGTTATTCCTTAGAACTTAGTCTTCCGCACATCATACTGAGGCAGAATCAAACCTCTTGCCATCTGTAAAGTACGCTGCACAGAAGGCTGGCATTCGCTACAGATTAAGAATCAATGCTAATGTGCCTTTCAAGCGCGCCGGAGGTGGATGTGATCAAGGAGGAGTACGGCACATCATGCTCAGCAAAACTCATGAAACACAATCAATTCTGCCCTTCCAATGATGCAGAAAATCTGTGATCCAACATATGCTGATGCCCTTTTATATGCAAGCCTGAAATAGAACAAATCTGTCGCCCGCTTACAACGAAGTGATTTGTTCTATTGCAAGCAGTCCATCATCTCAAAAGAGAGTGAATGATGAAAAGCAGTGTGGATTCTCGCAACTGTCAGAGGTGACACGGTCGAATTACAACTACAGGATGATGGTGACAAATGGATCTATTCTTCTCATTACTTACCTCGACACACGTTGCCATTGTCAGGTTCAAATCCAGCCTTGCACGTGCAGCTGCCGATGGGAACCATCCACTCTCCATCTCCGTTGCAGTACAGCTTTATAGGAACATCTACTTCCTCTGAGTTGGGGATACAGATCCCTCTTGCAATGACCAGGGAGGTGCTTTCAGCCCCCGTCATTGTCTCTGGAAAGATTGCAAAGTTCTGGACCACACTTGGGCACTTCTTGTAAAAGACCCTGACTGACAGCAGAGACATGCAGGCACCGTAGTCCTGAAACGCCAAGTAGAAGCCATTTTTAGACAACGGCCCGAAGCTCCGCACCTCCGTGTTGACCTTCATCAAGCGTCCGCCAAAATCCACCTGCGAGAAGCTCTCGTCTGCGGCGATGGTGTCCACTTTTAGGTAAGGAGCCTCCATCCAGAAGGCTGTGCCTTTGGTGGCGATGACGGCGTCCGTTTCGTAGTAGTAGAGATTAAACGTCTCCTTGCAGGAGCCGGGGACGTTGGGGATGGAGCTGCAGTCCCGCACGGTGAATCGAATTTCCACATAGATGCGCTGTGCTCCGCGCCGATCAATGAAGGTGGTGAGGAGCCAGTTGTTTTGACTGGACTCGAAGACATTACACACCTGGTAGGTCCTGATGGTGTTGAGGTTCTCATCATAGCCACTCACCTCCTCCCACTACACAGAGAGAAAGAGAGGAAAAAGAGAAGGTAGACAGTTGATGAGTAATCATCAATGACGAGGCTGTGGTTATTTCCCATCCTTTGCTTGAGAATGCTAATATTGGTTGAGCCACAGAGAATTTTTACACATATCAGTAATCTCCCCGAGGCACCAAATTTGAGTCTTCCTCCTGGATTAACAGAGAGGAATCAGCCTATCGAGCTGTGGGACTTACTCATCCATTGAGAACACACAAATGTCCTTTTTCTGAATCATAAACTGTTTCTTAAGTGCAGCAACTGCAAAAACACCACTTTGCTGTCTTGTTATCTAAATATGCTCAACATCTGTAGTATGTGTACTACCATTGTATAAGCACAAACCCAGTAATTATTTGGGATGAGCTGGTATTTGCCATCTATGCAGAGCGTGGCTGAGCAACGAGTTGACGCATTATAAAATGTGGTGTGTAACAAATTCAAGATTATGCACTATTGAATTACAATTAGACAGACGGAGACTACTACATAGCAGCCACGAGCCAGTGAGATGGAAAGGCATTTGCATACACACCAAACTGAAATACACTGCAGCCCGCCCCCCCCTTTTTATTTTTTGTTTTTTTGCAGGTGTGACCCACAAAGTATGTTGGATGAGCATCAGAAGCCCCTTGAGGTATTAACTCAGTGTGCCAAATCATGATGAAAATGTGCCATTAACATTTGGCTGGCATCACTGAGAATCAGGAAGAGGAATCACTGAAATAAAAAGAAGCTTGCCTCGAAGCTCGCTTTCAGATGAAAATTTTCAGATGGGAAAACCGTCCAGCTGGGCAAATGCTGGTCAAGAGCAAAACTGTTAAGAGACACACAGTCTCCTGATATTCCCAATACAAGGTTTTAATTTGGAAAGCTATAGATGCAGCAGCAGAGCGGGCAAAAAACAAAAAAACATAAGGGCTGCATGCATTGCGACAGCAACATAAAAGGGCCCGCTGACCTGAATTGAATATTTTGCAGAAGAGAGACGGTGATTTGACACAGTTTCAAACAGAATTCTTCCTTCTCTGATCACTTGCACTGTCTGTAATAATTCTTTATACTCCTATTTGAACCAGCAACTTGCCCCCTCCCTCCCTCCCCTTCCTCAAATGATCCAAACAGCTGTAGGCGAGGACAAGCTAATGAGGTCCATAGTGTTGTGAGTGCGCCTCCAGTCAGTTCGTGTTTCTTGTGTGCATACATCTCCCGGTGCTTCCTCCTTCCTCTGACCTTTAACGCCCCAGCTGCTCAATCAGGCCTAATGGAGAGGAGAAGACATCAAGTCTCCATGCGCAGTCCCAACAACCACTCAAATGATAGAAAATATACACAATTCTTTATTAAATGAGTCCATAAAATGATGCGAGACGAGATATGCGTGATACATTGACACTGAATACGAAGCAGTTCGAGATATGGACAGAAATGGAGTAGATGATGAAACTGTTTGGCCCAAGGAGTCTGTGGAAGCATCTGGAGGAAAAACAAGAGAGTTTGGGCTGGGTGGGGGGAGAAGACACGTGGACAACGGTGACACTGCTGACATGATAAACGAGTTTACAGAAATCTGAGGTGCAAATTAAAGCCTTTTTTCACCACTGCTCCCTCTGTGCCCACTCTGCCCAGCTATTCTCTACCCCCACCCCCACCCCTCCCCACCTCCCTCCCCTCCCGCTCTCTTCTCCGTCTCTGCTCTGTAATGACCATTCATCAGCATTACAGGAACCTGTCCCTTTCAGCACTGCCTGTTCATTAATACAGCCAGCCCTAGGCTCCTCTGCACCCGTCTGCTCCAGTCTAGGAGGGGGTCCTCACCGCCCCTCGTCTAGCCAAATGACCACCATCTTTCACGCCAGAGAGACTGGCCTGAGGCGTCTCTGATAGTGCCCGTCTGAAATCTGTCCAGAAATTCATTGGCTCATATAATAATGAACTGCAATTTTTCATATATATATATATTTTTTTCCTCCTCAGTGGGTAGTCAGTGACACCATTGTGTCAAAGACAAACAAAACTATTACAGGTGCATGAGTTACTTAGCAGAAATTAAACTTTGCAACACAAATTGCTATCATCTTCTCAGAGCGCTGTGTTCATCTTCTGTTTATGTGTGTGTGTGTATGTGTGTGTGTGTTTGTGTGTCTGAGAACGTGCTGTTTATAATTTGATGGTTTACCGACCACATATTGATTCGCTGGGTGTTGTTTTGCTGCTGAGGAGCTGGAGGCTACGCGCCACGTTTCTGAGTCTGCAGGTCCAAAACATTTGATTACTCTGAGTATTAACATTTGTATTTTCCTCAGCATCTTCGTCATTTAGCCTGTCCTAGTAACAACATTAAAATGCATACGATACATGCATTTAAGAAGCAAGGACACTATATGTAAGCAGCACATGCCCTAAAGTCAGATCAATACTCTGCTGAGGTTTCCTATTTCTATTTCTATGCTCTCACACAGACCTTTTACATCATTTAAATCAAATCTTTCTCCTGCACTCTGTGACATCTCCCTGACCTTGCCGGCGAAGAGAGAAAAGCGAAGGCATCATCACCCTGTCACCACTGATAATGGAATTCCCTGGTCTTTGCATCCATTTCCTCCTCAAGGATTTGTGTATAAAATAACGCTGTTAGTCCCGCGCTGTGTATATTTAGTCCATGCATTATGGACCTGAGTGCACGTGTCCTGCATGTTGCTGGTATGTATCATTCATATCTGCTCAAGGTGAACAAGGTGTGGGGGGTAGACAGGGGTTTGATTATCTTTATGTTCCCTGAGTGCAGTTTCTGCCTTTGTATGGTGCTGCCACATGTTCAGGTGATAAGAGATAATGCTCTCTTTGTGGAGTCAGGTGAGAAAGTGCAGAGCAGCAGCAGTAGAACTGGATTACATCTGGATAAAAAAGGTAGTTATAGGAAAAACAAAAAGACCAGCATCACATAAAAGAGATGTACTATGTTGTGTCTCTATAAAGCCACCTCCCTCTCATTTCGTTTTACTGTAAACATCTCTGCATCATCATATCCATAATTTATTACTACCAATATCACTTTCTTGCTGGTAAAACACTAGACAAATACTGAGACCCTCTTAACACAACACTCTTAACGACAACCAAATGCATCCATTGGCTTCACTTTGCTTTTGCCACTAACACAGACAACTCCTGCCCCTGATTGTCAAGTATAGTCATTGTGTGTGTCATTACTGCAGCTCTGTTTTATGGGTGAGGAGATGGAAGGGCTATGGATTCACAGGGCGCTTAATGTTTGAGTTAATGACCAGTCACAGCTAGCTGAGCTGGAGAAGAGAGGGTGGAGGAAAGAAGGAGACAGGGTGATGGATAAAAGAAAAATAAAGGAGTGAAGAGGAATCAAGGAGAAGGGGAGGCGGTAATATATTCAGGCTGATGTTCCCCTTCCCACAGCCTCAGTTCGCTGCCATCACCCATCGATAGTCTGCCCTCATAAAGGCCATTCATCACATTGATCTCCTGCCATTACCTTCAAAGGCTAAAATAACACAGAGTAGCTCAGATGGCCGTGGTCTCGCTCTAGAGGGCCACAGCATCCAAGAGTGGTCTGGGGGACGAGCAGAGCCCCAGTGTTGGAGCCGGGAAGGCCAACCCATCGGAGCATGGATGTATCACCTGTGGACACTAACAGGAGAAATGGGCTGGACTAATAAGTCATTTGGAACAGGCGTGGTGGGAACAGGACAGGCGGCGAACGCATGCTGCAAAGGTAATGGGGAATATGTCCAGTCCAAAAATAGTACAGATGGTCAGCCATTTTTCACCACAGGAAACTTTTTCAGGAACCTTTTGAGAACTTCAGGAGCTTAACTTGCTCATTTCCTATCACCCTGGACAATGTACTTTGTGATGATCAACCACCTATCAGGGCACATTTTGCCAAAAATAACCATTACCGATCAGTCATAAACCTTAAAACTGCTTCAGCTGTTCACAACAGCTACTCACACAATAATCAGCTTCCATTTAAGGAATTCATTTTCTATGTTAGAAAGAGCCAGTCAAACATAATTGACTTCTATTTTTATTTTTCATCATTGTTTCAGAGCTGTTATGCTACAATAAAAAAATATACAAGAATAAACGTTAGCATCTTATTTGAAAGGCAGAGGTTTTGCCTTTTTAATATAATCAGTCTTCCTCTCTACCTCTGCAGGTTTTTCTTTATTTGTAGAGTGACACAGCAGTGCAGATAACAGAGAACAATACTGTTCTTGTCTCCAGAAAAGGGTACTGCATTATGGGTACTGTCCAACTTACATAATTTAGAGATCTATAGAAAAAAAAGATCCTTACACTCTGAGCCTTGCTCCTGGGACTCCATTTTTCTTAAGGCTATTTGGTGGAAGGGTCCAATGGCTGCTATGCAATGAAATTCAGCAGTAAAGAATGAGTGAAACAACTTCTGCCTTGATGTCCTGTAACACTACACACTGGCCAAAACACTCAGTGTGGTTGTGGCTCAGGCTTAACACACATAAAGATGAGTCTTGACTACTTTTAGCTCATCATTCAACCTCAAGTCAATTCACACAAGACAAGAGACTTGAATTGAAAAGCATCTCTTAGGCTGATCTTTAACCCTCAGTCTGCCGTCTGATCCTCTCTGGAGTCACACTCACAAACTGCCTCTCAAATCCATCAGCACCAGTTAATACAGCTACATGCTCAGACATACTGAGCACAGATGGATGATGAGCAGCTCTCAGTATTTCCACATCTAAAGCTCCTCGGCCTAGAAAGGTCTACAAAATGCCACTGCAAATAGTGGGAGAGCGCCTGGCAAGTGTTTCTTGAACGGCTGTCAAAACTCCCAATACTCAATCTGATGATGGGCTTTTTACAACAGGATCCAAGGCAAGAGATGCTTTAATACTAGTGAGTAAGGGCTGACTTTGTCCACATGTATGATCTACTGATGCAGTTTACAACCTTTTTTTTTTTGCCCTTTTAATTTAAAGCAGTGAACTCTGAGCTTACCCTTCAAAGGAATATGGTTTGTAGGAGAAGCTGCCTTAAAATTTACATCTTGTTCCCCAAAGAGTTCTGGGCCTGGATTGTGTTTATATAGTGTTTCCGCCAGCAGTACAGCTAGGGTGTTGTGTTTACCTCTGTAAACCCAAGAGGAATGGCTGGCACATGTGTGAGCACTTTCTACCTAAGAGTTGTCTGTTCATCTATCATTGCAGGAGTAAAACATGTGGGTGGAGGCAAGGAGGAGATTGCTTTTTCATACTACAGGCTTGGGATGGACATTTCAGTAATGAGCCTATTTGTTATTCATGTCAACACAACATAGTACTGAGGCTGGGAAAAGTATACCTTCATAGAATATTTTTTCCCCCTAATAATTGGGCATGAATAAATCAGCATTTAAAGAGCTGGCTTTTGATAAAAAAGAGAACAAAAGAAAAGGAGTGGCAGACATGCAGGTGAAATTCACACTGACAGATTTGAAAAGGCCAAGGTCTCCGAAGGACAGTGGATTATAGCTGGACATGAAAAGCTGAGATAGGGATTGAACTCTTTATGCCCCTGCTGAAAGATGCTCTTCTCATTTTGCAAAGCTCACCACTGACTGTAATCACAAGCCAGATATTTTTTTTTTTCAAAGCCTGCTTTGGATCCCTCTGACTTAATGAGGATATATTTGCATTTCAACCTCTGGGTCTCTTCCTTGAAGTCAATCGAATGGACACGTCATCTAGGAGCAACAGTTGATTTGCTTTGGTAACAATAACTGCCGCTACATTGACTCACATTCACGCACAAGGTTGTTGGGAGACACATGCTCACAAGTCTCTTGTAAATTCACATATTCCGTAAGCTACGCCTCATCTGCCACCTCTCTCTCATCCGCATACACACACACAGAGCCAGACTGCAGCTCCTAAAATATGCAGTGGCATGATTGCTATTATCATTTCTGATCAGCTGTGTTATTGAATGAGGGCTGCTGTCAGACCAGTTGCATGGGAATGATTATTTTTGCGGGGCATCTGAGGCCTAGTTCCGCCTGGCTGAATGTGATGGATGGGGAGGAAATGGTGATGTCTGAAACACTCCCAGTCCTGCCAGATCCCAGCTACTCTATAATTACAGTCACACAGTTTGACTGAGCTCGGACAGAACTCTGTCCGCCCGTGTCCAAATGAGACTCATTGAAGCCCTGCTCCCAGGCCACGCCCACAGCCAGGTCAATACATTTACCAAACTGACGGGTTAAACACGTGTCTTTATGTTGGTGTTGCTGAAAGTAAACAAACAGTAAACAAGGCTGCTTTTTTTCTTCTGTTTTGTTGCTTTCATGCCAAAATTGTATCTCGATGTGTGTTTATACTCTCTGAGAAAAATGCTGTGTTGACACAATACTGGCAATTTGGTCTCATTACGTGCTCTCATATCTCTTTGATATGCCTTTTTTTTTTTTTTTTTTTTTTTTTTTTACTTAGATCCTGAAAGTGACGCACATAATTCAAGCAAACAACCCTCCCAGGCGTCTCGTTCTCCCACTCCCCTGTCCAAACTACTGTAATATCATTATTAACACTTTATTTTTTAATTACATGTTGCCTGCTGCTAGTACACACAACCTTCCTAGATATTGTAGGTGTTGCTAAATGCAGCCACTAGTGTTTACAGTGAGGAGAGAGCGCAGGCTGGAAATGAACATGAAAAGGTTCGTTTTCCACTAAAGAGTAAAATTTCAGTGTTAGCTGCAGGCAGTTCACCAGCAACATATCTACAGATTTCAGCAAAAAAAGAGATCTCAATATTAAGCTTAAAAACTGGTGGGTGGTGCAGCAGTTACAAGGTTGCTTGGCATGGGAAAACAGATAAGTTGTACAGTAGTCAATGTTTTAAATACCAAAAAAAAAAAAAAAAAAAAAGAGTATTGGATGACTAATAAACATTTTCCCTTGACAAATATTGTATTTTTCGATTGCTACAACTAAGATTACCATTTTGTAAAAACAGTAATCATTACCTGCCATTTGGTGATTCATCTCAGTCCTGGCATTCATTTAGTTTGCTCTGTATTGGTAACTCTAAATGCCAGTAGACTCCTGTTTTCAATTTGGACTGTTGTAGTCAAAGAAAATAGTCATTTGTGCAGATTTGTGTTAAGCTGATGAAAGAATTTACTTGATTAAATGATTTGAAATGAACCTGCATGCCTAACAAAATAAATAAGTTAAAGCATTGGAAAACTTCATTATGTTAAGTGTAGGACAAAACAAGGCCAATTTATTTGTGTTGAAACACAGAACTGTTTACTGAAGACTCTTATCTGACAGAAAACATGGTAACACCCACTCAGGTATCTTGAGAGAAACCAAGCAGCTGACACTGCTTCAGCATGGCCTTCAGTTACCAGTAGCAACATTACCTTGAGTCACCCTGTGCAAAAGGCTAAAGCCGTGCGTTCAGCTGATATCTGACAGCCTCCGCAACCTTATGGATCTATTGTGGGGGACGACAAAGAGGAAGACTAAATGATTCACCATCACTGTGTGTATATATACTGAAGATGGTGGTGCGACCTTATGCACCAGCAGGTATATAAAGAAGAAGAAGAATGAAAAGCCAAAAAGTGGAAGAAGGGCAAGGGAGATGGAGAAATAGAGAAATCCAGAGAGACAGCAGACAGAATGTAACTATTAAGAGCTTAATTTATTTAAAGCAGACAGGAGAAATAAAAATGTTGAACAGAAATGGAATGAGATAACAAGGGGTAAAGGCAGCGAGAGAGACACTGAAAGGGAGTGCAGGAGTGAAAGCTGTCACCCTGCAGGCTCCCTGGCCCCCTACGGCCCAAGGCAAGGCCATTTAGGGACAAACCACAAAGACCATGTCAGCGGGGGACAGGAGAATGGCAGGGTAGCAAGGCTTTTGGGTGCAAAGGGGGCCCCTGCCTGTCAACGTGTATGTGTGCATATATGTGTGTGTGGAAAAAAAAGCATTACACCTGACAGCCCTGTCCTCAAGACATAAAGACACAGGGAGGGAGGGAAGGTGGGGGTGGTGGTGGCTTGGTTATGTGACGATAGAGTGGAAAGGGAGTCTGAGTTCTGATGTAGACAAGCTGGAGTAAGGAAAACCTGGGGGAAAAAAGACATTGAAACAGTCCGTGTTGGTAACAAATAAAAAGATGCAGTAAAAGAAAAGAAAAGAAAAAAAAAAAAGAGAAGAAAAGAAAAGAAAAGAAATGAAGGGATTTACTGCTATTTCTCCCAGCTCTGTAGGACTGCTGAAATGGCAGGTACATTGCAGGTACTGGGATAGAAGCACAACGACTCCTACACACTCAAGTTGGACTCAGCCTCAAGCCGCTCCTCCAAAGTCATACCAAATTAACGATGGATCCATTTCTCCTTTCTTTCATATTGTCCTAGTTCTACCATTTTTTTTATCTTTTATTTATACTTTGATGAAAAAAAATTGTCCTTGTTTCTCACACATCCAAGAGAATTCTTACATTGCGGGAAAATTCACAGGAAGGAAATCAATAATGGAGCCAGCCACATGTTCTTTTATTTCAAAGGGGAAAACAGAAGAAAGGTTAAATTTTTTTTTTTTTTTTTTTTAAGTTGGTAAAAAATGGCACACAATTTCAAAGCAGCCTAATTTATCTTGCTCTGCACACCCTTAAATATTCTCCTCTTGCATGTAACCACATGTGAACGCGGCTTTCCTGGCCATGTCGCCTTTGCAAAAGAGATTTGGAAATGTAAATGAAATCTTACCTGCAAACAAATGTTTAGAGTTAAAACATGCTACGGGAGCAGTTTTACACAGAAGGCACGGTCTGACTAAACAGAAACACGAATACGACGCCCAAAAACACAGAGCCACAAACAGACTCAGACAAGGAAGCCAAGGATGCGTTGTGATCTAAGTGATTCCAAGGTATTACCATTCCAGTCATCACGCGAGACGAGCAGAGACGTCTGTGTCTGAGCTTAGAGCAAAGCTGTCTGGCTACACACAATCACACTCCATAACCTTGGAGGTAAAATAAAATAGGTCCCCCACTGGTATGACAATGTCTACTATGTGTGTGTGTGAGTGTGCATACTTTTTTTTTCTCATATCTCATTTCTCAAGGGTTCATAAGGAAGTATATGTGTAAAAGCGTGATCATGTGCATACTTCCATCAGTTTGTACATAGGTGCGTGTGTGATGATGCATGTTACATAATGAAGGCGCTCTTCTCACCTGCCCGCTGAAGCGCAGCCAGCCTGACTCAGTGTCGTTTTTCTCCTTTCATTCCATTTCAGCTCAGACTCTGTCGGTTCAGAGTTCACCCCCCCCTCGTATTATCTATATTCAACCACTCCCTTCCTCCCTCCTCTCTCCCTTTTGCTCTTTCTCACCTTCTTCATTTTACTTTTTTCCCCCTTGTTCCCTTATGTCCGTTGAGCCACTGTCTGTCTGTCTGTCAGGCTATGAATAATTGAGGTGTATTGAGTCTGGTCAGCAGATGGTGAGATGGCCGTTATAGATCTATCTGTGCTCTTTAGGAATCACTGAGTGTATGCTGACACCTGCAAAGATGGGGCATACCCCCAAAACCTTTCTTCTCTCCACAGCACCTGCAGTTACACTCACACACCCGTATATGCAGGCGTACATATGCAACAGTGCATTCAGGCCCTTGAATTTATGCCTGAGCACACACAAGCCTTGTGAAAATGCAAGGGAGTGTAAATACAAACAAAGTCAGGGTGAGATCTATCCTGTCTCTGTCCTCTTTTTATGCACTTGCAACAAAAGAACTGAGGGATTTCTCTTGAAATCTCCTCTTTATCTTCCTGCTCCTGTCTCGCTCCCATTGCTTTCCTGTCCGAGGTGTCCCCTCAGTATTTATCCTCCCCACCCCTCTGTCTATTCACTTCGTCCAGTCTTTATCCCTTTCTACCCAAAGCCCCTTACAACTACACACCAACCTGCCCTGTTCCTCCACGCTTGACAGCACCCACAGCCTCTGTCAGCGCAGACACCGCCACCCATCTGACCCCCATAACCCCCATAACACCCCCTTCCCCCCAAAGGCTCTTACCCCAAAGGCTGAGCTCCGTCTGTGACCTCCTAGAGTCACATGAGCTATAACCCAAGCCCTCTGTCCACACGCACAGCTGAATGTTTCTGGGCTACAGGGCTGCCTTTTCTTTGCCACACACAATTGATCTTTTAAACTCTCTCCCTCCGGTTTCTCCTAATCCCTCCCTGCCCCCCACCCCCCCCGATCCAACAACCCCTTCAGCCCCTCCACCATCACGACCACATTTCTCTTCCGCACTCCTCTCATCTCTCGTTCCCTTCCTGTCTCCCTCACTCCACACTCGTCTAATCCCATCCGTCCCCCTCCCCAAAAGAAAGCTGTTTTTTTTCTGGTTCCCCTTTTTATCTAATTCAGTCAAGAATGATGCCAAAAAATTAAGATAAAGAAACGCCTGTTTCTTTTCTGTAAAGGCTCAGAATTCCTTAATGTGTGTGTCCACTAAGCACCTTTTCAGACTGCCAGCATCTTTATTCATCTATTCATTTTTATTCTTTCACAGCCAACTTGATTAGAAAAGTATTCTTTCTTATGAGAACATTCCATATTTGCTCGCTCCAAACTTTAATCCAAACCAAAATCTTAGAGTTAAGAAAAGTTAAAACATAAGTTTTAAGTTGACATCACTGCTTTTGATGTCAAGGAAAAGTTCATAAAAGCAAAACCATATGAATGGTAAGCCCACATCCTCATGCAAGATGTCCCTTCCAATTTTGTCTCAGGTAGCTACCTGACTAACTTTTTGCAAGAAACCCCACAACTGCATGATTGGAGCTACAGTTTTGTCAGGCTGGGATCCAAACAGTTCTCTCTCTTGACCGCACATGACCACTATTTGTACCTAAATTTTGTTAAGAAAGCAGTGATGGTTAACTAGTGCATGGTTTTCCTTGTGGATCATAGTTCTTTTGTTTTTATGACTGTGGACTGCTTCGAAGTTAAGTCGAGGTTCACTAGTGTTTTATTTTTGGAAGTGTTTGCCCTCATGTCAGGGAGCTTGACAAGCTAATGTCAATGGTTGGAGCTGTTTGGCCTGGCCCTGAAGTGAGAAATCCAAGCAAATCAAACAGCAAGACAGCGGCCTGACCACTGCCGCCTGGCTCCCACACACCCTCTGCCTCAGATGCAGAAGGGTCAAGAGTCTGATTGCTGTTCCCAAAGGGCCCCTACAGGTCCAGGGGGTAAGCCCTGAGGGCCCCAGTCTGGCTGACTCAGTAATGATGCTGGCCACTGTTGTCAGTGGGGTTGGTCTTAGGCACTCAGGTAGGAAATATCCACCCTCCTGGAGAAAGTTGCCATTGAAAAGGTAAATCTTCAAACATGACAATGTTTCAAATGAGTTCACATCAAGTTAATGTGTATAATAGGAACTCAGAATTTTCATCTATAAATGCTCCGTAGCTAACTGTTACGGCCCTCAGCCCATGGCTGTGCCTTGTTTGTGTATGGTGTGTGGGTGTGTGTTGGAGTTGAGCACCTGTGCCTGGCTCCCTGATAGGCCGGCTGATATAAACCTGCTGCCCTGGGACCTCCACCCTGCTGCACGACTTTCTGTTTTATTTTGCACGTGACAACATGCATCTCATATACAACATAGCACACAAGCACCCTCACACACCACGTTCACTTCCACACTCCATCGTACATTTTTTTGTAAACCTGACAATAAATCACTTGGTAGTATTCCACATTGTGCTGCCTTCTCTATGTTTTGTTGCGGCCTGTGAGCCAGGCGTAACAATAACATACTTGCAGCTTTTTTCTTACACAGCACTTGTGGGTTCTTGTTTTTCCACAAAAAATAAAGTTCACTGTTAGGAAATTAATTATGCAATGGTTGAGCTTCTTAATTGTTTTAAGCTTTACTTGAAGTCCAAACATGGATTTATTGGTTTTGATCATGAGGATAAGTAGCTTTGGTACAGTCTTTATTTTTTTTACCCCCTCCACTTTATTGGTGCCATGTTTTTATTTGGTCATGCAAAGGGTAAAAAGGGATAAAACCCTTTAGAAACTCTGTTAAGTGTGTCCACATAAGTCGTTATTTTCCTCCAGCATACATCTAATTGTATTAACTAGTTTTCCGCAGGTTTAAAATTATGAAGATTTCATGTTGCTGAAAGATGCAAACAATCATATTAACTATAAGTACAGATTAATGTACTTAAGTGTGCATGTGTGGTGTGTGCATGTGTGTAAGACAGAGAATGAGAGCGAGGACTGACAGAGAAAGACTGATGAGAGGCTTAAGTGCACAGAGGGAGAGCAGGGATATATCCAACTGAAACGAAACAATAGAGAATAACTGCAGCAGAAACACATTATGAAAACATATTGTACTATTGTTCATTGTACACATCTGTTTGCCCTCTGAGCTCACTTTCTCTGAAGCAGATGCTAATATAGAGACACGCTCGCATTCTGTTGCTCCATTATACATTCATGTGGCCAACCCTGATATGTCCTCATGTTTACACCACTGGAACTAATGACACAGCTTCTGCAATCCTTCAAAATTAACCCTTCAGGTCAGCTAAACACAAACACACACATATTCACTTCTTACGAACTCTTGAAGGAGGAGTTACGAAAGGAAATTAATGAGGTATATCAAATGGCACAGGTACAGCACTAGAGTGTGCCTTTTCTCCTGTTGTGTGTGTATGTGTGTGGTCAAGATCGGGTTTCCAAAAAGAAGCAATTTGACCACTTAGCCACTGACTATACACACAAATATATTAATATCATTATTAAAAGCAGCATGTGTAGTCATACATGTCAAAATGCCCTCTGCAGATTCCATATATGCTTCAGTTTAATAGTTCTGTGATGCTTATTTTTTTAATTAACCTTCAAACCAACTTGAATGAATGATGTGGAATATGTGCATTTATACCCATGTTGGATGACTCGGTTTATTTATTAAATACTAGGTTTCCAAATCAACTGCAGGGTACACAGACAAATTGGTGCACCTGCAGCCTTCAGACATTGACCAGGGTTCACATAATTATATCTTTTGCTCTGCTGAAACAGAAATCCATTACAAAAAACGCTCAATTTAGTGTGCATGTTTATGTTGTTAGGGTTATGTTGTTTTTCTGCTTGCGTGTGTGTGTGTGCATTTCTTCAAAATCAAGCTGAATCTCTCACACTAAACCACTAAGGTCGAGGCAGCTCTGTAGCTGGGTGAGTTCCACCAGGCAGCAGCATGAGTGTATTCTCCCTACAGCAGATCTGCCTGAACCGCTACAACAGGAGTAGCTTAGAAAACTATGCTCAACACAGACAAGAGGCTCTGTGTGCCTGGAGGCTTGCTGAACTGAGCAGCCTTCGATGAAAACAGCACAGCAAATGTCTCTACTCAGTAGGTCTTACTGGATTATTTCCTCTTCACAGATGCTGAGGTCAATCCATGCAAAAAAAAAAATCATGTTCATCTTTGCATTAGGGCAGTCGAAGTTAATGCAATAATAACACATTTACCCAAACTCCTTTTAACGGCAGTTTTTTTTTTTTTTTTTTTTTTTAATGCACAATTAACACAGGTTCTGTTTAACTCGCCTCTGGCCTAGAACATAGTTTGAATCAGTTGCTGGAAACAAATCAGCTCTCTGCTAACATTTACCATGCAGCAAAGGATAATGAAAAAAAAATCATCTGAATAGCAAGTTCAGCCACAAAGTCCTGCCAGATGGTTCTGTCGATAAAACCAAGGTTATTTGCAGTTACTGTCAGTGTGAAATGAGTTACCACTGGTGCATGTCTATCCTATATTAAACACCTATCCTTTATTAAATAATCCCTTTAAGGTACATTTTATTAAATAATCCCTTTAAGGTACATTTTCTACAAATAAAAAAATGTGAAATTCATTTTCAATTAACTATGGACAGGTGAATAATGGTGATTAAACATTTAATTCGATTGACAGCCCTACTTTGCATGCATCCGGATTTACATGTAAGTGGATGAACTGACACTATACAGCTACTGAGTCAGATCATAAAAGGTTAATATTTGCTTTGCATTTTGAAATGAAAATACACGCATCATTAGCAACAGAAACCATTTTTACTTCCTTGTTAATTATTTTGGCTGATCTGCAACATAATCCACTTCTCATTTTCCACCTCCACCTGTTTTCCAGTCAAGGCCAATTCCTCTTATAGTCACATGTAAGGAAAAACAGCTTGTAGTGATTACATTAGATGTTCTCATGATATGTAAACACTGTATTTTGGGGTTTGTTGTTATTCATAACAGCAATACAAGATGATCCTGAACAAGGTCCAAGCTCTCCAGGATGCTGTTAAAATGACTGTGCACTCCAGGTTGTTTTAGTTAGTACTAAAAAAAACTGGGCTGCCGTCCCACTCTCCAGTTGTTCAAATAGAGCCAAAGCTCTGTTTGACTGCAGTAAAGTCACCATTTACACGTGTGTAAAATGCCTCATAAAGACCCAAAGACCCAGAAAATGCAGGAAACAGTCATTGTCTACCCTGGATGTCTCCTACCTGACCCAGTGCTATCACTGTTGGGCTATGGAGCCTTTCAATGAATTATTGAATTGCAGCAGCGAGAACAAGGTCTTAAAATTCTGTTAAGGTCCATTAATGTAATAGGGCAATCACACTTCTGATACTGTGGAAAAAAAGAAGAAAAAACACTGTTCTCATTCTGATGACTTGGCACTTTATTCCATTTCCACTCCTTTCATGTGCATTGAACTACCTGGAAGTTGAAAATAGTTTCTTTAAAATCTGAAAAAGCCCTGAGCATTTCCATCCTCTTAGCTCCTCCTCCCCATTTCACCCTAATACCTCCACTTCCCTGCATAAATGTATCATTACAGTATTATTATGTCTATGGTACCCCCCCGACCCACCCCCCAACCCCCCAACTTCCATTTACAGGGACTTAGGTTCTGTGTTCTGGGGCTTACATGGACCCATTATATCATTAAGTCATTATGAGCTGGGACAGAGAGAAAATAATACCCATAATAGGAGCTACATTGGGCACTACTTAAATCTATACTCCCATCCTGTGTGCCTTCCTGTCTATTTATCTGTCTGGCTGTAGAACTGTACGTGCACTGTGTTTCATGATACGCATCATCCAACCGAGCCATCTTCCTCCCGACCGAGACCGTTTGAAGACAAACTTCTGAAACTGTTTGTACTCAGTACGTGTGTGTGTTGGCAATGACCGACTTACCCCAGAATTGGGATAGGCTGTCCAGCCCAGTTCAGCTGTGGCCACCCGAGTGTCCATCACGGTCTCTGCAGCAAAGAACAGAAAAAGAGGTAGAGAAAGGAAAAGACAGTGGTTAGCCTCAAAGGAAGCTATTTTGAGCATTATTCCACAGAGCTGAACCGCATTCAAGCCCCAGTGATCACTTGACACTATCATCGAATAACAGAAAGGAGACGAATCCTTCACTGCGTTTCATCCATCTCTGCTAGACTTCTGTTAAGACAAGAGACATGGAAACAAAGCCTTGGCACTGGAAGGGATGTCTGAGAGCCTCTGTCATGCTGTTAAATGCTGAGCTTTGTATTGTGTTCTCTCCGTGTGAGCATGAAACTACAGTATGTGCATCCTGCCTTTGTTTGTGCGCATGCATTTGCACGATATGCAGTCATTTGTGGAGAAACTAGTGGATATTTTTGTGTCTGTTTGTGCGCACATGAGAAACCCTGCATGAGTTTGCATGTGTTTGTGGGTGAGCGCTGAACTTTGTCACACTGTTTAACCAAAGAAAATGGCAGTATAAATGCGGAGAGAGCTCTTTCATAGCTAAGCCATTGCAGATTGTTTACTCCTAGTGGGGACCTTCCCTGCAAACTGCAGTCTCTGTCCTTTACTCTCATTTATGAAAATACATAAATTTCAGTTGCATTGCTGCCTGTTCGTGAGCTTTAATAAAAGATAATGTGAAAGTTTCTGATCATTTCCACAAAATCGTAAGATGTACCTTAGATAATGATGTGGTACACAGGTTACAAACCATGTTGAGACAAGAAGACGTTACAACATTAAAAGGCCAATTCAGCCATTGAGAGGAAACCCATTAGAATTTATCTGTCTCACTTTGGACTTGCACTAACCGAGCTGTCATATCTGGCACCATATTTATGAAATATAAGAACACAATGATTACCCTTTCTCTCCCGCTCTATCTCCTCTTACTAATCCTCGGTGACACTGTGTAGACAAATAAGTCTGGCAGCTTACCCAAGAACTTTGTCATCCCTGTTTTGATTAATATCAGCACGGTTGGCACGCTGAAGTCTGGAAACTTGATATAGCTCCAGGAAAGGAGAGAGAAGTATGGCAGTTATCACAAACCACTGGTCTCTCCTGCTCCTCTCCATCCCTCCTACACACAGACACACACACGGATTTACAGAGTGATAAACTAGGTGACATATTGGCCTCAGCAGTGTAATGATAGATTCATAATTTCACCTGTAACAGACAGCTCATTCTCCAGCCTAAACCTTCCATCTTATTGAGAGTGAACCAGGGCATATTTCCCTGTCTGATGTCCTCTGCCACAACATGCCCGCAGTTGTGTCTGTTGTGACCAAACAGATAAAATATGGGAGACAGAATAGTGGGGTATGGTGTGTCTGGGTGGTGATCTGTGTTAGATAAGCAGGATTGCGCGGGGAATTATCAGAGCAACTGCAGCCGCTGTGTCTACGGCTTAGGATATCATCCACCATCATAGCAGATAAAAAAAAAAAGGTTGACTAGTGACGCCCACATTGTGTTGTGTTGATGAGGGGCATCACACAACAACAGTCTTGTTCAAGGACAGGTTTCAGCCCTCATCACCCTCACTTTACCTGCCTCTTCACAGGAAAGCACACGTCCGCAGCTGGTCTCTCTTATTTTGAATCTCGCTGAACTTGCAGTGATTTGGAAATCATTCCAAATGATGGAGCACTTGAAGCCCATCATCGTCAATTCAAGCGGTCTTGGTTTAAAGAAAAAACAAAAAAAAAAACAAGTACACTAAGGATGAGTGACAAGCCATTGGTGGGAAAGGAAAAACGCCTTTCATTCTCTGTCTCCACTTACAGGGAGGAACTGTCCTCAGACATGAAACCAATTAGCTTAGGTAATTCAGCTTCACATACAAGCACTTACACATACGCATTAAAGATGCACGCACGCACACACACACACGGACACATGCAGCACACACACGCGCACGTTCTCATTCAGCAGCCAACTCAGAGAGCAATTTTCTGTGTACACCTACAGTGACAGCCTTGTTCACACCCGGCTTCCATCAGAGTATTTCAATTTCCCTAAGATCAGCCTTGCCTTGTCTAGTTTCCACAGCAAGCTCCAGCCAACCAGCCTGCCTGCCTGCCTGCCTGCCTGTACGACTTGCTGTCAGCTGGGGAGATAGGAGCATGAAACAGCCCTTAGCGCCAGCCAGCGTTGTGGGGACTGCCAACCCTTTCTCAGGGGAAATCACAAAAGCTTCAGTCAAATCACACAGGCACTTGGTAGGCCATTTTCTATTTCCTGTTAAAAGGAGAGGAAAGGGGGGGAGGGGGGGCACAAGATGGTAAAGACAGGAGACAAAAAAAGGTCAGAAGACCCAAGGGAGAGGTGGATGAGCTGGGCCATGCGACCTAATGTTTACCATTAGCAAAATATCAGAGTAGCAGATGAGTAAATGGAGTATGGTAAGTGGTTATTAGCAACAGGGTGGAGCTCGCACAGCACTTCATGCAATACCTCACACACCTGTGCACGGGCACTGGGGATTTGGAAAAGGTCCCTCGCATATGTGTCTGCGTGTGAGTTTTAAATAAGCTGTGTTATGTGGACTACCCATCATCATAAGTGGATTTGAAGAGTTTCACTTTAAAATGTGCCACACACATTAATTATAAAAGCTGGCTCCTTCAAAATTTCAAGAGGCACATTTTGGCTCATTGCTGAAATTATAAGTCAGACTATGATCTCAGCTACAAAACAATTTGGCTGCTGAACATTATCTAAAAAGAAACAAGTAAATAGCTGGTGGTTTATTTCACTTAACACAGATATAGATACAGATAGATATAGATTCATACATAATGCAGTAACTGCATTTTTTCATTTGAAGCAGCAGCTTCAGCACTTCTTTCCAGTGGTTTAACTCGGAGTTCCTCCTCAGCTTAGACCATAAAACCCTCGTAAAATCAATTAGCCCACCTCTTCTCTGGCTTCCTAAATCTGACTGCAGCCGTGTCTGCGTCTGACCACGCGTCCTATTGCCCCTCTCTCTCTTGTTCAGTTTTCACCAAGTCATTTGGAAGACAAGGGAAGACATCAGCTCGCTGTAGTCCCACATGTTTGGAGGGTAGCCCGGAGTGTTTTCTGCTGCATTCTTATTCTGCAATGTCAGCTTCACCTGCAAGCTCCAATAAATTAAACACAGCCAGGTTCAGAAGCGGTTCAGTCTGTGGGAAAATTATGAACAGAGAGGGCTTAATGTTGACTATGTAACCATGGCTCATAAATCTATTGGGAAACAATAGCTTGTTGGTGTCAGGGTAGCCTGTCTTAAATGGATTCAAAGAGCCGCAAGGCCGGAGGATGTATTGTGACTACATCGTAGAATATTAGTTACTCTAAATCACACAGCGGATGTGGGTTAGCTCATTGTGTAAGGCTCAGGCAAGCTGATGCACTGCCAGTGTACTTTTCAAAACCCAGAAGTTGCAAGTCGAGCCATGGCTCGTCTTAGGGGCCTACAGCTTCCAATCCCAGAAAGCACAGCTCCCTCTCATTAGCAGCAAGTGATCGATCAATACCAAATGGTAGGCTGTTTCCACAGATAGAGAGAGAGGGGCAGAGAAAGGGAGGGAAAGAAATGAAAGAGCGAGAGAGACTGCATTAAACATTGATGGGGCCCTGCGTTACAGATCGATAAGGCAGCCCTCTTCACACAATTACACGTCAGCAAGCAGTCGCATGATACATCACATACACACGCATGATTACATCACGCCAACACTTGGGCAAAAGATGGAAAGGAAAGAGAGTTCAATGAGAAGAGAGCAGTAGGAATGGATTCTCTATTGTCTCCACCTTCTTTGAGCCTTTATGCATGTCTTTAATTCTGCAGTTTGCAAGTCAGAACGGCAACATGTCTGTGTAATTTACCCCTTTGTGGCCACGTCTGTATGATTGTATGGCTGCTGGTCGATAGAACATGTGCTGAAGCGTCTCTCTGAAGCTCCCTGGCTCCTTAGTCAATACGGCTGACAACTCTCCACGGATTTTCCTTCCCATCCCATAACACATCTTTTCCATTCATCTCTCCTTTAACCCTCCCTTGTCTGTGTCCCCCCTCTTCAAGGATGCTGGCGCACTTTGTAATTCAATGAGACAATCATGTCCAGATGCTGGATGCTGGGCTGAGAGGGCCTTCTCTTTGTGATCGTAGCAACAAGCTGAAATAAGATCCGAGGGCCTGGAACGGGCATTATTTAAGAGGGGTTTATCTTTCCCAGAAATGAAATCAAGATGGGAGGACAAAGAGGAGGAGAGACGGAGAGATTGAAGGGGAAGACGGAGAGCGCGGAGAACGACACAGATGAAAAACCAAGAGGAGAAATCAGCAGGACTGCAATGAGCACTTAACAGTGATGAAGCCCCATGGTAGCCCGCTGAGCCTGGCATCTTAATACGAGGCTGAAAACAAAGTGACAAACAAGATTGAAAGCTGCTGCATCTTCCAAACTAATCAGTTGTCCACTTGGGAGGTTTCTGAATTCAAAAAAAGAGAGAGAGAGAGAGAAAAAAGAGCGAAGTATTTTCTGAACAAATTGTGTAGAAATTTCTCCCACAGTACCCAGGGAAATCACACACACACACAAACAAAAAAATGATTGTTTACTGGACTGGAAGGTGGGGCCGACTCCAGTCCAGCATGGTTGAGAGCACTGAGATGATGTGAAAGCTGTGACTGGGTTGATGGCACGACGGTGTTCCAGAGTAAGAAGCATATGAAAGAGGTGATATCTTTGACTGAATCATCGTGTCGTACAGAGAAGACAATCCTCACAAACACAGATGTGAGACTTATTTAATCTGCACCACACTAAAGTTATGTCACTCACACTGAAGGTTTTTTTTTTTTGCTTTAAATAGAAGATAAAGAACAGTCAACGGAAATACATCAAAAGAAATATGTTACCACTATGTCTCCCTGAAGACAGAAATGACAATGCGGCTGATTTGAAAATTGAACAGAAAATAATCTGCCATCCTCTGAGACATTAGCGTGGAGTGATGGGATACACAAGGCCCGCATCACTGAGCCACAGACAGAATTAAATGAATATTAACAGTGGGCTATTTATCGCAGTCTCTGGCTCTGGCTGAGTGGAAAGGAAAAAAAAAAAAAAAAAAAAAAAAGAATCAGCATAAAAGAAGACCAGGTCAGTATCAGAGACTAAGAAAGAGGAAGCTGAGAGAGAGATGAGAGGAGGTACAGAGGTAAGGAGCTACAGAAGCCAGAGCGAGATTAGCAGCAGATGTTAAGACGAACGCCCTCACAAGAGAGGGAAATTAACATGCAGTATCTGCAGAACCTGATGAAATTATCCTATCATCACAGCAAGGTGACATTCTCGTGGCCTCGCACATCTGGGCTGCCACGTCGCATAAAACTTAAGATTCAACCTTGCGGCACTTGGTGAGCAGCCGCGCTCTCCTTCCACGCTATTACCGCTTTGTAATAGAGTTGTTGTGGAAGGAAAGCAGGAAAACACAACACTAACCCCTACACACACACACACCACCACCGCCACAACCAACCCTGAGGCAGGATGGGCCGACACAGGACAGGTACATGTTCAACACACACAGGCGGAGGCTGCCAACAACACACTTGTGCATGTAATCATATCTCAGTGGTCAATCACTCAATCAGCTGCCGGCATGACACCAAGACACTCCACAAAAAAAAAAAAAAAAAAAAAAAAAAAAAACAGGGAACAGCACATTAATACACACACAAGCCGCCCACTTCACTTCCCTCCTCTCCCTCTCCAGCTTTCTCTTCGTTCCTCTCTCTCTCCCGTTCCTTCCCCTGGTCAGGGGAGAGAGGTTGGGCACATCATTTGCATTCATTAACATTACATTAGCAGACAGAGTGATCTTTAGAAACCAGGCTGCCAGTGAGTGTCATCTTTAATTCATCATAACCCCACTGCCCACCCACCCACCCATCCCTCTCGCTTTCTCTTTACCTCCACCTTCTTCTGCTCCCTCTCTCCTCTCCCACTCATCTGTCTCTCCTCTCCCTCATCCCCCTTCTTCCTTACTCCCAGCGCATCCTTTCTCTTCCTCTTCTCTGCGTACTTCTTCACTCTCCATATACCGCTGTCTTTCATCTTTTTCGCTTTCCCCCGTCATCTCTTTTTTAATCTTCTCGCTTCCATTTCTTCCCCTTATCTTTCTTTCTCTCTGCCTCCAGTTAATGACAGGCTACACGGGGTTTGTGCATGAGTTTGATGTAGGATTGGAAAAACGACACACATAAAAAACACATACGCTACACACACCTTACAAGCAAGACAAGACTAAGCTGGGGATCTCCAGGCTTTAGAAGGGGCTCTGTGGTGTGACCCTTTGCCCCTGTGCTTATAACAAAGAGAAGAGTCTTCCTCATCACACAAACAAACCTCTGATTTCAGCTGCAATGAATTATTATTACAACAGTACACACAGGCCAGACCACACCCATATTCAAACCTGGCATTCATGTCTCAACACGCCACACACCTTGTTGTGTGATTCTATTGATTCTAACCCTAACCCTGCTGTGACCTAATTGTTTCCCTGCTCAGACCTGCTCAGACCAGATATTAACATTTGTCTGGGATGATCTGATCACAAGTGGACAGCTCCGAGTACAGGTGTGAATGCACCTATAAGATGCTTTTGGGGCCACATGTGAGATGCAAACACTCTGAGACAGATGTTGCAATATTCTTTTTTGGCAGTGTGAATGAGAATGGCATCGTGGACTACAGTGAAGCCCTGCCTACTACACTGGCGTCCCCTGCCACAGTCTCATTTAGACCCAATGGATTCATAATGAACTGTAAATATTCTTATTATTTGCAATGGCTGAAACTGTATTTCACTGTAGAGCTGTGTGCAGCGCAATGATTCACCCAACCACCACCACCACAAGCCCTCTCTCTCTTTCTCTCCCTCACACACACACGCATACACACAAACACATTGACAAGGGACCCATCTGTCATTGTTGGATTGGCTAAAAACAACAATGTATACGTGTTTATTACTATACACAGTGGGGAGGGGAGATCTGACGATGAGCAGTCACTCGAGACGCAGGTAGAGATACAGGTGTTAAGTGATGTACTTAGAGCTGTCCACTTGTGATCGGATCAGCCCAGACGTGTGTTAATGCCGGCTCTGAACAGGGCCACGGCCTCATGAGGTGAAAATGATACAGCCACATGTTGTCGCGCCTGGTAATGATTTCTCCTGATCCCCCTTTGCTACGCAAAAGAGAAAGCTGAGCAAGCATGGGTAATAGCTACACCACACAATAAATAGGGGGAGGAGGGGTGGGGGAGTAGAGTTTATGCTAAACACAGATCAATGTAAGCTGAGCAAATCCAAAGAATATTTCATAACATAGCCCAAGTCTCACTTTCAGGCCAAGTTTCAAATATGAAACACAGCACTCAGCGTTCTGAGAGAGGATATGCTATTTCAAATGTTTCTTTTTCTCTGTGCAGACAGATGATCTCCTTCCATCTAGACTTTTGGAGTGGGTCTGGCAATGATGACACTGCTTTGGGAATTCTGCCATTGCTTTAATAGATGGTTATTTAATAGATTCTCATAGCGACCAACAATCAGAAGCCAGAATTTCTGTCTCGCACTCTCCAACGGTGAAGATAACACTTATCACCATCCTCTAGGACATGTACTACATAGCATGTGTGTGCACATATATAGACACAAGTGCATGAATTATGACACACAGCCGTTGCCATGCAGCTTCTGGCCAAAAGTTTTGGAGCATAAATATAAATTCTTTGTACATCTGTTTTAGATATAAAACAGGAAAAAAAGAAAAATGTGTATTCCACATATGTATCTACATTACAATACTATGCAAGGTTAATACTCACATGCATACATACATCTATACTTTATAAGCTGCCAGACATGCAGTGCAGAGAAACTTTAAACCATTAAATGAGCCCTGGACCTGCTGAGGTCTACTGTAGCAGCAGACCAGCAGCAGTGACCAAGCAATAATCCAGATGGAAGCAGCACTACGATCCCACAACCATCACAATACTCATTACTGCTGATATTACCTCAGCCAGCCTGTCTGCTTTTAAGAAACCTGGCAATTTGCTGCAGTAAAATGAGGTAATTACAACTCTTATCAGGCTCCTCACCTCAGAAAACAGCATTTACAGCAGAGAGACTACTCCCCAATGGTTCACTGGCTGTGGAACAAGGCTCTGGCTGACTTCCCAATCACGCAACCACACCCACCCACTGTCATTTATTCTCTTCGCAACTCCTCTTCGTACCTACTCCCACTTTCTTACCAATAAAAAACATTAAAAGCAGAAATGTGACCACTTAAATGACACAACTAAGAGAATTCCTCGATCGTTGCCCCAGAGCACAGTGTAAGGAGCGACTGATGTGAATCATAGAGGCCAGAGGAGTATCGCTTTACGGCACTACAACTGTGCCAAGAAACGCTCCCAAACAGGAGAATGGGAAAATGACGCCCCAACCATACCGTCTGTGTTTATGTTGGAGAGCTAGTGTGGGAAAATGGCAATGTAATTTAACCTTTTCCCATAGGGAGAGTGGCTTTACAATGAAAGTCTATCCACTATAGCTCTGACATTTCTAAACTTCACATATGCAAGTTGGAGGTTAGTCCTGACTCGGCCCTATCATCACTTCTGCTGGCTGGAGACATGACGAGCAGACTGACGGAGGAGAACCGTGTCCAGGTCACAGTGGGCTGTGTGAGGCTGACATTTAGCAGCATAAACCACAGCTAATGGGCTATCCAGGGTGAGTTAAGACACCTTTGTTTTCCGAGCCGACCAAGAAATAGTGCTGAGTGAACGAAATAATGTCACTCAATTACCTAATTAAGACAGTGAGGATTCTCATTAGCGAAGTCCTGCGTGTGTACGTGAGTGTGCGTGCGTGTGAGCATGTGTGTGCTGCTGGAGAGGGAGGGGGGAGCACATCGCAAAATGAAGTAAAAACAAAAGAGCGAGATAAATGAAGCAATCAATACAGTAAATGTCAAATATGTGCAGAGCATCTCTGACGGCAGCTCAAAGCAACTCGCCTGGTTGGATTTTAAAGCAACGATGGGGTTCAGGAGGGCAATAAAACAGAGAGAACTCCATGTCCTTTTCTGTCACACACTTGAACTGAGATAACCATCCCGTAATATGTGGAACCAGTGCAGAGGGCAAGGAGAAACCGAGAGATGAAGAGATAAAGAAATGGAGAGAAAGACGGGAGCGAGAGAGAAAGAGAGAGAGAGAGATGGAGAAGGGTGCAGTTCATGTGAAAAGAGATACTGAATCCGATATGGAAGGAGTAATAGGGGCAGACACTGCGATGGAGAGGGCATCATGTGGCAGCGCCCTGTGTTATCTTATCCAGAAATGGATCTGACCTAAGCTGAACACAAGGAGTCGTCATTTCTAAGAAATCACCTGACCCAATTTCTGCCCAGCCACCTGAATGCAACACAAAGACACGCTCTGCTCTTTTGTGGCACTTGCAATATTTATGAATGGGTAAAAAAAAATACAGCAACAAAGCGGTCTCTCGCCTCAACACGGGCACGAACAGTGGGGGAAAAGGAAGTGCATGAGGAGGATGGAGGAGAAAAAAAGAAAAAAGAAAGCCACACAGGCACACTCTTGTGTGCATGCTCGCACTTCCACACGCTTGACCGGAGAGACGCGATATATGCACGCTCACAACAGCTATTAAACACAGCGGAGCCCAGCTGCTCCTCCTTTCACTCCCACTCAAGAGTCTTGAGTCAAAACTTTGGGTGGCATTTGTCTGAGCAAAGTGGCAAAACCTCTCCACCAAAAAGGAAAACACGAATGAAGAAAATGAATACAGCCTGCCCTTTAATCCCCAACAGAGTAACTTAATACTTATTCACCTCTGTCACTGCTAGTTTCTCCCAAGAATAAGGCAGTGTACCACTGAAAAGTAATAAAGAAGACTGTGTTCAAGGGGGAGAGGCAAACACCAGCCAGCTATATCCAATCTCATTAAACGCTATTGTTAACCATGTTTGGATGCACTACAAAATTGACTTGTGCCTCCTGAATAATTCCCCCATTGGCAGAGAGGGAGAAAACAGACAAGTGAGTGCTGGAGAGGAGTCAGAGAGAGATTGAGCCTTGAGGGTTTGATGTCGCGCTCTCCCCTCCGTCTCATCTGTGGCAGTAAAAGAACGACCTTCAACCACCTTGAACCCACTGGAGCTGAATTTCAATAAAAGTGAAATTATCACCCGCGCCCATGGGGCTCGGGGAAAGGCACTAAGCTTGAATTGACTGTGCATATAAGACGATTTAACAGTCATATGGAGGTGTGAGCGAGTCAATCATACAACACACGTCTCTTTCTCACCGAGGACGAGTCTTATAGCGGTAGACAGTGGTTACAGTACCCGGTTGGGATGCCACTGGGATGGACCGCTGACTGTTTTCCGTGAGTGTGTGTGTGTTTGCGCATATGCCAACGTGCAGTTGAGAAAGTGTTATTCAATTTAGCCGTGTACTCCCTTGACCAACACAAGTGAGATTCAGGTAATTGATGCCTCAGTCTGGTATTCCCCAGCTGTGTGCTCTTCACCACGGGGACAGTGCTGGCTAAGCCGGTGTGAATGAGAGGATACGCGCGGTGTGATCTCACTCCCTTAAACGCAAGTGAGGTGTTCTTCGGGGATCTCGTTAGTGAAGCTCCAGCAGATACACTCTCTCACACACCTATACACACAAGAGCCTGGTTAAAGTATCGGCAATGGCAATCGTAGACATGCTCAGGTTGAGATCACCTCTCATTCTGGCCTTTCTTCTTTGCCGTCTATCTCCATAAAAAAATTCCAGTGGCCTCCTCCACTGCCTCCGAGCAAGTACAATGCTTTCGGTTAAAAGCAAACACTAAATCCACTTCCTCCTCGCAGTATATGCAGCACATGCCTGGGGAAGTCTATATATTTTTGGAGATGGGCTTTGTTTTTCCTCAAGGGTTTTGCTGGAGTCTGCATACCGCAGTTGTGGGGGGGTATAAGATCGAAAATATTCCTGAGGCTAAAAGAAAAACTTTTAGCTGAGGATCTTGACCTTATAACACGAGTCTGACAGAGGCGGGCGAGTTTCTCCAATGAGAATCCATAACGAGTGAGAAGGAGGGAAAGCGGGAGGAAAAAAGCGATAATTTTTATCCCCGGGGAAAAAAGAGTGAAACAGACCTATTTGAGTGAATTTATCTGGAGGTTTCTCGTTGTGCGGTGGAAAACAGTACATGCCCTCTCCATGCTTCTCAGTCCTTCTTTTGGAGTTGGGGAACAGAGACTGTAAGAAACAGGGGAAGGCTGATTCTTTCAGCTCCCAGGAGGAGCTGCTGTTTGATCTTCCTTCATTTGATGCTACCGGTTTTATTTCACCATCATCCTGCCCACTCCTTATTTTGTTTCCCTTTTTAATAAGTTATTTGTTTTCTTCATCCATCTCTCTCTCTCTCTCTCTCTCTCTCTCACACACACACACACACACGCACTCTCTCTTTCTATCTCTCTCATCACTCCTGTCTCCCTGAGTCACTCTGAATGCGAGGCCATAGCTTTAGTGAAACACTGAACTCTACTGGGGCAGCAAATGTCATTTCACACACACACATTACATTTCGGCTGTTTTGCCACAGGCGGGGTGTGGGTAATTTTGATCTCGTGCCACCCACCCACACAAACACACACTCAAACGCACACACACAATGTATCCGACCTCATCTGATTTGGCACGCGGGATGTGCAGGCACTTGAGCTTTGGCCCAGAATGCAGCCCCCCAAATGTCACAGCTGTCCACTGACACTAGTGGGGAGCGCAAACATCAGCCACCCCCCCGGCTCTCTCAGCTCTCTCAACAGTAGCTTTGCCAGTACTAGATGTCATCTGTTAGGCAACATCCGCTAACACCACGAGCATTTTTCTTTTTGCTTTTCTTTTTTTTATCCTGCCATATCGGATCTTGTGAGGCCTCTCTTGATTGCTAATGTAACAGAGACAACATGGGTGGATCAGAGGATGAGCTTCAGCTATTCAGCAAGACAGCCTGTGGTTACCCTCTCAGTTAAAGATCTGCCTGCCACGGCAGACAAGTTTCCCAGGCAGCATTTTCCTCTGCGGCTCCCGCCAGATGAGGCTGTTTTGCTGGCGTGATATGAGCTGTGCACCAAAAGTCAAAGTGCGACACTCTGCTCGCTGCGCTACAACAGTGCAGCTAAAGAGCTGAGACGCCTCGTTAAATATGTAGTGCCACCGACCCACTTCAAGCTGTTCTTTTACTTCACGCACGTAAGAAGCAGTGGCGGCGAACACTTGTTCCGTGTGCTCACTTTGCACTCTCAGAAAGACATACACACATGCCCAGTCCCCCCACACACACATGTACGTACAGGAAAAACCAGCAGCTTACACAGCTGTAAAAGCTGCTAAATTATTTCACCGGTTTTATGTCACCGGGTGAGAATAGATGCAGGTGTCTGTCCATTGTGGGTGTGTGGGTGTGTATCTGCTGGTGGTGTAAATAGCTCTGATGGGAGACACAAGTGGCTTGCAGGTGTTTGGAGAGAACAGGACCCCTTCAGGACCTACTGTATTTTAGATGAAATGGCAGTAGTGTTTGTGTTGGTGGGGATAAGTGCACCTTTGGGTGTGTTGTGTGTGTGTGTGGAGGAGAAAGTGTATGTAACACTTAGCAATTGTTTGAAGCTGCTTGAAGGGCAAAGGTGGAATTGGCTGTGCTTCTGTGTGCCGAAACATTTTGACGATCAAAGGTACAAACAAAGGCAGCGTTGTCAGGCGGGTGCATCCTTCTATCCATCCTGTGAGGTTTTCACTTCCTCATGTAAATTGGGAAATGTGTGTGTGTTTGTGTGTGTGTGTGTGGGGGGGGGGGGGTTGAATGCACCAGCAGCAGTGTATTGATCCAGAGAAGTAAGGATGACTGTCATCTCTAGGCATCTCTGCCATCAGCCTGCATTGTGTTGGAAGCCAGAAAGGGATAGAAAAAGAGCCTATAGGGAGGCTACATCACAAATGTTAAGTAGAGCAGAAAGGCTCTGTGTCATTCCCAAGAATATTAACACAGCCCATGGGGCTCAACAATTGCGTGGAACATGATCTGAGCGAAGCACAACACTTCAGTCAGACAAACACCAAAAAGCACAGACATTCCCATCTCTGACTAATGACTGTTGACTATTTCAGGACTGCAGCAGACCAGTCCTGTCGTCAAAAAAAAAAAATCAATTGTGCAAAGAATGAGTTCTAACACATAATTCCTTCAAAATGAATTGAAATGCAACACACGCAGCCTAATCTGCTGTAGGATTATTGTTGTGGTGCCTCAGTTGGCTCAGCGGTTGACTTGATGATTTTCAAAGACTTAGCCACAATTTCTCCACCTGTGGTGTCGAATCAAAAAACTGTTTTCAGTTTTGGCGCCATAATTATTGTCAATTTTCACAATTTTCTCCGTACAGCGCAGGCAACGAGGGGAAAAAAAGAAAAAACAGCTAGTTTTTTAGTAAGACGTGCAACAGATCAGAGTGAGAGGCCGTTTAATTCAACCACATCCTTCCAGATAAAAAAAATAAATAAACATTTTTTTCACCCTACAGTAGCTCTTTTAATGAACCTAATGCATCGGGGCAATATTAATCTGTTTTTATAGATGTTGTTGGAGAGGAAACTAACTCTACTTATCTACAAAGCATAACCTTTGCTCATAAGCTTAGTGCATACAGCAGTTGTAGTAATAAGATAAAACACAAAACAATGTGCGTGATGTTGGTAAGAACAAAGAGTTTGCACACTATAATGAGAGGCAATTTTCCAAATGTTTGCCAGCATACACAGTGTATTGCATAAAATGGTGTTGCTCAGGCTTAAGTGTACGCCGAGCAAATATGACTGCCATTTCATGAAGTGTTTGTTATCTGCGGTTGTGGAGTTACTAATGTAGATGGGTGTTGGAATGACTCCCAGAGAGTTTTCACACACTACTACTCCTCTTTTCTCCCTCCCCAGGGGTGTTGTTAGCCCGCGTGTCCCCTGACAGCTCGCTCCATATAATGAGGCTGACAGACCAAAACAAACACAGGTACAGAACATAGGTAGACAAAAAAAAAAAAAAAAAAGGCAGCAGCAAGTAGAGCCAGAGGAGATAAAGGAATGAGGCAGGCAATTCGCTATCTATGGCAAGACATATGGCTACTGCTGTGGTGGCTGGGGCTAGCAGAGGTAGGGTATGAGTCATAACACGGCTTTTTTTTTTCCACGGCTTTTTGCATCTTCACTTTGATTCTTTTTTTTCCCTGCTCTGCTGTACATAGATGCAGTTGGTCATGGCCTCTGTAATGACATGCTGATAATTGATGGCGATGTAATGCACTGTGCCGTCGCCTCTTTCTTTATTCCTCCTTTCCTGTTCTCTGTCCCTTGCTTCTGTGTTTGCCCACCCCCACTCTCTCCCTCCCTCTCTCTCTCTCCCCAGGTGTGCTAGTGGCTGGGGCTAAATGACGAACAGAGCCACAGTGTCTGCTGTCTCTAATGGGGACATTATGCAGGAGGATGGTAGAAGTGCTCGCACTCGGCTCGTAAATCACACACTCCTGTAGAGAGACTCACTGCAAGGCCTCACTGCTCCACTAACCCTGCAACAGAGCCACACATATAAATGAAATAAAAAAAATACATATACTCACACGCGCACATACATACACACACATGGAGATGTTCAAACGCAGATTGAGCATTTGCGTACACAGACACGCGATTACATACAAACACACCCACGCAAATCCACATCTGCGCCGTGTGGTGCTACTGCACAGCCCATTTACCTGACCTCTAGCGTGTAGTCAACATTTGCCATGTATCTACTGAGACACAACTCACTTACATCCAGTGACAGCACCTCTGCCAACAGGACAGTGTGCTACACCAGAGCTTGTGTCAATGTGATTGAAGTTTGACAGAGCAGTTAAAGCATTATTAGTGCTCCCTGTCACAGCCCAGCACACACAGAGGCCTGCCGGTGGCACAGGTGAGGTAAACACAGGCCCCATTTAGCATATTACCCATCAGTCAACACGACAGGCAAAGGAGATAAAGAAATGCACACCCACTGTGAGTGGGAAAACAAGCACTCCAGTCTGCCCCTTCTCACAAGGAAGGCTATATGAAGGTATTTTTGCAGGTGTGTGCACAAGAACCCCCCCACACACACACACACGCACACACACACACACACACGTACACAAAACCACAGATATTCATACCCGCACGCAAAAGAATACCACGCAGAGACACACGCCTCTATGCACACACACAGGTTGATGACAGAGGAGGCATTATCCAAAGTGAAATATCTCCAGGTGATGCCTCACATAGCTAATTGACTGTGATGAGCCGGTGCCAGCATGCCTTGATGCTTTTTTTTCCCCCTTTTCTTATTTATCCTTCAATTTCCACTTCATCTGCACAAAGATAATCTGGAGAAATCCACAAAATTGGGTATTTCTTCTGTGTGATTTATAAACCACAAATCCTTGGAAATATCCCCCCACTGCTGATGCATTGCTTACTGCTATTACAAATATGCTAATCAGGAAATTCTGAGGTGATGAATTTGATTTATAATCTGCTTCTGTGTAACTATCACTTCACAAAAACATACCCCATTTGACACCTGGGATAATGGAAGTGAAAGAAAATGTCAGCTTTCACTTCCAAGGCCATTTAAGGTAAAAAAAAAACAAAAAAAAACAAAAAAAACAAAAAACTCTTGCCTCTTAAAAGTACTGGTAATAAGTCATGAGTGTCAGCGCACACTAACAATGGTGTAAGCTTTTAACAGTTAGCATGGCGCCAAAAGGCAGGGGGCTATGATGTGGCAACAGAGGCTTAGCCAACAGAGCTGTTTGGACTGGAAACAGACAGCTGGCACAGTAGTAGGGCGACCCATTTAAATGCTCTCTCCTCAGGAGGCTATGAACCAGGCTGACCTTTGCTGACTCAGTCGAATGCGGACATGCATAGCAATATATAAACACACACAATAACATGGGCATGTCTTCTGCAGACTGCAGGAAGCTTTCAGTTGGTTTTTCATTATGCTCCAATGGGATACAAGAGGGATGGAAAAAAAGAAAAAAAAAGAGGTAGGTTAAAAAAAACAATAGAGTGAGACGGGCTGACAGAGCGATTGATACAGCGGACAAAAGGGAGACGGCACGCATACTCTCACCGCAGTGTTTACACGGTCTGCTGGTATTTGTCTTACATCTCTGAAAAGGCATGAAGCAACCTTTATCCAGCGTGATTCCTCCCTGAAGATAATGGATTGCGAACACAAAACCTCCTCCTCAAACCTCGTCATCTGCCCCTTCCTCACATGCCGTAATCAGCAGATACACACACACACACACAGAAGCAAAGACAGAGGGAGACAGACACACATGCACACACACCTCTGTCAACACTCCTTGAGGCAGTGCTGTTAATTCTTCCCAGCCTATTCTCAGTCACACATGGCCGTGGAGGCAGTCGCCAGTGGAGCCTCACTGCTAGATTAACCTTTGCTCTCGCCACAGATCTGTTTTTCAGTGGGACCAGCAGTCAGACAGTGTGCATGGCTGGCAGATAGTAACTCATTGTCAGAATACTGTCAGCGCTGGGGCCTGCATTAGTGGCTTTTGAAGAGAGGGGCTGTTCATGTGGGCAGGGTGCCAGCCAAGAGAAAAACAGGGCTACTGGCCCACACGGCACTAAACCTGACCTCTCCCCTCAGGATGTGGGAGGTTGGGGAAGGGGGTGTGTGTGGGGGGGGGGGGGGTGTGGATGTGTGCACACGTGTGCACATGCATGTTGGTGAGAGTTAAAGTGTTTTCTCTGCGCTTGAGCGATTGCGTATTTTGGCTGCTGATAAATCCCACCGCTGGAGAAAGGAAAACAATACTGGCACTTTCTACTCATTTCTCCCACTTTCTCACTGTTGCACAATGTGTGATCGTGTTTTCCCTGTTAACCCCCCCCCCCCCACCCACCACCAACCCACCCTGTGGTCTGTGTTACAAATACCAGAGGAAAAAGGTTACATGTCATAGTAAATGTAATGAGCATGTTCTGGAGAAATACAGCCACTGGCACCGGAGCTGCACATTTTAAAACAGGAGCGAGAACTTCAAAATGGTCAAAACCGCAAATAAAAACACTGAATTTGGCTTTTATTACTCCACGCATGCTTACAGTATGTACATGCCCACACACTTGAGCAGAGTTACATGCTTCAGTTGGGATCTGTGCTTCAGCTCATAGACTGACCAACATGTAGAGCAGCAGAACCATATGCAAGTGAGTAAAACCATAAAGAATCAGTTGGCTGTGAGGCATTTGTTTTGCTGTAAAAAATCAATACTAAATGCCTTTCACTATTATCAATGATACACTTAGAACACTCACTACGTTCTTACTTACAGCACTCACTTAAGTCAAGATGATCACTTGTTGTTTTACAGTAATGGAGAAATAAATGGCTTAGACTTTCTTTTGACTTCAAAGTAGCTGAGAGGGAGTGCCAGTCAATGACAGAGTGAAAATGTGCGACAAAGAGACAACATGACAGAACTGCTAAACTACTTTGCTGCAATTGTGATAAGATACTGCCCTTTACATGGCACTGACTTCCACTAAGCTGCCGCACCAAAAGGCACAATGGACAACTAATTTCCTGCGAGCAAAGAATGGTCATGGGCCTGTGAACATACCACTTCCACCTGCCTCAGCTCCACTCTGCCAAAACACGGTTTAAATGACTTATAATGCGGCAGAGGGATGAGGAGGAGGTGGTGGAGGAGGAGGAGGAGGAGGATGAAGGGGTGGAGGGATGGAGCAGGAGCAGCCGCCGGCAGCTTTGTACCTCATTGTGTGGTTTGAATAACACGGAACGGCAAGATAGCACCAAACAAAAGCGGAACAGGAAAAAGGCCATTGGAGAGTTCCTTTCAGCCGCTCTCTCTCTCTCTGTCTTCTACTCCCCCGCTCCCTCCTTCCACCACCCCCCCCATGTCATCCAGGTGAGTTCTCCTTCCTCTGCTGCTACCCAGGTGAAAAGAAATTCCTGTTCACTGAAGTTCCCAAGTGGGTTCGTGTACTCTTCAGAGCAGGTTGTTCTCGACAAAGAGCATACGGGGGGGGCTTGCAAAGTCACGGGACTGAACTGCTCTGAACAACAGGCCCGGCCCAGATACTGAGCAGACAGGATGTGGGAGTTGTCGGGCCTGGCAAGAGAGAAGACTGTGAGTGAAAAAGCGATTTGGGTTTTAATGAAGCCCTGATGAATGAGTCTCAGACCCCGGCAGCAATAACTCAAAGCCCAGGCGGAGACACACGCCTGGCAGGGCTAAGAGCTGCACACTGCTGGTTCACGGCGGGGCCACAGTGCCCTCACACTTCTTAGCTGGACTAGATAGGCATGACACATTGTTTAAAGTCTGCTTTGTAAAGCCGCAAAAAAGGGTTTAGTCTGGTTGTTTAGTATTTATTTATAGTTTTTTTTTTTTTTGGACATGCATCTGGGTGAGTCTAAGTACATAGTGTGTGTGTGTGTGTGTGTGGGTGTGTGGGTGTGTGTATGAGCATGGGACGGGAAGTATATTAGTATATCGAATGTGCATGTAAAACCCAGTCATGCAGCCAGAAAGCACATTAAATGTTCAGATTGATATGTCAAATCCTGTGGACGGGATCATATAAAACCTCCAGCCACATCTAAACAAGACCCAATGCCTGTTCCACATTAGACAGAATATAGAAAAATCAAAGCACATTATGTTTATTATGCTTCAGGAGTTATGGCATCTTTCATAGTCCCTCCAATAAAAACATCACAGTATTGCTCTTAGTCTTAAAAAAAAAAAAAGTGCAAATGATGTGTTTTTCATTTGTGCTGTGAGCAGCTATGTGCATGTATAACTGCAGAGGAGATGCTCTTGAGATCCTGACAATGAAAGATTTAGCGTTTTTACTTCATACCTAAAGTAAAGATGTGTGAAATCGTGGCAGATATGACTACTAAGATGTGGATAACAGGATTAAATTCATCTCTGGGTGGTAGCCGTGTCGAATGCAGCCCTGTAAAAGAAAGTAAACTCATCAGCTGAGTAAGCTACTGTAATGAAGTGCAACATAAAGCAGAAAAAACAGCTCTCTTTTTTATTTGAATGGATTTTTCAAAGTGGGGATTAATGAGTGTTGTTCCCGTGTCGGTGGAGCACTGTACACCTAAACAAAATATCCCATTGAGAAACTTTCAGTGTTGCCCTGCTGTCAACTGGCTTTCTGCATTATTGCCCATTGGTTAGATGAAACCGCTTTAGTGTCTACAATCGCTGTATTGCCACTTATAGGGCATAATTATGCTCATCTGCCTCACTCCCCTTTGGCATCAACTTTGCTCCGTGCAGATTAACGAGTGGCTGTCAGTGGCACACTGTACACAATATAGGCAGCCAGGGAGCTCTCTCGACAGAAGTGACATGAATTGATCTCAGCCATAAATGGCTCACTGCAGCTCCCACAGCTCAGAGATCTCACAGTATCAAGAAGGGGCCAAAGCTTTCATGTGAACCATTTCAAGAAAAATGAACAAGTAGAAGAGCAACACCAAGCTTCAAGCCTGTGAGAATGCTTTTTATTGTTACCTAACATGTTTTACTTGCAAAATGAACAAGTGGGTGGCCATCAGAGACAGCCAGCAAGCAAACAAGTTCGCCACTTGGCTGAATCACTTCTACAAGAACCGTCAAAAGGGAAATATTGGCCAGCACACAAGAAGCAAGAATTTGAAGGTTTCATAATAGGTTCATATACCTGCCTTGATTGTGATTAAAAAAAGGTAAACAGGTGATGGAATTTTTTAAATCCAGGACCATAGGCAGCATGTAGTTTATAATTCATCTGATATTTAATGATGCACTCTGTCTCCCACATAGCTGCAGGTAAATTAATTTGCATTCATTTGTCAGTCAGCTTGACAAACTATTCAGTCATTGTGCACTCATTTTAGCTTTTTCATCAGTTATTACATAACTAATGCATCCACGACTGTAGTCTTGTACATATGCATGAGCACACAGTTACGCCCTCACGCACTCGCTTGCATGAAACTTTCCACTTTTAATCATAAGCCACCATATGTCTCCTTTTCTGCAGACTCCGTGCAGCTTTGCTCCAGGCCAGGTAGCAGAGGTTTATGCAGGGGTCCACCTGTGATGGTTTCAACTCCAGCAACGTAACTCAGTAGTGGCACTGGGGAAAAAAAAAAAAAAACTCTCCACTTGGTTTCACAGTGGCCCGAAACCAGCGCTGAGAGTCATACTCAGTTCAGAAAAGAGCTGCCGGGAAGAAATGCTGAGGACAGCCTCATGAATACTTATGCCTTCGTAATTAAAGTCTTCCGGCTGCACTGTGGTCTCTCTTTCCACCTACTGTTTCACTGCTCCTCTCTGCCCGCCGCCGCCGCCTCACACTGAAAACGCGCATACCTCCCTCGCTCTGAATGACAGAGCAGACTGGGAAGCAGAAGGACGGTGGATCGCACTATGACTATCAGGGATTCTAAGACAAACCTTGGACACCTTTACTGTGCAGCACCTGTGCCAGAAGCAACGCGCATCTGCCTTGCATCTGCTCATTACAGGTGATTAGTGAGATGATAAGGTGTATTCTCCACTTTCTAAATGCTACCCTGCAGTAAAAGTACCCCGTACACGGTACCTAAAACATACCATTTAGGAATAAGGAGAGTTTTAGAGCCACAATGAGTGTTCCATTCATCATCCCCATCTGTGCTGCTGCGTTCGAACAATAGAAAGCATAAAACATATCTGCTTGTTAGCTCTGTCTGGCCTGGCTTAGCACCACTACTCCTGGGTGGGCTTAAAAATAACCTGTCAGACATTACACCTACATCACAGCGAGGATGACCCAACACACAAGCAAACACATGCAAGACTGACTCAATAATCAGCCCACGTACCTACGGAAAATGGCAAAACCAGGAGTCAGTTCCTAACACTTCACCACCAAAGGCAAAATGTGAAAACCCCCAAACTTCACTTGTTTACTGTATATGTGAAACACTTTGGGCAAACAGTCACACTTTTTTTTTTTTACTTTCTTGAGAAGTTTGTCATCAGTGTTTCCTGTTTTTTTTTTTCCTTTCTTCCCCAGCAACGACGTCAGCACAGTCACAAAGGGGGACCTGCAAAGCATCCATCTTTTGGACTGTTTGGTTAAGAGACAGTGACGAGGAGGGCAAAGTGAGTGTGGCAAATATCCAACCATTCAAATGTCAAATTAAGAACGATTAAACACATTCAGGGCAAAGTGTGGACAGGGAGGGGAAAAGCAAACTCCAATCAATATTCTTAAAACAACTCATGTATAAAAGCAGAGGTGAGTGCTGTGTGTGTGTCTATGAGAGACAGCTGAGGACCGTGAAAATAAACTCTTTTAATATAAACATATACGACGACAAAACAGAGCGCAGAGTTTAAATACTGTATGAACTCACGGGACTCCAAATTGAGAGTCGCAGACAACCAATGGCGGATAATTTGCAATTAATATCAGTAATTGAAGCAATTAACTTTGTTTTGTTCTGGAAGGGAAACCATTTAGACACTCATGCGTGCAGGAGCACACAGGCGCGCACACAAACACAACCTTTTACTCTCAGACACAAACACAAACACATGCACCTGGTCTCTCTCACTGCCATAAAACACTGTCATAGCTTCACTATAGCAAGAGCTCACACAAAGATACAGCATTTAAAGTATAATGCTAAAATCAGCATCGTAGCTCCGGCCTCTGAAAAGAAGCCACTTGTGAATAGTTTAACAAACTGCAATAAAAAGGCATTCCAAAAATCAGCTGTTTCCACAGTCTACCCGATGTTTATCCTCTCACTAATAGGTTAACGCTCCCCAGTCTAGTGACAGACAGATGAGACCTTGGACACAAAGTGGGCTAACAGCATCCACCCCTCAATTTTCCACAATGGCTGCTCAGATAACTGGCTCACAGTCTTTCACGCAGCGATGCAAATCTGTGCCCCTGCCTTCAGCCTGAAGTTTGCAGCATACCTGCTGAGAGGGGAAGGCCTTCTATCAAAACAATGCCACACCAGACAGTTTGAATGGATTCTGAAATGCGACAGGGAGAATTAGATCTTTTGAAAGCTCTAAGTTATGCATGTGTTTGCTAGCTTTCCAAAAATAGCTGGCAGTAAGGGACGCCATTTTTATGCGGCTGTTTTCATGTCATCTCCAACAGTGAGGCGCTTGGAAAAGAGAGAAAACATGGGAAGTATGATGTGCTTTACATCTTTGGTATTTGAGGTGTTTATTTCTGGTTGATCTATGTTTGCTGTCAGTTTTTGCATTATCACCTCTTTTTTAGCTTCCCGGCAGAGTTGGTCTATCGGTATTCTCTTTTCATGAGTATGAATGGAGGAAAGAGAAAGAATGCAAGACAGTTGCTAGAAATAGACAGATAGAGCAGGGAAACACTGCAGCTATAAACTAACAAAGACTCTCTAATACCACAATCACCTTGAAAAGTGTCATTCTCTAATGATGCAAAATCTTTGCTTTTATCTCAGTGAGAGAAATCCTTTCCCATGGGCGCGCGGCAACAATTCTCATTGCAGAATACATCCCTAGATGTGAGCAGCTTGTGCATTGCCACATGACAGACAGCAGGGCAAATGAGTCTCATCATGTTTGTTTGGCACCAAACCCACTCAATGAAAGCAAATCAGAGGCAGATAGCAGTGGGAGACTGTGTTCTGCAGGTAACTCAGCAAACAAAGAACAGGAAACTGACTTTGTGTTTAAAAATCAAGCTTTTAGAGGAATAATTTGTTATTTCTGAAAAAAAACATATTGTTATTCACTTTCCAGCTGATAATTAGATTGACACAACTCTCATATCTCGCCGTGAAATATATAAGGCTGTTCAGCACAGGAATAGATAGCCCTGGCTAAGCTGTCTCTTCATGTATTCAGTCTTTATACTAAGCTACCCTAACTGGCTGCTGGCGGTATTTAATGCCTTATATATTCCAGGCAGATATGAGGGTAGTATCAATCTTTCCATTTGACTTCCTGTCATAAGCTAAACAGTGTTTCTCTGAATGCATTCTTTTAAAATATGCCACACATCATTGCAGAATTTCTCTTTTTCGATACATATAAGTTTTTAAATACCTAAAGTCAAATTTCAGTGATATCCTAAGGCTGAATCTTCGTCTGGCCCAATCTTGAGCACACGGCTAGGAGATTGCGAATCTGAAGTTTTGGAAGTTAAAGAAGGTGAGAGGACAGCATCTAATCTGCTGATCAATAAGAGGATTTAGCTTCATACAAAAGACTGCTCATCTGCATTCAAAACAGCAGAGGTTCAGGAATACTATCTCTCTTTCCCTGTGTTCTTTTCCGGCCCAGCCTTTTCTCCATGTTCACCTTTCGTCTGTTAATCCCCGTCTTTCATGCCAACAGGAATGGGCGGATTAGAGCTGGGAAAGTATTCACACAGCACACCCTCTCGCGCTCCGGTTATATATCCCCTCTCCAACCCACACTCTCTCACTCACAGCGATTGTATGTGTGTGTGTGTGTGTGTGTGTGTGTGTGTGTGTGTGTGTAGTGTACACTAGCCACTATGGGGCTTCCATGTAGGTGTGGGATGCGTGTGGGTGGTACAGTGCTTTACAACACAGTATAATTTACTGTGAACAGTCCATCACTACTTCCTCTAATCCAGTTTAAATGACCCAGTCTTCTGGGGTGATGCACAGCACACACACACATATAGACAGACATATCCTGTGTCTTTTTATGACCTCCCTTCCTCTCCATCTCTCTCTCTCTCTCTTTCACACCCTCTCTCTCTCTGACAGCTGATAAGTCTTTTCAGCAACTTTGGAGAAGGATAAACACACCTGTTTAGAGCAGACCTGTCTGTCTTAGGCACAGTCTAAATGGAGTTAGCTTTTAATCCCTTTCACTCTCCCCTGTCATTCTTGTGTTTCCTTCATCTGTGGGCAAAGCTAAACCATACCAGTCACAAACACATACACTCAAGCTGTAGTCTTACTCTTGCTGAGCCTCTTGCTGGCAGTATCTAATAAAATGGTATTAGACGGACCAATCTGTCCAATCCATTTAGGGCCGATGCTTCTGCATTCCTTCTCTCTGCAGATGGTTTGAGATATGGATTCATTTTCAGACCTCTTGCAGAGCCAAGCGCCGCACAAGAGGGGGGTGACCCTCTCTCTCTCAGGTCACTTTTGCATGCTTGAGCAGCCACGGATGCACACAAACACACATTTACTCCGAGGTTGGAGTGGCTGCCATTTCTATCAGCCATTACCAGATATATTAACGCTTCAAAATGGCCACCTAACATTTTGAGACCTCACTGCTTTTAGGAGCAGAGTGAATCATGGGTGCTCTTAAGGCACTTAAATCTGTCGACACAGACCCTGACACAGTCAGTCTTCAGCAATTGAACAAAAAAAGAGAGAGAGAGAGAGAGAGAAAAGATAAACAAGGATCCAACACTAAATAAACAATAAATACTAGATAAACAAAGATCCAGCACAAGATATTTTGGTGTAAAGAGCAATATGGTCACCATCAGAAAACAAGCACCTGCTCCACAGACTAGGACGAGGCTATTGTGCCACTGAGAGTACTAGGAGACGAGCAGGTTTCCATTCCTCCTGAATGCAACACTTGATCATTCCTGCTAATTACACTGCACACTGAAATCATCCACTACAGTCTGAAGATGGCTGCCTTTCTGTGATCTATGGTATGTCTGCTACAGATCCTCAATGACTGAGAGGAGGGAAAACTCATACTGCACAGCCCCAGAAGATGGTTTTGCATTACATGTCAAGCCAGTGCAAAATGGAGCAATATTTAATTAACATTTCTAATTGTGCCTTGAAGCCTGCCTCAATTTAGTGGCGGCTTCATCCCCGGCTGATTATGTTGCAATGATGAGGTTAATGGTGCTGGATATTTGGCTGCTTGGCAAATAGTGAGCGTGAGGATGCTGTAGGGTCTCTGTTGCCCCTGGCAACCCCATATTCCGATGTGAATGAATGAAGAACCATAGTCAAGTGTGTGTTTATTCACATTAAAACCTGTGTATGTGACCTTGACACTGCCACCTGCCTCATGTGGTGAATATCTGCTTGACTTAATCAGTTTATTTAATGTAGACCTTTTATGTATTCCCTTTAAGACAAGGGCTCACTTTCAGAGTTTAGAGAGTCTATAACCTTAACAGCACATTGGACTCAGAGTTTACAGAGCACAAGTATATTCCAGAGTCGTGCTGTCTGTGTTTAAAAATGCCACTTCCACCAGGCTGCCATGCTAGATTGAGTCATATTATAAGTTCCAGATCGGTTTTGTGGCTCTGTGTATTAGTCCAGACTGTCTGTTTGATAAAAACTGACACAAAGTTGTTGAGCCACTCATTTGGCAAAAAGTCAGGTAAAGCCTTCTGCATAGAGAATCATGGACTACACACCAGTCAAAAGCAAACACACACACACCGAAAGGCACATTTCAACCCACCACACTCAGCCCATATTATTCTGCCTCACTGAGCTCACTTGACTCTCTGCCAGCATAACTGTAAAAGTCAACCCTCTCCCTTCCCTACTTCTGTCTACTCTCCTGTCCTGCCTTTCCCTTCCTCGCTCCATCCTTCTCTCCCCCTCCCCTCTTCAATCCCACCTCCTCCTCCTCCTTCCATTTCAAAATAAACACTGTAATCCTTAAACGAGACGAGGGACATAAATGGGAGCTTGGTTTATCGTTAACAAATGGTCTACAATGCGGCAACGCATTCATTAGGATGCGGCACAGAGCAGCCGTTTACAGCGGCTGTCCAGTGGAGAACATGGAATTGGTAAGGCAGAGATAACAGCTGTGAGATAACAAAGACAAACCTGCTAACACAGTAAGAGTCGGTGAGGCACCCAGAGATCTGAAAGCCATTAAACTCTGGTGCTGGCTGGGAGGAATGAGGTCTGTGATGGCCTATTTCTGTAGGCTCTATATCTCATCAGGGGCTCTCACCCCACACTCCATGTTGTGTGATTTATTTGGCCTTAAAGTCCCCCCCTTTTTTTTTTTTAAATGAAGTGTGTGCATGTATAAGCCCAGTTGTGCAAGCCTGCCTCATCTATGTGTTCCATCACTCAAAGGCCTCGAGCCCAGTTGTCATGGAGATGGGACACAGGTGCTACACCGTCTCCCTAGACACTTGTGATGTCATTATGGAACAAGAAGAGGAAATAGTTTTGCTCCAAATTCCCTGCACATATACAGGACTACTTAATCTTACCCGGAACATTGTTATGACTGAAAACTTTACTTCAGCAACTTTATGGGTCACCAGTCTATGTCATGCTATTGAGTCTGTTTCACAATAGTCTATTCAGTGTGCACTGCGGGCCAGCTGGTACGGTACAGCATCCACACTCCGGCCAAAGACTCGGGCTGCAGTTTGGAGCAGTAACTCTTTTTCTGGCAGGTAGTCTCCTGCCAAAATTCAGTGCTGACAGATGACCACTGACAACAGTTGCCAGTGATGTGCAGAAAAGAGCCACTCTGGACCATGTTTGTCCTAAATGTCGATGGGAAAGTTGTTGAGGAGGACAGGTCTTGAATCAGTGTCGATTTGAGTACATTGAAATAGGCTCCAATCAATAGGAACTTTAATTTAGAAACAAAAAATATTTTATGAAAAAGAATTTCAGGTTTTTATTGAAGACGTGATGACCTCTCTCAATACACACTAATATAACTGAAGAGCAAGCACTTGGCAGAACAAGAAACATGGGGTTAATGCTCGTCTGTCCTCAGGTCTCAACTCTGAGACAGGAAATGAGCTTCTGTGTCCACCAATCACTTTAGATAATGGAGAGATTTATTAGAATCAGGCTGCTGCTGCTGTGCCAAGCCTAATTAATTTTCCTCTGTGTGTGTGTGTGTGTGTGTGTTTAAGAGACAGAGATGGAAAGAAAAAGAGAGAGAGAGAGAGAGAGAGAGAGAGAGAGAGAAGGAAAGTATGAATGACAGAGAAAAAGGGAGAATGAAAATGAGGTGTGAATGGACACATTTCCATACAGGTTCATGGCGGACATTTGTTTCGGTGAGAGCAGCAGGTCTCGGTCTGACTTGTGCTCCCTTAGTTGTGAGACAATGTAAAACATGTGGGCTTGGCAAACCACAGACCTATAGATCAGACAGCCAGGCCCAGCCAGATGGCCCCGGCCAAGCAGCCCTCCTCTCTGTCAACCCCACCACTAATTAGGATGTTTACATTGGGGCGCATGTGTCTGTGTGCAAGTTTGAGAGCTTCCTAAATGAGCAGAAATTGGTAAGGTGCTAGCTGATGCTGCAGCTTTTGCTAAGCCCTCAGAACTATGTTGAATGTGTGAAAAGTGACGCAGGCCTAGTCGGGTAAAGAGATTAATGCATGTCAAAGGTTTTAGGCAAATGAGAGTAGTGCTCTGCTTCCAAGAGTTACTTCAACTTCTTGCAATGGAAAGATGTTACGTTTCTGTCTCACTGTCAATTTGACAAAGACAGAGTTGCAAAAATTTTGTCATCATCTTTTATTATTATCAACAATAATTTTAATTTGAAATTTTCTTGATAACAATACCCTGGCTGCTTTAAATATAGAGCAAATGTAAGCAGTTTTAGGACATGAGGAGGAAAGATGAGCAGAGACACCAGCTGTGCACTGTGTGACACTTTCCCATCAACTCCACACCACTGCAGGTGAATGACAGCAGAGGGCACTAAAAGCACCACAGCCACTGTGTCTAAACGGGCAAATATAAATGATTTTACAGAACTATTGACTATTGCAACTGAAATACAAACCTCCTGTAGCCGTGACCATCCTCCTGGCCCACAGGGACTTAAACACGGTGCTGGACAGGAGTCTGCAATTACCATTGGTCTACATTGGTAATGACAGTGTGTGAATGTGACTCATTTAACTTCACGAAGCTGTCAAAATGACGGATGGACTTTAGATTTTTACCATCAATTTTGTGATTGTATCCTGAACAGTTGTGATGCTACCATGGTGACAAAATCTGTCTGCATGCATGCACACAGGAGGTGATAACAAACTACTACAACAACAATGCTGTCACATCTTGTAATCAAGCAGTTTCAGATTCTTCGGTGTTTGTCCTGTGCTGCAATTCACCACCACCTCTGCTTGAACGTAATGAACAGGTTGATGCAGTTTTAGAAAATAACCAAAGCCAACTGTGTCTAGGTGAAGAAAGTCCTCTATCTATACGCCAGGGAAGAAGAGGTTTATCAAGATGAGCCGAAAAACTCCCTCACACAGCCTTCAAGTCAAACACCTACCCTACTAGCTATTCAAAAAGAATGACATTGCCTCCTCTCCTCTCATCTTCTAAATCACTACCTTCAATTTCTCCATGGGTGACCACTTCCTTTCTCATATCAATCTTAACTTCTGCCACCACTTATTTCTTACCACTTTGTACTCTTGCTTTCTCAATTACTTAAAATCGTTTTCATGTTTTCCCCTCTCACACTGTACCTCACTATTTCATACTCCTCCACCCTCTCTGCTGCTGCTGCTGCTGCTGCTGCTGCTGTGTGTGCCTGGAACCACAGCTATGTGATGGCAGACAGCAGGAGAACATGTTGAGGGTTTACTAAATGTTTAACATGCAGTTAGAAGCAGCCCAGATGGGCACCGGGCTTGTTTTATTTGCAATAATGGCTTCCTTCTTAACAAATAGCTGTCAGCAGAGGCTGGGGGCGTCTGTGTCTGTGAGTGTGGGGGAAATTTATTCATGTCAAACATGACCAGCCATAACTTCTGCCTGGAGATACTTTAACTCGCTCATCATAGATCTTTTATTACGTGTTGGAGTTTGTGTCTGTGTGTGTCTGTGAGTGATTGTTTTTTGATGCTGTGCTACCCCTTACAATACATCTTCTGTGATGGCTGGGTGACTGGGCAGACCCCTTCTAGACGGTGGGGTGGCGTAAATCAGGGTTGATTTGGCTGCCTGCCACAGATGTGTCAGCTCCCCCTGTCCGATGAGGATCCAACAAATAGCATTCCATGTCAGTCACATCACACTTGCCATAGATCTTCCCGACGGCTACTGTATCCTCCTGCCTTTTTAAGACAGCCCCCCACCCCCTTCCCCGCTCCCCGACTACTGGCAGTGCCCCCCTCACTGCATGTCCTTCCTATGGATTTGCTGCAATAAAATGTCATCTCTCTTCCTTTGGCCCCTCAAATAGTTCTGTCAGAGTACTTCCACTGGATCAAAAGCCCAGATGGCTACAGTCAGCGGGAGTGAGAGGGAAAGCGTCCAGTACAAAGACTGGAATGGAATTGGATGACATGGAATATGCCGAGTTCAAAATCCTTATTGTGCCGCAAGAACATAGACAGAGATCTTTGTTCATTCATGTGAAGCTGCAATACAAATACATAAATACATGTAGCAGAAGATTGGGTGATACAGGATCTGAGAGAATATCTTTTTCTTAACACAAACTATACCCGCTGTTCCTCTGTCACTGTTATTTCCTTTTCTTTCTTTAAGGTAGAAGCAGAGCACAGATTCCATTTCTATGGGACTGCATCTCTGTGCATGTGTGCTTGTCATCATGTCTGCTTTCTCTGTGTAATTTCTCCAGTGACCATGACAGAGGGGCAACTGCACAAAGTGTGCAGTGACAAAGCGCTGTGTGCTCATGCTGCTGTTCTCTTCCTGCCTCTGCAGCAGGACAAGCAGATTGATGCTACAGCAGTGGAGCACTATTTCGCTCGCATGTCAGGTCACTGGCTGCTCTTTGTGCCTCAGGAGAGAGCAAAAGAGGAACATGGCTCCCTCTCTGTCTATGTCCTATCTGCCTTGTTCTCTTTCTCTTCAGCTTCCTGCCTCCCTTCCTCTGTCCACGGGCTCTTCTTCCTCCTCAAGTTAAGAAATATTACAAGAGCCACCAGTCATCTCCATCGTTCCGCTGCCTGCAGATGCAGCCAGTTCACCCCAGGGTCTGGCTTCAGGAAAACGCAACACAGCACAGCACTGGGCTTGCTGGGCAGGTGAAGTGAAGATAGCTCAGTAAAAAAACAAGAGACTGCACGGGTGCTTTGTGTCCGAGCCTCAAGATAAACACTTGAGACCGAGTCAGTGTGAAAAATTATTAGCATCACTGATAACGCCACCGCAGCAGCTATTTGATTTAGAGAGATCGGGGTTTTCAAAAGCGAGGAATCTGCACTTTGTTCTGAGAGGATCTTTGAACTTCAAAAAGAATCAAATGCTCTGATATGAAAACCGCAAATTAACTAACATGCACGCACGCCAACACTGGGGACAGTGCAGAACATCTGTGATCAGCATTAGTCAGATGGATCTGCTTGAATTAGCATGAAAATCCAACTAGCAGACAGTGATAAAGGCGAGTTTCACTCAGCGCATGAGGAGAGAGGAGAGCGACAAACAGCGAGAGGGAGCTCGAAAAGGGCAGCAGACACTGGGATGTAACCAAATAGTTTTACATTTTCACTCTTGGTGCCACACTGTCTGAGTTTTTTGTAATTTACTTATAAGGGCATGGGAGCATGTTGGAGAATGTGAATATAGTTTGAGCAACAGCATGAGCGAGAGGGATATTACAGAGATAGGATAGAGAAGAGATGGCGCTCGGAATAAATGGGGAGGGGAGGAAAAATGAGAAAGGCAGACAAGGGAACTCATTAACTTCTCTTTAATAAAGCCCAAGTCACATGGGGACTCTTTCATTCCTTCATCTATTCAGTCATACACACACACACACACGCTGGCACACAATACACTCTAATGCCTCAATGATCACCTTATACCAAAATCATTTGACTCACATTAAAAACCTGTAACCTAGTGAACTTCATTAGTGAAGGGATGTCCCTGACAAACCTCGGCTTGAGTTACTGCACGTTGTACCGTGCTGACAATAACCTCTCTGCTGCTTTATGCTGTGAATAAATTACTGGCGTGCTGACAGTGAAGTTGCTGAATGTAAATATTTCGTAGGCTCAACGCAACTCAATGCCACGGAGAAACTCAATATCTTAAAGCAACAGCATGCACACTTGGAGAAAATCTGCAAATATGAAGCAGAGGCAAAACATTTTTCATCCATTTTCTCTTTGCAAGCCATCTTCAAAGACTAAAAAGGGAAAAAAGCATTTCCATGATAAACACTCAAACTGGCACTGGGCCCAGTTCCAGATTCCCTTTTGTTGTAATCGTTTGTGGGATAAGTTCGCTATGACTCGGAGGCATAGGAGCGGGACTAGCTCGGTTCGATACTATAGGGAAAGGAAAGCAGGGATTGTAGCATTAAAGCTTCCTCTATATCTGAACATCCATGCCTTCCCCAAGGGCCAGACAGCAAGGCTAATTTAAGAAGCGTGGGCCCTGTCAGCTGTCATCAGCCATGCGCGCTCGCAGACACACACAAAACGCACAAAACACACAAGTGGGCATATTTATCCAAAAGAAAAAAGAAAAAAAAAAGCCACACACATAACGCGCACATGCACTCGAACACTCGCTGCACAAAGCTAATTCCAGAAGTGTGGGCAACTGTCAGAAGTCATCATCTGTGAGTACAAAGCCAACCAACATGTTACACAACCTGGCGCTCTAATGGGTGGAGGGAGAGCAAGAGAGAGACTTAGACGGAGGGAGAATTATTGATTAAGGCTGACTAACAACACTGTGAAACAAAGCAGAAAATAAATTTCAAGTGTCTACTTTGCATGGAGCCCATCAATCCAGGCACACTCAATGCGACCCTTCTGCACTGAGAAGGTGTGTTAATTATGTGAATGAGTGTTTGGGTCCCTTAGGAGGACTAAAAAAAAAAGGAAAAATAGCTGAAAGAAAAACAAAGGAGCTCTTATACACATGTGAGGAACATGCGCCAACATGCAAATCTTAACATTGGTGCATCTGTCTAATCAAGGTCAGTCAAAAGAAACAAACCCCCTGGTGGCCAAACAGAACCCAGAAAAACACACACATTCCTCACTATCCAAACACATTTTGTATAATCAAGCAAACACACCAAAGCTAGAAATTCCAGTGAGAGGAAAAGAGACGAGGTGGATGGTTCTTTGCCCTTTTCGATCTCACATGATCACATCCAGGTGTTCTGTGATCACAAAGGGTTTTTAAAGCAGGGTTCTTGCGAACCACCAGTCTCCAGGGGTGACTGCAGCTCGTCCTATCAGAGACACAGACCCCCACCCACCCCCCGCTGCATCAATGGTTTGCCGACCATTTTGTGTGACACCAGTTCTCTACCACAGAGATCAAAGGGACTGTTAAACTGCGATCAAATAATTCTAGCAAACATGATGCAATGGCTGCCACCTAAGGAATCCATATGCCGGCAGCCGTGCGACATGCCTTCCCAGTGACTCCGTGTGGGAATTCATTTTCCCAAGATACTGGATGACATTCCTCCAGCAGATTTCCATCTCACCGCCACTTTGAGCATGAACGCTCATTCACTCATATGATACAACTTAAGGCTTTGGCACTGAGATACATTAGCATTTTAGAATGCATTAGCATACCCAAAGGGAACTGCGGTAACATTGATTACAAGTAACTGCATGCATTTAGATGCTAGATGCTGCTCTGCCTCTGATCACACACAATATGCCATTTCTACTCCCTGCCCTTCCCCCTTTTGCACACACACACACACACCTTGTGTCTGTGAGGCAGCCCCGTCCCCTGCTGTGAAGCAGGTGCCGTGATATGATTCTCCCTCCCCTAATGCATGCTGTCACACACACACAGACACACACACAGACAAGTACATGCACTCACATACACATGCATGTCTTCAAAGACAGAGCTGTGAAGCAAAGGTGACAGGTCCCTGGTTCCATGCCATCCTCAGCAAATGTAGCGCTAATTGCCATTCCCCCACTGTTTGAGAACAGCGTGACTCCAACATGGGGTCCATATGGACCCCAAGATGGAGTCATCTCCTGCCCACTAGAGGATCATGGGAAGAAGGAACAACCAAGTGGTGATCACCACAGGTAAGATACCTGAACTAAACTGGCTAAGTTGTACATTCCTTTGTGTATTCACCAGCAGATCACAAAATTGGATTTTGGCAGGTGGGCATAGACACATGTAGAAGCTAGTGTTGTTAGTATGACAGCTGATTAGAGAGATGAGAGATCTGAGTGTGACACCTCTAATGATCTCTTCATCTGATTGACAGGCTAGGCAAGGCTCCAATTCACACATCTACCACATCACAGACTGGGATTCACATACAGAAAAGAGGGTCAGTGTGTCAGACATACACACCCCACACATACACAAAAATACACTAAAACACACACACCTTCCCACTGAATGTTAGAAAAAGAGTATCTGCTTCCATAAATCCCTCCTGTGACTTCCAGAATATTCCGCTATTATGTTGGCCCTCGCAGGGCTATTTCCTCCTCCAGTTAGGCTGTCATCAGGGGCATTGTGCTGTATTGTCTGGGAGCGAGCCTAAATGGGGCCCTTTCAGGGGGTTTTTCAGGTACTTTCATGGAAGAATGGAGAGGATATTCATATCACATTTCAGTTTTTCTATCGCTGAGCAAACACAGTTTTGGAAAACACACAGAAACGCCTGCATCGACACACACGGACGCGCACACGCCAACACACACCGGCACTTCCTTCGCTGACCCACACCAACGAGTCGAGCGCATTCCTGCTCCCAGCGATTTCCTCCATCTTCTCCCAACAGACAGGATCCCATTACAAGCGCCTGACTGTTATCTCTCTCGGAGGTAGCAGCAAACATTGTAATACACATCGAGAAGGGAGTGTCCTAAAAAAAAAATCCATAAAACACCTGGAGTTCTGGAAACTGGAATTTCGAACCGTTTCCAAAATTGTTCTTGCAAATACATATTTGATTAACCTGCTGTACTAAACAGGGGCAATGTGATGGGTCCAGATACCTTAAAAGAACTGGCAAGCTGCAGCAAGCTCCTTTAATTGCACTCTCACTGATCCATCTCGTGATTATTGGCAATTATCTGTCAATTAGCAATGTGCTGATGTCGCCATGATGTGAAAGGCAAAGCAATCAGGGGCTGTTAGCGTAGAAATGGTCGCCCATACTAATGGCTCGATCTAGTGTCCGGCTCACAACAGAGGAGCCTGTGCGTTCAGTGTGTGTCAGTGTGTGTGTGTGTGAGTGTTGGGTCCAGTAACTAATCTCCAGTGTGACTGTAGAAATCGCAGCAGAGCAGAGCTGTCAACACTGCTTCATGTCTACACTGCTCAGTAGTTTGGAGGCTCCTAAATAGGATACATATGCCATTCAAAGTGACCTTGACTGAAACACACTTAACCCTTCCCTCAGTAGCCCCCTCGCTATCGCCCCAGCGAGGTGCCCCATTTCTTCCAGTCATGAATCTGGAAATAATATTCATGTAATATAAGTTTTTTTTAACATATAAAAGCTCTGTGCCTGGGAAAGTGGAGGAAATAGATCCGTTGGCAACAGTAAGACATTTCAGCAATTACTGACTTTCCAATTCTTCGGCCT